>CM042166.1:78951546-79169046 GCA_023376005.1 Doryteuthis pealeii
AGGATTCATTATTTACAAATCAGGAACACAGAGACTTAATTCTTTTTGGTGTACACATTTATTTTCCAAGCCCCATATTTTAACACTATTTTAACTACTAAATAGTAGGGCAGACTGGGCTCTTTAACCTTGGTTAAGCAACCAGACTAGGAAAAGGAAAACTCTAAATTCAAACCTGTTGAACTCCGTTTAAAAAATTGACCTTGTGTCATATCCTGCTCGTGCGGAGGGGTTGGTAAATATATATATTTTTACAATCCTGTCGAAGAATAACACAGATGCTATTTCATGTCTGAACCTGAAGACTTTCTCACTTATTCTCCTGCTTTTTCATACATTGGCATACTATGTAATAAAGTAAAAATAAATTGATATCATTTTCTCTCATTTTACTTTTTTGTCTTCTGTGGTGAGAGAAACCACGAACGTAGAGGTTCGAAGCGTACACGGAATGAGATCAGAGGCAAGCGGGGAGATTGAACTCACAGCCTCTTGGTCATGAGTCATGGCCTGACGCATGTGAATTATTAAACTGTCCAGAGTGGCCCGGATGTGAAGGATTGATGCCTGCTGATTAATGTCGCACGTGCTGCACGGGCAAGTCAGAGTAAGGAGCCCGGATGAACACTGTAATTGTGTATTTAATGACCAGCTCTCACAAACCTGGGAGAAAGCTTGCAGTAGCATTTTGGCTGTTGCGACGAGTGGACGAGAGAAAAGATATTTTGATAGTGTTGGTGAGAAGAGTGCAGCATTACTGGGAGAGATTATTTCAGACTGAACACTTGGTCAGTTGGGAGAGTAAAAGCGTCGGACTTAACTGTGCCCCCCAGAGAACATTCTTATTAGATCTTCTTTTTCATTACTTTCTCTTTCACTTGTGGAGATGGGCCTGTGTAAGCTTAGGCATTCCCTTGGCTTGAAGCAACTTTGGATGAGCTCACAGAAGTCTTGGTTCACATTTATTATATACTAGCAGAGGTACCCAGTGTTGATCAGGATTTAAAAAGTTAAAAATAAAACTCTTACCTTTTTTTCTATATTTTTCAACAGTATTGGGGGAGACCCCTTTACATAGTTGCTAATGTGGTGGGTTGCATTTCAAATGATTAACAAAGTGACATTTTTTCCAAAGACTACCAGTCAGAATTTATCAAAACTTCACAGGATAATAGGAATAGATATATGTATATGTTGTATAAAAATTCCATTGTTCTGCACAACAGGAAACAAATGGTGGTCATTTGCAATATTAATCCCCCTACCAATTGTTACTACCTCCCACTTCCAATTCCTACGCTACTGCTCATTTTCCTTAAAAACAAGACACGGAACATCCCATCAGTTTCCTACCTGAAGATGGCAAATCGAATAGCCGAAACCTTTGGTGGACTGCTACACCTATTCCACCCTGACACCAAAAATTAGAAAGGATCGAACAAAAACTCATCCGACAAGGATTGTCAGTACAGTTTAACACAACATATATAAATTATATATATATATATATATATATATATATTTTTTTTTTTTTTTTGAAAATGTTTTTTTTAAAGTTGGGCGTTATTACGAAGCATTAAAAATATATAAATGAATGAACTCGATATTATGGAGTATTGGATTCACTTATTTTTTTATTATTTTTTGTCATAAATTTTCAGGTTTGTTAGATACCCTTTATCAAATGAATGTTATTACTGTTTAACGGCTTCCTTGTCTCTGTTGTTATCGACAGTGGCAGCGTCTGTGAAATATTTATAATAATGGAGAATTCCGATGTCTGCGTTCAATCCCTTCACGTGCGTTTGTAATTTTAGAATCCATTTAGTTTCTGATTGTTTTCTAGATTGCGTTGTTGGAAATGCGTGTTCTAATAAAATGCATTTGAGGTGTGTAAGGTTGTGTGATAAGGTGTTAAAATGAAGTGCTATTGTACTATGCGGGGATTTGAGATTTATAGTGGATTTGTGGTTATTTAGTCTTAGTCTAAAGGGTGTTGATGTTTCTCCCACATATCCGCTATTTCTGCATTGTGTGCAGTATATATAGTATATGATGTTAGCGCTATCACATGTTAGGTGTGGCGGATGGATTGTTATGTTTGTGTAGGGTATTTTTATTTTGGTTTCCGTGTGTATGTGGCTGCAAATTTGGCATCTAGGCTTGTTGCATCGTTTATTACCTTTCCATACAGTGTTATGTATATATATATATATATATATATATATGAGGAAAAATGAGTAAAGAAAAGAAATGTAGATGGATAAAATGAATTTAATCGATATCACATTAATCGATATCACTTACACATGTGTTTTGGTCAGTTTATGTGTGTGAAAATATTTTGCACACATAGAAGATTCGACCTTCATCAGAGTGAACATTTATTTTGAAAATAAATGCAAAATAAATGAAAATAAATTCAAAATAAATTCAAAATAAATGTTCACTCTGATGAAGGTCGAGTCTTCTATGTGTGCGAAATATTTTCACACACATAAACTGACCGAAACACATGTGTAAGTGATATCGATTAATGTGATATCGATTAAATTCATTTTATCCATCTACATTTCTTTTCTTTACAAATTTTTCCTCATATTGTCGGATTCAATTCTTTTTCCATTTTCACTTATATATATATATATATCACTCACTCACTCACTCACTTAGTATGTCAAAAGGCTGTTATACTCATTGTTACTATTGACAAGAGTTATTTAGAAATGTTATTCAGAGTGGTCATCCTCTAAAGTTATTTTTGTAATTCTGAGAATATTTTTAATTAGTTTCTTTCGTTTTCTTTTTTGGTGATTCCTATTCCAACTTTATTAACTTCAGAATTATACACAAATAGTATAAAAGACCTATAGTATAAAAGACCTATAGTATAAAAGACATATAGTATAAAAGATATATAGTATAAATTTTATACTGTAATTAGTACAATATATGACCAACCTGAAAAACATTTTACACCCCCAACATAAGGGTGGTCAAAATTAAGCGACCTGAAAAAAATGAGAAAGTTTTGAAATAAAATAAATAATGCATTATAAAGATCATTCATTGATACATAAACGCTGAAAATTTCATTAAAATCCGATAATTCCCGGATTTTTGGTAAATTATTTTCTGTAGGGGGGGGGCTAAAGTCATTTTGTCAAAAACGATTTTAAGCATTTTAGGCTCATTTTGCCAATCCCTAATAAAAGACCTATAGTATAAAAGATATATAGTATAAAAGATATATAGTATAAAAGATATAAAAGACATATAGTATAAAAGGCATATAGGATAAAAGATATATAGTATAAAAGATATATAGTATAAAATACATATAGTATAAAATACATATCGTATAAAAGACATATAGTATAAAAGACATATAGTATAAAAGGCATATAGGATAAAAGATATATAGTATAATATAGTATAAAAGACATATAGTATAAAAGGCATATAGTATAAAAGATATATAGTATAAAAGGCATATAGTATAAAAGACATATAGTATAAAAGATATATAGTATAAAAGACATATCGTATAAAAGACATATAGTATAAAAATATCGTATAAAAGATATAAAGACATATTGTATAAAAGACATATCGTATAAAAGACATATAGTATAAAAGGCATATAGATAAAGGCATATAGTATAAAAGATATATAGTATAAAGACATATTGTATAAAGATATATAGTATAAAAGACATATCGTATAAAAGTATAAAAGACATATAGTATAAAAGATATATAGTATAAAAGACATATCGTATAAAAGACATATAGTATAAAAGGCATATAGGATAAAAGATATATAGTATAAAGATATATAGTATAAAATACATATAGTATAAAAGACATATAGTATAAAAGATATATAGTATAAAATACATATAGTATAAAAGGCATATAGTATAAAAGGCATATAGTATAAAAGATATATAGTATAAAAGATATATAGTATAAAAGACATATTGTATAAAAGATATATAGTATAAAAGACATATTGTATAAAAGGCATATAGTATAAAAGACATATAGTATAAAAGACATATTGTATAAAAAGACATATAGTATAAAAGGCATATAGTATAAAAGGCATGTAGTATAAAAGACATATCGTATAAAAGACATATAGTATAAAAGACATATCGTATAAAAGATATATAGTATAAAAGGCATATAGTATAAAAGACATATCGTATAAAAGATATATAGTATAAAAGGCATATAGTATAAAAGACATATCGTATAAAAGATATGTAGTATAAAAGACATATTGTATAAAAGACATATAGTATAAAAAGACATATCGTATAAAAGATATATAGTATAAAAGGCATATAGTATAAAAGACATATCGTATAAAAGATATGTAGTATAAAAGATATATAGTATAAAAGAGATATACATATTGTATAAAAGACATATAGTATAAAAGATATATAGTATAAAAGACATATAGTATAAAATACATATCGTATAAAAGGCATATAGTATAAAAGATATATAGTATAAAAGACATATCGTATAAAAGACATATCGTATAAAAGTCAAATTTGTAGTCCAGTACGTTAAGCATAACACCAAATGTCTCCCCCCCCCCCTTGCCACTCTTCTAAATCTTCTGTAAATTGATTTGACGTTTGATGTATAAGTTTTAAAATTGTTTCTTTTTCACTTTTTTCTTTTTGTTTTCAAGCTTCAGAAATGCAGAGAAATCACTTTGCTGTAACGAATGGGCATACTTTGAATTGCAGACTAATTCTTCATTTGGATATTGTAAGTCAATTATCAGAGCCTGAGAAAATACTTGAAACTTGCTTTTCCAATGCAGAAACATACAATATATCATCAATAAGTATTCCAAATCTTTCGACAAGTAAGTTGATGTTTTTAAAAAAAAGATTTTCTGAATTATTATTTTATGTTGAATTATTTACTCTCTCTCTCTCTCTCTCTCTCTCTCTCTCTCTCTCTCTCTCTCTCTCTGTCTGTCTGTCTCTTCTTTTTCTAGATCTATCTTTCTCTTTTATTTCTAGATCTCACTCTGTCTTTATTTTTCTTGATTTTCTGAATTATTATTTTATGTTGAATTATTTACTCTCTCTCTCTCTCTCTCTCTCTCTCTCTCTCTCTCTCTCTCTGTCTGTCTGTCTGTCTCTTCTTTTTCTAGATCTATCTTTCTCTTTTATGTCTAGATCTCACTCTGTCTTTATTTTTCTTGATTTTCTGAATTATTATTTTATGTTGAATTATTTACTCTCTCTTTCTTTTCTAGATTTCCCACTCTCTTCTTTTTCTAGATATCCATCTTCTTTTTTCTAGATTTCCCTCTCTTCTCTCTCTCTCCCCCACACTCTTCTTTTTCTAGAATTTTATTGTAAAACTAGTAACCATTGCATCATCATCGTCATCATCATCAAGGTGTGCCAGCAGCATAGATTCCTTGACTCTCTCTCTCACCATCCGTTCCTACAGCCCATTGCTCTTGGAAGGTCCTCTAGACAACATCCAGTATCCGCACAGAGCTAGTGAATGTAAGTTTTTGCTAGTGAGCCAACACTGGTGTGTCCATGCGTAGGAGTCCATAGTAGAATTTTATTATGAAACTGGTAACCATTGCATCTATCATGATCATCATCATCATCATCATCAAGGTGTGCCAACAGCATAGATTCCTTGACTCTCTCTCTCACCATCCGTTCCTACAGCCCATTGCTCTTGGAAGGTCCTCTAGACAGGATCCAGTATCGGCACAAAGTGTTTTTGCTAGTCAGCCAACACTGGTGTGTCCATGCGTAGGAGTCCATAGTAGAATTTTATTATGAAACTGGTAACCATTGCATCTATCTATCTATCTATCATCATCATTATTATCATCATGAAGGTGTGCCAGCAGCATAGATTCCTTGACTCTCTCTCTCACCATCCATTCCTATCTGCCATTACTTTTGTATGGTCCTCTAGACAACATCCAGTATCCGCACAGAGCTGGTGAATGTAAGTTTTTGCTTGTTGGCTAACACTGGTGTGTCCATGTGTAGGAGTCCATCGTAGTATGTTGCTTATAGGCTTGTCTTTATTTTTCCACCTGTGCCTAATATATCTTGTTTGTCTTACCTGGATGGATTGTGGGATCTAGCATATATAAAAGAAATGCTATAATCTTTTTTTTTTATATATGTTAAATTAATTTTTCCGTTATTTCTTCTCTTTTTTCAAAAAGGTGGAAAACGCGTTCCTTTGAAAAAAATGGCTCGTGCCATGGTGAATGTCATTCCCACACTAAAAAGCAGATATTTAAAACAAGTCAATGTGGTTTTATATGAATGGAATTTAATTACAGCCCTTAAGAATGACATTGCCAGTGCACAAGGTAAGTACTTCCCCTATATACACCCCCCATACACTCCCTGTACACTCTATACCCAGATATACACTTCTATATATATTATGGTCAAGTCATAATGAAAGCACTGGTTTCTACTAGATCACAAAAATTAAACAACAATGCCAGAATACTCAGAAGAGTCCTGGAGACCTGAGGAGACTTGCTGTCACTCAGACTCCGGTGAAAGACCATCATCTAATGCTGATGTGAAAACTCAAAAGAAGTAATAGAAAATATATAAAAAAGTTTTTTTTTAATATAGAATATAATAATAATAATAATAATAATAATAACAATAATAATAATAATAGAAAATATATAACAATGATGTTTGATATATGAAATTAAAATGGTAAGAATACCAATTGTTTTCAACTTATATACACTTCTATATATATTATGGTAAAATCGTGCTGAAAGTACCGGTTTCTACTAGATCAGCAAAGTTAAGCAACGATGAGCCTGTTCAATACTTAATTTGGTGATCACATAAGCAACAGCATGTATTGTAAACCACTTGAGTTGTTTGTTTATCAAAAATAACTAAATTCGGTATTAAATGACTTGAAAAGGGTTGATATGCCATAAAACAAAAGAACCAACCAACCAACCAACCACATGTCACATCTTCAAATACACTTCCACATGCACCCTATTCTACATCTACCCAACATATATCCTAGACCCTTACTTATACCTTGCACCCTCACATATACCCTATGTACATCCCCTATATTCACCCACATTTACAAAAGCAAAGTATCTAGGATAACGTCTATTTTCTCTGTATAATATGTAAAGTTCTTATAATAAGTTGGAAGGTACAGAGTAACCTTCCAACGTGGGTACATGTGTGTACATAAATTACTTCCGACTAAGAAATCATATATAATATAATAATATAATAAATATATTACATAAAATAAATGTATCATAAAATAATATAATAATATAATAAAATAATAAAATAATATAATAATAAAATAATAAATAATATAATAATATAATAAATATATTACATAAAAGTTCTTATAATAAGTTGGAAGGTACAGAGTAACCTTCCAACGTGGGTACATGTGTGTACATAAATTACTTCCGACTAAGAAATCATATATAATATAATAATATAATAATATAATAAATATATTACATAAAATAAATGTATCATAAAATAATATAATAATATAATAAAATAATAAAATAATATAATATAAATAATAAATAATATAATAATATAATAAATATATTACATAAAAGTTCTTATAATAAGTTGGAAGGTACAGAGTAACCTTCCAACGTGGGTACATGTGTGTACATAAATTACTTCCGACTAAGAAATCATATATAATAATAAACATCATTCTAGAATGAGAAAAAAAATAGAAGGGAAAAAATAATAAATATTCGACTTGTTAACAATGTCGTCACCGTCAAAAAATCTTTATCAACTCAAAAATCTTCAGCAGCTGAAAAATCCGTCATCGTAAAATCTTCAGCAACTCAAAATCGCGACTCGACTCCTGTCGTCACCCCACTTCTACTTCTACTAATTTCTCCTCAACATCCGGGTGTCTGTGCCCCACACACGAGATTCTCGAGCCAAACCCGACCGCCGGAATCCTCCTAGCTATCATCCGGGCACCTGGCGCTTGCATCCAGGACTGTAGCTTCTCGACTTCAGTGACAATGTTTGCATTCTAAAGGAAATGGGTTCGATTCTACAGTCCGACATGTCAGGCAAAGCCTAGCCCGCTTCCTTCGACGTTCGCCACTCACCTCGTGTTCTCTGTCACAATCATAGACTTTAATTCATGAGCACGTAAGAAATACATACAAGACAGGAATATATATACTCACTACAAAGTACAAGATAGATATACAGAACAGATACATAAATGTATATATGAAGAATGTAGGACTTATGTCCTAATGAAGTGATACAGAGTTTATGCAGGAATGTCATTTACTGATAGCTGGTTGGGGGGCAAAGCTCCCCCACTTAAGGGTAAGAGGCGCAAGCGCCTAAATCATATAATATGGTTGCTGGTGTGTACATAAATTACTTCAATTTTGCCTCTTGGGGTCGGTGGTCTTGGTGAGATAGTAGTCGTGCAAACTAAAATTGTTACAATCCAGGTGGGGTGAATTCTAGATCACACGGGATGCTGCTAGGGTCAGTTAGTTGAAGTGGGGGAGGTCGGATAGATGTCCAGATGATGAATAGTAGTCTTTCTTCGAGTTAAAAGATTCTTCCCAGTTGTTGAAGATTTTTTTTTTTTTAGATTGTAGAAAATTTTAAACCATATTACCTTTAGGCACCCGTTTTTGATCTCGATTATGAAGGACATGTTTTTCATTTACACTGTCAATATCCGGTTGTTTGTTAGGGGTTAGGGTTAGGGTTAGGGGTTAGTTTTATAATTAAGAAACAAATCTAAAAATCGTCTGTTAAAACAACCGGATATTGATGGTGTAAATGAAAAACATGTCCTTTCTTAATCGAGATAAAAAAAGGGGTGCCTAAATGTTATATGGCCCAAAAAATTTTATTTACAGTAGAAAGTGCACACCAGTATTTATTCTTTGTCAGAAAAAATATTTTGGGGAGTCACCATTAAATTCGAAAGTTTGGGTTCGATAAAAAAAGGGTTTTTTTTGAGAGAGCATATGACATTTCGGGCCATACCAGTTATAAGATGTAACATTCTTATAATAAGTTGGAAGGCTCTTATAATAAGTTGGAAGGCTCATAATAAGTTGGAAGGCTCTTATAATAAGTTGGAAGGCTCAAAGTAACCTTCCATTGTGGGTACATGTGTGTGCACAAATTACTTCCGACAAAGAAGTTATATAAGATAACAAAAAATAGACTTTAATTCATGAGCGCATTATGAGGGCTGGTTAATTGATTTTGTGTTACAGTATACAGTATACAGTTACCTTTTTTGGGTCATGGCCGGCTTAGCTCAGTCAGTAGAACGTCAGCCTAGAAACAATAGGGTTCCGGGTTCGATACCGGCCCTCGCCGACTCAGCATATGGGAACTGTGCGGTAAAGTAAGGAGCTGATGTTAGGTGTGGCACTCCACCTCAGACATAAAGACTAGTATACATATACTCATGACAAAAGGTTCAGTAATATATAGAGAACAGATACATAATCATATATAAAGAATGTAGGACTACGTACTAAAGAAGTGATACAGTGTTTCTGAAGGAATGTCACTTACTGACAGTTGGTTGGGGGGCAAAGCTCCTCTCTTAAGGGGTAGAGGCACAAAGTGCCTAAACCATGTGCTGTGGTCATCTGACCCAGAGAAAAAGAGCTAGCATTTCCTGGGCTACTACTAAGATACTGTAGTCCTCTACTGGCGATCATAACAGGGCAGACAATCGCTACACTGACATCTTTTGGGAGCAAACCATCCTAATGTCTGTTTCACTTTGCTAACAGCCAGAATCTGCTAACTAAAACCAATTTCCATTCTTACGCTATTGGCAGAAATCAGGTAGGTATCCAAGGTGTTATTTCCTATAATAGCTAATGGTAACTTTAACTACATTTACAGACATAATTTGTAGGTTACCCATGAGTGTTACATAATTGTTAGTCCCTAACACTTTTGTACACTTAGTGTAGAAACCAAAATGGCTGAATGAGTTACAGCCAGCGGCCTTGGAGGATTGAGTGAGACCTCACCTTCAACTCTTTTCCGGTGGATACTGTGAGAATCGGTGGAGAAGGCCCTCTTCCGGTTAAGATTAGAAAGAGTTAGTTTAGTCAGATTGGCTGAACCCCTAAGGTAGTAAGTCGCTCAATCTGCGCAGTAGTCTGGTGGGGATTTCAGAATAAAATAGGATCTAAGGAAAATCAAATTCCTTGGAGGATTGAGTGATACAGGTTGACCTCACCTTCAACTCTTTTCCGGTGGATACTGTGAGAATCGGTGGAGAAGGCCCTCTTCCGGTTAAGATTAGAAAGAGTTAGTTTAGTCAGATTGGCTGAACCCCTAAGGTAGTAAGTCGCTCAATCTGCGCAGTAGTCTGGTGGGGATTTCAGAATAAAATATGATCTAAAGAAAATCAAAGTCTTGGGTTATTTATCTAAAAACTACCAATGACCCAGGGCTTCTGATAAAGAGAAATCCCCAATAGAAGAACCAGACATGAAGTCCCCAAGACAAAGTCCAGACGCTGGAAGAAGAACATAAGATACCAAAGATGAGCAGAAGAATAATAAAAGTAAGAGAGTATACAACACTTAAACCTATGAATGCAGATCCGACAAGTAGCACTTGGAGAGTATCAGGCGAGCTCGGCATATAATATACATAGAATTAACACAAGTTATATAACATAAGTATGAACAAATGTATTATATTTTATTATATCTTATTATAATGGAGATTGTGGGTTTGTCTGTCTGTAACCGAAACTATATTACTATTCAAGTCACAATTCCCTTTGTTATTTACATCACATTCACCATGATTTTATTTTTTTATTTAAACCTCAATTATTAATAAAATTGTTTTACATCATTAAGGCTGTTGACCATATCTACATACTAATAACATGCAATTGTATTTATATATACAACAAAATAGAGGTTTACAGTGTGAATGGGAAGGCTAATTTGCATATTGATCTTAAAAATTTGATTTTAATAAATATATGCTTAGTATTATTGATTTCTAATTGTTTGGTTTTATCTTATTGAATATGAGCAAAAATCTCGGGGTTAAATCTGAAAAGAAATCCATTAACAAGAAGAAATAACTGTAATATTATTCTTTACTTCCTATTTTAACTAAATAGTTAAATTAGGAAAATTTACCAAAGAAAGACGGGAGTAACGGGAAATGATGGAAGAGTTAGTTTCAAAGTTGTTCTATTTTTCAATCATACCCCCTCTGTTCAAAATCTTTTTATCTACATTCTTATTCAGTTTCATTAGGACTGGATAAATTGCAAAAAAAAATGACACACACATATATATATATATATGCATATATATACATCCATCCATCTGTACACACATGCACACAAACACACATATATCTTATTATAATGGAGATTGTGTGTTTTTCTGTCTGTAACCGAAACTATATTCCTACTCAAGTCACAATTCCCTTTGTTATTGACATCACATTCTCCATGATTTTACTTTTATTTAAACCTCAATTATTAATAAAATTATTTTACATTATTAATACTGTTAACCATGTCTACATGGTATTTACCGCGTACCCCACTTGTACGGGTCAGGCACAAAGTCCCTATTAACGTGGGACCACCCACAAACCGAAGCTCATGGAGTGGCAGGTGAAAAATTGCGTCGATCCCGTCGGCATTCCCCCTCAAGGGGGGCGCCTCAGGCACTGGGCAATAAACCCAGCCCTGCCCCTTTAAATCGAGGGGGCAGGTGTTGCCTGGGGGGATGGCCCCCTGGGATCGACGCTATTAACTAGTAAAGATCCAGGGCCGAAGCCACTGGACCCCCGGCGTTGGCCAGGTCTACATACTGACAACATGGTATTATATTTATATATACAACATAATAGTGGTTTACAGTGTGAACGGGAAGGCTAATTTGCATATTAATATTAAAAAATCGAATTTAATAAATATGTGTTTAGTATTATTGGTTTCTAACTGTTTGGTTTTATTTTAATGAATATAAGCACAAATCTCTTCAATAAACCTTAAATGAAATCCTTTAACAAGAAAAAATAACTGTCATTTTATTCTTTACTTCTTCTTTTAACTAAATACTTAAATTAGAAAAAATAACAATGAAAGACGAGAGTGATGGAAGAGTAGGTTTCAGTTGTTCTATTTTTTATTATACTCCCTCTGTTTCAAATCTTTTTATCTGCATTCTTATTTAGTTTCATTAGCCTTTCTAATTTAATATAATATTTTATTACATTAAAACTTAAATACTTAAGTTTGCTAGTATATATAAATGGAATTGGAAATGAATCCGACAATATGAGGAAGAATGAATAAAGAAAAGAAAGAACAGAATGTATAATAAAAGATGAATTTAATCAATATCACTTACACATGTGTTTCGGTCAGTTTATGTATGTGTACACGATTCAAACTATTATTATTATTAAATAAACAAATGAAATGAAATAATAATAATAGAAAAACGTGAAAATATTCTGTACACAGAGAAAATTCGACCTTCATCAGAGTGAAATTTTATTTTGAATGAAAAAATTTGTTGGGGAAAAACGAAGAATTTTTTTAGAAATGTTCGAAGAGAATTTTTTTTAAATCACTTTTGGGAACGCTGAAATAGAGCTGTTAGCCAATCTCGAGAATTTGAATATTTGATTTTCCTAGGAGTTATGGTAGATACAATTTTGTATTTTGTATTTTGTATTTTGTATATATATATATATATCCTTTGCTGGGATTACACTTGTCAAGTTCATTTTCTATAAGAAAAAGTATCGAATTTTATGCGATACATGCGTTGTAAGTGCCTACAAGTAAAAATTTAATATATACTTTATTCAGCAACGTTTCTAAATAAACAAACATCCAAAAATCTTATTCACTTTGCCGAAGGGCATACAGTCTGTTTGTTGTTATTATTCTCTCAATAACGCCCCCTTACCTATTATGGTAGAGGCGTGTAGTAGTATCATTTGACAAGCTTAATTTCACTAGGATGGTCAGCTGTGTACTGTGGCCGAGGCGATAAAAGTGTTTCACTAGTGTTTCACTGTGTCTGCTGAAGTCCCGGTTTCGATTTCTGTCGGAGGGAAATCGTTAGTATATACCACTGATGAGACTTAATAAAGTCGAAACAGTCTGTACGGTATTCTACACATCGAGCCATCCTTTGCTGGGATTACACTTGTCAAGTTCATGTTCTATAAGAAAAAGTATCGAATTTTATGCGATACATGCGTTGTAAATGCCTACAAGTAAAAATTTAAAATAATTATATGTTTTTTTGTTTTTATTTGTATATCAGGTGGGATGATACAGATATCAAAAACCGACATCTTCAAAATGGAACCTCTCAAAATTTCTGATAGTGAATATAAGGAAGTTAAGGAAAATTTCCTGTCAAGTTTGAAGAGAAATGTATCAATTGAATCGGTATGTTGCCGTTGACATTCATAAGATAATTTTATATTACCTTTAACATTTTTTGTCTTTATTTTCACTCTCACCCTCTCTGTCCCTCTCTCACTCACTGCCTCTATCTCTCACTGTCTCTCTCTCACTCACTGTCTCTATCTCTCACTCTCTCTCTCTCTCTCTCTCTCTCGCTGTCTCTCTCTCTCACTCACTGTCTCTCACACTCTCTCTCTCTCTATCTCACACACTCTCTCTCTATCTCTCACTGTCTCTATCTCTCACTCACTATCTCTCACTCTCTCTCTCTCTCTCTCTCACTGTCTCTCTCTCTCTCACTCACTGTCTCTATCTCTCACTCTCTCTCTCTCTCTCTCTCTCTCTCTCGCTGTCTCTCTCTCACTCACTGTCTCTCACACTCTCTCTCTCACTCACTGTCTCTATCACTCTCTCTCTCTCTCTCGCTGTCTCTCTCTCTCACTCACTGTCTCTCACACTCTCTCTCTCTCTATCTCACACACTCTCTCTCTATCTCTCACTGTCTCTATCTCTCACTCACTATCTCTCACTCTCTCTCTCTCTCTCTCTCACTGTCTCTCTCTCTCTCACTCACTGTCTCTATCTCTCACTCTCTCTCTCTCTCTCTCTCTCTCTCGCTGTCTCTCTCTCACTCACTGTCTTCACACTCTCTCTCTCTCACTGTCTCTATCACTCTCTCTCTCTCTCTCGCTGTCTCTCTCTCTCACTCACTGTCTCTCACACTCTCTCTCTCTCTATCTCACACACTCTCTCTCTATCTCCACTGTCTCTATCTCTCACTCACTATCTCTCACTCTCTCTCTCTCTCTCTCTCTCTCACTGTCTCTTCTCTCTCACTCACTGTCTCTCACACTCTCTCTCTCACTCACTGTCTCTATCACTCTCTCACTCACTGTCTCTCTCACTCACTGCCTTTATCACTCTCTCTCTCTCTCTCGCTGTCTCTCTCTCTCTCACTCACTGTCTCTCACACTCTCTCTCTCACTCACTGTCTCTATCCTCTCTCTCTCTCTCTCGCTGTCTCTCCTCTCTCACTCACTGTCTCTCACACTCTCTCTCTCACTCACTGTCTCTATCACTCTCTCTCTCTCTCTCGCTGTCTCTCTCTCTCACTCACTGTCTCTCACACTCTCTCTCTCTCTATCTCACACACTCTCTCTCTATCTCTCACTGTCTCTATCTCTCACTCACTATCTCTCACTCTCTCTCTCTCTCTCTCTCTCTCACTGTCTCTCTCTCTCTCACTCACTGTCTCTCACACTCTCTCTCTCACTCACTGTCTCTATCACTCTCTCACTCACTGTCTCTCTCACTCACTGCCTTTATCTCTCACTGTCTCTCTCTCACTCACTGTCTCTATCTCTCACTCTCTCTCTCTCTCTCCTCACTGTCTCACACTCTCTCTCTCTATCTCACACACTCTCTCTCTCTATCTCCCACTGTCTCTATCTCTCACTCACTGTCTCTATCTCTCACTCTCTCTCTCTCGCTGTCTCTCTCTCTCACACACTGTCTCTCTCACACACTCTCTCACTCACTGTCTCTCACTCTCTCTCTCTCTCTCTCTGTCTCTATCTCTCAATCTCTCTCTCTCTCTCACTCACTGTCTCTCACTCTCTCTCTCACTCACTGTCTCTCTTTCTCACTGCCTTTATCTCTCACTGTTTCTCTCACTCACTGTCTCTATCTCTCACTCTCTCTCTCTCTCTCTCTCTCTCTCTCGCTGTCTCTCTCTCTCACTCACTCTCTCACACTCTCTCTCTATCTCACACACTCTCTCTATCTTTCACTGTCTCTATCTCTCTCTCTTTCTCTCTCTCTCTTTCTCTCTCTCTCGCTGTCTCTCTCTCACTCACTGTCTCTCACCCTCTCTCTCTCACTCACTGTCTCTATCTCTCACTCTCTCTCTCTCGCTGTCTCTCTCTCTCACTCACTGTCTCTCTTACTCACTGCTTTTATCTCTCACTGTCTCTCTCATTCACTGTCTCTATTTCTCACTCTCTCTCTCGCTGTCTCTCTGTCTCTCACACTCTCTCTCTCTATCTCACACACTCTCTCTCTATTTCTCACTGTCTCTATCTCTCACTCACTGTCTCTATCTCTCACTCTCTCTCTCTCTCTCTCTCTCTCTCTCGCTGTCTCTCTCTCTCTCAGTCACTGTCTCTCACACTCTCTCTCTCACTCACTGTCTCTATCTCTCACTCTCTCTCTCTCTGTCTCTCTCTCTCACTCACTGTCTCTCTCACACACTCTCTCACTCACTGTCTCTCTCTCTCTCTCTCTCTCTGTCTCTCTCTCTCTCTCACTCTCTCTCACTGTCTCTCACACTCTCTGTCTCTGTCTCTGTCTCTCTCTCTCTCTCTCTCTCATTTTTTATTCTTTTATTTTTTGTCTTTAATTAATGTTTTATTCTTGTTACCCTTAATTCAGTGACATTTAAAAAATGATATTATCTCATGTTTTTAGTTAACTTCTTGTTACTGTAAAAAAAAAAGAACGAGAGTAAAAAATTTTGGGTGTATATAGCATAATAATATTGTGACGTAGAGCTATGATGTAGTTTTTGTTACAGACAGAAATACAAACAATCTCCATTATTAATAGATTTTATTTCATTTTGTATTTAAAATTATAATAGATAATCCTATTTTATCCAAGATACACTGACCATATGTAGAAGCTGTAAGAATAGGAGAATGGAAGCTCTTAGATAAGATAATTTTATATTACTCTTGAATTTATAAATTGAATTATAAATTGAAATTATGAAATTGTATCAATGTCACCTATTTAATAGAAAATGGTACCTGTGAACTTATACTAAGTTAAAAGTTTGGAAAAAAAAACTTGAAAAATTTTTTTTTTTCTTCGCTGTGGTGGACCCATAGATCTCGTCAGATCATCCACCTGCTTTCCCCAAAACCTTTCAGTCATCTTGCCTTGACTTGTCACTGATACTAGACTTTGGGGACGGAGAGCATGCGGTGCGTGACACACAAGCGCACAACATGTTAACATGTGCAGATATTTCTACAAGTCCCACAGTGATGGAGGAACGGTGGCGTGTGCAGGCTTGACGGGCTGGAAGCACACAATTGTGAATCTACACATGGCGAGGTTGTGAGTGACTGAGCAGCCCCTTGGGTAATACTTCCCACCCAGACATCTAGGAAGGGTATAGAAAAGGTGACCTAAACAAATGCCTGGCCAGCAACCTGCAGCTGTTCAGATTAGCAGGGCAGAAACAAGGAAATATTACAACAACAAACCTAGGCTAATACTAGCCACCTGCCAAGTTTGAACACCCCTAGATCTTGAGGTATCGGGAAACCCCAAACGATGAATTGTTATTGTGACAAAGAACTCTCGATATGGGGTAGACATCTCGTGCTGGAGAAGATATCTGGTATGTTAGGGAGGTTTCTTGGAGAAGATTTAAAGTCACTGCCTCATTGGATCTGGTCCAGGGTCTCTGTGGAATTTTGGTATTTTGCGCCAAAACTTCTGGGCTCATCATGTGATTGATATATCCAAATACAGAAATCCTCTCCCTCACTCAACTCCACACACAGGAATTATAATTTTATTGACCCAATACCTTTTTGAGTAGTTGTCTGTAAAAACAATACTTTTCATACGCTCTAGAATTTCTTTAGTTTATTCAGACTATTGTCTTCATCTTTATGTTACATAATCTATGCAGTTGCATAAGATTATTGTCAATCCCCTGTATTTCTAAAGGGATGACCCTTTTCATATCATGGACTTTCCATGGAATAGTACAGAAAGCCCGTGAAATACGTGAAGTCACATGGGACCTGGTTGGGTCCTCAGTTTCAGTTTGGACGTCAGGCAGAGAAGATGTCCTGCCTTAACTGGAACTCACTGCATACGCGCGCTATGTTAGTCAGATATTTAGTTACATGAAATGTATAGTTAAGTAAATAAAAGCTTAAGAAAATAACACAGTTTTGTGGTTGGTGAATGTCTTAGTAACAAGACTGATCTTGAAGAAGAAATGAGTTAGGTGCGACCGACGACCAAGACGAAGTTACCAAGACGAAGTTACCAAGACGAAGTTACCAAGATCGAGATGTTGGAAGAGACCTAGAATAACAGAAGAAGAAGAATAAAAGTAATGAAAAGGGTATACAACATTTATTGTTATTTGTAGAATTATTAATTCAACGCCTATATCCACTGTGCCTTGTACTCAATGGGACAACGTGGCATAGTGGATATAGGTGTTGAGTTAATATCCAGTCAATGGAATGAGAACAGTCTAACTCCCCCTCCCCCCCTTGAATTAAATAAAGGGTTGGGTTTGTATGCTGTGAAAGCTCCCGAGTACAAAATGAAGGTTCCTGAGTTTGGCAAGAAATACCTGAAGAAGGTCAGAGGTCACATCAACCAAAATGTTGTGCAGATAACAATAAAGATAAGGACAATAGTCTGAATAATCCAAATAATACACTAGAATTTCTTAAATCCTAGAAAATCAACAATTGTTTGTTATGTGTCTATAAGCAAGTGTTACCTGGTGACTAGTTCAGTTGTGATATTATCCTGTGTTTCTGTACAACCTACTGCACTCTACATTAGTTGTAGGTGCCTAGTTAGTAAGCTGATAACCCTATTAGTATATCTAGTTGTGATATTATCCTGTGTTTTTTATACAACCTACTGCACTCTATATTAGTTGTAGGTGCCTAGTTAGTAAGCTGATAACCCTATTAGTATATCTAGTCGTGATATTATCATGTGTTTCTGTACAACCAACTACACTCTACATTTGTTGTATGTGCCTAGTTAGTAAGCTGATAACCCTATTAGTATATCTAGTTGTGATATTATCCTGTGTTTCTGTACAACCTACTGCACTCTACATTAGTTGTAGGTGCCTAGTTAGTAAGCTGATAACCCTATTAGTATATCTAGTTGTGATATTATCATGTGTTTCTGTACAACCTACTGCACTCTACATTAGTTGTAGGTGCCTAGTTAGTAAGCTGATACCCTATTAGTATATCTAGTTGTGATATTATCATGTGTTTATGTACAACCTACTGCACTCTATATTAGTTGTAGGTGCCTAGTTAGTAAGCTGATAACCCTATTAGTATATCTAGTTGTGATATTATCATGTGTTTATGTACAACCTACTGCACTCTATATTAGTTGTAGGTGCCTAGTTAGTAAGCTGATAACCCAATTAGTATATCTAGTTGTGATATTATCATGTGTTTTTACAACCTACTGCACTCTATATTAGTTGTAGGTGCCTAGTTAGTAAGCTGATAACCCTATTAGTATATCTAGTTGTGATATTATCCTGTGTTTTTATACAACCTACTGCACTCTATATTAGTTGTAGGTGCCTAGTTAGTAAGCTGATAACCCTATTAGTATATCTAGTTGTGATATTATCCTGTGTTCTTATACAACCTACTGCACTCTATATTAGTTGTAGGTGCCTAGTTAGTAAGCTGATAACCCTATTAGTATATCTAGTTGTGATATTATCATGTGTTTCTGTACAACCAACTACACTCTACATTAGTTGTAGGTGCCAAGTTAGTAAGCTGATAACCCTATTAGTATATCTAGTTGTGATATTATTATGTTTTTCTATACAACCTACTGCACTCTACATTAGTTGTAGGTGCCAAGTTAGTAAGCTGATAACCCTATTAGTATATCTAGTTGTGATATTATCATGTGTTTCTGTACAACCTACTGCACTCTACATTAGTTGTAGGTGCCTAGTTAGTAAGCTGATAACCCTATTAGTATATCTAGTTGTGATATTATTATGTTTTTCTATACAACCTACTGCACTCTACATTAGTTGTAGGTGCCAAGTTAGTAAGCTGATAACCCTATTAGTATATCTAGTTGTGATATTATCATGTTTTTCTATACAACCTACTGCACTCTACATTAGTTGTAGGTGCCTAGTTAGTAAGCTGATAACCCTATTAGTATATCTAGTTGTGATATTATCATGTGTTTTTTATACAACCTACTGCACTCTATATTAGTTGTAGGTGCCTAGTTAGTAAGCTGATAACCCTATTAGTATATCTAGTTGTGATATTATCATGTGTTTTTTATACAACCTACTGCACTCTACATTAGTTGTAGGTGCCTAGTTAGTAAGCTGATAACCCTATTAGTATATCTAGTTGTGATATTATAATGTGTTTTTTATACAACCTACTGCACTCTATATTAGTTGTAGGTGCCTAGTTAGTAAGCTGATAACCCTATTAGTATATCTAGTTGTGATATTATCCTGTGTTTTTTATACAACCTACTGCACTCTATATTAGTTGTAGGTGCCTAGTTAGTAAGCTGATAACCCTATTAGTATATCTAGTTGTGATATTATCATGTGTTTCTGTACAACCAACTACACTCTACATTAGTTGTAGGTGCCTAGTTAGTAAGCTGATAACCCTATTAGTATATCTAGTTGTGATATTATCCTGTGTTTCTGTACAACCTACTGCACTCTACATTAGTTGTAGGTGCCTAGTTAGTAAGCTGATAACCCTATTAGTATATCTAGTTGTGATATTATCCTGTGTTTCTGTACAACCTACTACACTCTACATTAGTTGTAGGTGCCTAGTTAGTAAGCTGATAACCCTATTAGTATATCTAGTTGTGATATTATCATGTGTTTCTGTACAACCTACTACACTCTACATTAGTTGTAGGCCTAGTTAGTAAGCTGATAACCCTATTAGTATATCTAGTTGTGATATTATCATGTGTTTCTGTACAACCTACTACACTCTACATTAGTTGTAGGTGCCTAGTTAGTAAGCTGATAACCCTATTAGTATATCTAGTTGTGATATTATCATGTGTTTCTGTACAACCTACTACACTCTACATTAGTTGTAGGTGCCTAGTTAGTAAGCTGATAACCCTATTAGTATATCTAGTTGTGATATTATCCTGTGTTTCTGTACAACCTACTACACTCTACATTAGTTGTAGGTGCCTAGTTAGTAAGCTGATAACCCTATTAGTATATCTAGTTGTGATATTATCATGTGTTTCTGTACAACCTACTACACTCTACATTAGTTGTAGGTGCCTAGTTAGTAAGCTGATAACCCTATTAGTATATCTAGTTGTGATATTATTATGTGTTTCTGTACAACCTACTACACTCTACATTAGTTGTAGGTGCCTAGTTAGTAAGCTGATAACCCTATTAGTATATCTAGTTGTGATATTATCATGTGTTTCTGTACAACCTACTACACTCTACATTAGTTGTAGGTGCCTAGTTAGTAAGCTGATAACCCTATTAGTATATCTAGTTGTGATATTATCATGTGTTTCTGTACAACCTACTACACTCTACATTAGTTGTAGGTGCCTAGTTAGTAAGCTGATAACCCTATTAGTATATCTAGTTGTGATATTATCATGTGTTTCTGTACAACCTACTACACTCTACATTAGTTGTAGGTGCCTAGTTAGTAAGCTGATAACCCTATTAGTATATCTAGTTGTGATATTATCCTGTGTTTCTGTACAACCTACTACACTCTACATTAGTTGTAGGTGCCTAGTTAGTAAGCTGATAACCCTATTAGTATATCTAGTTGTGATATTATTATGTGTTTCTGTACAACCTACTACACTCTACATTAGTTGTAGGTGCCTAGTTAGTAAGCTGATAACCCTATTAGTATATCTAGTTGTGATATTATCATGTGTTTCTGTACAACCTACTACACTCTACATTAGTTGTAGGTGCCTAGTTAGTAAGCTGATAACCCTATTAGTATATCTAGTTGTGATATTATTATGTGTTTCTGTACAACCTACTACACTCTACATTAGTTGTAGGTGCCTAGTTAGTAAGCTGATAACCCTATTAGTATATCTAGTTGTGATATTATCATGTGTTTCTGTACAACCTACTACACTCTACATTAGTTGTAGGTGCCTAGTTAGTAAGCTGATAACCCTATTAGTATATCTAGTTGTGATATTATCCTGTGTTTCTGTACAACCTACTACACTCTACATTAGTTGTAGGTGCCTAGTTAGTAAGCTGATAACCCTATTAGTATATCTAGTTGTGATATTATCCTGTGTTTCTGTACAACCTACTACACTCTACATTAGTTGTAGGTGCCTAGTTAGTAAGCTGATAACCCTATTAGTATATCTAGTTGTGATATTATCCTGTGTTTCTGTACAACCTACTACACTCTACATTAGTTGTAGGTGCCTAGTTAGTAAGCTGATAACCCTATTAGTATATCTAGTTGTGATATTATCCTGTGTTTCTGTACAACCTACTACACTCTACATTAGTTGTAGGTGCCTAGTTAGTAAGCTGATAACCCTATTAGTATATCTAGTTGTGATATTATCCTGTGTTTCTGTACAACCTACTACACTCTACATTAGTTGTAGGTGCCTAGTTAGTAAGCTGATAACCCTATTAGTATATCTAGTTGTGATATTATCATGTTTCTGTACAACCTACTACACTCTACATTAGTTGTAGGTGCCTAGTTAGTAAGCTGATAACCCTATTAGTATATCTAGTTGTGATATTATCCTGTGTTTCTGTACAACCTACTACACTCTACATTAGTTGTAGGTGCCTAGTTAGTAAGCTGATAACCCTATTAGTATATCTAGTTGTGATATTATTATGTTCTACTCTAAAACCTACTGCACTCTTCATTAGATATCAATATTTCTATATGTAATTCCATGTCAGAAGTTATTTATCAAATATAATCAAATTAATATCCTGGTTCCCAGATTTTTGACTTTAAATTTTCTACTTTTACAAAAACTATTTTCCATAGGAACATTGTTTTAGTTATTAGATACAGGCATTGATTTTGTTTTCTTTTTTTTTTCTCTAGATTGAAAAGGTTATAAATACACCTTTAAAATTTCAATATGAGACCCAACTTCAAAAGATAAAAGCATTGAATTCACCTAAAATAAAGAATGAACGAATTCTTTGGCATGGAACAAAAGCAAATGTTGTTGAGAGGATCTGTAGAAATGGTTTTGATCGTGGTTATTGTGGTACAAATGGTAAGTTGCTTTCATGTGCAATCTTAGATGGAACTGGGGAGTGTGGAGTACCCCTTGATCGCCATTATTCCCAGGTCCACTCTAACTCTGGTCATCTTGTTATCTTCATTAGCTTTGCTGAAAAACAAGATCTGATGTTAATGAATGTGTATATATATTTACTTTGTTGTTAATTGTTTTATTTTTTGTAGTTTCCTCCAGACATCATCATCATCATGTCACACATGCAGCACGGGTATCCATGACAATCTTTCACCAACTTTCCCTATCATTCATTGCACCTGGGAGCTCCTCTATGGAGCAGCCAGCATCTTCGTATAGCTGGTCAATGTATGTCCTTGCTGGGCGCCCCACACTTGCATGTCTGTGTGTTGGCTTCCACAGGAGAACGTTGCTTATGAGTTCATCCTTGCTTCTCCAGCAGTGTCCTGCATGCCTTGTCCGTCTCACTCAGATAGTTTATGAGATGGGGGGCAGGTGACCGTACAGCTGTTTCCTTGTGGGGTGCTGTTTCCACAACTTATTCAAGACTGCACGCAGCGTTCTTGTGCAGCTCCCATCGTTCTTGTGCAGCTCCCATCTAGCTTATTCTCAAGACACTTTGTTAGGGTCCAGGTGGTGCAGCCATATAGCAGCACTGACACAACAACAATTCATCATCATCATCATCATCATCATGTCGCGCTATTAGCATGGATATCCATGACAATCTCTCGCCAACCTTTCCTATCATTCATTTTCCCAGGGAGGTCCTCTGTGCAGCAACCTGCGTCTTTGCTTAGTTGGTCAATGTAGGTCCTTGCTGGGCGGCCCACACTAGCATGTCCGTGTGTTGGCTTCCACAGGAGAACGTCACTTATGAGCTCATCCTTGCTTCTCCAGCAGTGCCCGGCATGTCTTGTCCGTCTCACTCGAATGGTTTGTGAGATGGGGGGCAGGTGGCCATATAGCTGTTTCGTCGTGGGGTGCTGCTTTCACGATTTGTTCAGGACTGCACGCAGCATTCTTGTGCAGCTCCCGTCCAGCTTATTCTCAAGGCGCCTCGTTAGGGTCCATGTGGTGCATCCGTACAGCAACACTGATACAACCACCGCCTGGAAGAATTGTCGCTTCAGCTTGTCAGGGAGATCGGACCTCCATATGACTGATAATCTATTTGTGGCCGACCATGCCTTTGCTATCCGTGTATTAACATCGCTCTCTATGGAGGAGATATTACCACCCAGGTACGTGAATTGTTCTACTGACTTAAGAGGCTTGCCGTTGAGTGTGGAGATGTTTCCTTTATTTTTGAAACTCATGAACTCTGTTTTACCGGAGTTCACATAGAGGCCTATATTCTTTGCTGCCTCCTCTAAGCTATGTAGCAGTGATTCAGCCTGTGCCGATGTATCTGCAAGAAGTGCAAGGTCATCAGCATAGTCCGCATCTGTGATTGTTTGTGCAGGATATCGCCTGCTTCTTGCCCTTTTTAGTGTGAAACCTTTTTCTTTTATGGTATCTAATGATGTTCGGAGTACGTAGTCTAGGCATATTATAAATATATATGGTACCAGTGTGTCTCCTTGAAGGACTCCAGCGGCGATGTCAAAGAAATCTGTGTCGCCATCAGGTGAGCGTACCATCGCTTTTGTATCTTTGTATAGCATCATTATAGCTGAAACCGTTTCATTGGGGAGACCATATGCTAATAGTACTTGTTCCATTTTTCCTCTATGTATGGAATCAAATGCCTTGGAGAAATCTACGAATAATAGCGTTGTCTCTAGATTCTTTGCTCGTACCCCTTCTATGATCCGTCGAATAGTCCGGATCTGAGAGGTTGTGGATCGATTTATGCGGAATCCATTTTGGTTTCACCTAAGGATTTTCTCTATTTCAGGCCGGATGCGATTAAGAAGAACAGCATTATATATCTTGGCTGCAATAGCAGTGAGAGTTATGCCTCTGTAGTTTTTAGCGATTCCGAGATCTCCCTTTTTGGGGAATGGGAGGATGCAGCCTTTCATCCATTTATCTATTCTATTTTGTCTATATACTGCATTGCATAACCTAAGCAGTATGTCATTGGACTTTCCTATCTTCCACACCTGCGGGTGTATTTCGTCAAGTCCTGCTGCTTTTCTACCTTTTAGCTTCTTTAAAGCTTGGTTAATTTCATCTGTTGTGAAATCCCCCAGCTTGATATCTAGTTGTTTATCTACAATCTTTTGGATATTATTTTCTATGATTTTGGGGGTTTCCCAGCAGTTTCTGGAAGTGGTCTTTCCATTTTTGAAGTCTATCTTTTTGGCTGGTTGCCTTTAGTTTTGATTTAGAGGTACTTTTCTTACCACTAATTTCGTTTACTGTTTGCCATGCTAATTGTGACTCTCTGTCTTCTACCGATTGTCTGATATTATTTATCTGTACTTGTATGTATTCTATTTGTTCCTTTTTGTATGTTTTAGTTAAGGCTACCTGGGCTTTCTTATGGTTTCATAGGTCGGTGCTAGTTGGGCACAACCTGGAAGCAGTGGAGAGCTTCAAATACCTTGGGTCTACCATTGCAAACTCAGTCTCCACCGACGATGACGTCAACAGCAGAATTGCTAAAGCGTCAGCAGTCATGGCGAAACTAAGTCAACGAGTGTTGGAAAATGCCAGCCTTACCAAGAAAACCAAAATGCGCGTCTACAGAGCGTGTGTTCTCAGCACTCTCCTCCTATAGGGCAGCGAAGCCTGGATCGCGTACTCACGTCATGTGAGGAAACTGGACAGCTTTCACCTTAGATGCCTACTCCGCATTCTACGCATCCGCTGGCAGGACAAAGTGCCTAACACAGAAGTGCTAGAACGAGCAAACATTAACAGCATGGCCGCCATCACCTGTGAGAGACGCCTGCATTGGCTTGGCCATGTCAGGAGGATGAACAAAGGCCGCATCCCAAAAGAGCTACTGTACGGTGAACTAGTGGAGGGCATCCGGGCAGCAGGGAGACCATGCCTACGCTTCAAAGATGTCTGCAAGAGAGACCTGAAGACATGCCGCATCGACATAGACACGTGGGAGGCTTGTGCAGAAGACTGTGCAACCTGGCGCCTCCTCGTCAGGCAGGGAACAAAAAGAAGTGAAGTAGAGTGGAAGAGAGCTGCCACAGAAAAAAGAGCTAAAAGAAAGGAGAAACAGCAGCACCCCCAACAACTACAGGAAGCATCACCTTTTGTTTGCAGCCATTGCACCAGAGACTGCCATTCGAGGATCGGTCTGTTCAGCCACTCACGTGTCTGTAAGTGAGTGAAAAAACAAAACAAAAAACAGAAAAAAACAACAAAACAAAACAAAAACCAACAAAACAACAAAACAAAAACCAACAAAACAAAAAGACAACAAAACAAAAAGACGACAAAACAAAAAGACGACAAAACAAAAAGACGACTAAACAAAAAGACGACAAAACAAAAAGACAACAAAACAAAAAGACAACAAAACAAATGACAACAAAACAAAAAGACGACAAAAAGACAAAAAACAGAAATAAACAATAAACAAAAAACTTTGCCATCGTCTAAAATAGACGGAAGGTTGCCAACAAAAAACCTGGGCTTTCTTATGGTTGCATAGGTCGGTGCTAGTTGGGTTTGTTTTATTAATTTGGGCTGCTTCTTTGATATTATTTCTCTTTCTCTAACTGCCTCTGTCTCCCAGGGGACAGAGCGTTTGGCTCTTAGTTCGGTCGGTACTCACTCGGATGCTGCTTCTAGGTGGGCTCTGACAAAGTTTTTGTATTCCTCGTTTGGAGTGGGGCTGGAGGATATCGAATCTGTTTCTTACTGCCACAGCGTATCGATTGCATATATCACTGTTGGCAAGTGTTGACCAGTTGTATCGTACAGACTTGCTGGTTTGCTTTTTGTTTCTACGTAGGCTAAGTCGTAATTTTGCTGTGACTATTCTGTGGTCGGAGGATACTCCTTCAAAAATGAAGTATGCTTCGCAGTTCATTGCACTATTTATCCATTTTTTATTTATTAGGATATAGTCTAATTGGGCTCTTGTATTGTTTGGGTATGTGTAGGTCCATAGTTTGCCTTTTCTTTTTTGGTATTTTGTATTTAGGCATACTAGCCTGTTCTCAAGAGAGAACTCTCCTAGTAATTTGTCGTTCCTGTTCGGGGTGTTATATGTAGGCAGTATTTATTGTTCTCGCTTTTGCCTATCTGCGCATTCATGTCACCCCCAATTACTAGGACATTGTGTTTGGGAATCTGTCTGCATAAGGAGGATAGCTCATTATAGAACTTTGCTATGTCCGTTTCTTCGCTGACGTTAGTGGGGCTATAGCACAAGACTACTGTCATGAAGAGATTCTCATTAAATGTAGCGCATATGATTCTCGGTTGGATTTTTTCTATACTGTTTAGTGCTCTTATAGCCTGGGGGCTGAGGAGCGTTCCTACACCTCCTATAGTGGCATTTGTGGAGTTTTTCCACGCAGATGCAGACATACATACACGCAATTGTCCTTTATATATGTATAGAATAGATATAGATTTTATTTATTATTTTTTGATGATGTTGGTTTTGATTTTTAGTTTTAAGAATTAATATCTTTTTTGATAACTTAATATATTAATACAAGACCTGGGTTTTTCAATCTATCACCTATCTTGATCTAAATATATCAGGTTTCAAATAATTCTTTCTCAATGAAAATTCACATGCTTCTTTTAATCATTATATCACACTAAAACTATTCTTATTTATAGTTAAATGGTATAAGTATTGTATACAGCTCTTTAAAAAAGTAAAATTTCCTTCCACTGTTATTATAATTTCCCAAATTATTGATACGTTATTTACACAACATTCCAAAGAGAAACAGCCAATTCCTAGCTGAGTTCTCTCTTGAGAACAAGCTTACATGTTTAAACACATAATAAAGTAAAGTAAGTAAAGTCGACGGGGCGGCCTAAAGTCGGTATCAGCCAGACAGCGAGGGAGTCTATCCCCTTTTCAATAGCGCTAGACCAAGGAGATTGTTTTTTAGCATCTGAGGTGGAGCGCCACACCTACCATCAGCTCCTTACTTTACCGCACAGATCCCTGTGCTACTCATACACTGAGTTGGCGGGGACCGGTATCGTACTAGGAACCTTGTGGTTTCTAGCCGAACGCTCTACCGACTGAGCTAATACTCAGTAGAAATAAACTTAATTTGTTTGCAAACAAAATGTTTTCAAGTAGAACAAATGTTCTTCATTTAAAAATTGCACAATGATTTGATAATTTATTTCTTTGCTAACATTGGATGCTGTGCTGAGGACTTGCCATGAGCAATGACCGATAGGGATGGGTGGTGAGTCATGGGAATCCGTGCTGTCAGATGATAACAATTGACACATAGACTTGGAAAACAATAGCTGAACAGAATATGTATTATTAATATTTATATGTACTAGCAAATATATGCACCCTCCAGGTGCAAGTATTTAAGTTTTATGTAATAAAATATTGTATTAAATTAGAAAGGCTAATGAAACTAAATAAGAATACAGATAAAAGATTTGAAACAGAGGGAGTATAATAAAAGATTTGAAACAAAGGGAGTATAATAAAAAATGGAACAACTGAAACTTACTAACTGTATCCACAACATATACATCAGCCGTATGTATACACTGCTGATGAGACCTAATAAGGTTGAAACAGTTGTACAGTGTTCGCCGAGTTTGCTTGTCGTGAATATTTCAATTATAATTAACAAATTCCATCTATGTATATGTTGTGGATACAGCTATACCTTATATGCATTGTAATTGCCTTTAAGATATAAATAATGATATACATTACTTAACAATGCTTCAAAGCAAATTATCAAATACTATTATATATATATATATATATATATATATATATATATATATATATGTGTGTGCTTAATTGGAGTCGTACCTAATTTTGAAAATTAATCAATTAATAATGAATTAGGCGGGAATACCTATTAAATGTATGGCTAAACAAATCGAGAAAAATCAATCTCTGTATGTACATTTCAGCCTATTAGGCCTCATCAGCAGAGCTATAGATCGGAAGACCGCCCTGTGCGTGATTTGAAACCGGACCGTCAAGCTGACAGGCCGATCCCATAACCCCAACACCAAATGAACTTCTTAGATTTTATGATTTGTTTAGAGTAGGTTAACATTCCTCTTCTAGTGACTTTTATTACACGACGGTGTGATAAGTTGTAAACAAGGTTTGTTTAGAATGGCTTTTTGCCGATAATTTTTTGGAGAATAAGTGCTTAATTGGAGTCGTACCTAATTTTGAAAATTAATCAATTAATAATGAATTAGGCGGGAATACCTATTAAATGTATGGCTAAACAAATCGAGAAAAATCAATCTCTGTATGTACATTTCGGCCTATTAGGCCTCATCAGCAGAGCTATAGATCGGAAGACCGCCCTGTGCGTGATTTGAAACCGGACCGTCAAGCTGACAGGCCGATAGTTTCGGTTACAGACAGAAAAACACACAATCTCCATATTTACATAGATATTAAACAGATTTTAGTCTACTTCAAAGACGGACGTCATGACTGTAATACCCACTACTGTTTTACGTCACTAAAGAGAAATACCCACTTGCTATTCGAATGTGTGTTTGTTTACAATTTCGTTTCTCTTAGCGGGAGATTATTTTTGCTGCAAGTTTGTTGCATTTTTGTGAGAACATGTTCGTTATATTTGCTCCAAATACTGTATAAATTTTTTATTTCAAAACATAATTTAAACTATATAAGTTAAAAAATTTTGGAAACAAAGACAAGTACAATAATTGTTACTTAATAATTTGTTTGTACTCAAAGACCGCTAAGCTATAGAAGTTTAACAACAATAAACTATTAACCCTTTTATATACAACTATAATTGCCTTTTTTCTTTCCTTTCTGTAAAATCTCTACTCTGTGAAATCTCTACTCTGAAAAATCTTCGTGTTTGCTCGCAATCACCTCGTTCGACGGTCTGTTCGCAATCACCTCATTCCCCGACTGCCAAGAAATTCGGCTCATTTATTTCTCCACTCCTCTCCCACAAACCACCTCACTTCCGGTCTGTACTCTTATAAAAGAGTACAGACCTTCGGGCGCCATTTATTTTCCTAGCCCGAGGTAAGAGGAGTTTCATTTGTTTTATCTTTATATCACGCTTTCTATTCATAGAAAGCTTTTTATTTTTGTTACCCTTTCATGAAATATAAAATCCAACCCCAACAATATCTGCACAAAAAAAAAAAGAAATACTTTTAACTGACACATGTGCTGACTGGTTTGGTTAATTTGTTGTGCCCCAAAATATTCAATTATCTAACTTTTGCCTTGAGTTGACTCTAGAGCGGAAAAACCAGTCTCCATAGGAAGCTAATCATTAAGGAACTGCTGGTATGAAAAAGAAAGAAAATAGAGGGGAAAAATAAATTCGACTTGTTGAACAATGTCGTCGCCGTCACAAAATCTATAGCACAAAAAATCCGTCGTCGTCGTCGTAAAATCACCAACTCAAATATCTTCAGCAGCTGAAAAATCGCAACTGCCTGCTGTCATCACCCCACTTCTACTTATACAAGTTTTTCCTTCAACATCCGGGTGTCTGCACCCCACGCACAAGATTCCCGAGCCAATCCAAGCTGCCAGAATCCTCGTAGCCATCATCCGGGCACCTGGCGCTTACATCTGGGACAGTAGTATCTTGAATTCAGTGCTAATGTGTCGCCCGTTCGCATTCCGAAGGACGCGGGTTCGATTCCACATGCCAGGCAAAGCCTAGCCCGCTTCCTTCGAGAATACGGCGGGCCACTCACCTCGTGTTCTCTGTCACAGGACTAGGGAATCCTAAAATTGTAAATTGATTCTTCATACATATTCTGTTCAGATATGTTTACAAAGCAAATTAATAATACATATAAATATTAATAATTATTAATAATAAATATTATAAATGAATAATAATAAATTAACATATATAATATTAATAATATATATAATATTATATATTAATAATTATATAATATTAATAATTATTAACAACATATTATAAATAAATAATAATAATTAACATATATAATATTAATAATATAAATATAATATATAATAATTATATAATATTAATAATTATTAACAACATATTATAATGAATAATAATAATTAACATATATAATATTAATAATTATATAATATTAATATATTAATAATTATATAATATTAATAATTATTAACAACATATTATAAATAAATAATAATAAATAATAAATAAATAATAATAAATAAATAATAATAAATAAATAATAATAAATAAATAATAATAAGTAAATAATATTATAAGTAAATTATTATTAGTTAATAATATTAATAAGTAAATAATATTATAAGTAAATAATATTATAAATAAATAATAATAAGTAAATAATAAGTAAATAAATAATAAATATTAATAATAAATTAATAATCTTATTATAATGGAGATTGTGTGTTTTTCTGTCTGTAACCGAAACTATATTTCTACTCAAGTAACAATTCTCTTAGTTATTGACATCACATTCTCCATGATTTTATTTTTATTTAACCTCAATTATTAATAAAATTGTCTTACATTATTAATACTGTTAACTATGTCTACATATTGACAACATGCAATTATATTTATATATACAACAAAATAGCGGTTTACAGTGTAAATGGGAAGGCTAATTTGCATATTAATATTTAAAAATCGAATTTAATAAATATGTGCTTAGTATTATTGATTTCTAACTGTTTGGTTTTATTTTAATGAATATAAGCAAAAATCTCTTCAATAAATCTTAAATGAAATCCATTAACAAGAAAAAATAACTGTCATTTTATTCTTTACTTCCTCTTATAACTAAATACTTAAATTAGAAAAAATAACAATGAAAGACGAGAGTGATGGAAGAGTAAGTTTCAGTTGTTCCATTTTTTATTATACTCCCTCTGTTTCAAATCTTTTATTATAATCCAGAGTTTCAAATCTTTTTATCTGTATTCTTATTTAGTTTTATTAGCCTTTCTAATTTAATGTAATATTTTATTACATTACAACTTGAATACTTGCACCCGGAGGGTGCATATATTTGCTAGTCTATATAAATATTTAAAAAACAAAACAAATGCAGTGTTAAGTCAGTAATTTAAACACTTAGTTAAACTTTAGTTAGTTTGGATTACTTTTGCTCATCCCAAATATAGTAATGCACAAATAAAATTGATATTTAGTTTCTGTGAATAATTTGCGCAAACATGCCTGCTATCAATGTAGACCACCAGTTAGAATTTAGTATTATTTGTATTATTCAGACTATTGTCCTCATCTTCATTGTTATCTGTACAGATTTCATCAAGGGCAACATATGAAGGAAAGACGGAACAAATAACCGTTAAATAGGAGGGGTTAAATTGTAGTGGGTTCATTATTGTCTGTTTCTGCCTTCTAGGAGTCAGCATTGGTGCTCGTCGGCTGCCGTTCCACTGCTGGTTTTGGTTTGAATAGTCAGCACTGTTCTCCAAGGCACATCGCCCCCCCCCACACACACACCTTTCCGGTCCTGATGTACTTCCAGTCCCAATTAAGGGGCAGATAACTATGGACCTACACCTAACCAAATAATACAAAATCACAACTAGATGACATCCTAATGAATAAAACATGAATATAAAATGGTTAAACAGTGCAATGAATTACAAAGCATGCTCCTCTTTTATATATATATATATATATAGTCAAAATTAGTCTCGGCATCCATATTTTTATATCAGTCAATCTGTGTACAAAATTACATCAAAAATTAAATGGCAGTACAAAAGTAAGGAAAGGTATTTTAAGCACCACAAGTATTTGAAAACAGTTATTCCAGGTATAATTTTTGGAAGGTTTCAAAGTTTGGAAACATATGTAAATACTTTTTATCTTCTTTATCAAATGAACATAAATTGCAGTAATTTTAAGAGAGTACATGCAATTTGAGAATCTGATACGGGTAGGAAAAGTAATGTTCTCTTTGTTATAGGCTTTTACACGGCTCATTTTATTTGCTGAAAATATCTGATTAAGGAAATTAACTCATAATATAAGAACATAGATGTACTGGATTCTTGTTAATACCCTTAAATGTGTTAAACAGCTGGTTTAAAATTCATTTTACATAACATAAACCATAAAAATTTACCTTTTCTGTGTATTTCACACCTTGTATTATCTCCCTTTTTATGAAGCAGTGCGCACTAGGGTAGGTTGATTGGAGAAAGTTGCTAATTAACAAAGAATAATTGTACAAAATATTTTTCTGTAAAATGACTCCAATCACAATATAGTCACAGTAAAATTACGCCTAAGCCTATGTAGAAACAAAAGGCAAACTAGTAATGCTCGAAGTTAAGTCTCAGATATCTGGGTTTTTTTTTTAAAATTTCGGCTAGTGGTCTGCGAACATGGTAGCATCGTCTCGGGGCGTGAGATGGAATCTGAACGTTTGTTGATTTGTTCTGTCTCTTAAATATCTCTCAGGTGGATCGGATTTTGATATTTTATTTTGGTGCTACAGCGCGGACGCAGTTGTGAGCGCCTGATTTGTCCAATCGAACTCTGACAAATGTATAATCTATTTTCCTTAATTTTGGAAAAGGAATCGTGCTTGTGTGATTTTTATGTTTATCCTTATTTGGATATAAAATATAGGATGTTGTCCTATAAAAACCCCTCGTAGATTGATAAATATTGAAAATATTTTTCAATATGTAATGTAAGTTTTGAAGTGAGTAGGCCAATGTACTCATCTACCCGATTTTGTAGTGATGTTTGAGGGGATGTGTGTTGGTGTGAATATTTTTGTGTTCGATTTTGTGTAACGTAGCGGTTTCGTCACGGTACCAAATAGATATATCTGTTGCGTCTTGTCCGTCTCACTTGTATGGTTTGTGAGATGGGGGGCAGGTGGCCATATAGCTGTTTCCTCGTGGGGTGCTGCTTCCACGATTTATTCAGGACTGCACGCAGCATTCTTGTGCAGCTCCCGTCCAGCTTATTCTCAAGGCGCCTCGTTAGGGTCCAAGTGGTGCATCCGTACAGCAACACTGATACAACCACCGCCTGGAAGAAATGTCGCTTTAGCTTGTCAGCGAGATCGGATTTCCATATTATTGATAATTTGTTTGTGGCCGACCACGCTTTTCCTATTCGTGTATTTACATCGCTTTCTGTGGATAAGATATTACTACCTAGGTATGTGAATTGTTCTACTGGCTTAAGTGGCTTACCGTTGAGTGTGGTTATGTCTCCTTTCCTTTTGAAACATATGTACTCTGTTTTATCGGAGTTTACATGAAGGCCAATATTATTTGCTGCCTTCTCTAGGCTATGCAGTAGTGACTCGGCCTGTGGTGGTGTATCCGCAAGGAGTGCAAGGTCATCAGCGTACAAAAGGCAAACTAGTAATGTAACGTAGCGGTTTCGTCACGGTACCAAATAGATATATTTGTTACGTAGTGCCTTTTCTTTGACGGCACTAAATATCTATACGTTGTATACTTCTTACGTCTTACTCTGGTTTATTCTTCCGACCGTCTTCTGATCGTCTAGTCTTCTGGCCTGTATATCTTCTATCGTCTATCTTGGTCTGGTCTTTCTTATCTGGGTTCCGTGTCTGGTTCTGCTGGGGAGCGTTCCTTATCAGAAGCCTTGTGTCATTGTTAGCTTTTAGTAATAACAACAAGACTTCGATTTACTTTTGATGTTATTTTATTCCAGAACCCCAGACGAGACAAATGTGCGCGGAGAGTCACATCTTGCTAGCTTCAGTCCTAACTCTCAACTGACTAACTGCGTTGCCCACCTTAAACCGGAAGGGGGCTTTCTATCGGGGTTCCGTTCTCACGATTCTATCCCCAGAACGCAAGGTAAGAGTGAGGTCAAGCATTGTCACTCACTCTCAAGGCCATCAGCTGTACTGATCGCCATAAGGATTTCTATACTACCTTAAAAAGTAATAGGGATCCAATTAATATGTAACAGTAAATCTGTATGATATGATTGGTCATCACTTGCCAACAGCGATCTATGCAATCGCTACTCTGTAACAGTAAGAAATAAATTCAATGTCCTCCAGGAGACATCTGAAAGGATCACTCCAGATGTTACATAATTATTGGATCTCTAATACATTTTTAAGGTATTGTAGAAATCATTATGGCGATCAGTACAGCTGATGGCCTTGAGAGTGAGTGATAGCGTTTGACCTCACTCTGACCTTGCTTTCTGGGGATAGACCGTGAGAACCGGAACCCCCATAGAAAGCCCCCTTCCGGTTTAAGGAGTAAGCAACTCAGTTAGAAGTTAGAAGCCAAGCTAGCAGTCTCACTGCGCAGATTGTCTGGTTGGGGATTTGGAATAAAGTAACATCAACATAAATCAAAGTCTTGTGTTTATTACTAAAAACTAACAATGACACAAGGCTTCTGATAAGAAGTGATCCCCAACAGAAACCAGACCCGGAATCCTCAATAGAAGACCAGACGAGACCTTAGAAGATATACCAGACCAAAATAGATGATAGACGATCAGAAGCAAAGCCGGCTAGAAGAATAGACGACAGAGTAAGAAGTAAGAAAGGTATATAACATATACCTATTTAGTGCCAGTAAAGAAGGCGCTATGCAACACAAACAAGAAATATGAAAACTTTGTCAGATCCTCTCTCTATTTTCACTTTCACTATCCGATTCTTCATCTTCAGACTCCACCAGGGTAGCTTTTCTAGCTCTTCGTTTCTTGACCTTCGACTTGGGACACTCTAAGGTATCTAACTTAGCTAACCTCAAATCCTTGCTAGACACCTGGTCCCAAATTATAAACGACACCGGTCCGGTCTGTTCTACTATACGGTAGTAGGGCTCCCATCGTGGACTTTAGTTTACCCTTTCTTAGGTGAATTTTATAATAAACCGGATCTCCAATACACACATCCACTTCACCTCTGGCTTATTTATTCTATCATTTCGCCACTTCTGAGTGTGTTGGATTCTTCGCTTTGCCTGTGTAAAGATCTTTGGTTTTATCTTAATGAATATGAGCAAAAATCTCAGGGATAAATCTTAAAAGAAATCCATTAACAAGAAGAAATAACTGTAAATTTATTCTTTACTTCCTATTTTAACAAGAGTTAAATTAGGAAAATTTACCAATGAAAGATGGGAGTAATGGAAAATGATGGAAGAGTTGGTTTCAAAGTTGTTCTATTTTTCAATCATACCCCCTCTGTTCCAAAGCTTTTTATATGCATTCTTATTCAGTTTCATTAGCCTTTCTAATTTAATATGATATTTCATTATATTAAAACTTAAATACTTGCACCCTACGGAGGGTGCATATATTTGCTAGTATTTATAATTGTTATATGTATATTGTAGGGTGAGTTTTCAGCTAGCTAAGACAATTAGATTTCACTTTAAAAACATGTTTTTTGTTCTTATTTCAGGGACTTGGCATGGACAAGGCGTATATTTTGCTGCTGAATCAGAATACTCGGACAAAAATACATACTCACCCAGAGACGCAAATGGTTGTAAACATATGCTGATGTGTCGTGTGGCTACAGGGGAATACACTCAAGGGCAACCTCAACTAAAAGTATTACCAGAAAAACCAAATAGCCTTCAAAAATATGATTCAGCTGTTAACAATGTTTCAAATCCAACTGTTTTTATAATCTTCAATGATGTACAAGCCTATCCAGCCTATCATATTACATATGATTCCCAAAACAGCAGTTGCATAATACTTTGATTTTTCGGACTGTTGTCCTCATCTTTATTGTGGTTTCAACATCTATATACTACAGACCTCTTTACCTAGCAACATTTATATTATGCAGTAAAAAAACAACAGAACGAAATTTTTATTCCTTAAGAAAAAATTAAACTTATATATAATATTTTTTCTAGGAATTTCTTAATTATAACAATGAATTACGTTAAAAAGAGCACATCTTCAAGAGAAAAAAGAACTGGTAAAAAAATTGCTATTTTAACAGATTAGTCAAAATGATGGAAACACTTAGAATCTTAGCATCATAATTATTTCATAATAGTTTTCTGATTGCAGCCCTCCCGTGAAATCCGGCTTTGTGCTGCTCCCTTCTAACAATTTTTAAGGAAACTGGGTTCTCAATGGTCATTAAGATTATACAAATTAACGTTTAAGTGCAGAGAGAAAAAGTGGGAGTATGAAGTCAAGGAACAAACAATACAACGATAAATGAATACAACAGGTTTTATTATATCTTATTATAATGGAGATTGTGTGTTTTTCTGTCTGTAACCGAAACTATATTCCTACTCAAGTAACAATTCTCTTAGTTATTGACATCACATTCTCCATGATTTTATTTTTATCTAAACCTCAATAATTAATAAAATTGTCTTACATTATTAATACTGTTAACTATGTCTACATACTGACAACATGCAATTATATTTATATATACAACAAAATAGCGTTTTACAGTGTGAACGGGAAGGCTAATTTGCATATTAATATTAAAAAATCGAATTTAATAAATATGTGCTTAGTATTATTGATTTCTAACTGTTTGGTTTTATTTTAATGAATATAGGCAAAAATCTCTTCAATGAATCTTTAATTATATTACATACGCATATATGTATCTATCTATCTATACATCTATACATATATATATTCACACATTATCTACCCAAATACACACATATATACTTATCTTATATATATATAACTAGCTCCTACGTATCTATATATCTATTGTACTGTGGGACTTATATTTTTTTTAACTTACTTATGTATCCAATAACTAACTGTGCATTTATATGCAACACACATTCGTGCACCCACCGTTGTATTATATAATGCACATTAATGAATGGGTTGCAAAGGTAATGTTTTGGAATGTTCATAGTCTTGGTTAAGTTCATCAAGTTAACAGCACTAAAGAGAGGTATAGCCGTAATTAGTTTAGTTTGGTTTGGTTAAGTTTGCATGAGTAAATCCTGTGACAGTCTATGACTGAAAGTATCAATGGGAGATGCTTGTCCAAAGGTTGCATTTATCGAGGGCTCCTCTGTTTCATCCTGGGCAGAATGAAGGTAATTACTATCGGTCTTCAAAGGTAAAGATGATAAACTCGGAAGTCCAGAAGCAGGGAATGCTAAAATAATCTGTCTGTCCCAACCATCCGTGCCACCCCCCACCCCATTAACATACAGACATTGTGTAATACTACACTCTCCTTGTCGAAATGGAAAGATATGTTAAAATGCTTGTTTACACATTTTTATGTTAAAATAGTTTTAAATTTTAAAACTCTTAACATCCTATACCACCTCATTCCGCCCAACCAGAAGACATTCATTTTCCTAATCTACCCCAAATGATAATCTTTATTTCAGAGTAATATTAAACATATTTAAAAGTCTTTGATTTAAGGGAAAAAACAGGTAACTTTAAATGAAAAGGCCATTTTTAGCCATTTTTTGATAAATCCTTATAGGAATGGAGGTCTGGACTTGGAAAATTCTCAACAGGATGTTAAGAGTTAATTTGATTACATGTAATGTGATCTAATTAAGAATTGATATTTTTTCATAATTCAAAAAAAAAAAAAATTATTGTATGTGTTGAAAAATACTTGTCAACTTCTGATTAATAAACAAAACTTTTGATTTATTAAAGTAATACCTGGGTACCAGAGATGTCAATTGTATTCCTATTCTGATTAAATAAAATTATTATAAAAAAGTGTCTTTTGTTTCAAGTTTTATAATTAATAAAAATTTCACAATATCTGTTTATCTTTAGTGCAAAATCAATTTTTTCACATATGCTAACAACAACAACATGAAATAACTAATTTTTTTAAAATTAGAATCAAAGACTATTTTAGTATAAAAACGGGTCTTTGGTTTGTATGAAAAACTTTTGATTTATTAAAGTAATACCTGGGTACCAGAGATCTCAATTGGATACCTATTCTAATTAAATAAAATTATTTTAACATAAAAAAGTGTCTTTTGTTTAAAGTTTTATAATTAAAAAAAAAACAAAAAAACTATTAGTTTCTCGGTTATTTCCTAGAAGTCTAAAATGATCAAAGGGGAACCACTCTTGATTGACGGGGTTAGGGTTAGAGTTAGGATTCAGGGTTAGTTCAATGAGAAAATAAATAATTTATCAGTCAAGAGTGGTTCCCCTTTGATCATGTTCGACTTATAGAAAATAACAAGTTTATCTTTTGTGCAACACTATGCTCTGTGTAAAATGTTTATGTATTTCATGAGTCATATAACCATTGCACAAGAGATTGTGGCACCAAAAGAATTGATGCTTTACAACATATAACACTGGTTTACAAAAGAATATTTTTTGTCTGAGGCAAGAATGTGAATAGGTGTTTTTTTTACTAATTTGGGTGTGCTGCATTCAAATTTATAAACAGTTTTGCTCTATCGCCTCTAGATTTCTGTCTTTTAAATAGTCTCATTTTAGTATATACAGAGTATATACGTGCTTACTTCAACAGTTGCAGCAGCTTATTACAGATAAAACAGGATAGATAAAGAACATTGACGGAATAAATATACTTGGATGACACAATGTACACAATTCATAGTACCGCAGACAGAAGTGTGTTTTCTTAGATGAGCTGCTGTATTTTGCCTCCGGGATGTCACGCAAGAGCATCCAGCAGATGTCTCCCATCATGCCAGGGTTCCACTTGCTCTCCATCTTTCTAATTAAATATAAACACATAGACATTGTTTGAAACAAGGAAGAGAGTGAACGTAATTCTCTCATAATAAAAATGTAGCAAAATTGAAAGGCAGAACTGTAGAGGAGCAGATTCCCAACCCCCATGAACAAAGTGCATCCGGATATGTTTGGCCTGTGCGAGGGGGAGGAGTGTGGCGAGTGGCTATGGATATTTGAACTCGCTACCTTCTCGTCGCTGAAATGCTGTTGGCAGTAACCTGGATGTAAACAGTATTGACGTGTACTCAAAATGCTGATGAATATTGAAGTTCTCAACGGGCAATGCCAGACCAGAGTAAGAAGCCCGGATGTACATATTAACTGTGTATTTAAGAGCCTGTTCTCCCAGACCGAGGGAGAATGATAGTAGGAGTTTTGCTGTTAAGAAGAGAGTAGTACGTTTGTGTGAGATTGTTGCTGACTAAGGACTTTGTCAGTTGGGAGAACATATACGTCAGACTAAGAAGTGCGTGGTGTAATGGTTAAAGTCATGGGAAATGGACTCGTCGCCCCGAGTTCAAATCCTGGACGTGGTAATTGCATTTCACTTAGCGCTAATACCCTTGGGAAAGGTATGAATCCTACTCTCCCTCCAGCTATGGGTAAATCGTTGGGTAGACTGGGCTCTTTAACCTTGGTTAGGCAACCAGTCTAGGAGAAGGAAAACTCTGAATTCAAACCTGATAAACTCCGCTTAAGAAATTGACCTTGTGTCACATCCTGCTCATGCGGAGGAGTTGGTAAATATATATATTTATATATATTTTTATTTATTTATTTTACAATGTTTTCATAGATCAATTTGTAAATAAATAAATAAATATTAGCTCTTACAAACTGTGATTGAGCACTGTATTTTCTTTGTTTCATCGCAAAAAAAATTTGTTTTTACATATACCTATTTATATATATATATATATGCATGAGCATTTGATGAGTTCTGGCAGACTGGGCTCTTTAACCTTGGTTAGGCAACCAGTCTAGGAGAAGGAAAACTCTGAATTCAAACCTGATAAACTCCGCTTAAGAAATTGACCTTGTGTCACATCTTGCTCGTGCGGAGGGGTTGGTAAATATATATACGTCAGATTTGACTGTGCCCCCCACCAAGTTTACTTTCATCATTTTATTTCATTTGTTAGAAAAAATCTTAAAAATAAACTGTATGGATCAACTACCCAATAACATCTTTCTTCATTTAATGTAATGAAATTTATTGTGTACAGTGCTCAGGTGCACCACAACTCATCAAAGTCTCATGTCAGGTACACAGAATAATGTTGTGCCAGGAACATGAACAGTTCACAGTAGTAATATGGATGTATGTGTGTGCATGTGTATGTGGAGAGTGGCATCAGGTATAGTGTTGGCGGACTACAGGAAGCATGGAGGCTTTGAAAGTTTCAGTGCTCCGGCAGCCTACAACAGATGCAGGCAGTTTATTCCATGTCTCCGCAATTCTGAGCATGAAAAAATGTTTCTGAAAGTCACGTGAACAGTGCTGTTTTCTGACTTTGTAGGCATGCCGCGTGTATTGGAGAGATGGAGATCAAAAAGGTGCTCAAGGTTGCTGTTGTTAAGATGATTAATGACCTTATGAGCATTTACTAGGTCAGTTGCCAGACGCCGAAGTTTCAACGAATCCATTCCCAGGGCAGCGAGATGTTCAGAGTATGGCAGATTCCTAATCTTTTGTGTTACTAAAATCAAAAAAATGTTCAAATAAACTGTTTTCTTTTCTTATTGCAAAAATTTGAAATAAAAATTTATTTTCCAATCAATGTAATTTTCCAGAGTTTTTGTTCTTTTTTAGACCATAATGCAGCCCTATCAGCTGTGGCTTTAGAATGCACCAACTGCACCTCTGCAGTGAAGTAAGAGTCACTTGTTGACCGTGGGTGGTGACCCGTGATGCTTAAGGATGGAATCCTTGTGACTAAGAGAAAGGAGAAAGATGTTAATGTTCATTTGATTAATATTTAGAAATTTTTTTTTTGCTCGTTTTTTTTTTTTTTGCTCGTTTTTATAGTAAAATAGAAGCACCATTTATAATACGATATATTTTTTTCTTCTTTTTTTGAAGGCAAAATAATGCAGATTCATGTTGAAAGACATATTTATTGAAGTATTCTTAATAATTTTCGGACAATATCCATCTTCAGAGAATTTATTATAGAGTTGAAAATGTTCCATCTGTGTTTTTTTTAAAATCAACTTGGTTCTAATGACGTTGAGTTGATGGAGATATGAAATTTAGAATTTGATTAATATTTGATAAAACATCTCAATATATTAAAGAAATTTAGTTAAATCGAATTTAACGCACCTAAATTCCATCTTCATATGTCGACCCACCGTATCTTTGAAAATATGTGTTACGCCTCAAAGATATGTGGTCCAAAGTTAACTGACCAGAAAAAATGTAAAAGTTTTAAATAAAATAACTGGTGCATTATATCTTTTATTCATTAATATATCAATACTGTATAATGTAATATAAATAAGGAGAGCTCTATTGCCATTGGCTGGAGGTCAGGTGACCAGTACAATAAAACTATAGTCATCAAGAAGCGAGGTCAGTTGCTGAGAAGGAAGGGTCGGGATTTGATCAACCCCAATTGGTCCCCTGGGCGAGGAAATCCGTTGTTGAAAGACCAGAAATTTCCAATGATCCTATGGTGGTCAAAGTGGGATGTTTGATGTCAATATTCAATAAAAGTGTTCAAACATTTAAAGACCATAAATAAATCAAGCACAATGGCATAGAAGACAAAACTCTTGATTAAACAAACAAAATTGTATTAACAGAAGTTTACAAAAGGTAGCATTGAATACTGGGCGAGGTTCCGCCAAAGTTCTTTTTTTAAAAAGTTCAAATGTAAAATGTAAGCTGGTATTTCACAGTTCAAAAGTGAGAAAGAAAAGGTGAAAGTTTAAAGTCAACTTAAAAGCAGTCAGGCATAAGTTGAATGAATATAAGGTTTATCTCCGAAAGCATAGGTTATTCAAAGAGAGAGATAGATAGATACCTTCAGCATGTAAGCGAAATGTTCTTAAAAAGGGTGATGTGAATTCCCTTAGGCAAATGAGATCTTTCTGGTTAGGATCGAAAGGCTGGCTTTTTTATAGTCCAGCATAGGCTCCAAAAGGTGTCTATTTGATAAATTTTCTTATTAGGCGGGAACGCCTCTGATTGGTTGAATTTTACGAATTTTATTTTTAATTTTATTTTTACTAAGGTGTGCATTCCAAATGCGCAAACTACTTATTTTTGTCATTCGACTTCTGTCTGTTGAAGCGATAACTTCCGGCTCACCACAATCCCAAGGATATAACAACGCTGATGACTTCCCCCTCAAGCATCTTATAGATGTATTTTACAAGATACTGAAAATTTAATTCCCTAATTTTTAGTATTTCTTTTCTTTCAGCGGAGTAACATACAATGGTGGAATTTTGGTCCGTTAAGTTCGATTTAACCAGAAAGTTGCCATTGAATAAGAGGAGAAACAGTGCAGACATTGTCAATTCATAATGCCCTGATAATATTCACTAAAAAAAAATTTAAAAAACAGAAAAGGAGACATAAATAAAACCAGGTTAAAAAAAAAAAAGAGAGAACACGGTGGTATACTGGTTATAGTTGTGTAGGGTTCAAGGTTATAATTGAACATACAACTCCGATACGTTTGTGAGACAAAACATTTTATATAGATAACAGCACATGGAAACAATACATAAAATAACTCATACTAATAATAGCATAGGGATAGGCACTTTTGTCGGCTGCTAGGAATTTTAAAAGCGAATTAAAAATAATTAAATCTATTATTTAAGGTCAAACTTTGTCTAAATCGATAAGTAGTAACATAATAACCATCATTAAAAAATAAAAATATCATTACATATGCAGTTTATTTTTAAAAGATTTAAAACTATTTGTTTTGGTCAATTTCGACGATATCCGCCATTCAGCCTCTTTTTCGATGGTTTTAAGTGCTTGTTTACAATTTTACTGTAACATTCGCGATTGCAAAAGAATTTACCAAAAATCAGGTAATTATCCGATTTTAATGAAATTTTCAGTATTGATTTAACAATTAATGAATTTTATAATGCATCAGTTATTTTATTTCAAAACTTTAATTTAGTATTTTTGCTATGAAAAATGAATATTTAAAATTCATTTAAAATATGAAAATCCTGATGTTAAGTTTAAAATGTTATATTTTTAGATTCTAAAAATAAATATCTACTTAATGGAAACCTTATTTTAGGCGCCAAAAGTAATAAGTTTTGAAGAAAAACTCGATTGAAAATGTACCCCCTCCCCTTTTTAAGCAGAAAAAACATCGATGTATAATTTTTTTTCTTTTATAAAATAATAGCCAATTAAATAATTATCGAAATGAGTAAAAAAGAAATCTCCAAAAAATTAATTATTTATTATTTTTTTACATTTTACTTTTCGATTTTCGGTACTTATTTTCTCATAGAAGCGCAACCGTAAAAAAATTTTTTGTTTGTTTCTATTCATAACTTCGGTATTTTATCTCATTATTTATACTGTAATTAGTACATTATATGACCAACTTGCAAAACATTTTACGCCCCCAACATAAGGGGGGTCAAAATTAAGCGACCTGAAAAAAATGAGAAAGTTTTGAAATAAAATTAATAATGCATTATAAAGATCATTCATTGATACATAAACACTGAAAATTTCATTAAAATCCGATAATTCCCTGATTTTTGGTAAATTATTTTCTGTAGGGGGGGGGGCTAAAGTCATTTTGTCAAAAACGCATTTTAGGCTCAACAAATACGTGTTACTAAATAAGTACTAAACTACGGCTACAAAATCAAAGATCAATTTTTTAAATCTCTCTCTCTCTATGTGAGCACGTGTTTAGGAAATTTATTTTTCTAAACAGTTTCCAAATTCACATAAAAAGACTTTTTTTTTTTAGAAAATTAATGGGGAAAGGTAATCCAAGGGGTCGTGGCGGTAAAAGTCACGCTGAAGGATCAAGAAAATCTTCTCAAAGTCGGAAAAAATTACGACAGGATAAATTTGACGGCCGAACTTTTTCCCGGGATTTAAGTGAATCTTCCGATGGTTCGTAGTTTTCAAACAATTTTAAACGGAAAATATCTGTCTTTTAACAATATTTTTTTTCATCAAAATTATCATTAAGATATGTTGCATTTTTTTAAGAACTCCTGCCTTCGCCATTTAAACTTAAATTCCTGTTAGTGTTTTAAGTGCATTATTTTTTTTTATTTCACACGCATACATTCCTTTACTTAAATTCAAATTCTAATATCTAACATTTTACGATGATGAAGGGTACAGGTATGTCTGAAAATAAGATATTCATTATTTTCGAATATATTTGGAGTAAAAATAAATTCTGAGAATTCGGGCGTAATTACAAGGTTTAATGTACTTTTACTTATCTCCCCTTAATTCTCTTGAAAAAAAAAACATTTATTTTATATTGAATATAGAAATAAAAAATGTTTTTCAAACAATATAATTATTCATTCATATATATGACAATAAAGGAAAACAAAAAGTACGATCAACTAATTGGTAAACTGAACATTAGCTACATAAATGAGAGTAACCTCCCCTTGTTTCTTTCACTCTGAGAAAGACGTGTTTTGTTTTGTAAAAACACGGATTTGTTTTCGACAAATTGGGTATACTAGGTACCTCCAATTGGGTCACGTGATCAGTTTAGGCCAACTTGAATAAAACGGAAATAAATATTTTATCAAAAATCTCGTAAAAAAAAACAATTAAAGATTGTACAGGGCTGTTACAAAGAAAAACAGTTAATTCAAAGATCAAATTATCCGATTGCCAAAAATTGCATCGTTATCTTAAAAAATAAATAAACCTATCCGTATTACATGCGAAAGAGTAATTTTCAGGTCGCAATTTAGACAGAAAAGTTACATTTTATTTCCCTTTTACGATTATACCACTAAAAGTATGGCTAGCTCTAATTGACATTTTTCTTGTGCATATTCTAGGTATAACCCTTTTTTGTCGTCTGCTAAGAGTTTTAAAAACGAATTAAACATAATTAAATCTATTATTTAAGGTCAAACTTTGTCTAAATCGATAAGTAGTAACATATTGACCATCATTAAAAAAAAGAAAAATATCATTACATATGCAGTTTATTTTTAATACAATTTATACATTAAAAATCGTCCAAATTTCTACGAAAAGTTAAATCGAATTTATTTTGATTTATCGTGTTCAATAATGGTTTTAAAATAGTTTTAAAATACTTATAAACATTTCTTTGTAGAAATAAGTAAGGCGTTACTTTAAATACATAACATATTTATTAAATATTACTGAAATTTGACTCGCTCGTTTTAGCTTTTAACCAGTAAAATCCGTTTTTTGCATGCAAAAAAATAAAAAATATATTAGTTTCGTTTGAAATGAAAATGTATATTTACTTCTGGTTTATTAATACAGTATCTTATTATAATGGAGATTGTGGGTTTGTCTGTCTGTAACCGAAACTATATTACTATACAAATCACAATTCCTTTAGTTATTTACGTCATATTCTCCATGATTTTATTTTTATCTAAACCTCAATTATTAATAAAATTGTTTTACATTACTTACACTGTTGACCATATCTACATACTAATAACATGCAATTGTATTTATATATACAAAAAAATAGAGGTTTACAGTATGAATGGGAAGGCTAATTTGCATATTGATCTTAAAAATTTGATTTTGATAAATATATGCTTAGTATTATTGATTTCTAATTGTTTGGTTTTATCTTAATGAATATGAGCAAAAATCTCTTCAAGAAATCTTAAAAGAAATCCATTAACAAGAAGTAACTGTAATATTATTCTTTACTTACTATTTTAACTAAACAGTTTAATTAGGAAAATTTACCAATGAAAGACGGGAGTAACGGAAAATGATGGAAGAGTTAGTTTCAAAGTTGTTCTATTTTTCAATCATACCCCCTCTGTTCAAAATCTTTTTATCTACATTCTTATTCAGTTTCATTAGCCTTTCTAATTTAATATCATATTCTATTATAAAATTTAACTAAAATACTTGCACCCGGAGGGTGTATATATTTGCTAGTAGTATTAATACAATTAATTTTCGACCATTATGTGCATTATATTGAAAATAAACTTAATTGTTTTAAAATATGAAAAGCCTTATTTTAAGTTTAAAATGTTATATTTTTAGATTCTAGAAATTAAATAAATATCTATTTAATGCAAACCTTACTTTATTACAACAAAGTATACTTTTTGAAGAAAAACTCTATTGAAAAATGTTGTTTTTTTTTGTTTCTATTCATAACTTCGGTCTTTCTCTTTATTTACTGTAATTAGAAAACGGAAAGACCAACTTGAAAAAAAAGTTACGCCCCCAACCTGGGGTGGGGGGGGGGGTCAAAAATAAGTGACCTGAAAAAAATGAAAATGTTTTGAAATAAAATAAGTAATGCATTATAAAGATCATTCATTGGTACATAAACACTGAAAATTTCATAAAAATCTGATAATTCCCTGATTTTTGGTAAATTATATTCTCTTGTGGCGAGCCGGAAGTTCTTGCTTCAACGGACAGAAGTCGAAAGACAAAAATAGGTAGTTTGCGCATGGGGATTGCGCACCTTAGTAAAAATAAAATTTAAAATAAAATTCGTAAAATTCAACCAATCATGGGCGTTCCCGCCTAATAAGAAAAATTACCGAATGGGGCCTCGTGGAGCCTACCAGGATTCTATAAATACCCAGACTTTTTCATTTTCAAGCAGAAAGATTTTGCCTGCCTAAGGGAATCCTTGTCACATGTTTTAAGAACTTTTAATGCAGAAGGTACGAACTATCTATCTCTCTCTCTTTAAATAATTATCGCTTTAAGAGACAAACTACATATCAGTACAACTATTGCCTGACTGCTGATTATTGTAACCTAAAAACTTTAAACGTTCTTTCTCATTTTGTGAATTGTGAAATATTATCTTACATTTTACATTGAACTTTAAAAAAAGAACTTTTGGCTGAACCTCGCCCAGTATTCAATGCTGCCCTTTTTGTATACATTTTGTTAATACAATTTTGTTTGTTTAATCAAGAGTTTTGTCTTCTATGCCATGTGCTTGATTGTTTTATGGTCTTTAAATGTTTGAACACATTTATTAAATATTGACATCAAACAACCCCTACTCTCCACCATACTCTAAAGTCATTTTGTCAAAAATGCAATTTAGTCAATTTTATATCGAATATAAAAATAAATGTTTTTCAAACAACATAATTTATTCATACGACAATAAAGGAAAACAAAAAGTACGATCAACTAATTGGTAAACTGAATATTAGCTACATAAATGAGAGTAACTTCCCCTTGTTTCTTTCACTCTGAGAAAGATGTTTTGTTTTATAAAAACACGGATTTGTTTTCGACAAATTGGATATCTTATTATAATGAAGATAGTGTGTTTTTCTGTCTGTAACCGAAACTATATTACTACTCAAGTCACAATTCCCTTAGTTATTGACATCACATTCTCCATGATTTTATTTTTATTTAAACCTCAATTATTAATAAAATTGTTTTACATTATTAATACTGTTAACCATGTCTACATACTGACAACATGCAATTATATTTATATATAAAACAAAATAGCGGTTTACAGTGTGAACGGAAGGGTAATTTGCATATTGATATTAAAAAATCGAATTTAATAAATATGTGCTTAGTATTATTGATTTCTAACTGTTTGGTTTTATTTTAATGAACATAAGCAAAAATCTCTTCAATAAATCTTAAAAGAAATCCATTAACAAGAAAAAATAACTGTCATTCTATTCTTTACTTCCTCTTTTAAATAAATACTTAAATTAGAAAAAATGACAATGAAAGACGGGAGTGATGGAAGAGTAAGTTTCAGTTGTATTTTTCATTAGCCTTTTTAATTTAATACAATATTTTATTACATTAAAACTTAAATACGTGCACCCAGAGGGTGCATATATTTGCTAGTACATATAATTTTACTAATTTAAAGTTACTAATTTTGATGGGTATCTCATCTTAGTGGCTTTTCTTAAACAGCACAAATTGCATCTGTATATATTTAACAACCCTCTGACTTTGAATTTTTAACTCTACCCCACTCAGGCAATACCTTTCAAAAGTAAATTTTTCCACTGCCCTGAAGGCGTTTTTTTTTTTTTTTTTTTTTTTTTAGGCTTGTAATTTTCAATTTACTTCCGGGTTTACTTACTTCCAGGTTCAGTGTTGAGGGAAAATAACCCATATTTTTCATAAGACAGTCCAGTCTGCCCTACTATTTTATCCACAGCTGGAGGCAGAACAGCTTGATTCGGACCTTTCCCAAGAGTATTAGTGATATGTGAAATTCAAAAAGTCACCCATCCGTTTCCTACGACGGTAAACATTACACCACACACCCACCCACCCCAACTAAAAAGCTTAATTCAGTTACTTGCTTCCGCTTGAAATAGATAATATAAAAACACTGCCCACCTTGTCGACTGGGCCTAGAATACGACAACTGCGCCCCCTTCAGAGAGGTAGGACTCCATTTAGTAACGATTGTACCATTACCAGTAATTAGGATATATGTAAGTTACTAATTTTGATGGGTCTTTCATCTTAGTGGCTTTTCTTAAAACTAAACAGCACAAATTGCATCTGTATATATTTTGTTGCAAGATGGGTACATTATCCTGACTTTTGTGAGCTAGGACTACTAATGGAAGGAGGAGGAAGAAATAAATAAATAAGAGATGATAAACATTTAAAAAATAGTGATGACCCAAAACAGGATGAACGATGATTTGACCGTAGCGTGACCCCGAACGGAGAATTGAGTGGCAACCGGAAGTCGGGTGTTGACCGCAACCGGAAGTCGGGTGTTGACCGGAAGTCACGTGGTGACGTGGAACAACGAAGAAATGTATCGGCCTCTTTTTGCCTTCGGCCGTCGTAGGGTACGGATCGGGCCTCTAGTGGCTAGTGTGGGGTCACAATAATCAAGTAGTGTTCTCTCTCTCTTTCTCTCTGCCTTTCCTCCTCTCCGATACAGCACATGAGACGAACCTACCCTGGAAATAAAGGCTAGCAGTTGTGACGACATATTTCTCGTGTTATAATTTCTATCAACACCATTCTAGCACTGTGAATTTGGAGGCACGTGGACGAGACCCGCTATACAGTATACGCCGCCACCTTACAATTTAACAACCCCTCAGGATGTGACACAAGGACAAATTATTAAGCAAAGTTTAACAGGTTTGAATTCAGAGTTTTCCTTCTCCTAGACCAGTTGCCTAACCAAGGTTAAAGAACCCAGTCTTCCCTACTATTTACCCATAGCTGGAGGGAGAGTAGGATTCATACCTTTCCCAAGGGTATTAGCACTAATGTTACATAGTGAGGTTTTCACAGTACCAAATCGATATAATGTTATATACCCTTCATTACTTCTTTACTTCTATATCTTGGACATCTATTCTTCTGGCCGGCTGCTATTCTGATCGTCTTTGGCTTGGTCTGGAATCTTCTAAGGTCTGGACTTTCTTGGGGACTTCGGGTCTGGTTTCTGTTAGGGATTTCTCCTTATCAGAAGCCCTGTGTCATTGTTAGTTTTTAGGTAATAAACACAAGACTTCGATTTACGTTGATGTTACTTTATTTCCAAATCCCCAACCCAGACAATCTGCGCAGTGAGGCTTACATCCTACGAGCTCGGCTTCTAACTTCTAACTGACTGAGTTGCTTACTATCCTTAAACCGGAAGATAGGATCTTCTATGCCTTCCAGTTCTCACGATTTATCCCTGGAAGGCAAGGTGAAAGTGAGGTCAAGCGCCGTCACTCACTCTCAAGGCCATCAGCTGCACTAATCGCCATTATGATTTCTACACTATTGCCATAAATATTAGGTAATTATGTAACACTAAGTGAAAATGCAATTTCCACATCCTGGATTTGAACTCGGGGAGACAAGTCCATTGTCCATGACTCTAACCATTATACTATGCACTTCTATCAAAGTTAACTGTACCAACTGCTCTGTTAATCTAGAACTTTAAGACTGGCAGATCAAATCATTTAATAAAAAGAAAAGAAATTCCTCTTGTACTTCAATTTGCACTGCCCTGAAGGCGTTTTTTTGTTTTTTTAGGCTTGTAATTTCAATTTTGTGATATTTTTTGTTCGGTTAAAATTGCAAATTGTCATCAAAATTAAAACGGAAAAATTTGGCTTAGGCATAGATTTTAATGAATTTAATCATTACTAAGGACACGATTTCTTACTTAAATTTTAACCGTTAGTTGTGTTTAAGGAAAAAAAATAGATAAAATAAAACAGATGAATGATAAGACTAGTCAGAATTAATAAACATGTACAAAAAAAACAAAAAATGTACTTTCTATTTCAATATTACAGGCGACGTGTGCTTTTCTTAAGTATGGATGACCAAAAGTGTAATAATCCTTGTTTTTTATGTTAATAAATTCTCGGAAAATATTTATCTCTCTTAAAAATCAGTTCTCTTGTGGCCTTCTGTAGGAAAATAACATCCAATGAAAAACGGTTAAAAACACAACTAACGGTTAAAAGATAACATAAATCGTACCCTTAGTAATGATTAAATTCATTAAAATCTATTCCCAAGACAAATTTTTCCGTTTGAATTTTGACAACGATTTGCAATTTTAACCTCTTGTTCTTATTTTCTGATCTTCAGATAAAAATGCTGAAAAAACCTCAAAAAGCAACATTCCGTTTGCGTTGGCAATGTGGGATATGGAACAGTGCGATCCAACCAAATGTTCTGGAAGAAAATTGGCTCGAATGGGTTTTGTGGAAACTCTGACGTTGCATAAAAGATTTAATGGAATTATTCTGACCCCACAAGGAAAACAATGTGTCTCTCCACAAGACAGGTAAGAGATTCGTTAAGATTTAGCCATTATTAGTAAAAGTTTTTTGGTGCCATTGTAGTATGTGGCCTACCTTTTTGATTCTGTTGTAGTATGTGGCCTACCTGTAAAGACCTCTTGAATAGACCAAGTATATATTGAAGTCAGTTAGTCTACTGTTGGTTTGAATAACAGCAGCTAGCTAAGAACCACTGAAGCAGTGTCCAAGACAGTTGGTATATATAGAAATCAAGAATGATCCATTCATGAATTTGGGTGATTCCATTCCTTGAGTTCTGATTGGCTGCTTGATTTGAATGATATTGTGTAGTTTTATAAATACCCTGTCATTCTGCAGTAGACTTCGCGACTATTCGGGTTTGTAATGGGTTACAACCGTTTGTTGCCATGTCTTCCCAATTCAACGGTAATTGGAACTTTGATTATTCTTCATCTCCCTCCCTCCCCCCCCCCCCATTGCATGGGCGTAGTGGCCTTTGAGGGGATAAAAACAATATGGGAACCAATGCTTGAAAAAACAAAATCAATTTTTGGCGGACCTGAACTTTCAGAACACACCCACCCCATCTAAAATTTTCGTTTTTTAGTTTTTTTTTGTTTTTTTTCAACGGATTATTATCGATTGCACACCAATCTATCCGATTGTAAAAGAAAAATTTTTTAAAGTTATTTATTTTTCGAGTTTTTAGGGGTGCTCAGTTCCCCGTATAAGTTTATCGTAAACCGATCCCCCATATCGGAACCGCTGAAAAAAAATTTTTTCTTTGTAATTTCTTTTCTTTTTCTTCAATGGATTGTTATCGTTTACACACCAATCTATCAGATTGTAAAAAAAAAAAAATTCTAAAAAAATTTCTTTATTTTTCGAGTTTTCAGGGGTGCTCATTTCCCCGTATAAGTTTATAGTAAATCGATCCCCCATATCGGAACCGCTCGATAATAAATAATTTGGCTTCTGTTTTTTCTGGGCCACCCTAACTTTGACACCTTTGCGCCAGTTTCCTTTCGAGCAGTTCTGATATGGGAGATCGATTTACTATAAACTTATACGGGGAACTGAGCATCAGATTGATAGGCATACAAAAACAATGTCTTCACTACAGATTTCACTGGAATAATGTTTGCCACTCAAACCCTCTTTCATGGGGCCAAAGATGATAGTTTTGAAGGTGCTAAATATGCTGTGTATGGAGGATGCGGATCTGTAGTGAAGAGGTGGCTCAAAGAACAGTCAACAGAATTTTACAGGGAAGGGATACATGCTCCCATTTGAAGGTGGAACATTGCTATTGAAAGAAATGGTGACTATTTGGAGAAGTAGGGATGTGATCCACAGAGGATCAGCTTCATTTTATGTATAATATATGTTCCTGTGTTTTTAATTATACATGTCCTAAACAAAAATGGCATTACCTTTTGACTCCCCTATGTGGATAAGTAGGGATGTGATCCACAGAGGACCAGCTTCATTTTGATGTATGATACATGTTCCTGTGTTGGTAATTATACATGTCCTAAACAAAATGGCATTACTTTTTTTACCTACCCTCGTATTTTTTATTGTACCTTGGAAATTTCTAAGTCCTGTTATCATATTTTGTATTTTGTTTCTCAGAGAGATTGTTTCTTCAAATGGTGTAGCCGTGGTTGACTGTTCCTGGGCCAAACTTGAAGCGACCCCTTTTGGTTCTATGAAAGGCAATCATCCAAGGTTACTCCCTTATTTGGTGGCTGTTAATCCCATCAATTATGGCCGCCCCTGTAAACTCTCCTGCGTTGAAGCTTTTGCAGCCACTCTCTATATTACAGGTAACATCTTCAGATATTTTACTGTATCCACAATAAACTCTTCCTAATCAAACCGACTTTGGGAGGCTGCAGACCAACTTTAAGGAAGTCTAGAAAGGAACAAGTCATTATGTCCCGATTATGCATTGGTCATACAAAACTAACACACTCTTATATACTCAAACAAGAACAACAACCACAATGTGAAACATGTCAAACACCCCTGACAGTTAAACACTTATTAATGGAATGCAGATTTTTTGCTCCCATCAGAAACCATTATTTTAAAGCAAACAATATGAAGGATCTATTTGAAAATGTTAACATAGAGGATATTTTCTCCTTTTTGAGGGAAATAAAATTATACCATAGAATATAGACATGAAACAAATCAATGCCATACAATATAATTCCCAATAATGCTAACACATTGTTGAAACCAATTACTAAAAGTATATATATGAATACACAATATGTATAACACCCCAACCGCTAGGCATGATATAACCCTGGACGGGTTGATATGCCGTTAAAATTAATAAACCAACCAACCAACCATCTTCAGATATTTTGTAAATAGATTTTTATTTATAAAAGCATTGTCAAACATCATTAATTTTTTATCATTTTAGTGTAGCTCAATGTAAGGCATTTTCCTATTGACTAATTCAATATTGCATCACAGGTAACATCTTCAGATATTTTGTAAATATTTGTCTAAACTTATGAACACAATAGATTTTTTTATTTATAAAAGCATTGTCAAACATCATAAATTTTTTTATCATTTTAGTGTAGCTCAATGTAAGGCATATTCCTATTGACTGCCTATTGACAAATTCAATATTGTATCACAGGTAACCTCTTCAGATATTTTGTAAATATTTGTCTAAACTTATGAACACAATAGATTTTTTATTTATAAAAGCATTGTCAAACATCATTAATTTTTTTATCATTTTAGTGTAGCTCAATGTAAGGCATATTCCTATTGACTGCCTATTGACAAATTCAATATTGTATCACAGGTAACCTCTTCATATATTTTGTAAATATTTGTCTAAACTTATGAACACAATAGATTTTTTTCTAAAAAGCATTGTCAAACATCATTAAATTTTATTTACAAAAAAACACAACAAATAATTAATCAATATATTAATGTGTGGAGGATGATCACTAATTAGGACTGAGCCTATTCTAGTAGTGACCCCCCCCCCCAAGTGGGTGCTATGGGTTAAATAGAAAAATGTATTTATAAAAAAAATTGTATTATCCATTAAGAATTGATTTATTCCAAAACTTTATCGGCATTAAATGACCCACTGAGGTTGATATGCCGTAAAACAAAACAAACCAAACCAAATCATTTAATGTTTCCCATCCACCACTCAGGCAATATCTTTCAAAAGTTTATTTTTACACAGCCCAGAGGGCTTCTTTTTTGCTAATATAATACTTTGAATCTTGTTAACATTTTTCTTTTTTTCAGGCTTTAAGGAAATTGGGGAGATGTTGTTAGAAAAGTTCAAATGGGTTTTGAATTTCTTCAAACTAAATGAAGAATTACTGGAATCCTATGCAAATTGTAACAGCAGTGCTGACGTGATAAAAAGCCAACATTCAATATCTATTGATAATGGAGATTCAGTTTCTATTTTTTCTGTAACCAAAACTACTTCACTGCTTACGTCACAGTCATTTCAAAGTTTATCAATGAGTATTTAATTTATAGTCAGTATCATTACTTAATAAAAAAATATTAAAATTCTATGAAAAATTAATTAATATTCAAATTTTCACAAAAATGTTGATACTTATTCACCTTTTAGATGAATTTATGTTTAAAATAGTTTTTATCTAAAATATATTTTGGGAAATATTTTTTCTACGAGCATCTAATTTTATGAAATCTGAATAAAATAAATTTTACTCGTATGATTTTTAAATTTTTCTCTAATGATAACAGTCTGAATAATTAAATCAGATATTTTTAGAAACTTTTTGGAGGTCCCTACTGTTGTAAAACAAAACAAATATCTCAGTGGAGTGGAGTGAATATGATGCTTTTTAAGTGAGTAATTAATTTTTAAAAAATATTAAACATTTCATTTTTCTTTTTTTTTTTCAGGCTTTAAGGAAATTGGGGAGATGTTGTTAGAAAAGTTCAAATGGGGTTTGAATTTCTTCAAACTAAATGAAGAATTACTGGAATCCTATGCAAATTGTAACAGCAGTGCTGACGTGATCAAAAGCCAAAATGATTATCTGAAGAAAATGGAAGAAGACAAAAAAGAAAGAGATAACATTGGTGAGCAAACATATTTATTTTCTCCTTCCTTCTAAGATGAACTCATGACATGCAACACTACACTTTGACTCTTACTTAGGCTAGACGGGCGGTCAGAGAGGCCCCCTCCGATCAATCAGCTTGTCCAGGGTATGACATTAAACTCTATCTGATGGTGAAGTTCCAATTCTGAAACTCTGGGGAATGTGGTGTACCCCTTCATCACCATTACTCCCAGATCCACTTTCAGGGTCTTAATGTCCTGGGTATGATGTTAAACTCTATCTGATGGTGAAGTTCCAATTCTGGAGCACCCCTTCATCAACATTACTCCCAGATCCACTCTGAGGCTCTTAATGTCCTGGGTATGATGTTAAACTCTATCTGATGGTGAAGTTCCAATTCTGGAGCTCTGGGGAATGTGGTGTACCCCTTCATCACCATTACTCCCAGATCCACTCTGAGGGTCTTAATGTCCTGGGTATGATGTTAAACTCTCTGATGGTGAAGTTCCAATTCTGGAGCTCTGGGTAATGTGGAGTACTCCTTCATCACCATTACTTCCAGGTCCACTCTGAGAGTCTTAATGTCCTGGGTATGATGTTAAACTCTATCTGATGGTGAAGTTCCAATTCTGGAACTCTGGGGAATGTGGTGTACCCCTTCATCACCATTACTCCCAGATCCACTCCCAGGGTCTTAATGTCCACGGTATGATGTTAAACTCTATCTGATGGTGAAGTTCCAATTCTGGAGCATCCCTTCATCACCATTACTCCCAGATCCACTTTCAGGGTCTTAATGTCCTGGGTATGATGTTAAACTCTATCTGATGGTGAAGTTCCAATTCTGGAGCACCCCTTCATCAACATTACTCCCAGATCCACTCTGAGGCTCTTAATGTCCTGGGTATGATGTTAAACTCTATCTGATGGTGAAGTTCCAATTCTGGAGCTCTGGGGAATGTGGAGTACCCCTTCATCACCATTACTCCCAGATCCACTCTGAGGGTCTTAATGTCCTGGGTATGATGTTAAACTCTCTGATGGTGAAGTTCCAATTCTGGAGCTCTGGGTAATGTGGAGTACTCCTTCATCACCATTACTTCCAGGTCCACTCTGAGAGTCTTAATGTCCTGGGTATGATGTTAAACTCTATCTGATGGTGAAGTTCCAATTCTGGAACTCTGGGAATGTGGAGTACCCGTTCATCACCATTACTCTCATATCCACTCTGAGGGTCTTAATGTCCTGGGTATACTTTAAACTCTATCTGATGGTGAATTTCCAATTCTGGAGCTCTCAGGAATGTGGAGTATCCTTTCATCACCATTACACCCAAGTCCACTCTGACCCTGAGTAGTAATACCTGTTAGGGTCAGTATGAAATGACCCAACAAGGGTTGACATGCCGTCAAAACCCAACCAACTAAGATGCACAACTGCTCTCAAATAATTTTAAAAAATGGCATGCACAAATTTTGAAATTTTCATCATCATCAAGACATGCCACCCCCACAGATTCCCTTGACTCCCTCTCCCTCTCTCTCCCTCCCCATTCCTGTCTGTTCCCACACCTCCTCTCTGTTTAGGCACATCCCTGTCAATCAAGGTCACAGTCTCCTAAAATTCATAGGTTGAAACCTGCCTAGCAACAGAGACACAACAATCCTTAGGCTTTATCAAATTGACATTATTTTTTTTTTTTTTTTTTTTGTTGTTTTTTTTTTGTTTTTTGTTTGGTTATTTCTTGCAGGACCTGTGGATATACCTCAGTATAATAATTTAATTATGGCAAACTACTTCAATATGTCAAAAATATAATCATGATTTAACTCTCTCTCTATCTTTACCCTACTCTCTTTATTTCTTTCTTATATATAATCTTCAAACAATGACTGCTATTTACACAGTAGCATTGCAACCAACAAAGCCTTCATCAGATGATGACTCTGGGTTCAGGCATGGTTTCAGGGCCGAAGCATAATTACCACTAACCCAGAGCGCCCCAGCATTATCTCACGATACCAGCAGACTTTGTCGGTTTGATGTCACAATATAGGACTGCCATATCCATGCTGTTGCGGTTAGAGCTTTCTCCTGAATCTTTTTTAAGTATTTCCTCTTGTCTGGTAGAGAAAGTCCAAGTTTAGACAAAAATGCCAAGGTTGAGTTGGTAATAAATCCCCGACATCCGACTTTAATGGGAAATACATCTGTTATCCATCCGTTTCTGACTCATTGTTCACGTAGGTCTTCATATTTTTCCAACTTCCGCTGATGGGCCCAATCAAGATTTTTTTCTTGGACGATTTGGACGGTCTTATTTGGAGACCATTTGGACAGGTTAAAATTGGGTGAAAAAAATGGTAGAAATAAGGATTTGATGGTTAAGTGACTCCAGATAATTCAGATTTATATTTGTGCATTTCATCTTGGACGATTTGGACGATCTCATTTTTAACCAGAGGGTGGTGCAAGATGATAACAGTCAGGCAGATTTAGGAATGAACGTATCAATATATAGATAGGAAATGGACACTGTAAACTGAGTTCAAATTCTGTAGGAGGCTGGTTGCATTTCACATAGCACTGTGATACCCTTTGGAAAGGTATGAATTCAACTATTCTCTTTCCAGCTATGCTAAATAGTTGGGCAGATGGGCTAAAAGTAACCTTGCCATGGCAACTGGTCTAGAAGAAAAACTTTGAATTCAAACATGTTAAACTCCAATTAAAATAAATAATTGACCTTGTGTCACATCCTGCTCATGTGGAATGGTTGTTCCTTATTTGAAACTCTACTTTTCCCCCTATCTCTCTCTCTCTCTCTCTAGCAAATATATGCACCCTCTGGGTGCAAGTATTTACGTTTTAATGTAATAAAATATCATGTTAAATTAGAAAGGCTAATGAAACTGAATAAGAATTCAGATAAAAATATTTGGAACAGAGGGGGTATAATCGGAAAATAGAACAACTTTGAAACTGTTCCACCATTTTCCCTTACTCCCGTCTTTCAGTGGTAAATTTCCCTAATTTAACTATTTAGTTAAAATAGGAAGAAAAGAATAAAATTACAGTTATTTCTTTATGTTAATAGATTTCTGTTAAGATTTATCCCCGAGATTTTTGCTCATATTTATTAAGATAAAACCAAACAATTAGAAATCAATAATACTAAGCATATATTTATTAAAATTAAATTTTTTAAGATCAATATGCAAATTAGCCTTCCCATTCACACTGTAAACCGCTATTTCGTTGAATATATAAATATAATTGCATGTTATTAGTATGTAGATATTGTTAACAGTCTTAATGATGTAAAACAATTTTACTAATAATTGAGGTTTAAATAAAAAATAAAATCATGGAGAATGTGTGTAAATAACAAAGGGAATTGTGACTTGTGTAGTTTCGGTTACAGACAGACAAACCCACAATCTCCATTTTATATATATATATATATATAGGTTAAGATGTTGATTTAGAAGGCTATCACAATGCAGGTGTAAAGAGAAAAAAAATAACAATATGGTAACAATGGTGTTGTGTGTTAACCTGTATTTTTTTAATTAAACCAATTCTACAAAGGTCTGAAAAATTGATATGATGATGGATAGTTTTAATTGTAGGAAATTTGTTGCCAAACCCGAAAGGTCTTGGACTTGAAATTCCTTGTTATCAATTCTAATCAAATATATTTGATGAATGTTATTTTTGTTAGGGTGACTTGATTTTTTTTTTCTTATATTTTCTTATGAAAATTCTGGTATGTTTCATTGATTTTATTTTCAAACATACTTTTTTAAAAATTTATTTTATTATATTTATATTTATATTTTGCCGGATTTTACCCGAACACCGAATGCTTCAAAATACAGGTTAACACACAACACCATTGTTACCATATTGTTTTTTCTTTTTCTTTACACCTGCATTGTGATAGCCTTCAAAATCAACCCCCTAACCAATATATACACAATGCTTCAAGCAAATTATAAAACTCTCTTATATATATATGTGTGTGTGTGTGTGAAGAGATGGAAGTAAATCCGACAGTATGTAGTATATTAAGAAATTTGAAAAAACACAGGTTTAAATAAAATGAGTGGTAAGTTTTTTTTTTTATTACTTTTCATTATATCAACAAATGCCCTGAAGAAGATTTACTTAACAGATCGAAACACTGCAGCGTCAGCTGATAAACTTACCACCCATTTTATTTAAACCTGTGCTTTTTCAAACTTCTTAATATACTTTTGTCTAATGAAAAAACAATATATCTGGAATTTTACACCTCTGAAGACTTTCATCTACAACTCTACGGATTTATCAACACCACAAGTCATTTTTGGAACTTTTACATCTTTCTTCAATTACGCTGTGGACTTGTATATTATATTTTTTAATAGCTGGAATATATCTTGAACAATTTTGATACTCACTATACACTTTTTATATAATTTTACAACAAACTCTTTTGAGTTTTACTATAAACTATAATGCTTCTGATTTTTAAAAATTAAAAATAAAATTTATTTTATTTTTAAAACAGAACACGCATTTAAAAAAAAAATTTCAGCATTGAATATAGCGTTCGTTTGTAAACAGTCTTCTACCGGTTATTTTTTCTTTTCCAGTCTTTCACTCATATGTTGCTCTTGATGATGACCAGTTTATTGAGCTGGTCGAAACAGATTTCTGTCAGCAATTATGTAACATCATTTGTTTTTTCAAAAATAAATTTCATATATATATATATATATATATATATATATATATAAAGTCATCCACAGACACGTGTTTCGGCATATCATGCCTCTTCAGTGTGGCTAGACACAACTGCCTTTGGGTAGGGTCGAACTCAGACTGACCGCATGGTAGTCCGATATCTTATCCCCTCGCCCACTGACAGCTGATGCGGGACTGGTGTTTTTAAACTATTAAATACATAGGAATGTATTTTTCGGTCACTGAGAGATCAAATTTCCGGAGAAATGATCATTGCTTATTTGCTTAGTAGTGAGAGTTAATATATATATATATATTATTCTTTTTTCATTACAAATAGTAACTTTTCTTTTAAATTTGTAAAGCATATTGTTGCAGTCGATTATATTGTTTGATTTTCTTTTTGTATTTCAAATATGCTCAACGGCATTAAAAACTTAACGTTGTTTTTGTGGTTATTTCCTATAACTCTAACATAAACAAAGGGGAACCACTCTTGGCTAATTAATTTATTTATTGACCTACCATGAAAAAAGATTATGGGATTAGGGTTAGTTTAATGGGAAAATGAATAAATAATTTCAGTCAAGAGTTGTTCCCCTTTGTTTATGTTAGACTTATAGGAAATAACCGTTTTTGTTCTTCGTTTTTTGTTGGGGCGGGATAGGTGATGGCCAGAGATATTTACGTGCAGTGGAAAATTGGAGAGTCTCTATTACAAAGTTATGCATGAGTTATGTCCCTTGGATCATCCTTCAATTTCAATTCTCTTAATCATTAATAAGATCTTCTATGAAAGTTGTCATTAAATATTAACTTTTCTCTTTCAGATATGTTCGACACTTCTTTAGAAAACTTCAATCCCAACAGAGGAATCAACAACCCTTATTTGACGTAAGTATTTAAAAAAAAATAATTGACATGTTTCCTGCTATATAAAGTGCATTTATTTTAAAAATTAAAATCTTATCTATTAATAATGGAGATTGTCTGTATTTCTGTCTGTAACAAAAACTATGTTATAGCTCTACGTCACAATATTCTTATGCTATATACAGTATAAACTGTTGTTATGAGTCCAACGGGAGAAAAATAGATATTTTCATTGATTTCTATATAAAATTGTGCTGAGTGTTGAAATAGGTCAGAAAAGTAAAACGGAAAAGTTTGATGATAAAAGGTATTTTTGTAATTTTATCAACTATTTTTATGTTTGTTTAAATGTAAATTAATAATAGTAATAATAATATGTAGTATCTTAAAATTACGTAGTATCTTATTATTATTATTATCATTATTATTATTATTATTATGTATCATCTTTAAATCGTAAATGATTATTATTATAACTAGCAAATATATGCACCCTCCGGGTGCAAGTATTTAAGTTTTAATATAATAAAATATCATATTAAATTAGAAAGGCTAATGAAACTGAATAAGAATGCAGATAACAAATTTGGAACAGAGGGGATATGATTGAAAAATAGAACAACTTTGAAAGTAACTCTTCCATCATTTTCCATTACTCCCCTCTTTTATAGGTAAATTTTCCTAATTTGACTATTTAGTTAAAATAGGAAGTAAAGAATAATATTAGTTATTTTTTCTTGTTAATGGATTTCTTTTAAGATTTATCCCCAAGATTTTTGCTCATATTCATTAAGATAAAACCAAACAATTAGAAATCAATAATACTAAGCATATATTTATTAAAATCCAATTTTTAAGATCAATATGCAAATCAGCCTGCCCATTCACACTATAATCCGCTATTTTGTTGTATATATAAATACAATTGCATGTTCTGTGTATGTAGATATGGTCAACAGTCTTAATGATGTAAAACAGTTTTATTAATAATTGAGGTTTAAATAAAAAATTAAAATCATGGAGAATGTGATGTAAATAACGAGGGGAATTGTGATTTGTATAGTAATATAGTTTCGGTTACAGACAGAAATACACACAATCTCCATTATAATAAGATTATTATTAAACGAAAAATTAAAAACATTAAAAAAACGTAATTAATTGATTTAATAAGATATATTTAGAATTTTTCAAGAAATAAGGTTATTAGAATAATTTCTAAATTCCTTAAATTCTATGCCCACACCAAACTTTTTCTGTTTTACTTTTTCCGACCTATTTCAACACTCAGCCTAAAATTGTATATAGGATTGCATTTGATACGTTTGAGAATAACATGATTGTATTAGAAATCAGTTACAGCTAATAATCATTTATTGAACCCAGTTTGTTAAAATCACTAGCAAATATATGCACCCTCCGGGTGCAAGTATTCAAGTTTTAATGTAATAAAATATTGTATTAAATTAGAAAGGCTAATGAAACTAAATAAGAATGCAGATAAGAAGATTTAAAAAAGAGGGGGTATAATCGAAAAATAGAACAACTGAAACTTACTCTTCCATCACTCTCGTCTTTCATTGTTATTTTTTTCTAATTTAAGTATTTAGTTAAAAGAGGAAGTAAAGAATGAAATGACAGTTATTTTTTCTTGTTAATGGATTTCATTTAAGATTCATTGAAGAGATTTTTGATAATATTCATTAAAATAAAACCAAACAATTAGAAATCAATAATACTAAGCATATATTTATTAAAATCAAATTTTTAATATCAATATGCAAATTATCCTTCCCGTTCACACTGTAAACCGCTATTTTGTTGTATATATAAATATAATTGCATGTTGTTAGTATGTAGATATGGTTAACAGTATTAATAATCTAAAACAATTTTATTGATAATTGAGTTTAAAATAAAAATCAAATCATGGAGAATGTGACGTAAATAACTAAGGGAATTGTGATTTGAGTAGTAATATAGTTTCGGTTACAGACAGAAAAACACACAATCTCCATTATAATAAGATTATTATTAAACGAAAAATTAAAAACATTAAAAAAACGTAATTAATTGATTTAATAAGATATATTTAGAATTTTTCAAGAAATAAGGTTATTAGAATAATTTCTAAATTCCTTAAATTCTATGCCCACACCAAACTTTTTCTGTTTTACTTTTTCCGACCTATTTCAACACTCAGCCTAAAATTGTATATAGGATTGCATTTAATATGTTTGAGAATAACATGATAGTATTAGAAATCAGTTACAGCTAATAATCATTTATTGAACCCAGTGTTGTTAAAATCATTATGATCATTAAAATCATTCAAACAGCCAGTTAACAGGCTTTAAATATGAATCACGGTAAAGATATTACTAATTGTAGTTGGTGCATTTGGAATAGTCCCAAAGGGATTGGAAAAATGACTGAACGAATTGGAAATGAAAATTAAAAAAATTGAGACTATCCGGACAATAGCATTAAGATCGGCTAGAATACCCAGAAGAGTCCTGGAGAGCTGGGGAGAATTGATGTCATTCATACTACAGCGAGAGACCACCAGCTAACACATATGTGAAAATCTCGTAAGGCGTGAAGTACTACTACTACTACTACTAATAATAATAATAATAATAATAATAATAATAAAAATTAAATTTTGACCACACAACAAAATGGTATATGCACAAACCAGAATCTGTTTTTGAGAACGAAACGCACAAAATTCTCTGGGACTTTGAGATAAAAACGGCAAAAATAAAAAATGTCCTCCGGGTGGTGTAAAAATAAATTTTTGAAAGATATTTCCTGAGGGGTTAGGAAAAATTAGTAAAACTTACTTAAAAAGCATCCCTCCACTCCATTGAGATGTTTGTTTTGTTTTACAACCTCCAAAACGTTTCTAAAAAAATTTCTGATTTAATTATTAATTCTCTTATCTTTATAGAAAAATTTAAAAATTGTACAAATAGAATATATTTTGTTTGGATTTCATAAAATGATATGGGGGAGGTCTACCGAGTAAATGACATATTTCCCCAAATATATTTTAGGAAAAAATTATTTTAAACATAAATTTATCTAAAGGTTGTAAAACAGTTTTATTAATAATTGAGGTTTAAATAAAAAATTAAAATCATGGAGAATGTGATGTAAATAACGAGGGGAATTGTGATTTGTATAGTAATATAGTTTCGGTTACAGACAGAAAAACACACAATCTCCATTATAATAAGATTATTATTAAACGAAAAATAAAAAAAGTATGAAAATTTTCGTGAAAATTTGTCTCTTAACTGATTTTTCAAAGAAATTTAAAAAAATGTCTGCGACGTAAGAAGTGATATAAGCAGTGGCGTAGTTTTGGTTACAGACAAAAAGAGACTGTATCTCCATTATTGATAAATTATTAACTATGTTACGCGCGCGTACTCGTTGGGTTTTTCTGACTGAACTGTTTGATCCTGGCTGTTTACCTATGAGGTTCATCTGCCCATCATCAGCTGAAGTGTGCTTTTGGGACACTTTTGGATTCATCCATCTTGCTTTACATTCATCCTATGGTTTCCAATGATACACGCTTTTATGATGCATATAATACTCTCCTCCCTCAGAATCTGATATCCAGTGATAAGCCGGTGCAAGATTACTGAGCGGAGTTTGACTTCTCTGGTTTGAACGTTGTTTTATTGTCGTTATACATCTCCAGGCATGACACAAGTAGGGTTAGATAATGTGAGTTTTCCTTCTCAGTGGTATTCTTTTTCTTTTTCTAATTTTTAACTTAGTAAAATTCCAACTATCCCATTTTATTCATTTTAATCCGGTGTCATGTGTTCTGCATATTATTTAATTTATTGTGTCATCAACATTGTTTTGATTCATTATATTACATTAGGTTTAAATTTTCATGTTTTTCATCTTAAATGCGTATCTTATATTTGTTGGGAGAGGAGGGCCTAAATGCGTATCTTATATTTGTTGGGAGAGGAGGGCCTTTCTCAAAATTTAGGTTTAGTAACTACATTCCAGGGGTGATACCTTAGCACCATTTCTATTTATAATCTACCTAGATTACATACTATGAATATCATTAGATCTAATGAAGGAAAAAATAATTTTAAAAAATAAGCAAAAACAAGAGATTCCGAGTGTAAACTAATATAAAATGAATAAACACAAGGGACAGGGAATTCTCCTTCTTAGCTTCGATGAATGGGTGTGAGAGTGGTATAGAACACGTACGCCAGACAACAGAAGACAGACAAGACCTCGTTGATATCCTTAGAGAAATATTTAAAAATCGTGTGAGTAAGATATATTTTGTTCGGATTTCATAAAATTAAATGAGGGTGTGTCAACCTAGTAAAAAAAATTATTTCCCCAAATATATTTTAGGAAAAAACTATTTTAAACATAAATTCATCTAAAGGTGAATAAGTATGAAAATTTTTTTCATGAAAATTTGTCTCTTAATTGATTTTTCATAGAAATTTTTTTTTAATTTACTGTGAAGTAAGCAGAGACATAGTTTCATTTACAGCCAAAAAGAGACTGAATCTCCATTATTAATAGAATTATTCCACCATAAAGTACAAAGTCATTGGGGTGGCCTAAAGTCAGTGTCAGCCAGACGGCGAGGGAGTCTATCCCCTTTTCACTAGCGCTAGACCAAGGAGATTGTTTTTGCATCTGAGGTGGAGTGCCACACCTACCATCAGCTCCTTACTTTACCACACTGATCCCTGTGCTATTCATACGCTGAGTTGGCGAGGGCTGGTATCGAACCAGGAACCTTGTGGTTCCTAGCCGAACACTCTAACGACTGAGCTAAACCGACCCTGGAGACAATATTAGAAAGTCAACTATAAGTTTTTTTTTTTATTTATGTTCAATACACTATTTATAATCGGTTATTTCCTAGTTGAGTAACATATTACAGGGTGACCCAGAAAAAAACAGAACCAAAATTATTTATTTTCCATTAAACTAACCCTAATCTGAGGTGGAGTGCCACACCTACCATCAGCTCCTTACTTTACCACACTGATCCCTGTGATATTCATACGCTGAGTTGGCGAGGGCTGGTATCAAACCAGGAACCTTGTGGTTCCTAGTCAGACACTCTACCGACTGAGCTAAACCAGCCCTACAAACTACATTCCCACAATATATCATGTAATTGTTGGAAATAAACACAACAAGCAAAGTCGCACAATAGATCACTCATTTGCCAGGATGGACTGAAGATCTCCCAAAATGCCAGCAAGACCTTTGTAAGCCGTTCACCGGCTATCTATTTGAAGCTGTACAAAGCTATGGTGCGGCCACACTTGGAGTTTGCATCACCGGTCTGGAACCCCTATCTTGCTCAGAATATTAACCTCTTAGAAACTGTACAGAGACGTGCAACCAAACGAATACCTTCCATCAGGCATCTACCATACTCTGAACATCTCTCAGCCCTGGGAATGATTCGCTGAAACTTCGGCGTCTGGCAACTGACCTGGTAAACGCTCATAAGGTCATTAATCATCTTAACAACAGCAACCTTGAGCACCTTTTTGGTCTCCATCTTTCCAACACATGTGGGCATGCCTACAAAGTCAGAAAACAGCACTGCTCACGTGACTTTCGGAAACATTTTTTCACGCTCAGAGTTGCGGAGACATGGAATAAACTGCCCGCATCTGTTGTAGGCTGCCGAAGCACCGAGTCTTTCAAAGCCTCCATGCTTCCTGTAGTCCGCCGACACTATACCTGATGCCACTCTCCACATACATATGCACACACACGCACATTATTACTGTAAACTGTTCATGTTCCTGACACTAATACATTATTCTGTGTACTTGACATGAGACTCTGATGAGTTGTGGTGCACCTGAGCACTGTACACAATAAATTTCATTATCATAACATTGCTCTTGATTATCTCCCTTGTTCTGGAGTTGTGTCCCCTTGTTAAGTATGAGTGGCCACCATTTTGGGTGAATTAGTTTTTACTCAGCTCTTGTTTTGGTAATTTATGAGGAAGTGCGTCCCGGTCTCCTGCTTCAAAAATTGCTACCCGGTGACTATCAAAATAAGAACACCAGCTCGTCGTAATTCTTGTTTATTTATCGTAATTTGTCGTAATTCTTGTTTAGATATGAAGATGGATATATAGTTTGGAATAGACTGAGATAGATAGGTAGATAAACAAACAAAATAATATAGATAGATATGAACAAATGGAGATAGATAGATATTTTCGACAAGTAAATGTATTTGGTGGGGAGTCGCATCTTTTTTTTGTCGTAATTCTTGTTTATTTAAACTAAAAACAAGACATTAAACAAACATGAATAAAAAAAAATCTTAGTATTTAAAGTAATATAGATAAATATGAACAAATTGAGATAGATAGATAGATATGAAGATGGATAGTTTTGAATAGACTGAGCTGGGTCGTTATTTTAATGGTCACCAGGTAGCAGTTTTTGAGGCAGGAGACCGGGACGCACTTCCTCGTAAATTACCCTTGTTTTACTCAAACGATTGTTAGTGAGTTTCATTCTCACTGGGTGTATCATACTTCCGGCCACATGTTAAACTAGGCCAAGCTTAATAAATAACTATCAGTTTGAATATTTGGGAGATGGGAGAGAAAAATGGAGATGATGGGAGATGGAAAGAAGAAATGAAAAAAACTACACTGCTAAAATGGGAAACAGCAGCTGAATAAGAGGCAGTTCCCCCAAGATGGTGGCCATTTTTACTCAACAAGGGCACACAACTCCAGATCAAGGGAGAAAAATCAAAAATAACTGAAACCTTTGCCCGGACAGGGTAGTAAACACTTCTCGAACAGACTTCCAAAACTGAAACCTTTGCACGGACAGGGTAGTAAACACTTCTCGAACAGACTTCCAAGACTGAAACCTTTGCACGGACAGGGTAGTAAACACTTCTCGAACAGACTTTCCAGACAGTTCACAATCATCTGCCCAACGCTCTGACACACTCATTTTATAGGCTACGGCGAGGCGACCGATTGGTTAATCTGCAGAGATTCAGATTTGCATCCGCACACCTCGGCCCAGCACACTTCCAAACTGCTCCACAACATGCGCATGCAAATCGCGGACACTTTCGTGTGTGATGTCGCGTATCTTGCTCATGACAATCAAAATTACCATTCATTGGATAGACAATTTAGTGTACCAAATTAAGAGTTGTTCTGGGAGATTGACATTTTACCACTTGTTGAAATTGTATAGGCAATTATTTTGCTCTATCTCTGATAGATGAGGCTTGATTATTTGGATTGTTCGGACTATTGTCCTCATCTTTATTGTTATCTACACTATTTCTCTGAATTTTTTAGATGAGGCTTGATAATTTGTATTATTTGAATTATTTGGACTATTGTCCTCATCTTTATTGTTATCTACACTATTGCTCTGAATTTTTTAGATGAGGCTTGGTTATTTGGATGATTTGGACTATTGTCCTCATCTTTATTGTTATCTACACAACATTTGGGCCAATCCTTCTTCAGGTATTTCTTGTCAGACTCGGGAACCTCCTTGAACTCAGAAACCCCCTCCTCGAACTTGGGAACCTTCTTGTCATAATCAGGTGCCTTCACGGAACTTTGAACCCAACCCTTTATTCAATTTACGGGGGTATACTGTTTTCATTCTGCTATCCATCACTGGGTACAAGTTTTAAGCTGTGTTAATTATTATTCTATGTTACTATCGCCCTGACCAGGATTGAATCTGCAGCCTAAAGATAACTATTAACTCAATGCCTATATCCACTATGCCATGTTTCCAATTGTTGTGTGTGTGTGTGTGTGTGTGTGTGTGTGTGTGTGTGTGTGTGTGTGTGTGTGTGTGTGTTGTTTTGTTTTTGTTTTTTTGAGGGGTAAGGAATTCTTTTATATGTAGTTTTTTTCTTTTCTTTTTAAAGAGATTCTGAAGAAGAAGAAGAAGAAGAGAGTGAAGAAAATGAAGACAGCTCTGAAGAAGAGGAGAGTGAAGAAAATAATGAAGATGGCAGTGAAGAAGAAGAAGAGGAGAAAAACTCAGAAAATGGTGAAAATGCAAGTTCTGAGAGAGAAAATGGCGCTAGTTATTCAGATAAGATTGCTTGTTTGTCAATAAAGAATCCAAATTCCTCAAATGGATAAAATTAATTCTAAAGATTAAAGAACTAAAGAAAAATCTGTTGAAATTGTTTGAGGTTAAAAATTGAAGTCTTGTTTTTAAAATGTCTTTCGACTGATCTGACTTTTATCTATCATTTCTTTTATACAGATGTTTACCAAAAACAAAAAAATGACAAAATTGTACATATTTTGATATTTAAAATGAAAAAATAAATTTAATGGTTTTTTGTTGTTTTTTTTTTTTTTTTTTGTTTTTCAGCTTTTCGACTAATGTAGTCATCTTTATTGTTACTATCAAGTATATGCACCCTCCAGGTGCAAGTATTTAAGTTTTAATGTAATAAAATAGTATGTTAACTTAGAAAGGCTAATGAAACTAAATAAAATGCCGATAAAAAGATTTTAAATAGAGGGGGAACAACTAAAACTTGCTTTTTCTTCACTCCCGTATTTCATAGCTAAATTTTTCTAATTTAACTATTTTGTTAAAATAGGAAGTAAACAATAAAATTACAGTTATTTCTTCTTGCTAATGGATTTCTTTTAAGATTTATCCCCGAGATTTTTACTCATATTCATTAAGAAAAAAACAAACAATTAGAAATCAATAATACTAAGCATTTATTTATTAAAATCAAATTTCTGATATCAATATGCAAATTAACCTTCCCATTCACACTGCAAACCGCCATTTTTTGTATATATAAATACACTTGCATGTTATTAGTATATGGATATGGCCAACAATGTTAATAATGTAAAACAATTTTATTAATTATTGAGGTTTAGATATGAATAAAATCATGGAGAATGTGATGTAAATAACAAAGGGAACTGTGAATTGAGTAGTAATATAGTTTCGGTTACAGACAGAAAAACACACAATCTCCATTATAATAAGATATACACAATGTTTCGGCCAATATGCCTTCTGGCCTTCTTCTGTTGTTTCTTCTTAAACTCTGGAACCTTCTTGTCAAACTCAGGAAGCTTTTTATCAAACTTGGGACCCTTCACAGAAATTCAAACCGAACCCTTTACTTGATCCATTGTGGTAGACTGTTCTCATTCCGTTAACAATAAACAAGTACAAGAGTTAAACTATGTTAAGTATTGTTACGTTCGTCTACTTAAGCGCGTGATACGCCGGATTTTAATTCTTCTGAGAAAATCAACAATAATTGAGAGAAAACACATATATGAATTTGGACAGAAAGAATAATGTAAAAACAAAAATATATTTTATAATTTATAATTTAATTTATTCATTCATAGATAATCTTCTTTTTTTTTTTTTTTTTTTTTTTTGTTCAATCAAAAATAAGAAGCGGGAGAATTAAGAATGTCCAATATATGTGGATAGCGAGAAATAGATTTTTCTTAGAAAAACAGTTCAATTGTTACTTATCTGTTTTCAGTCACTTTTTTGTTTGTTTGTTTTCAATTCTTCAGATATATATCTTATTATAATGGAGATTGTGTGTTTTTCTGTCTGTAACCGAAACTATATTACTATTCAAGTCACAATTCCCTTAGTTATTGACATCACATTCTCTATGATTTTATTTTTATTTAAACCTCAATTATTAATAAAATTCTTTTACATTATTAATACTGTTAACCATGTCTACATACTGACAACATGCTATTATATTTATATATACAACAAAATAGTGGTTTACAGTGTGAATGGGAAGGCTAATTTGCATATTAATATTAAAAAATCGAATTTAATAAATATGTGCTTAGTATTATTGATTTCTAACTGTTTGGTTTTATTTTAATGAATATAAGCAAAAATCTCTTCAATGAATCTTAAATGAGATCCATTAACAAGATGAAATAACTGTCATTTTATTATTTACTTCCTCTTTCAACTAAATACTTAAATTAGAAAAAAATAACAATGAACGACGAGAGTGATGGAAGAGTAAGTTTCAGTTGTTCTATTTTTTTATTATACTCCCTCTGTTTCAAATCTTTTTATCTGCATTCTTATTTAGTTTCATTAGCCTTTCTGATTTAATACAATATTTTATTACATTAAAACTTAAATACTTGCACCCGGAGGGTGCATATATTTGCTAGTATCTTATAATGGAGATTGTGGGTTTGTCTGTCTGTAACCGAAACTATATCACTACTCAAGTACATCACATTCTCAATGATTTTATTTTTATTTACTACTTATCTAACGAAATTCACCTCTACCGTAACACGCGAAGATCTTAATAGAAATAAGGTCGTCGTCGTTTGCTCCCTCGCCACTGTTTCATACTCGGTCCGGCCGAAACGTCACAACTCTCGTCTCGTCAGCTACGAGACTTGCCACTATAAATTGTTGCCTCAAGGACACTCCCGAGTTTTACCGCCACAACTAGTCGGACTCGTCACATGTTTTGTTCTTCCGCCCACACGTGCAACATGCCTCCCGCTGTCTCTTCGATCGACGGACCGTTGTTGGCTCATCACAGGTTCGTGAATTTTGCCCTTCCGTCTCAATACATATTTAAACCTCAATTATTAATAAAATTGTTTTACATCATTAAGACTGTTGACCATATCTACATCCTAATAACTTTATTTAACCTAATAAGCAATTGTATTTATATATACAACAAAATAGCGTATTACAGTGTGAATGGGAAGTCTAATTTGCATATTGATCTTAAAAATTTGATTTTAATAAATATATGCTTAGTATTATTGATTTCTAATTGTTTGGTGTTATCTTATTGAATATGAGCAAAAATATCAGATATAAATCTTAAAAGAAATCTATTAACAAGAATAAATAACTGTCATTTTATTCTTTACTTCCTATTTTAACTAAATTGTTAAATTAGAAAAATGTACCAATGAAAGAGGGGAGTAATGGAAAATGATGGAAGAGTTACTTTCAAAGTTGTTCTATTTTTCAATCATACTCCCTGTTCCAAATCTTTTTATCTGCATTCATATTCAGTTTCATTAGCCTTTCTAATTTAATATATTTTATTATATTAAAACTTAGATACTTGCACCCGGGGGGGGTGCATATATTTGCTAGTATATATAATTTTTTTTCTTGTTTCTTTTTCTTATTTCGGAATATTATGTTTCATTCCTCTTCATCAATTTCGAAGATGCGAAATTCGCGCAGACGGTCCTCACCCGGCAATTTTTCTTTTTTTCACTAATGGAACGCTGTTCCGTTAAATCTTTCAGACGCTCAAAATTTTTTTAAACGTTCAAAATTCTATAACTCTTTTTTTTGTGAATTATCTCCCTTTCATCGCAAAATGTAAATAAAGGGATAATTCCTTTTTATATATATATATATATATATATATATCTTATTATTATTAATTCGGCAAATAACGTGACAATATGCTATCTTATTTTCAACCATAGTCAGGATTGAACCCACAACCTACTACTGATTGTCACTTAGAATTGTATTGTACTGAACCGTTATGTCTGTTGCACCGTGTGTCCATAAAAAAATTAAGACAAATAAAATTGTACATAATTTTGAGTCCTGAATATCTGATAATTAGTCTATTCATGTATAGGAAGTGGCCAAATGTTTATTCAAATTACTAGCAAGAGAAAACCCCCTCCGGGCGTCATAAAAAAATTAATTTTTGAGAGGGTCGGAGTTAAAAATTCAATGTCAGAGGGTTTGTATCATAAGTAAGCAAAATCCTCATATTTATTAAAGGAGTAAAAAAGATAAAACAAATTGAAATGAAAACTGAGTCCCATCCCTCTCAAATAAAATGTTGCGTGCATGTAATAATCAAACAATTATTTAAAATTTCCACAAAATCGTAGGTATTTATTTATTTGTAAACTTTTTAGTTAACTTCTTGTTACTGTAAAAAAAAAAAAAAAAAAAAAAAGAATGAGAGTAAAAAACAATTTTTAAAATTGCTTACTCAAATTTTGGTGTATATAGCATAAGAATATTGTGACGTAAGCTATGACGTAGTTTTTGTTACAGACAGAAATACAATCTCCATTATTACTAGCTATCTAATTCCTATGTTGCAAATGAGAATAGGATTTCAAAGAGATAACACTGGTTTACAAAGAAATTGAGGCAAGTACAAAAATAGCTGTTTTAACCTAATTTGGGGGTGCAGCTGAATTCAGATTTGAAATCCGTTTTTACTCATCACCTCTAATTTTTTTAGATATGCATACTGTACATTTTGTACACATACTGTACATAAAGGTGTATATGCATTCAGTGTTAATTTCTAATATATGACTTATGTCTTCTTTTTTAGTTATTATGCAGGAAAATGAGAGCATGGGAAGCATTTAAGTCAGTCTGTAGTGGCTTCGTTAGTAACACACGCATACCAAATTACCAAGCCTGTATTGAGAAGTTGCTAAAGACTTATGAGGATATGGGATGCCGAATGTCACTCAAAATTCATTTTCTCCATTCCCACCTCAACTTCTTCCCTCCAAACCTTGGAGCAGTGAGTGATGAGCACGGAGAAAGATTCCACCAAGACATTACGAAGATGGAGAGCAACTACCAAGGCAAGTGGAACCCCGGCATGATGGGAGACTTCTGCTGGATGCTCTTGCGTGACATCCCGGAGGAAAAATACAGCAGATCATCTAAGAAAACACACTGTCTGTAGTACTATGAATTATGTACATTGTGTCATCCAAGTATATTTATTCCGTCAATGTTCTTTATCTATCCTGTTTTATCTGTAATAAGCTGCTGCAACTGTTGAAATAAGCATGTATATACTCTGTATATACTAAATGATGTTACATAATTATTAGACCCCTAATATTTATGTGCAATAGTGTAGAAATCAAAATGGCCGTTATAAGCTGCAGCCCATGGCCTTGAAGGATTTGAATGACAAGGCTTGATCTGTCCTGATCCTTCCTTCCGGTTTAGATAGTAAGTAAGTTTCAGGCAGTTAGAGACTAGCAGCCGAGCTCGACGGAAGGGTAAATCGCGTTACACGCGCAACCGTCTTCATCTGCGCAGATGTCTGGTTGGGGATTTAAAAATAAAGTAAGATCAAAGCAAATCGGAGTCTTATGTTATTACCTCTAAAAACTAACAATGACACAGGGCTTCTGATAAAGAGAAATCCCCAATAGATGACCAGACCCAAAGTCCCCAAGAAAGTCCAGACCTTAGAAGATTCCAGACCAAGACAAGATGTATAAGATTCCAAAGAAGACCAGAAGAATAGAGTAAGAAAGAAGTAAAGAAGAAGGGTATACTAAAATGAGACTATTTAAAAGACAGAATACTAGAGGCGATAGAGCAAAACTGTTTATAAATTTGAATGCAGCACACCCAAATTAGTAAAAAAAACACCTATTCACATTCTTGCCTCAGACAAAAAATATTCTTTTGTAAACCAGTGTTGATTAGGTAAACGTGTTTTTCATTTTTTTTTCTTTTTCCTGTTATCTTTTTTTCTTTTCTATCGCTGGACAAGTTGCACCAAAAGTCGCTTACTATGAAATGTGTACATTGTGTCATCTAAGTATATTTATTCTGTCAATGTTCTTTATCTATCCTGTTTTATCTGTAATAAGCTGCTGCAACTGTTGAAGTAAGCATGTATATACTCTGTATATACTAAAATGAGACTATTTAAAAGACAGAAATCTAGAGGCGATAGAGCAAAACTGTTTATAAATTTGAATGCAGCACACCCAAATTAGTAAAAAAAACTATTCACATTCTTGCCTCAGACAAAAAATATTCTTTTGTAAACCAGTGTTATATGTTGTAAAGCATTAATTCTTTTGGTGCCACAATCTCTTGTGCAATGGTTATATGACTCATGAAATACATAAACATTTTACACAGAGCATAGTGTTGCCCAAAAGATAAACTTGTTATTTTCTATAAGTCGAACATGATCAAAGGGGAACCACTCTTGACTGATAAATTATTTATTTTCTCATTGAACTAACCCTGAATCCTAACTCTAACCCTAACCCTAACCTCGTCAGTCAAGAGTGGTTCCCCTTTGATTATGTTAGACTTCTAGGAAATAACCGAGAAACTAATAGTTTTTGGGGGTTTTTTTTGGTTTTTTTAATTATAAAACTTTAAACAAAAGACACTTTTTTTATGTTAAAATAATTTTATTTAATTAGAATAGGTATCCAATTGAGATGTCTGGTACCCAGGTATTACTTTAATAAATCAAAAGTTTTTCATACAAACCAAAGACCTGTTTTTATACTAAAATAGTCTTTGATTCTAATTTTAAAAAAATTAGTTATTTCATGTTGTTGTTGTTAGCATATGTGAAAAAATTGATTTTGCACTAAAGATAAACAGATATTGTGAAATTTTTATTAATTATAAAACTTGAAACAAAAGACACTTTTTTATAATAATTTTATTTAATCAGAATAGGAATCCAATTGACATCTCTGGTACCCAGGTATTACTTTAATAAATCAAAAGTTTTGTTTATTAATCCGAAGTTGAGTATTTTTCAACACTTAGAATAATTTTTTTTTTTTTTTTGAATTATGAAAAAATATCAATTCTTAATTAGATCACATTACACGTAATCAAATTAAAATTTAAAACTATTTTAACATAAAAATGTGTAAAGTAAACAAGCATTTTAACATATCTCTCCATTCAGACAAGGAGAGTGTAGTGTTTCTAATCAGGAACATAAGTAATCTCTGGGGGTCACAGTCAAGTCCGACGCGATGTTCTTCCAATTGATAGTCTTCAGTCTAAACACTCTCCCAACAGTATCACGCTCAACAACAAAATGCTACTGCCGTTGTTCTCTTCCACTCGTTTTGACAAAATGCTACTGTAGTCTTTCTGGCCCGATCTGAGAGGGCAGGTCATTAAATACCCAAGTGCTGTGTTTCATCCGGGCTCCTTACTCTCAATTGCCTGTGCTGCACGTTCGACATTCATCAGCACGCGTCAATCCTCACAACGAGACTTTACATCCGGGTTACTCTGCACTGCTTGTGCGGAATTTCACCCGCATTTCAGCAATGAAGAGGTGACGAGTTCGATTTCCATTGTCACTCGCAACGCTCCTCCTCCTCGCACAGGCCAAACATATCCAGACTCATTTTGTTCGTGGGGGCTGGGAATGTGCTCGACCACAGTGTTACACAATGTCTGTATGTCACTTGGGAGAGATAGATAGTGACATAGTTATCTCCCTTGTATTTTGTAGCACTTTGCATTGTGTATTATTCAAAACAATGTTTAACTCTCTCTCTCTCTCTCTCTCTCTCTCGCTACCTTCCTCTCTCTCTATCTCTCTCTCTCTCTCATATCAGCAAGATGACTCGGTTTACAAACTAAAAGTAAGTCAACGGGGTGGCCTAATGTCAGTATCAGCCAGACAGCAAGGGAGTCTATCCCCCTTTTCATTGGTGCTAGATCAGGGAGATTGTTTCTTGCATCTTAGGTGGAGCGTCACACCTACCATCAGCTCCTCACTTTACTGCACAGATCCTTGTGCTACTCATGCGCTGAGTTGGCAAGAGCTGGTATTAAATCTGGAACTTTGAAGTTCTTAAGCGGACACTCAACTGACTGAAGTAAACTGGCACTAAAACTAAAAGCATTAGCTCCAAAATTCAATGCCGATAAACACGCTTTATCTTCTTTGATTGGTTTATTTTATGGCACATCAAACGTTTTTGAGTTATTTAATGGTGAGTCAAGTTTTTTTTTTATATTTGGTTTCTTTATTCCCTCCGCCCTGTCGGTGGGGTGTTAGAATGCACCTTTGCAGAGGGGTAAGATTCCCCAAATGGGGCCACCTGTTGGCTGTGGGTGGCGACCTGTGATGCTTAAGGACGGAGTCTTGATGGATGATCAGTCCATGACCTGCCACACTCCACTTAGACCCTTACTTAGGCTAGATGGGCGGTTGAAGAGGCCCCCTCCGATCAATCGGCTGGTCACGTCAAGCCCTAGCACCTATATGATTGCCCCAACCCTATTGCCCTTATGGCAATCCCAACCCCTTTTTATCATATGGGTGCTAGAAGGCGGTGGCTGCGGGTCTACATGTCCTGGGAATGACGTTAAACTCTATCTGATGGTGAGGTTCCAGTTTTGGAGGTTTGGGGAATGTGGAGCACCCCTTCATCACCATTGCTCCCTGGTCCACTCTGACCTGGAGTGGTAGTACCTGTTAGGGTCCCATCTATGGGTTAAATAGAACAATGTATTTATAAAAAAATTGTATTATCCATTAAGAATTGATTTATTTCAAAACTTTATCGGCATTAAATGACCCACTGGGGTTGATATGCCGTAAAACAAAACAAACCAAACCAAACCTTTACTTCTTTACTTACTTCTATTCTTCTTCTGGCGTCTTTGACATCTTAAGTTCTTCTAGGTCTCTTCTAACATCTGGACTTCGTCTTGGTGGTCGGTCGCACTTAACTCATTTCTTCTTCTATATCAGTCTTGTTACCAAGACATTCATTAATCACAAGACCGGGTTATTTTTCTTAAACTTTTATTTCCTTAACTAAACATTTCATGTAACTAAATATCTGACTAACATAGTGTGCGTATGCAGTGTGAGTTCCAGTTTAAGGCAGTACATCCTCTCTGCCTGACGTCTAACTGAAAACTGAGGATTCAACCAGGTCCCATGTGACTTCACGTATTTCGCGGGCTTTCTGTACTATTCCATGGAAAGTCCCGCCCCTGATATGAAAAGGGCCATCCCTCTAGAAATACAGGGGATTGACAATAATCTTATGCAACCGCATAGATTATGTAACAGTAGTAGTTTTGGTTACAGACAAACAGACACATAATCTCCATTATAATGTCCCATCTATGGGTTAAATAGAAAACATGAGTTTATAAACAAAATTGTATTATCCATTAAGAATTGATTTATTTTAAAACTTTATCGGCATTAAATGACCCACTGAGGTTGATATGTCATAAAACTAAACCAAGCCAAACCAAAAAAAAATCCATTATAGTAAGAGATAATTGTCATTGTTGTTGGTGTTGTTGTTGCAAATGCAAAAAGCTGTAAGAAAATAATGTGTGTTTATTGTTATCGTTATTGGTTGTCAAGGCAACTTGGATCGTATCCTGAATAAGGAAGAATCCATGTTTATAAAAAAGGATTAGACATTCAGTAACCAAATTGGTGATGGGTATTTTATACGTTGAATTGCTTGGGGGGGGGGGTTGTAGTCATGGAAACAAAAGGTTGGTTGGTTGTTTGGTTTTGGTTTGTTTTGTTTTACGGCATATCAACCTCAGTGGGTCATTTAATGCCGATAAAGTTTTGAAATAAAGCAATTCTTAATGGATAATACAATTTTGTTTATCAACTCATGTTTTTTCTATTTAACCCATAGATGGGACCCTAACAGGTACTACCACTCCGGGTCAGAGTGGACCAGGGAGCAATGGTGATGAAGGGGTGCTCCACATTCCCCAAACCTCCAAAACTGGAACCTCACCATCAGATAGAGTTTAACGTCATTCCCAGGACATGTAGACCCGCAGCCACCGCCTTCTAGCACCCATAAGATAAAAAGGGGTTGGGGATTGCCATAAAGGCAATAGGGTTGGGGCAATCATATAGGTGCTAGGGCTTGACATGACCAGCTGATTGATCGGAGGGGGCCTCTCCGACCGCCCGTCTTAGCTCAAGATAGGGCCAAAGTGGAGTATTGCATGTCATGAATTGCTCATCCACCTGGGCTCTATCCTTAAACATCACGGGTCGCCACCCACGGCCAACAGGTGGCCCCATTGGGAGTCTTACCCCTCTGCAGAGGTGCAGTCGTTGCATTCTAACGTCCCAGCTGACAGGGCGGTTCGGTTGGTTGTATTTTACAGCATGTCAATCCTTGTTGGGTTATTTTATGCCAAAGACGTTTAGTTTTATTCATTCTTGTTGGGTATTCAATTTTTTTTTTTAAACTCAATTTTTTTTTGTTAAACCCATTTTTTAAGACTCCTTTTTTAATCTATTTAACCCATAGGTGGGACTCTAACAGGTACTTACTACTACTTTGGGTAAGAGTGGACCTGGGAGTAATGGCGACAATGAAAAAAAACAAACACTTAGATTGGCAAAAACTATTTCCTTTATTTTCTCATTTTAATTTGACATTTAGAATTAGCAAGTTTTTCATGTTTCAAGTTTAAATCAGGCATAATTGATAAAATGTCTGTATTTTTTTTTTTTTTTTTTTTTTTTTTTTTTCAGGTCCAGGAACTAAAATGTTTTATATTTAGTGAATGTTTCCACTTATTTCTCCAAAGAATATTTCTTCCTCTTCCTCCTCCTCTTGCTTTCCTACATCATCATCATCACCATCATCATCATCATTGTTCTTTTTCTTCTTATTATTTTTTTAACCCAGTTCCATAATATTCCTCCCTTCTTCTTTCTTTCTTTCTTTCTTTCTTCTATATTTTACACATCTTTTATTCTTTCTTTTATTTCTTCTTTCTTTTTATTTCTCTTTCTTTTTCTTTCTTTCTTTCTAAAAGTATTTACGGATTTGAAGGGGCTTTCATTTCCCCGTAGTCGTTGGCAAATTGTTGGACAAAGAAGAACAAACACAAAGGTAGAATGCAGACACTTGTATTACAAAATTTACAAGGTTTACAAAAGTACAAGGATTTACAAAAGGGTTTAACAACAAAAAGGGTTTGCAAATTAGTTGGAATTCGCTACCAGACTTATCTGTTCTAAGAGTTCTTGGTGTCGTGGTGATAGATGTTCTTTCGTTGCTAGGAAAATGGCTCTAAGAAGCTTCTCGGGTCGTTTCTCATTCTTCGGTTAGTTTGCTATTAAAACAGCCAGTTACAGTATGCTGAATTAATGCATAGAAAGTTTGTTGAAGGTTTGTCGAAGGTTTAGGGAACGGTGATACCGCGACTACCCTTAGTGCATGGTCTGTGATAAGTAACGGTGGATGGGGCCCTCTCCAGGTAGCTTATTAGGTTCTCAGTATGCTAAATAGTAACGGCCGGCGAGTATGCCTGAAACTATGCCTAGAAAGGGTTTGACTAAAAAAATACGTCCGTCCAGTACGAGGGCTCCCAGACAAGTGCTGGGGTTTTGATTCTCGCGCCAATATCCCATTGGCGATCTGTCCCCCCAGCGGCAGGGGAAGACAAATCACATGGAATTTCTGACATTTCTTCTATATTTTACACATCTTTTATTTCTTCTTTTTTTCTTTTTATTTCTCTTTCTTTCTCCTCCTCCTGTTTTCCTACATTCTTCTTCTTCTTCTTCTTCTTCTTCTTCTTCTTCTTCTTCATTTCCTTGTTCATTTTTTAACCCAGTTCCATGATATTCCTCCCTTCTTCTTTCTTTCTTTCTTCTATATTTTACACATCTTTTATTCTTTCTTTTATTTCTTCTTTTTTATTTTATTTTTAATTCTCATTCTTTTTCTTTCTTTCTCCTCCCTCCTCCTCCTCCTCCTTCTTCTTCTTTCTTTATATTTTTTACACATCTTTTATTCTTTCTTTTATTTCTTCTTTCTTTCTTTTTATTTCTCTTTCTTTCTCCCCTTTCATTCTTCTTCTTTTTCTTCTTTCTTTTCTTTTCTTCTTTCTTCTTCTCCCCTTTCATTCTTTTTTTTCTTTCTTTTTCTTTCTTTTTCTTTTTTCTTTTTCATTCTTCTTCTTTTTCTTTCTCTTTCTTTCTCCTCTCTTCTTTCATTCTTCTTTCTTTCTTTTTCTTTCTTTCTTTCTCCTCCTTTCCTTCATTCTTTGTTCTTTTCTTTTTTTTCTTTCCTTTCTATTTCTTTCTTTTTCATTCTTCTTCTTTTTTCCTTTCTTTTTTCTTCTCCTTCCTTTTCTCCTCTCGCTTTCAATCATTCTTTCCTTCTTTTTCTTTCTTTCTTTTTCTTTTTCTTTTTATTTTTCTCTTTCTTTCTCCTCTTCCCTTTCATTCTCTTCTTTTCTTTTTCTTTCTTTTTCCTTTTTAATCTTCTTTCTTTCTTACTAACAAGGAGAGGGGTTNGCATAATGTACAATGGGGTCGACTTTACATAACTTTCATAATATACACCGCTGGGAATTTCGCCCTGTCCTACCACTTGCAGCGGTACTAGGCTTCTCGCTCTCGGACAAGACTAACTATGGAAAAAATTAGAAATCTAAAATTTTTAAAAGTTGTCGGGGGGGGTGGTTATATAGTCATATGATTGTATTTATTACCATTTACGATTACTTTTAGCATAATTAGTGTAGTACTTGCATTATTTCTAATTTTATTTTAACTATTTTAATAGTGTTAATGCACATTCATTTTTTGTCTGGGTTTTCTTTTTTAAATCCCCCTAAAAAGTTAAGTGAAATTAAATTTTAAATATTTTCTATTTGATTGGGTGTCTCTTTTTTAATACAAGAAAATTTAAAAACAAATAAACAACCGCCCTCTAGTAAAAAATAAAATATGTAAGTGAATTCAATTACGATTTGTATTAATCAAAATTAAATTTAAAAAAGCAAAAGAAAAGCTGGTTTAAGCGGTTTAAAAATAAAGACGACAAAAGACAGGGAGGAAAAAAACGATTTTATCTTTTTTTGTAGTGCAAGCAACACAGCAACCTTTTTGGGGGTTAAAAATCACTTAGTTAACAAAGACCTGAAAAAGGCGATATACACTCAAACAAAATCACTCTAGTATTTAATTATTAAATAATAAAACGTTTGGAGGATGTACATTTTAATACTCTCTTTGGGAAATGATCATCTTATGAAATTATTTTATTGCAATGCATAAAATTAATGGAAATAGTAAAAAGATAAATAAAAAAGGACTCACTTGAGCAGACGAAAGACTTAAATTTGAACCAAGACGATCCGGGAAAATCGTTTTGGCTTGACACATCCTAATACACAAGAAGCACTTGTTTCTTTTTGTCGGAGGGGCTCGTTTTTTTTTGTGTTTTTTTGTTTTACTTGTCTTATATCTCACTTGTTTGTTAAGTGAAACTGTTCTTAGTTTGTTCTTTTCTGACTATAAAAAGCGAATTAAAAACCTGCAATGACGTTGGTTAATAAATAAGTCTTGTCTGTTTAACCTCATGTTGTAACGACGTATGTTTTTTTTCATACACATCGGTCACGGTCTAAATTTTAAATTGTTTTTTCTTTTTCTATTTCAAGCTGGGTATATTTGTTTGAATTAGTTTGTGACGGATGCCGGTCCGCACTTTTAAACAAATATATATAATAATAAATTTGTTCTATGTATGAATAGTTTCGTCATAAAACGTGTTCCGCAGCTTCGATATAGCTAAAAGTTGCCAATAAAATGCAGTCTTATTAATTAGGACCTTCCTTGATGACAAATACAAGATAGTAGAATGAATTAATATTTTGGGTAGTTTAAAATAATCGTAATAATATGTGTATGTATGTATTTAAATCTGTATGTGTTGTGTGTGTGCTTAGAAAAAGACTTCGGTTTTTTAACATGGGGCCGATAGGAAAGTAAAAGAAAAAAAAAACCCTTTAAGTAATATATTATTTTTATGTAAGATGTCTACAAAGGGAGAAATATATAGAATTCAGATTTAATGTACTAGAGATTTTTATATCTCTCTCTCTTTGTTTTCTTTTTTAGGGGGATGGGGGTTAAATTAGGGGGCCTTCTCGTATATTATGTAACGTCTCCTTCTATTTATATAATACTAAGGAACACATGAATGTGTGTTACACACAGTCGTTACACAAGAGAAACGTGTATTTCTCATGCGTGTCTTGGAGTGGAAGGATTCAGATTTTGATATCTAAATGGAAATATCTGTTGTTTTTTAAATTTTTTGTTTTTGTTTAGTTATAAGCTTGGTAAAAATGTGAATGTTTGTGTATTATTATGACAGGTCAAATAGCCATTGTTTTTTTTTGTTTTTTTTTTTTGTTTTTTTTTTTTTTTCGGTGATGTGGACGAAACGCGGAAACAAATTTTAACACGGAAGAAGCAGCAGGTGCTTGCTAATGCCGCATTTTCATTTGCATGTTTTTGTTTGTGTGTGGATTTTGCTGACTGAGAAAAATGTTGTTGTTTTCTTTTTTTTTTTTAATTTTTTTGTTTTTGTTTAAGTCGTCTGCTCTCAGTCGAACTCTTCTGCTGTCTGAAGGAAAAGAGGATTGAATAAATCTTTATATATAAAGAAAGACACTTGTAGACACCCCTCTCTGTCTTTCTTCTATATATATCTCTCTCTTTCTTTCTCTCTTCTTTGCCTGCCTATCTATCTGTCTCCCTATCTCTGCCGACCTGTGTAGTCAATTCAGAAATAAAGAAACACAGAGACAGAGAGAGAGAGAGAGAGAGAAAGAGGGGGGAGAGAGAGAGAGGAGGGGGAGAGATTTTTATGTAATAGTAGTAGTGGGAGGTTATTGTTGATTAAACCTGCATTACTAAATGTGAACACATGCGCTAAGAATGAGGAAGAGAAAGGAAACATTACTCAAGTCAAGGTAGGATGACGGTAAAAAAAAAAATCCCCGAAACCTTGAATGTCGGATGATAGATTAGTGTAAAAAATATTCATTTAAGTAGAATAATTGAAGATAAAGCATGTGTTTTTTGTAAGCATTATATATATATATATATATATATATATATATATATATATGAGAGAGTAAGTAATAAACAATGTGTTTATTTGATATGGCTTTTAGCCGACAATTTTTGGAGGATATGTGCTTAATTGAAGTCATACCTAATTTTGAAAATTAATTAGTTAATAATTAATGAATTTAGGGGCGGGCATATATGTTCAAATATTTTTTTTTTCTTACTCATATATATATATATATATATAGGCGTGTGTATATGTGTATGTTGTGTGTATTGTATATATTATATGTGTGTGTATTATATGTATAATATATATTATATTAATGTATGTGTGTTGTAGTCTATGCATGTTTCTATGTATATTATATATATATAATATATTTTTTTTCTATGTGTATATATATATATATATATATATATATATATATATATTGTGTGTGTGTCTATGTGTGTATATATATTATGTATGTGTGTGTGTATATATACATGAATATATATAATTTATGTGTGTTTTGCTTTCACATTGTACTAATACCCTTAGTAAAGGTATGAATTGAAGAATTTTTTTCTACATCCGTGGGTATAGTAGGGGTGAACTGGCTCTTGAACCCTCACTAGTCAACTGGTCTAGGAAAAGGAAAACTCTGAATTAAACTGTTAAACTCTGCTTGTGTGGCATCCTGCTTGTGTAGAGGGGTTGGTATATAATATATATATATATATATATATATATATATAATGTATGTGTGTGTATATATATATATATATATATATATATATTTATGGTCAGAAACTCTTAATTCAAACCAGCTGTACTCTACTTAAAAATTGATCTTGTGTCATACCCTGCTTGTGGCAGAGGGGTTGGGTATCTCTTTTACATGTTAGTGTCATTAGAGTTGCCAATCTTAATTTGGAATATAAGGGAAACTTGTGTTAATATTCCCAGAATAGTTATTTAAAACTATAATTGTTTACAAATGATTATAATTATTTACTTGAACATATAATTGCTATTACCAAATGCTTGGAGGATGTCATTAAAAAGTATTAAATAACTCAACAAAGGTTATCTAGCTTGCTATGTTAGCGTATTACTATCTCTATATATTCCTATCTATCTCTGTATATTCTCCCGCCCTGTCGGTGGGGCATTAGAATGGCACAGACTGCACCTCTGCAGAGGGGTAAGACTCCCCCAATGGGGCCACCTGTTTGCCGTGGGTGGCGAACCCGTGATGCTTAAGGATAGACCCAAGTGGATAAGCAGTCCATGACTTGCAATACTCCACTTTGGCCCTATCTTGGCTAGATGGGCGGTCAGAGAGGCCCCTCCGATCAATCGGCTGGTCGCATCAAGCCCTAGCACCTATATGATTTTCCCAACCCTATTGCCCTTATGGCAAGCCCCAACCCCTTTTTATCATATGGGTGCTAGAAGGCGGTGGCTGCGGTCTACATGTCCTGGGAATGACGTTAATCTCTATCTGATGGTGAGGTTCCAGTTTTGGAGGTTTGGGGAATGTGGAGCACCCCTTCATCCCTATTGCTCCCTGGTCCACTCTGACCCGGAGTGTAGTACCTGTTAGGGTCCCATCTAAGGGTTAAATAGAAAAACATGAGTTAATAAACAAAATTGTATTATGCATTAAGAATTGATTTATTTCAAAACTTTATCGGCATTAAATGACCCACTGAGGTTGATATGCTGTAAACAAACAAACAAACAAACAAATGTATATTCTCATATATCTGTATATATATCTATTTAGCAACCCCTCCGCACGAGCAGGATGTGACACAAGGTCAATTTCTTAAGTGGAGTTCAACAGGTTTTGAATTTAGAGTTTTCCCTCTCCTAGACTGGTTACCTAGCCAGGATTAAAGAACCCAGTCTGCCCTGCTATTTACCCATAGCTGGAGGGAGAGTAGGATTCATACCTTTCCCAAGGGTATTAGCACTAAGTGAAATGCAATTACCACGTCCAGGATTTGAACTATCTATATATAGTTTTTTAAAATTCTAATATATATTTAAAGTTATCAGAACTAAGTTTCCATTTTAAATTTTTTATTTTTTACTCCTTTAATAAATTTGATGATTTTACTTTACTTATGGTACAAACTCTCTGATATTAAATGTTCAACTCCCATCCCCTCAGGCAATATTTATTGAACTCGGGGTGACGAGTCCATTTCCCATGACTTTAACCATTACACCATGCGCTTCCTACATATATCTGTATATAACCTCATCTATCTCTATATATTCTCATCCATCTCTGTATTTCTAGCTTTATATATATATATATATATATATATATATATATAAGATAAGTTGTAACACAGTGTGTTTGGATATGGCTTTTTGCCGACAATTTTTGGGAGAATATGTGCTTAATTGGAGTCGTACCTAATATTGAAAATTAATTAATTAATAATTAATTAGGCAGGAATGCCTATTTAAATGTATGGCTAAACAAATCGAGAAAAATCAATCTCTGTATGTACATTTCGGCCTATTAGGCCTCATCAGCAGAGCTATAGATAGGAAGACCGCCTTGTGCGTGATTTGAAATTAAGCACATTTTCTCCCAAAAATTGTCGGCAAAAAAGCCATATCCAGACACACCATGTTTACAACTTATCATATCGTCGTGTAATAAAAGTCACTAGAAGAGGAATAATAACCTACTCTAAACAAATCGTAAAATCTAAGAAGTCCGTTTGGTGTAGGGGTTATGGTACCGCCTGTCAGCTTGGCAGTCCGGTTTCAAATCACGCACAGGGCGGTCTTCCTATCTATAGCTCTGCTGATAGGCCTAATAGGCCGAAATGTACATACAGAGATTGATTTTTCTCGATTTGTTTAGCCATACATTTAAATAGGTATTCCTGCCTAATTAATTATTAATTAATTAATTTTCAAATTAGGTACGACTCCAATTAAGCACATATTCTCACAAATATATATATATATATATATATAATATATATGGGAGAAATGTGAGGCGGTTAATCCGACAGTATGTATGTGGAGAAAGGTAGACAAACACTGGATGTTATGGAAACTGGATGCTTATTGTTGACGATGCAACGTTTCGGTCTTTTTAGACCTTCTTCAAGACTGGATATAGTTCTTGCTTCAATGATGGACATTCCCAAAATGGTGAAAGAGGAGGTCGTCAGTAGGGGGAGGGGTGGTTGGGGGTGGGTAGTGGATTATCTTCTCTCTGGATGGGGAGTGTATCAGAATGTTAATGGTACTGCAGGTGTTAGTCTAGTATATATTAGATTTGTAAGAATTGGGCTTAAGATATATGTATATGTGTATGTGTGTGTGTGTGTGTCTATTTATTTATTTTTTTTATTTTTTTATATATGTATTGGGAATCTGTCTCTATATATTTTCATCTATCTTAGTATATTCCTATCTATCTATCTATCTATCTATCTTTATATTTCCATCTATTTCTGTATATTCCTATGTGTCTCTATATATTCTCAATGTGCATCTACAGAGTGTGTGTTCTCAGTACTCTCCTATACGGCAGCGAAGCCTGGATCACGTACTCACATCACGTGAAGAAACTGGACAGCTTTCACCTCAGATGCCTATGCCGCATTCTACTTACCAATACCTATGTGCTCACCTCTCCCGTATATATATATATATATATATATATATATATATATATATATATATATAATCCAAAAGTCCAAGAGAAAAATCTTCCTTACGACATAGGTTTTTTTTAAAAACAACTTGTCGCAGTTGAGAGCTCAATGTGTGCTCTTATTGTTAGAGTCACAGAGCAAATTTATATTTAAATAAATAACAAAAGACTTATAGATCTTGCATTATAGACTATTTCAGGGAGCTTAGACAAAAATGTCTAATTCTCCCGACTCATCAGATGCGAATGATGAATTCTTTATTTTTAAAGGCATTTGAAAACAGAGTCTGTTTAAAAAAAAAATTTTCTGAAGTTTGAAAAAAGGAGACGGTTTTGAAATATGACATCAAATATTCTATTTTAAGGTGTGAGTATGTAGCGCTGTTAATGTGTGTATTGAAGGAAACATTGTGCATTTATATATATATATAATATTACCAAATGTTCTTGATTTTAGTTACTTTTCATTTCAACTAACACAGATCATCATAATGTATGGATTTTGTAGATAAATAGATAAATACATAGATAGATGAAAAAAAAACTGACAGAGGTAGATAGATATATCGATAGATACAAATGAATATGGGAAAATAACTTTAATATATTATATATATATATATATAATTATAGGTTTTCATCTATGGGTAAAGTGGAACCGTTTCAAAATTATTGAAACAGTATAACTGTGTGCAAACAAATGATTATTATAATCACTCCTTGTAGGCTTTTTCACACCAGCGTACACTGATGGTCTTTCACTGGTGTCTGAGTGACAATTCTCCTCAGGTGCCAGGACTCTTCTGAGTATTCTAGCTGATCTTAACAATGCTGTTGTCTAGAAATAGATACTGTTGGTAAGTGCCTAACACAGAAGTGATGGAATGAGCAAGCATAAACAGCATGCCCGCCATCATCTGCGAGAGATGCTTGGCCATGTCAGGAGGATGGACAAAGGCCGCATCCCCAAAGACCGCATCCCCAAAGACCGCATCCCCAAAGACCGCATCCCCAAAGACCGCATCCCCAAAGACCTACTGTATGGTGAACTGGTGAGGGCACCCGACCAGCAGGAGACCACGCCTAAGCTTCAAAGATGTCTGCAAGAGAGACATGAAGACATGCCACATCGACATAAAACACATGGGAGGCTTGTGTAGAAGACCAGTCTGCCCTACTATTTAACCATAGCTGGAGGGAGAATATATGGATTCATACCTTTCCCAAGAGTATTAGCGCTATGTGAAATGCCAACAGCTTCGTCTAGGAATTGAACTCGAATCGACGAGTCCACTTCCACAACTCTAACCACTAGCTCACGCACCACTTATATACACGATGCAAAATGGGTATATATTAAATAAAAGAAAGGAAAGCGGAACGATTGACAAATACTTAGACCTCATCAGACAAGGAACCAAAGGGAGTGAGAAGAGAGGAAAGAAGTCGCCACAGAAAAGAGAGCTAAAAGGAAGGAGAGACAACAGCACCCCAACACCTACAGAAAGCATCACCTTTTGTTTGCAGTCACTGCACCAGAGACTGCCATTCAAGGATCGGTCTGTTCAGCCACTCACAGAGCTGTAGGTAAAAATTTTAAAAATGGACACCACGCCATCGTCTTAAATAGACGGAAGGTTGCCATCTACCTCTGTTATAAAAGATTTTATCTACATTCTTATTTAGTCTCATTAGCCTTTCTAATTTAATATAATATTTTATTGTATTAAAACTTAAATACTTGCACACGCAGGGTGCATTTATTTGCTAGTAATAATAATAATGAAATTATTGTATATAGTACCCAGGTGCATTACAACTCATAGAAGCTTCATGTATACTACATAGAATAATTTACAAATGTCAGGAAAATATAACAGCATATAGTCATGATATGTGTGTGTGTGTGTGTGTGTGTGGCTGGGAGCTTTCAGGTATATATATTTACCAACCCCTCCACACAAGCAGGATGTAACACAAGGTCAATTTGTTAGGCATAGTTTAACAGGTTTCAATTCAGAGTTTTCCATCTCCTAGACCAGTTGCAATACCAAGATTAAAGAGCCCACTCTGCCCTACTATTTACCCATAACTGGAGGGAGAGTAGTTGGATCCATACCTTTACCAAGGATATTAGCACTCTGTGAAATGCAAAAAATAGCCTCATCCAGGATCATCGAGTCCATTTCCTACGACTCTAACCATTACACCACGTGTTATCAGGTATAGTGTTGTCAAATTACAGGAAGCATGGAGGTTTTGTGTTGTATACTCTCTTTACTTCTATTATTCTTCTGCTCATCTTTGGTATCTTACGTTCTTCTTCTAGCGTCTGGACTCCGTCTTGGGGACTTTGTGTCTAGTCTTCCATTGGGGATTTCTCTTTATCAGAAGCCCTGGGTCATTGGTGGTTTTTAGATAATAACCCAAGACCTCAATTTACTTTAGATCATATTTTATTCTGAAATCCCCACCAGACTACCTGCGCAGATTGAGTTGGCTGTGCACTTAACACGACTTACCACTTTCGTGGTTTGGCCAATACTGAACTAAAACTCTCTTTCTAATCTAAACCGGAAGAGGGTCTTCTCCACCGATTCTCACGGTATCCACCGGAAGGAGGATCAGGATGAGGTCAAGCCGTGTCACTCAATCCTTCAAGGCCGCCGGCTGCAACTTATAACAGCCATTTTGGTTTCTACACTACTGTAAATAAGTGTTAGGTGACTAACAATTATGTAACATTTGAAGGACGCAATGTCTTGGCAGCTAACAACTGATGCAGGTAGTTTGTTCCATGCTTCAGTAACTCTAAGGAGGATCAGGATGAGGTCAAGCCGTGTCACTCAATCCTTCAAGGCCGCCGGCTGCAACTTATAACAGCCATTTTGGTTTCTACACTACTGTAAATAAGTGTTAGGTGACTAACAATTATGTAACATTTGAAGGACGCAATGTCTTGGCAGCTAACAACTGATGCAGGTAGTTTGTTCCATGCTTCAGTAACTCTAAGCGTGAAAGAATGTTTCTGAAAGTCATAGGAGATGTGCTGTTTTCTGACTTCGTTTATGATGTTACGTAGCGGCGGCGTCACGGTACCAAATAGATATATGTAACATAGTGCCTTTTCTTTGACGGTACCAAATAGGTATATGTTGTATACCTCTTTACCGGCACTAAATATCTATATGTTATATACATCTCTTGCTTCTTACTCTGCCGTCTATTCTTCTGTCCGGATCTGGTATATCTTCTAAGGTCTCGTCTGGTCTTCTATTGAGGATTCCGTGTCTGGTCTCTGTTGGGGATCACTCCTTATCAGAAGCCTTGTGTCATTGATAGCTTTTAGTAATAACAACAAGACTTCGATTTACGATGATGTTACTTTATTCGTAGTTTCCCCAGACCAGACAACTGCGCAGTCAGCTCACATCTTGCTAGCTTCACTTCTAAGTTCTAACAATTAACTGACTAACTGAGTTGCTTACACCTTAAACCGGAAGGGGGCTTTTCTATTGCCTTCCGATTCTCACGGTCCATTCCCGCAAGGCAAGGTCAGAGTGAGGTCAAGCATTGTCACTCACTCTCAAGGCCATCAGCTGTACTGATCGCCATAAGGATTTCTATACTACCTTAAAAAGATATTAGGGATCCATAATTATGTAACAATGAGATAACTTTTAATTATGCAAGATCACCAACTGCAAAACTTCCTCAACTCAGTTCGGAAATGACCCCACAACAATTCAGGAAGTTCAGGATAGACTGGGACGTATTTACAAAGATGACCAATCTTCCCCCCCATACAGACTAACATTCAACTGTACAATTGTGCTGATGAAACCGTCCAGAATTCTATCATCAATACTTACCCTGACTTACTTCAATAAACTCTAAGTCGACTGCAGGCTTCACTGATGTGGGTCCCTGGCTATTTTCTTCTACTGCTACCGAATCGACACTATCACCCTGACTGCCGGTCTGAAACTAACTCGAGGACTTGAGCTGGTTGAATATATGTAAATTCCACCCCTACACATCCCCATCAATTTGACCACCCAGATATTTGGTACTTAATTTTTTTCAGACTTTTTGTCTGCGATCTCTCTTAAAACGTTAACCATAACTTTATTTTTCAGTCTCAGTGTCCCCACTTTTCAGACCATTAACTTATTCAACACATTGGTAATTTATGAGGAAGTGCGTCCCGGTCCCCTGCCTCAAAAATTGCTACCCGGTGACTATTAAAATAACGACCCAGCTCAGTCTATTCAAAACTATCCATCTTCATATCTATCTATCTATCTAATTTGTTCATATTTATCTATATTAATTTAAATACTAAGATTTTTTTTATTCATGTTTGTTTAATGTCTTGTTTTTAGTTTAATTAAACAAAAATTACGACAAAAAAAGAAGCGACCCCCCGCTAATACATTTACTTGTCGAAAATATCTATCTCCATTTGTTCATATCTATCTATATTATTTTGTTTGTTTATCTATCTATCTCAGTCTATTCCAAACTATATATCCATCTTCATATCTAAACAAGAATTACAACAAATTACGATAAATAAACAAGAATTACGACGAGCTGGGGTTGTTATTTTGATAGTCACCGGGTAGCAATTTTTGAGGCAGGAGACTGGGACGCACTTCCTCATAAATTACCAAAACAACAAATATATGCACTGTCCGAGCACAAATATTTAAGTTTTAATGTAATAAAATATATTAAATTAGAAAGGCTAATGAAACTAAATAAGAATGCAGTTAAAAAGATTTGAAACAGAGGGGGATATAATATATATATTTTGATAGTCACCGAGTAGCAATTTTTGAGGTAGGAGACCGGGACACACTTCCTCATAAATTACCAGTATATATACAGGGTACCCCCCCCCCAAAAAAAAAAACAGAATTTGACTTCTGTTTTTTTGGGGTCACTCTGTATTTTTTCTTCTTACTACCCTGAGCTTTTATTTCACTAATAAGTGAAATTGCCAATGTTTACACAAATTTTGTAATCAAATTTTTTCTCTTAAAACTAGACCCTAAAGATATTATCTCTAACTGGCTCAACTTCATGGTGGCCGTACATCGTTTTTATGACACTCTCTTGAACTTTATCTTACTGATTGCATTCTATTTTACTTACTTTTTTTTGCTCTGACCATAATTTCCACTTAACCATAGTGTCACATAGTGTCACATATCTGATATCAAGCAAATTACGATAAATAAACAAGAATTACGACGAGCTGGGGTCGTTATTTTGATAGTCACCGGGTAGCAATTTTTGAGGCAGGAGACCGGGACACAATTCCTCATAAATTACCAGTATATATACAGGGTACCCCTCCCCCCCAAAAAAAAAAAAAACGGAATTTGAGTTCTGTTTTTTTTTGGGGTCACTCTGTATTTTTCTTCTTATTACACTGAGCTTTTATTTGACTATTAAGTGAAATTGCCAATGTTTACAGAAATTTTGTAATCCTTGGTATAGTGGTAAATCTGAACAGTGTAGAGATGACATTTCTATGGATTATGTAACTTTATTCAATACAGCTCAATGACAAAACCTTATCTCTTTGGCCTTCTGAAAAAAAAAAAAAAAAAAAAAAAAAAAATTGATAAATCAAATGTAGACTGATCTTAAAATATTGTTGGTGGATTATTTTTTATTCTATTTTTTCTTTGTTTATTTTACTTTTACCTTTACAAATCTAAAGCTTCAATTATTTCACAAATATCTTAATTGAGGAATATGATATTACAGGGTGACCCAGAAAAAACAGAACCCAAATTATTTATTTATTTTCCAATTAAACTAACCCTGAACCCCAACCCTAACCCTAACCCCCTTAATTGAGGAATATGATATTACAGGGTGACCCAGAAAAAAGGACCCAAATTATTTATTTATTTTCCAATTAAACTAACCCTGAACCCAACCCTAACCTAACCCCCTTAATTGAGGAATATGATATTACAGGGTGACCCAGAAAAACAGAACCCAAATTATTTATTTATTTTCCCATTAAACTAATCCTAACCCTTGTTGGACTAACTTGCATGAGCAGCAGCCAGACAGCAAGGGAGTCTATCCCCTTTTTACTAGCGCTAGACCAAGGAGATTGTTTTGGCATCTGAGGTGGAGCACCACACCTACCATCTGGGGGAAAGAGTCTTGTAAGAGCAGCAACAACAAATCTTCTATTTAGTAACAGTTGGTAATATCTCTACTCTTTCAGATAAGAAACAATTTTGGCTAAACTTGCAATTCGGTCGGAAAATTAAAAACATATTACAGGGTGACCCAGAAAAAACAGAACCCAAATTATTTATTCATTTTCCCATTAAACTAACCCTGAACCCCAACCCTAACCCTAACCCCCTTAATTGAGGAATATGATATTACAGGGTGACCCAGAAAAAACAGAAACCAAATTATTTATTTATTTTCCCATTAAACTAACCCTAAACCCAAACTCTAACCCTAACCCTAAACCCCCCTAGTTAAAATTAAGTTTTATTACAAAATTTGTGGGTTCTGTTTTTTCTGGGTCACCCTGTATACAGGGTGACCCAGAAAAAACAGAACCCAAATTATTTATTCATTTTCCCATTGAACTAATCCTAAGCCCCAACCCCAACCCTAACCCTAACCCTAACCCCCTCTTGTTAAAATTAACAGTTTTATTACAAAATTTGTGGGTTCTGTTTTTTTCTGGGTCACCCTGTAATATTATGTTACTCTACTGGGGGGCAGGTAGGGTTTAGGGTTAGGGTTAGGGTTAGTTTAATGGGAAAATAAATAATTTGGGTCCTGTTTTTTTCTGGGTTACCCTGTAATATCATGTTACTCAATTAGGAAATAACCAATATCTTTATCTCTGTTGTTTTTGTCTCTGTCTTTGGCCTTCCTCATAACACCTTATTTACTATCTCTTTAATAAGTTCTGTAAACTAGTTAAACTGTGTTCCACAGCTTATGTTACGTACTGACGTTTTCACAGTACCAATCGATACATGTCGTATACCCTTTTCTTACTTCTTTACTCTGGTCGTATTTTCTTCTGACCGGCTTTGCTATTCTGATCGTCTATCATCTTGCGTCTGGTGTTGACTTTCTTGGGGACTTCGGGTCTGGTTTTCTGTTGGGGATTTCTCTTTATCAGAAGCCCTGTGTCATTGTTAGTTTTTAGATAATAAACACAAGACTTCGATTTACGTTGATGTTACTTTATTTCCAAATCCCCAACCCAGACATTCTGCGCAGTGAGACTTACATGTTACTAGCTCGGTTTCTAACTTCTAACTGACTGAAACTTACTATATTCTTAAACCGGAAACAGGGTCTTCCATGCCTTCCGGTTCTTGCGATTTAACAACAACATGAAATAATTAAGTTTCACATGTGTAGTTTATGGTGAAAAGCAAAAGGTGGGGTGCTTATTGGTTACTTGGTCCGTTGTTTCTTAAGAGGTTTTTTTTTTCCCACACTATTCCCACTACCCCACAGTTTAGGTCATTTGCATTTAATGTTCTTGCAGACAACCCACAATGGTACAGTAAAAGTCAGCAATGACAAGTCTGACACTGAATATTATCGGAAATCCGATAGAGAATTATCTCCACCTGCCACTAGGGGGAGAATCGCCAACACGAGGTTGGCGGGAAAATCAAACCCCATCACTTGTCTGAAGGCCGTCGACCAGGACGGAGGCATTTTTAACAGCATACTTTCTGAAGGCTGTCGACCAGGATGGAGGCGTCTCAACAGTTGAAGGCAGTTTTACAGTGGAGATCCTTTGTGGCATAACTTTGATCCTTTCTTGAAGTATAAAGATGTAGTATCAGTTTTAATCCTTGTCAGTTGATCTGTCCTCAAAGTAGAAAGTTGTATCAGAGTTGATCCTTTCTTGAACTAGAAAGATGTATTAGATATAATCCTTGTCTGTTTATCCATCTTCAAAGTAGAAGGTTGTATCAGAGTTGATCCTGTTCGTCATTCCTTTAAGCAGTCCTTCCAGCGAGTAAATTTAGGACAATTTATCAATGCCTTTAGATAGTAAATTAAATACATGTTTAGGCGTTTTTTTTAATTTATTTTCTTTCTTAATTAGAAATTATTTGCATATATGGGAGCCCAGAAGCATCAATATATTTAATTTTACTGTTTCCTCTGTTACAGAAACCAGTCACAATTCATACACCATGAAAAAATATTTTAGTTTTTTGAGATTTTCTTTTCTTTGTTAATTAGAAGTTATTTGCATGTATGGGAGCCCAGAAGCATCAATATGTTTAATTTTACTGTTTCCTCTGTTACAGAAACCAGTCACAATTCATACACCATGAAAAAGTATTTTAGTTTTTTGAGATTTTTTTTTCTTTGTTAATTAGAAGTTATTTGCATGTATGGGAGCCCAGAAGCATCAATATGTTTAATTTTACTGTTTCCTCTGTTACAGAAACCAGTCACAATTCATACACCATGAAAAATATTTTTAGTTTTTTGAGACTTTTTTTCTTTGTTAATTAGAAGTTATTTGCATGTATGGGAGCCCAGAAGCATCAATATTTTTAATCTTACTATGTTTACTCTGTTACAGAAACCAGTCACAATTCATACACCATGAAAAAATATTTTAGTTTTTTGAGATTTTCTTTTCTTTTTTAATTAGAAGTTATTTGCATGTATGGGAGCCCAGAAGCATCAATATGTTTTTTTACAGAAACCAGTCACAATTCATACACCATGAAAAAGTATTTTAGTTTTTTGAGACTTTTTTTTCTTTGTTAATTAGAAGTTATTTGCATGTATGGGAGCCCAGAAGCATCAATATGTTTAATCTTACTATGTTTACTCTGTTACAGAAACCAGTCACAATTCTAGATATAGCCGTTATAAAATCTTTCAAGGTTTTAATTCTGTTATGATTTCATATTTAGTCTCCTTTGAAGCTGGATCTTATATCTGGCCGTCATCAGATGACTAACATTAGATAAACATCAAATTATGATACAGTTGAAATTTAAACCTCATGTAATTGATAGACATTTATAGAGAGATATAAGAACACGATAGGAGGAATACGAAGATCTTTAACATAGAATTTAATGCATTTGTGGGTCACCCTGACATCTCATCATCCAGTGATGTTTTACCATTCTTGTAGTGCAAGTACCATTAAAAGCACCGCACTTAATTCATTATTTCATTTCAATAGGATTGCTCCAAGAATTAAAGATTCTGTTGCCAATTTTCCAAATTTTGAAACAGAATTGGATGCTTGCTCTCTGATCAATAATAAATTGATTTATTGATTGATTAAAATCGCATGTCAACCCATTTAGTGTTATTTTATCCCAAGAGGTTAAGGAATAGCATTCATTGTACGTTCATATTTAAATTTTCGTGTTGTTGTTTTTTTAATTACTTTTATTATTTTTTATACACAGTTCTATCAAATACTAATAATAGTTTTCAAACAGATCTATTTGACTAATAATAGGTACCACCACTCCAGACCAGAGTTGTGATACTATGGTTGAAGACGAACATGGTCAGAATAAATAAATAAGAAAGTAAATAGGTTAAAGCCAGGCATAAGTAAAAGGGGTGGGTGGCTGACCTTTTTACGAATCCAAAGATTAGGTCGTAAAGTTTAAAGAGACCTGTATGCCCACCATGAAATGGGACCACTTGATGATAATATCTTAGGCACTTAGGTATTAAAAGCAAAAGGGATTTTTATGAGAAAATCTCTTTTGAAAAAATTAATGGTCAACGTATTGAAGACGTATTGTCTGAAAAATATTTAAGTACTTTAATTTTAAGGGTGAATGGCGACTATAAGTCGGCGATTTATTTAAGTGCTGGCTATTTGTGTGGTCCGGAGAAGATGGTTTGGGGAAGGGGAATTTGACATAAATACAGCTAAACTCGAGCACTAAGCAGTTACAACCCGGGGATCGAAGGGTTAAGTTCGCCAGTAGGGATAGCAGTAATAGCCAGTTGGATAGACAACGAAAGCTTCACACACACTCTTCTTCCATGTGTCTTGTTTACACTTGTTGTTGTTGTTTTGTTTTTAACCCTTGTGAGCCTGTTTTTCTGACTCATGCCTTAAATTCGGCCAGCACATAATTCACAATGTTGGGATCTAGACAAGTACATCGACAGAGCAGAGTGCAGAACAGGTCTTCTCACAGAGTGGACCTGGAGGTAATGGCAATGATAACGTACTCCACATTCTCAGATCTTCTGATTTACCATTAGATACGGTTTAGTGTCATACGCAGAACACCCCTTTTTTGGGGGGTAGGGTCTTACCCCTCTGCTGGGGATACAGCCTTGTCTAAGCCCTGCCAACAATTTGCACAGTTTTATGGTTTTAAGTAACTAATAATAATAATCCTTAATAAATGATAGAATAGTTCTATTTGGCCCTTAGATGGGACTCTAATATATACTGGGGACCTGGGGGTATATATAGTGGACCTGGGGGAAATTACAATGGAGTATTAACCATCAGATGCAGTTTAATGACATATCTAGGACACCCCATTTACAGGGGATACAGTCAGTGTGTTCTACAAAAGGGCTGTATAATAATAATAATAATAATAATAATAATAATAATACCACCAGAGAACTGAGAAAACAGTGGAACATGAGGGTGAAGGTTGTACCAATTGTAATTGGGGCCCTTGGAACAATCCCCAGGGGCTTGGAAAGGAGTCTGGATGAATTGAAAATCGGAGGAAGAATCGAGACCATCCAGACTACAGCATTATTGAGATCGGCTGGAATATTCAGAAGAGTCCTAGAGACCTGAGGAGACTTGCTGTCACTGAGCCTCCAGTGAACCACCGGCTTCTGCAGGTGTGAAAAACTCGAATGGAGTGAAATAATAATAATAATTTATTTGTATTCAGTTATATGGTATCAAGTATTCCTGTCTAATACTAATAATTTGCACACATATGGTTTTAAGTATTCCTATCTAATACTAATAATTTGCACACATGGTTTTAAGTATTCCTATCTAATACTAATAATTGCACACATGATTTTAAGTATTCCTATCTAATACTAATAATTTGCACACATATGGTTTTGAGTATTCCTATCTAATACTAATAATTTGCACACATATGGTATCAAGTATTCCTGTCTAATACTAATAATTTGCACACATATGGTTTTAAGTATTCCTATCAAATACAAATAATTTTCACACATATGGTTTTGAGTATTCCTATCTAATACTAATAATTTTCACACATATGGTTTTGAGTATTCCTATCTAATACTAATATTTTCACACATATGGTTTTGAGTATTCCTATCTAATACTAATAATTTTCAAACTATTTATTTGACTCTAACAAGTAATATCACTCCAGAGTAATGGCAATGAAGGGGTACTCCACACTCTCCTGAGCTCCGGAACTATTTGTATCTTTCCGACCGCCTGACTAGTCTAAGTAAGGGTCTAAGTGGAGTGTTACATGTCATGTACTGCTCATCCACCAGGATTCCATCCTTAAGCATCATGGGTCGCCACCCACAGCCAACAGGTGGCCTCATTGGAGAGGTGCAGTCAGTGTATTCTAAATCCCCAGCTGACAGGGCTAAATAGTGTCAAGGGAATACAAACAGTCTTGGATGAAATTTGAACTCTTCTTTGAAGAATAATTAAAGTTCCAATTACCGTCGAACTGGGAAAACATGGCAACAAACGATTGTAACTGAAATACAAACCCGAATGTCACAAAGTCTACTGCAGAATGACAGGATATATATAAGACTCCACAATGTCATTCAAATCAAGCAGTCAAGCAGCCAATCAGAACTCAAGGAATGGAATGACCCAAATCACCCAAATTCATGAATGGGTCATTCTTGATTTCTATATATACCAACTGTCTTGGACACTGCTTAAGTTGTACTTAGTTAGCTGCTGTTATTCAAACCAACAGTAGACTTACTGACTTCAATATGGCGCTGCGAACAGCAATGGAACCTGAAGATTGGGAAAGCTACTTCATCAAAACTGGTATCTCTGCTGACTCAGCCAAAAGCTATGCTGCAACATTTGCAAGTGAAAAGCTGACCAAAGAAAACCTCCAAATGATGGATCGGGCCATGCTAAAAGAGTTGGGAATCACAGCAATGGGAGAAGCCCTGTCTATCCTTAAACAAGCTAAGGAGACCTCTTCCCAGTTCGACGGTAATTGGAACTTTAATTATTCTTCATTCTTGTCAATTGTGTGCAGAAAACCATGTGTTACATAATTCATGGGTAGCCTACAAATTATGTATGTAGGTGTAGTTAGATTTTGAATTAAAATTTGTTGAAATTCAAAATTGGAGAAGGTTATGTTATTGATAGGTAATGACCTTTAGTTGACACCCTGGCTCCTGCCAATGGGAATACGAGAGAATGGAAATTAAGTTTAGTTAGTTAGATTTTGGCCGTTAGTCAGAAGGAGCAGATATAAGGATCGGTCGCTCTTAAGATGCCAACTTCTTGCTGCACGATTGAAAACCCTTTTGGGCTCTGGGTTTTTAATAAAGAATAAGAAAATAAATCAGGAGCTGGAGGTTTTGCTTCATCCCAAGGAAAGGATAGGGGAGTAAACCCCCAAAATAAATCAGGAGCTGGAGTCCCTAAGGTAGAGTGATACTGAAATCCAGGGCTACCCAGCAACTCCTGCAATACTACCACATTTTCATTAAGTCATAATTTATTTTTTTTTAAATCAATCAGTTAAATGAGGTTTCTTAATCAGAGGATGTTGAATAGGAAACTGGTTAAATTGTACTTAACGGTCATAAATTTCACCATCATATGTCACTCTGCTGAAAGAAAAAAATACTAAAAATCAAGGAATTAACCGAATTTAATGAAATTTTCAGTGTTGATATATTAATCAATAAAAAAATATAATGCACCAGTTATTTTATTTGAAAACTCTTACATTTTTCCGGTCAGTTAATTTTGAACCACGTATCTTTGTGGGGTAACACGGATTCACAAACATACGTGGTTCAAAGTTAACTGACCTGAAAAATGTAAAAGTTTTGAAATAAAATAATTGGTGCTTTATATTGTTTATTTATTAATATATCAACCCTGAAAATTTCATTAAATTCGGTTAATTCCTTGATTTTTAGTATTTTTTTCTTTCAGGAAACTTATTGCTCACCTGTTCACTAACCTCCAATTCATCGCTTAACAGAATTAATTGGGTCGTTTGTAACTAATTTTCTGTATTTCTATGGTAATATCTCAGATATTGATTATGTTATCATGTAAAACTCTTGTTCTTTCTCATGTGAATTTGTAATTTCTTCACAAGATCCAATCATTAACTTCCTTACAATTCCTGAGGGACAAAATAACAAGTCTTTTGAAAGAGGACAAGTTAAAAGCAAGAATAATAACTAGAAAGCTATTATCTCAATTCTTCTGAATGAGGTTAATTTTCATTCATTAATTCCTAATTATACGTGATAGCTTAGTTGTTAGAGCACAGGACCTAAGGTCTACTATGTTAAGCATTGTTTAGCATAGGGTTTCTAAAAGTTTTTGGTTTGTTTTGTTTTGTGGCATATCAACCTCGGTGGGTCATTTAATGCCGACAAAGTTGTGAAATGAATTCATTCTTAATGGATAATACAATTTTGTTTATCAACTCATGTTTTTCTATTTAACCCATAGATGGGTGGTTTCTAAAAGTGGTCTACATAAACCTCCTGGGGTTTATACAACTACTCAATGGGTCTGTAAGTATTTGGGGGGTCTACAAGGGCTCTATGGAAACTACTAAGCCTTCTTAGTAATTAGAAGAAATTAATTCAACAAGAATCCTGGTTTGGTTTGGTTTGGTTTGTTTTACGGCACATCAACCTCGGTGGGTCATTTAATGCCGATAAAGTTGTGAAATAAATTCATTCTTAATGCATAATACAATTTTATTTATCAACTCATGTTTTTCTATTTAATCCATAGATGGGACCCTTAATGGATACACAATTTTTTTATGAATACATTTTTCTATTGAACCCATAGATGGGATTCTAACAGGTACTACCACTCCGGGTCAGAGTGAACCAGGGAGCAATGGTGATGAAGGGGTGCCCCACATTCCCTAAACCTCCAAAACTGGAACCTCACCATCAGATAGAGTTTAACGTCATTTCCAGGACATGTAGACCCGCAGCCATCCGCCTTCTAGCACCCATACGATAAAAAGGGGTTGGGGCTTGGCATAAGGGCAATAGGGTTGGGTAAATCATATAGGTGCTAGGGCTTGACGTGGCCAGCTGATTGATCGGAGGGGGTCTCTCCGACCGACCGTCTAGCCCAAGATAGGGCCAAAGTGCATGTCATGAACTGCTCATCCACCTGGGCTCTATCCTTAAGCATCACGGGTCGCCACCCATGGCCAACAGGTGGCCCCATTTGGTGGAGTCTTACCCATCTGCAGAGGTGCAGTCGGAGCATTCTAATGCCCCAGCCGGCAGGGCGGTTATAAACCTCCAGGTGTTTATACAACAACTCAATGGGTCTGTAGTATTGGGGGGGGGGTCTACAAGGGCTCTATGGAAACTACTAAGCCTTCTTTAGTAATTAGAAGAAATTAATTCTACATGAATCCTGGAGAACATGCTCATATTGATATATTTTCAAAAGTTTAAGCCCAATATTCATGAACTAATCAAAAATCATCAGCTTCACCCATCACATTAGGAAATGTGCTTCCTTGGTAAGTTATTAAGTTAGTATTAAATATTTGCAGATCTTTTTTTACATGTTATGCTTACTGTTTATTTTATAATTATTTTACAATTAAAAGTTTTGCATAAATGTTTGTACAAAATTCATTAATTACATAATTGTATGCAACAAAACAACTGCAAGGTCGACTGGGATATATAAAGAGGGCTGACTTCTGAATTGAGGTCGGAAAAATTAAAACGGAAAGTTTTTTGGTGGTCCCCAATGACAGTTTAACTACAGTCTATGAATTAACATTTTGCGAATTGGGTTATGGTTTCAGGGGATTAAGGTTGTTTTTAATTACATATTGCTTAAAAAAAATAAACAACAAAAAACCCAAATTACTATACATTTAATGTAGCAAATCCCCCCCTTCTCCACTAATGTTGTCCAATGAAGGGGCACAGACCAACACAGTTTGTTGCCAAAGTCATCAAGGTCAAGGGAAAATTCCGACTCAAAACCTCTGCGGTGTTTCAACGAAAGGCTAGGGGAGTAAACCCCCTGAAAACAAATCCGGAGCCAGAGTCCCTAAGGTGTTGTGATGCTGAAATCCAGCGCTACCCATCAACTCCTGCAACACTACCGCTGCCAAACTGCATTGGTATCTTACCTTTCCTTTGGATCACAGCGGCAGTGTGGAAAGGGGGGATTCGCTGCATGAGCAACAGCTTATCCTGCATATGAACTCGCCCAGGCTATGTAGTTCAAGGAAAAAAACAAAAAAACTTGACACTACTCCATAGTCTCTCATAGACGGAAGACTGCCAACCAAACATCCTTGTGTGTTTGTTTGTTTTGTTTTATGGCATACCAACTCGGTGGGTCATTTAATGCCAGAAAAGTTTTGAAAATGTTTAGTGATAGTTTGATCCAAAATTATTTAAACTCAATTTTTCATAAACAAATTTTCTATTTAACCCATAGATGGGACCCTAACAGTACGACCACTCTGGTTCAGAGTGGACCAGGGAGCAATGGTGATGAAGCTGTGTTCCACATTCCCAAGACCTCCAGAACTATAACCTCACCATCAGATAGTTTAACGTCATTCCCAGGACATGTAGACCCGCAGCCACCACCTCTAGTACATATATGATAAAATGGGTTGGGGGTTGCAATAAGGGCAATAGGGTTGGGGCAATCATATAGGTGCTAGGGCTTGACATGGCCGCCCATCTAGCCTAAGTAAGGGCCAAAGTAGAGTGTTGCACGTCATGGACTGCTCATCCACCAGGATTCCGTCCTTAAGCATCACAAGTCACCACCCACACCCAAAAGGTAGCCCCATTGGGGAGTCTTACCTCTATAGAGGGTTTGGTTGGCTTTGCCGATAGGAGGTGCGACGGAGATGGGATATTAAGGCTAGGAAGGTGCTTTAAGGCTGTGAGATGTGACGCAGACTGACTGTCATCAGCTACGGGGCGTCGGATCGTCTGAAACTGCCATCAGCTAGCTTAAGTAANTAACTGCCCATCTAGCTTAAGTAAGGGCCAAAGTAGAGTGTTGACGTCATGGACTGCTCATCCACCAGGATTCCGTCCTTAAGCATCACAAGTCACCACCCACACCAACAGGTAGCCCCATTGGGGAGTTTTACCCATCTATAGAGGGTGGGGAGAGAGATGCTTGCCATAATGGGTATAGGTTTGCGACAATCATATAAGTGCTAGGGCTTGATGTGACCAGCTGACTGATCAGACGGGGCCTCTCTAACTGCCCATCTAGCTTAAGTAAGGGGTGTGGGGTTTTGCATGTCATGGACTGCTCATTCTCCAAGATTCCGTCCTTAAGCACCACGTGTTACAGGTAGACCCATTTGAGGGGCGGGTGGCTGGGTTTTACCCCTCTGCAGAGGTGCAGTTGGTGTATTCTAATGCCACAGCCAACAGGGCTGCTTTCTTTTTTTTCTGCATCATGTTAAAAAAAAGAAAAAAGAACACTGGTGAAAGAGGTGAACAGATACTACACTTTACTAGCATCCGAGGTGGAGCGCCACACCTACCATCAGCTCCTTACTTTACTGCACAGATCCCTGTGCTACTCATACGCTGAGTTGGCGAGGACCGGTATCGAACTAGGAACCTTGTAGTTTCTAGCTGAACACTCTACTAACATGGCCCCTAATAGCTCTGTAGAAGAGTAAAGTACGGAGCTGATGGTAGGTGTAGCGTTCCACCTCAGACGCAAAAACAATCTCCTTCATCTAGCGCTATTGAAAAGGGGATAGACTCCCTCGCTGATTGGCTGATAACGACTTTAGGCCACCCTGACGACTTTTATTGATAATAGACGTCAGTGTTTTATTATATACAAGCAGAGCTACCTGGAATTGCCTGGGATTTAAAAAAAATTATTTTTTTGATGGTATGACCTAATGTTGGTATCAGCCAGACAAAGGAGTCTATCCCCTTTTCACTAGCGCTAAACCAAGAAGATTGTTTTTGCATCTGAGGTGGGGTGCCACATCTACCATCAGGTATTCACTTTACCGCACAGATCCCTGTGCTACTCATATGCTAAATACCCTATATATGCTCCCCATCCCCTATGGTTGAGCACTCTGGGGGGGATCTCGCTGACGGCCCGCCAACTCAAGCGTAAACGCAATGCTCTTCTCCCAGGAATGGAGCACTCTGTGACGGCCTTTATACACAAAGCGATGTGTGTATTAAAACAGTTAAAATCCCCTTCCCATTCTGTAAGTGAAGACAGCCTAATGGTTAAGGTGCCGGATTGACACCCAACCGACCGGAGTTCAATTCCGGCTGTAGGTAGCTTACAAAATGTCTAGCCACACTGAAGAGACTTCATAAGTCGAAACACATGTCTGTGGATGACCCTATATATATATATATATATATATATTAGGCACTGCCAAAGTTGCTGAAAAATCCGTATTTTACAAAATAAATTTTAAACCCCACCGATTGAAAAAAAATTACCAAAAATCAGGGAATTATCCGATTTTAATTAAATTTTCAGTGTTGATTTATCAATGAATGAATTTTATAATGCATCAGTTATTTTATTTCAAAACGTTCTGATTTTTTTCAGGTCACTTAACTTTGACACCCTCTTATTTTAGGGCACAAAATATCAGTGGGGTTATATACTTTCAAAACTAATTATAGTATAAATAAAAAGACAAAAGAACGAAGGTGTGAATAAGAAAAAAAAGGTAATTTATGAGGAAGTGCGTCCCGGTCTCCTGCCTCAGAAATTGCTACCCGGTGACTATTAAAATAACGTCCCCAGCTATGTCAGTGTTACTTGAAAGAAAACAACCAACTTAGGGCGTTAAATGTATTTTAGAGGGGGGGGGCTTCTCTTTTTTGTCGTAATTCTTATTTATTTATCGTAATTTGTCGTAATTCTTGTTGATTTATAGAAATTTGTCATAATTCTTGTTCATTTATAGAAATTTGTCGTAATTATTGTTAATTTGTCGTAATTCTTGTTTAGATATGAAGATGGATATATAGTTTGGAATAGACTGAGATAGATAGATAAACATAATAATATAGATAGATTTTTGTTGTAATTCTTGTTTATTTAAACTAAAAACAAGACATTAAACAAACATGAATAAAAGAAAACCTGAGACGACATAGCTGGGGACATTATTTTAATAGTCACCGGGTAGCAATTTCTGAGGCAGGAGACCGGGACACACTTCCTCATAAATTACAAAAAAAAAAAAAAAACGCTAAATTGACAAGGGCTGGGATCGAACCAGGAACCTTGCGACTCCTAAACAAGTGAGTTACTGACTGAGCTAAGCAAGTAAGATATTGATGAATTAATGTGTTTTCAGATATAAAAATAATCAATAGGTATTATCCTCACTTTAATCAGATTTAGTAGAAATTTGTAATATGTCAAAGGTCAAAGGTCAGCCTGTTCAGCAAACAAATACCTTTGTTTATAAAACATTGGATTTTTTTTTTTAATATAAAAAAAAACAATGGTAATTTATGAGGAAGTGTGTCCCGGTCTCCTGCCTCAAAAACCACTACCCGGTGACTTTCAAAATAACAACCCCAGCTCGTCGTAATTCTTGTTTATTTATTGTAATTTGTCGTAATTCTTGTTTAGATATGAAAATGGATATATAGTTTGGAATAGACTGAGATAGATAGATAAACAAACAAAATAATATAGATAGATACGAACAAATGGAGATAGATAGATATTTTCGACAAGTAAATGTATTGGGGGGGGGTCGATTCTTTTTTTGTCGTAATTCTTGTTTATTTAAACTAAAAACAAAACATTAAACAAACATGAATAAAAAAAAAATCTTAGTATTTAAATTAATATAGATAAATATGAACAAATTGAGATAGATAGATAGATAGATAGATATGAAGATGGATAGTTTTGAATAGACTGAGATGGGTCGTTATTTTAATAGTCACTGGGTAGCAATTTTTGAAGCAGGAGACCGGGACGTACTTCCTCATAAATCACCAAAACAACAAATATATGCACCGTCTAAGTGCAAGTATTTAAGTTTTAATGTAATAAAATATTATATTAAATTAGAAAGGCTAATGAAACTAAATAAGAATGCAGATAAAAAGATTTGAAACAGAGGGAGATATAATCGAAAAATAGATTGCCTCTCAAACCCTCTTTCATGGGGGGCCATGAAAAAAGGTTTGAAAGGCAAACATTATTCCAGTGACGAGGAAGTGAAATCTGGAGTAAAGAAGTGGCTCAAAGAACAGTAAACAGAATTTTACGGGGCAGGGATACATGCTCTCAATCGAAGGTGGAACATTGCTATTGAGAGAAATGGTGACTATGTGGAGAAGTAGGGATGTGATCCAAAGAGGATCAGCTTCATTTTTACATACAATACAGGTTTCTGTGTTGGTAATTAATAATTACCAACACAGAATTTTTTTTTTTTTTTTACAATTTAATAGAATATAGTACATACCAATTACAAAAGCAAAAAAAAGTTTTCAAATATTAATATTATGACATTTTTTTGCACTTTTTATTTCCGATTTCATTAATTTTTCCTAAAAAAAAAACTATAGCTCAGTAGGTTATACAATTTCATTGATATAGTTATTAAGCCTCTTATATTTATAGAAAAAAAAGTACAAATTTTTTTCCCGCGTCATTTTTTTTATCTCATAAAATAAAATGGGTGGTGATAGACCTCGTAAAAAATATTTCCCCTAATATATTTTAGAAAAAAACTATTTCAGATGTATTTACATCCAATGGTAAACATTTATGGAAACTTTCGTGAAAATCGGACCATTAATTGATTTTTCATAGAATTTTTTAAAAAACCTCTTATCGTAACTTGTTTTTAGCTACGTTAAATTTCAGTTGATTTAACAGTGCAAAAATGAAAACATTGTTTTTCAATCATAATTTTCATTATTTTCGTAAGCTGATAAAAAAATTTAAAAAATCATCAGGAGTTTGTTTAATGTTTTTTCTTTCGAATGGAAAAATTTTTTCAAGAAAATATTAATTTTTCTGCAAGTTTCATTGTGTTAAATGTAGGGGTGGGTAAATTTCACTGGGTAAAATTGGTGGTACTTAGTAATTATAACTGTCCGAAACAAAATGGCATTACTTTTTGACCCACCCTCATACATTGGGCTTTATTTCATATTCCACTAATATCTGTCCGGTAGGCTATTGTAAAAAAATACGCTCGTAAATTCACAGCCTACCAATTTTTTGCCGGACTATTGATTAAGAAAAATACTGAATAATTTAGGATAAAATAGAAGTGGTTACCTGGCATCGCCTGGATATGGGGGGGGGGGGATAGTTAGTCTCGCAGATCAATTATCACTGAATTATGAGTTGAATAATCACAGGATGCCCCGGTAAAGAGGAACAATTTCCTCGTAAATTGCTACCATAAAATAAACTGAACCCTCATTTTATGTCCGTGTTTTTGCAATAAATGTTTTATTTTTCTTGCACCCGTTATTTTACAATACTAAATATATTTTCTTTATTTATTTTAATATTCAATTCAATGTGTACATTTCAAAAGTTTTTATTTTGTGAGAATGGTTAGTTTTAAAGTGGGGATTCGTTTTTACACTTCAACTTTTTACTCGTAAATTCCTACCATAAAATGCCAAAGCCTAATTTTATGGTAGGAATTTACGAGTAAAAAGTTGAATATTACCTTTTGTTGTTATTATTTCTTTTCTTTTTGGCTTTGGTACTCTAAAATAAAAACGTGAGATTTTAATCATCGTCGACGAAAAAACAAAATTACAGTCATAAAAGGAGGATCCAATTTATGCCTAAATTGTAAAACGAGCCCCCACTTTAAAGAAAATATATTTTGTATTGTAAAATAACGGGTGCAAGAAAAATAAAACATTTATCGCAAAAACACGGACATAAAAAGAGGGTTCAGTTTATTTTATGGTAGGAATTTACGAGGAAATTGTTCTTTTTTACCAAAATCCCTACGTAAAAAAAAGACATTGCGTTGATCCGCCCTAGTGGGGCGTCAAGACAAAAAAATGCACACAGACACTCCGGAAATAAAAATTAATGTCTCCCATATAAACTATTAAATGAAAAAAGAAGAAAGAAAAAAAGAAAAGAAAAAGAAAAGAATTCCATGGTGTTACTATTTAAATTTTATTGTTTAATTATCTTCACGAATATAAAATCTAACCTTTATTATTTGTGCTCCAAAAGCATGAGCTGGTAGTAGTGAATGTGTATATATATTTACTTTGTCATTAATTGTTTTATTTTTGTAGTTTCCTTCAGACATACATACATACACACAATTGTCCTTCATATACGTATGTATGTATGGATAGATAGATAGATAGATAGATTACCAGAACTATGGAACATTCAACATAGACGAATTTCTCTCTCTCTCTTAATGTACTATTCTCTCTCTCTCTCTCTCTCTCTCTCTCTCTCTCTCTCTCTCTCTCTCTCTCTCTCTCTCTCTCTCTGAATGTACTGTCATTTCTGTCTGACTATCACTCATGGCGGCACACTCCAAAATACGTTTCTTGGAATGAGAACACCAATGTTCATTTACTCAGACTAAAAAGAGTATATCGATTAAAATTTGATTTAGAAATATATTATTGACGTTCAGCAGTGATCGATATACGTCCAAACAGGCACTAATGTTCATGTGGGTGGACTACTTACCTGTAAGAAAGGTGTATAAAAAGAAATAGAAATTGTACCCTCTTCTTTCTGAAGTAAAAAAAAAAAAGCTTAATGCTTCTTTCTGAATGTGAATTGATCAGTTTTTTTGAAAAGCAAAAGATAAAATGGAATGACAAGATTGTGGCTAAACTTGCAAATCGGTCGGAAAATTAGGGTGACCCAGAAAAAACAGAACCCAAATTATTTATTTATTTTCCCATTAAACTAACCCTGAACCCCAACCCTAATCCTAACCCGGCTAAACTTGCAAATCGGTCGGAAAATTAGGGTGACCTAGAAAAAAAAGAACCCACAAATTTTTTAATAAAACTGTTAATTTTAACTAGGGGGTTTAGATTAAGGATTAAGGTTTAGGGTTAGGGTTGGGGCTTAGGGTTAGTTTAATGGAAAAATAAATAAATAATTTGGGTTCTGTTTTTTTGTCCAGAAAAAAACAGAACCCACAAATTTTGTAATAAAACTGTGGGTTTAGGGTTAGGTTGAGGGTTAGTTTAATGGGAATATAAATAAATAATTTGGGTTCTGTTTTTTCTGGGTCACCCTGTAATATCATGTTACTCAATTAAGGAGGTTAGGGTTTAGGGTTAGAGTTAGGGTTAGGGTTGGAGTTTAGGGTTAGTTTAATGGGAATATAAATAAATAATTTGGGTTCTGTTTTTTCTGGGTCACCCTGTAATATGTTTTAATTTTCCGACCGAATTGCAAGTTTAGCCAAAATTGTTTCTTATTTGAAAGAGTAGAGATATTACCAATTGTTACTAAATAGAAGATTTGTTGTTGCTGCTCTTACAAGACTCTTTCCCCCAGATGGTAGGTGTGGTGCTCCACCTCAGACGCCAAAACAATCTCCTTGGTCTAAACATTCTCACAAAATAAATACTTTTAGAATATACACATTGAAATGAATATTAAAATAAATAAATAAAATATATTTTGTATTTGTAACATAACGGGTGCAAGAAAAATAAAACATTCAATACAAAAACACGGACATAAAATGGGGGTTCAGTTTATTTTATGGTAGGAATTTACGAGCAAATAGTCCATTATTATCCTTTACCACACAGTTCCCTGTGCTACTAATACGCTGAGTTGGCGAGGGCCGGTATCGAACCCGGAAACTTGCGGTTCCTTGTCGGACGCTCTACCGACTGAGCTAAATATAGTATACTATATTATAAACTGAGTGTTGCTGTGTTGGGGGTACACGCGTGCATTGTATACGTGCGTGTGTATGTTTTTATGCGAAGAAGAGGCGAAGTTATGAAAAGTATATATGAAAACAACCCCTTCCCCCGAGGGGCATCCGACAGAGCCTCCTCTTAGGTTTTATGGATAAAATTAAAGTAATTATGAACTTTTGTTTAGGGTGTCCCAGAAAAAACAGAACCCACACATTTTGTAATAAAACTGTTAATTTAAACTGGGGGGGGGTCAGGGTTTATTTATTTGGTAATTTATAAGGAAGTGCGCCCTGGTCACTATTAAAATAACTATCCAACTCAGTCTATTCAAAACTATCCATCTTCATATCTATCTATCTATTTATCTATCTATCTATCTCAATTTGTTCATATTTATCTATATTACTTTAAATACTAAGATTTTTTTTTATTCCTGTTTGTTTAATGTTTTTTGTTTTTGTTTAAATAAACAAGAATTACGACAAAAAAAGGAGATACATTTACTTGTCGGAAATATCTATCTCTATCTCCATTTGTTCGTATCTATCTATATTATTTTGTTTGTTTATCTATCTATCTATCTCAGTCTAATCCAAACTATGTATCCATCTTCATATCTAAACAAGAATTACGATAAATAAACAAGAATTACGACGAGCTGGGGTTGTTATTTTGATAGTCACCGGGTAGCAATTTTCGAGGCAGGAGACCGGGACGCACTTCCTCATAAATTACCATTTATTTTCCCATTAAACTAACCGTAAACCCTAAACCTCAACCCTAACCCTAAACCCCATAGTTAAAATTAACAGTTTTATTACAAAATTTGTGGGTTCTGTTTTTTTCTGGGACACTCTAATTTACTAAACAAAAGTTCATAATTACCAAAATTAAAAGGTAGTTCATATTAACAAGCTAAATTAGCAGACCATCGTTAGTGAGCTCGATTCTCGCTTGATGCTCCATATTTCTGGCCTTGTGCCACAACTAAGCTAAGTCAAGTAAATAACTACTTCGCTTCCTGGCTGTTTCTGTTGACTGATCAACAAAATCCCTCTGAATATTGGAAGGGGAATTCAAAAATGTGTAGTACGATGTACATCCTCTGGGACCTACGAACCTCTAGCTATAGCCATATGTGTGTGTGTATTGGAGGGGTGGGGTCCCCCTTTTTTTAACACTGTGTAGTCATTAGTAACAAGCGACGACAATACATTATTTTATTTTATTTATTGCTTGTTTTAATTCATATTTAAACTAATGGCTCGAGATAGAACTAACTAATATTTAAATGTCTTCTACCGAATGAGCCACGACCAATTAGTCCTCGTGTGTTAGTTAGTACTGTTTAATTTAACGTGTAAACTGTGTGCTTTTGTATGTATCATTTGTAGTGTGTGTGTGTGTGTGTGTGTGTGTGTGTGTGAGTGAGTGAGAAGAGAGAGAGAGAGAGAGTTCATGTGCTTTTTCAGTGTGGCTGTGAGCGTGAGCAAGCAGTTGTGTGTAAATTTCAAATTTATGTAATAACTGTGGCTGTTATTTTTCTTTACACTTGTTTACTACTACTTTGTGTGTGTTTCGTTCAGTGCATCCTTTATTTTAAAGTGTGTGACTTTTTGTGTGTCTGTGTGTGTGTGTGTGTGTGTGTGTGATTAGTTAATTCAGCTATGTGTTCTGAAGAGGCTGTTTATGATTCCTAAAGTTAAGTGTTTTCTCGTCATGTTTTGTTTGGAGAATAACGTTCGTGATTGTATTTTCATTCATAAAACAGTGTCACTGTATCGCTAACAACAACCTACGGATATTTGCTAAGTTGATGGATAATTAACTTACTATATACTCGTGTAAGTCGACCTCGTGTATAGGTCGATCTTTGATTTATTGATTAATAGTTGGGAAATCAATATGGAATTAATTTTTGAAGCCAAACGTTTGAATATCAGTTTTACTTATATAAAATTTCTCATGTACAGGGTGATGCCAAAATTAGGTCTTTATAATTCGACCAATACACGAATATATACGACTATGTTTGTCTGTGTGTGTTGCGTACAAAACATGTATTTCGTTTGCCATGTACAATATTGTTTTCCCCGAAGAATTGCTTGTGGATTGTATGCATTTACAAAATAAATAAATAAAAATAATCTTTATATTTAATATTTATCAATTGTTCATACATTAATTTTGATTACAGTATTTTTTTTTTCCTTCATAATTTCTTTTTTGTTGACATTTTTTTTTTTAAATCGGAACTGAACTCACTCAGTTTGCCTTTCAATAACCCCCCCCCATAAAATGAAAGATAAAATTATTTAACAAGATTAATATTAAAAAATAAAGAAAAATGTTTTTCTTTTTTTTTTTTTTAAAGATATATCAAAACTTGTTCATTTTTACTCATTTTTTTTTTAATCCCAAAAGTATTTTATAATTTTTAAAAAATTAAAGAGACGAAAAGACCTCTGTATTGTAATAAATAAAAGATTTTTTAAAAAATACCTACCTGATTCTATTTTGAGTTCTGTATAATAAACAATCCATTGCGATGATGATGATTAAGCCAAATTAATTGTTGATCTTAATTTTTTTTAGTTCCGTCTTTTTCAGGAAAGAATTTTACAAAAGGGGAAACCTTTCTGTTTCTTCATTTTTACAAATTCTCCCCTTTTTTTGTGTGTGATGTTCACAAAATTATCAGGGATCTCGTCAAAAACGAAACAAAAAAAAATTCAAAATCCAGGAAAAACAGATTTGCGAGAAATTTGCAAATAAATTCTATTGAAACATAAGAGAAAGATAGAGAAGCGAAAAATCAAAGTTGGTCCGACAGAATCAAATCAAACTGGCGCGAAATGTTTGTTTTTGGTGGTTAAAATCATAAAAGTTTAAAAATGGATTTTTAACGCTCGTTTCTACCTCCCCGAATCTTAAAGCTGTAGTCTTCGAAATGGTGCTAGTCGTAATACATTTACCATTATTGCCATGAAAGTCTTCTTGGAGTTGGTTCCAGTAACGCAAGTACGAAGACGAATACATGTTGTTCTACGAGTAGATACTAGTGCCAGTGTCATTCTTATTTCTAGATTTCAATACACGTCTTCTCTCCCCAACTAAATCTTCTCAAAGGGGGCGGAATCCTTAATTAAAAAAAAAAAAATAGCACTGGTTGGTTTAAAGTACAACTGCGCGCGTTTTTCTTCGATTTTTAAAACATTTTCCCCTTAATATACTCTTTTTCTTGATTGTTTCAACAAGGATTCCCATTTATCGGTTTTTTTGTACATGGATAAGGGGTTTTTTTTGGGGGGGGGGTTAGGAAAACGGGAGACTAGTTCCTTCTCAACACGCACGACCCACACCGATTTGTGTGGGTATTACATCGAAATAGGATTCACTACAAGTAAAATGGACTGTTTTTACTTTCAATGTGCGTGTGTGCGTGTGTCAGAGAAAAGAAAGAACTGTCGGCCTGCTTGGCTGACTATTGGTTTTTCTTTTAGTCATTCCTACCCCCCCTCTCTCTTTCTCTCTCTCTCTCTCTTTCTCTCTCTCTCTCTCTCTCTCTCTCTCTCTCTCTCGCTCTCTCTCTCTCTCTGCTGCTTAATATCATCACTGTGCACAATAATATCGAAAGAGAAACCATATCCAGCATTCATCGCGACTGTAGTTTTTTTTTTCTCTCTTTCTAAATTCTTCCTTCTCTCATCCACCTTTTCATTTCTTTCGTCTTACTTTCGTACTGCTCACGCACCTATCTATCTATCTATCTATCTATCTAAGTCTGTCCATTATCTATCTATCTATCTATCTGTCTATCTGTCTGTATGTATGTTTAATAAACATACATACATACATACATACATACATACACACAGACAGACAGATAAATAGATAAAGATTGTTTATCTATCTATCTATCTATCTATCTATCTATCTCAGTCTGTCCATTATCTATCTATCTATCTATCTGTCTGTATGTTTTGTTTATCGGTAAGGAAGAACAATTTCCTCGTAAATTCCTACCATAAAATAAACTGAACCCCCATTTTCTGTCCGTGTTTTTGCAACAAATGTTTTATTTTTCTTGCACCCGTTATTTTACAATACTAAATATATTTTCTTTATTTATTTTAATATTCACTTCAATATGTATATTCTAAAAGTCTTTATTTTGTGAGAATGGTTAGTTTTAAAGTGGGGGTTCGTTTTTACATTTCAACTTTTTACTCGTAAATTCCTACCATAAAATGCCCAAGCCTAATTTTATGGTAGGAATTTACGAGTAAAAAGTTAAATATTACCTTTTGTTGTTATTTCTTTTCTTTTTGGCTTTGGTACTCTAAAATAAAAACGTCAGATTTTAATCATCGTCGACGAAAAAACAAAATTACGGAGGATCCAATTTATGCCTAAATTGTAAAACGAGCCCCCACTTTAAAACTAACCATTCTCACAAAAACTTAAAATAAAAACTTTTAGAATATACACATTGAAGTGAATATCAAAATAAATAAATAAAATATATTTAGTATTGTAAAATAACGGGTGCAAGAAAAATAAAAACATTTATTGCAAAAACACGGACATAAAATGGGGGTTCAGTTTATTTTATCGTAAGAATAAACGAGAAAACTGTTCTTCTTTACCAATCTATCTATCTATCTATCTATCTTGTCTGTTGATATCTCTCATCCTTTCTCTAATCTCAATGTTTGAGCAATCCACGCTTCCTTCATGTTTTCACACAAAAACAACCAAGAAAGAAAGAAAAGTAAAGTACTTGATGGATTTAAAAGAACCGCGAAGAAGAAGTGGTTGTTAAGCTCTTTATTCAATATCTGGCACACAGGCAGCTTAAATACTGACCAGACACGTCGCTGCTTATTTTCGGTTATCTAAAAAGACAAGTTGTTGCTGTTAAAGAAATATATATAAAATTCTTAAAAAAAAACATGGAATTAGTAGTTACCACCAATTTTCCCCTTTGAAATTTACCTTTGCAATGAAACTTGCAGAAAAATTAATATTTTCTTGAAAGTTTTTTTTTCCATTCGAAATAAAAAAAAAAACATTAAACAATAGGTACCACCAATTTGACCCTGTGCAATTTACCCCCCCCCTATATTTAACACAATGAAACTTACAGAAAATTTAATATTTTCTTGAAAAATTTTTTCCCATTTTAAAGAAAAAACATAAAATAAACTCCTGATGATTTTTTAAAAAAATTTTCAGCTTACGAAAATAATGAAAATTATGATTGAAAAACAATGTTTTCATTTTTGCACTGTTAAATCAACTGAAATTTAACGTAGCTAAAAACAAGTTACGATAAGATTTTTTTTTAAAAATTCTATGAAAAATCAATTAATGGTCCGATTTTGACGAAAATTTCCATAAATGTTTACCATTGGATGTAAATACATCTGAAATAGTTTTTTTCTAAAATATATTAGGGGAAATATTTTTTACGAGGTCTATCACCCACCCACCCCTATTTTATTTTATGAGATAAAAAAAATGACGCGGAAAAAAAATTTGTACTTTTTTTTGTATAAAGATAAGAGGCTGAATAACTATATCAATGAAATTGTATAACGTACCAAGCTATAGTTTTTTTAGGAAAAATTAATGAAATCGGAAATAAAAAGTGCAAAAAAATGTCATAATATTAATATTTGAAAACTTTTTTTTGCTTTTGTAATTGGTATGTACTATATTCTATTAAATTGTAAAAAAATTTTTTTTTTTTTAAGAATACGGATAGGTTTATTTATTTTTTAAGATAACGATGTCATTTTTCCCAATCGGATGATTTGATCTTTTGTCAATTGGTGGTCCCTTGTAATTAGTAGGTACATATGTAAAACATATGGAATTAGTAGGTACCACCAATTTTCCCTGTTAAATTTACCCCCCCCACACACACACACACCATATTTAACACAATGAAACTTGCATAAAAGTTAATATTATCTTGAAAATGTTTTGTGCATTCGAAAATTTAAATGTTTCATTTAAAAAAAACTGATGATTAAAAAAAAAGATTTTTCAGCTTTACGAACAATGAAATTTATGAACAACAAAAAACAATGTTTACATTTTTGCACCGTTAAATCAATAGAAATTTAACGTAGCAAAAAACAAGTTACGACTACTGGCTTTTTAAAAAAAATATTTGATTAATGGTCCGATTTTCACAAAAGTTTCCATAATTATTCACCTTTGGATGTAGATATATCTAAAATAGTTTTTTCCTAAAATATATTATGGGGAAATATTTTTTACAAGGTCTACACCCTCCCCCTATTTTATTTTATGAAATATGAAAAAAATGAACCCTCAAAAAATGATTTTTAATTTTTTTCTCTATAAAGATAAGAGTCTGAATAATTATATCAGAAGATTTTTTATGAGCTTAGATACGAGAGCTTTTTAGTAAAAGAACCATTAATACAGAATTTTGCTAAAAATATCAATAAAGAAACTGACTGTGTTGTAAAAAAAACGACTGTTTTACTTATTTTTCAAAATAACGGCGAGTAATTTTTCTCTAAATTTGATCTTTGAATTAACTGTTTTTCTTTGTAACAACTCTTTATGTTCGTTATTTATTTTTTGCAAGATTTTTAAAAAATGTTCAAAAATATTTTCGTTTCTTCCTTCAATATGGCCTAAACAGATCATGTGACCTATTTTGGTGGTACCTAGTAATCAATATTTGTGATAGAATCAAAAAGGTTTCAAAAGATGGAGCTCTTATTCTCCGTAGTTGGCTATTTCGGACAAACAAGGAAACAAATACGAAAGTAAAATGTAGACAATTGTATTAACAAAAAGTACATAAATGTTTTTTGCAAATTTTAATGGTATTTGCTACAAGACTTATCTGTGAGTTTAAGTTCTGTTCGTTGTAGAAGTTGGAATGTTGATAGGACGCTTCTTCGGTCGTTTCTCGTTCTCTGTCAGTATGCTATTGTATCCGCCTTATAACATTTACTGATACAATGCCTTAGAAGTGAGCTGGTGGTAGAGTTCTGTGATAAGTAAGGTAGGGGATGCTATTTTAGAAGTTCCTTTAAAAGACGGTGGATGGGGCCCTTCTCAAGTAGAGTATTTGGGTCTTCAGCCTTCTGGTAAGTTTGCTGTCGAAACAACCTTCAGAAAGTATGCAGTGAAAAAACGCCTCTGTCCAAGTTGATGGTCAGTAGATAAGTGGGGTTTGATTCTGGCGCCAACCTCCTGTTGGCGATTTGCCCTCTAGCGGCAGGGGGAGATAATTTGACTGCCATTTTTTCCAATAAAACAGACAAAAAAAAATACGTAAGAAAAATAAAAATAAAATTAACCCCCTGATAGAAAAAAGAAAAAAATTACCAAAAATCAGAGTATTATCCAATTTTAATGATATTTTCAGTGTTGATTTATCAATGAATGAATTTTATAAGGCATTAGTTATTTATTTTCTCAAAAGAATTCTTGAAAGGAAAATTTGGAAGTCCATTTCATCCAATCGAAATAAAAATGCCGACAAGAATCAAAAGGAGGCCGGGCAGACAGCGGAGGTCACATTGGCCGAAACGTACCCCCCCCCCAAAAAAAACAATTCAAGAGAAGAAAATTGTTGCCAGTCTTTCTCTAATTACCAATTATCTATATATATATATATATATATATATATATATATAATAATACCAAACTTGTTGGTAAATCCTCGCGGTGAGAAAAAAAACAGCAAATAGTTTGATTGTAAAAATATACTACCAAACATCACCCAGGGAGAAAAAAATTTTTGGAAAAAAAGAAAAGACCAAGATAATCGTACCAACCAAAAATAATCTATTAGTACAATATTTTGGCCAAAAGAAAAAACAATTTATATGCATATATATATATAAGATATATATATTCATACAAACCCGCCAGGAAACTAAAGCTAATAAGTAAAAAGTGCTCAATACCCAAGTAGAGCAAATAATAAAGATAAATCTAATGTCTCTTTAGTCAGATCTTAACCCTGAAGAGCATTAAGCGAAACTTTTAGTAGGTTTGTCTGACTCATTAGATTTATCTTTATATATATATTATATATATGAATTTAACATTTTTTTTTTAAAAACAAATTTTGTAATAGTTTGCTGACAGAATCTGTTTCAACCGTTTAATAGAGCGGTCTTCATCAAGAGCAACATATGAATTCCAGCGTCGAAACCTAGCGTTCGTTTGTACGTCCTATTTTAACGGTTATTCATTCCGTCTTTCATTGATATGTTGCTCTTGATGAAGACCGCTCTATTAAAATGGTCGAAACAGATTCTGTCAGCAAACTATTAACATTATTTATTTTTACAAAAAAATGTTAAATTCATACTGTCGGATTAACTTCCATTTACTTTCATATACATATATCTTATTATAATGGAAATTGTCGGTTTTTCTGTCTGTAACCGAAACTATATTATTATACAAGTCACAATTCCCTTAGTTATTTACATCACATTCTCCATGAATTTATTTTTATTTAAACCTCAATTATTAATAAAATTGTTTTACATCATTAAGACTGTTGACCATATCTACATATTAATGACATGCAATTGTATTTATATATACAACAAAAATAGCGTATTACAGTGTGAATCGGAAGTCTAATTTGCATATTGATCTTAAAAATTTGATTTTAATAAATATATGCTTAGTATTATTGATTTCTAATTGTTTGGTTTTATCTTATTGAATATGAGCAAAAATTTCGGGGATAAATCTTAAAAGAAATCCATTAACAAGAAGAAATAACTGTCATTTTATTCTTTACTTCCTATTTTAACTAAATAGTTAAATTAGGAAAATTTACCAATGAAAGAGGGGAGTAATGGAAAATGATGGAAGAGTTAGTTTCAAAGTTGTTCTATTTTTCAATCATACCTCCTGTTCCAAATCTTTTTATTTGCATTCTTATTCAGTTTCATTAGCCTTTCTAATTTAATATGATATTTTATTATATTAAAACTTAAATACTTGCACCCGGAGGGTGCATATATTTTCCAATATATATAAAAGATTCTGTATGTATGTCTGTATGTTTGTTTGTACAATGACTGAGTGCACATTTATTTTTATAAAGGAAAATTTGTGGAGACCAGGAAAAACCAAAGTTCAATAAAATCCAAACCCTATTTCTTCCTCAAGAAAAGCTAAAAAAAAAATACGACAAGGGTATAAATCAAAGGGGACCATATCACCTTTAGGCACCCCTTTTGCAATCTCGATTCGTGGGGACATTTTTTCCATTTACACCGTCAAAATCTGGTTAATTGTTAACAGATGAGGGTTAGGGGTTAGGGGTTAGTTTGATAATTAAAAAAAAAAAACCTCTAAAAATTGTCTATATCAAACAACCGGATGTTGACAGTGTAAATGAAAAAAATGTACTTATGAATCAGCAAAGCAAAAGGGGTGCCTAAAGCTCATATGGTCCAATAAAACAAACGTTTTTGGCATAAAATAACCCAACAAGGGTTGACATGCCATAAAACCCAACGAACCAACCAACTAAAAAGATACTTTTAATGATCCAGTTGACTATAGGATTTAACCAACAAAGAAACTCAAATAAAATAAACTGAATCAAATAGGTTGGATCATATGACCTTTAGGCACCCCTTTTGCAATCTCGATTCATAAGGACATGTTTTTCATTTATACCGTCAAAATCCGGTTGTTAACAGACAATTTTTAGAGGTTTTTAAAAAAATTATAAAACTAACCCCTAACCCTAACCCCTAACAAACAACCGGATTTTGATGGTGTAAATGAGAAAGTTGTCCCCACGAATCGAGATCGCAAAAGGGGTGCCTAAAGGTCATATGGTCCATCAAAGGTATATTTTTAAAAGATTAATTAACAAAATGATTAAAAATTAAACAATTTAATGAATATAAAAAATGATTGTAGTGAAGTGGGACCAACGGGTCAGAACTTACCTGATGATAAGCATCCTTGAAGCAAGATTTCTTCCGTTGCGGCCTCCATTTGTAGCTCTGTCACTGCGCATGAGCAGGACAAGACCTTTTAAGACCATCAGTAATTTGCATACGTGAACAAGTAGCTCAATAAAAAGCAAGCCACTTGAATAGGATGCAGTGCGGATTTTTAAGCGAGACAAATTGGATGGCGGATTGAACAAATTGATGGCGATTTTTAAAACGAGACAAATTGGATGGCGGATTTTTAAAACAGACAACTTGGGATGGCGGATTTTTTAAAAACGAGACAAATTGGATGTCGGATTTTTAAAACGAGACAAATTGGAATGGCGGATTTTTAAAAACGAGTCAAATTGGATGGCGGATTTGTAAAAGAGACAAATTGGATGGCGGATTTTTAAAACGAGTCAAATTGGATGGCGATTTTGTAAAAAGAGAGCAATTGATTGGGTGATTTTAAAAATCACATCCAATTTGTCTCTTTTACAAATCCGCCATCCAATTTGTCTCGTTTTAAAAATCCGACATCCAATTTTCTCGTTTTAAAAATCCGCCATCCAATTTGATCGTTTTCAAAATCCACCATCCAATTTGTCTCTTTTACAAATCCGCCATCCAATTTGACTCGTTTAAAAATCCGCCATCCAATTTGTCTCTTTTACAAATCCGCCATCCAATTTGACTCGTTTTCCAATTTGTCTCGTTTTAAAAATCCGACATCCTTTTGTCTCGTTTTAAAATCCGCCATCCAATTTGTCTCGTTTTAAAAATCCGCCATCCAATTTGTCTCTTTTAAAAATCCGCCATCCAATTTGTCTCGTTTTAAAAATCCGCCATCCAATTTTGTCTCGCTTAAAAATCCGCACTGCATCCTATTCAAGTGGCTTGCTTTTTATTGAGCTACTTGTTCACGTATGCAAATTACTGATGGTCTTAAAAGGTCTTGTCCTGCTCATGCGCAGTGACAGAGCTACAAATGGAGGCCGCAACGGAAGAAATCTTGCTTCAAGGATGCTTATCATCAGGTAAGTTCTGACCCGTTGGTCCCACTTCACTACAATCATTTTTTATATTCATTAAATTGTTTAATTTTTAATCATTTTGTTAATTAATCTTTTAAAAATATACCTTTGATGGACCATATGACCTTTAGGCACCCCTTTTGTGATCTCGATTCGTGGGGACAACTTTCTCATTTACACCATCAAAATCCGGTTGTTTGTTAGGGTTAGGGTTAGGGTTAGTTTTATAATTTTTTTAAAAACCTCTAAAAATTGTCTGTTAACAACCGGATTTTGACGGTATAAATGAAAAACATGTCCTTATGAATCGAGATTGCAAAAGGGGTGCCTAAAGGTCATATGATCCAACCTATTTGATTCAGTTTATTTTATTTGAGTTTCTTTGTTGGTTAAATCCTATAGTCAACTGGATCATTAAAAGTATCTTTTTAGTTGGTTGGTTCGTTGGGTTTTATGGCATGTCAACCCTTGTTGGGTTATTTTATGCCAAAAACGTTTGTTTTATTGGACCATATGAGCTTTAGGCACCCCTTTTGCTTTGCTGATTCATAAGTACATTTTTTTCATTTACACTGTCAACATCCGGTTGTTTGTTAGACAATTTTTAGAGGTTTTTTTTTTTTTAATTATCAAACTAACCCTAACCCCTAACCCTCATCTGTTAACAATTAACCAGATTTTGACGCTGTAAATGGAAAAAAGTCCCACGAATCAAGATTGCAAAAGGGGTGCCTAAAGGTGATATGGTCCCATTTGATTTATACCCTTGTCATATTTTTTTTAGTTTTTCTTGAGGAAGAAATAGGGTTTGGATTTTATTGAACTTTGGTTTTTCCTGGTCTCCACAAATTTTCATTGATAAAAATAAATGTGCACTCAGTCATTGTACAAACAAACATACAGACATACATACAGAATCTTTTATATATACTAGCAAATATATGCAAGTATTTAAGTTTTAATATAATAAAATATCATATTAAATTAGAAAGGCTAATGAAACTGAATAAGAATGCAAATAAAAAGATTTGGAACAGGGGGTATGATTGAAAAATAGAACAACTTTGAAACTAACTCTTCCATCATTTTCCATTACTCCCCTCTTTCATTGGTAAATTTTCCTAATTTAACTATTTAGTTAAAATAGGAAGTAAAGAATAAAATGACAGTTATTTCTTCTTGTTAATGGATTTCTTTTAAGATTTATCCCCGAAATTTTTGCTCATATTCAATAAGATAAAACCAAACAATTAGAAATCAATAATACTAAGCATATATTTATTAAATTCGATTTTTTAATATCAATATGCAAATTAGCCTTCCCGTTCACATTGTAAACCGCTATTTTGTTGTATATATAAATACAATTGCATATCGTTAGAATGCAGATATGGTTAACAGTATTAATAATGTAAAACAATTTTATTAATAATTGAGGTTTAAATAAAAATCAAATTCATGGAGAACGTGATGTAAATAACTAAGGGAATTGTGACTTGTATAGTAATATAGTTTCGGTTACAGACAGACAAACCGACAATTTCCATTATAATAAGATATATGTATATGAAAGTAAATGGAAGTTAATCCGACAGTATGAATTTAACATTTTTTTTAAAAACAAATAATGTTAATAGTTTGCTGACAGAATCTGTTTCGACCATTTTAATAGAGCGGTCTTCATCAAGAGCAACATATCAATGAAAGACGGAATGAATAACCGTTAAAATAGGATGTACAAACGAACGCTAGTGTTCGACGCTGGAATTCATATGTTGCTCTTGATGAAGACCGCTCTATTAAAACGGTTGAAACAGATTCTGTCAGCAAACTATTAACAAAATTTGTTTTTAAAAAAAAATGTTAAATTATATATATATATATATATAAAGATAAATCTAATGAGTCAGACAAACCTACTAAAAGTTTCGCTTAATGCTCTTCAGGGTTAAGATCTGACTAAAGAGACAGATTTATCTTTATTATTTGCTCTACTTAGGTATTGAGCACTTTTTACTTATTAGCTTTAGTTTCCTGGCGGTTTTGTATGAATATATATATCTTATATATATATATGCATATAAATTGTTTTTTCTTTTGGCCAAAGATATTGTACTAATAGATTATTTTTTGGTTGGTACGATTATCTTTTTTTCTCCCCGGGAGATGTTTGGTAGTATATTTTTTACAATCAAACTATTTGCTGTTTTTTTCTCACCCGCGAGGATTTACCAACAAGTTTGGTATATTATATATATATATATATATATATATATATAGATAATTGGTAATTAGAGAAAGACTGGCAACAATTTTCTTCTCTTGAATTGTTTTTTTTTTGGGGGGGGTACGTTTCGGCCAATGTGACCTCCGCTGTCTGCCCGGCCTCCTTTTGATTCTTGTCGGCATTTTTTATTTCGATTGGATGAAATGGACTTCCAAATTTTCCTTTCAAGAATTCTTTTGAGAAAATAAATAACTAATGCCTTATAAAATTCATTCATTGATAAATCAACACTGAAAATATCATTAAAATTGGATAATACTCTGATTTTTGGTAATTTTTTTCTTTTTCTATCAGGGGGTTAATTTTTTTTTATTTTTTTACGTATTTTTTTTTGTCTGTTTATTGGAAAAAATGGCAGTCAAATTATCTCCCCCTGCCACTAGAGGGCAAATCGCCAACAGGAGGTTGGCGCCAGAATCAAACCCCACTTATCTACTGACCATCGACTTGGACAGAGGCGTTTTTTCACAGCATACTTTCTGAAGGTTGTTTCAACAGCGAACTTACCAGAAGGCTGAAGACCCAAATACTCTACTTGAGAAGGGCCCCATCCACCGTCATTTAAAGGAACTGTTACCTGGGCGAGAAGCTTCTAAAATAGCATCCCCTACCTTACTTATCACAGAACTCTACCACCAGCTCACTTCTAAGGCATTGTATCAGTAAATGTTATAAGGCGGATACAATAGCATACTGACAGAGAACGAGAAACGACCGAAGAAGCGTCCTATCAACATTCCAACTTCTACAACGAACAGAACTTAAACTCACAGATAAGTCTTGTAGCAAATACCATTAAAATTTGCAAAAAACATTTATGTACTTTTTGTTAATACAAGTGTCTACATTTTACTTTCGTATTTGTTTCCTTGTTTGTCCGAAATAGCCAACTACGGAGAATAAGAGATCCATCTTTTGAAACCTTTTTGATTCTATCACAAATACTGATTACTAGGTACCACCAAAATAGGTCACATGATCTGTTTAGGCCATATTGAAGGAAGAAACGAAAATATTTTTGAACATTTTTTAAAAATCTTGCAAAAAATAAATAACGAACATAAAGAGTTGTTACAAAGAAAAACAGTTAATTCAAAGATCAAATTATCTGATTAGAGAAAAATTACTCGCCGTTATTTTGAAAAATAAGTAAAACAGTCGTTTTTTTTACAACACAGTCAGTTTCTTTATTGATATTTTTAGCAAAATTCTGTATTAATGGTTCTTTTACTAAAAAGCTCTCGTATCTAAGCTCATAAAAAATCTTCTGATATAATTATTCAGACTCTTATCTTTATAGAGAAAAAAATTAAAAATCATTTTTTGAGGGTTCATTTTTTCATATTTCATAAAATAAAATAGGGGGAGGGTGTAGACCTTGTAAAAAATATTTCCCCATAATATATTTTAGGAAAAAACTATTTTAGATATATCTACATCCAAAGGTGAATAATTATGGAAACTTTTGTGAAAATCGGACCATTAATCAAATATTTTTTTTAAAAAGCTGGTAGTCGTAACTTGTTTTTTGCTACGTTAAATTTCTATTGATTTAACGGTGCAAAAATGTAAAGATTGTTTTTTGTTGTTCATAAATTTCATTGTTCGTTAAGCTGAAAAATCTTTTTTTTTAATCATCAGTTTTTTTTTAAATGAAACATTTTAAATTTTCGAATGCACAAAACATTTTCAAGATAATATTAACTTTTATGCAAGTTTCATTGTGTTAAATATGGTGTGTGTGTGGGGGGGGGGGTAAATTTAACAGGAAAATTGGTGGTACCTACTAATTCCATATGTTTTACATATGTACCTACTAATTACAAGGGACCACCAATTGACAAAAAGATCAAATCATCCGATTGGGAAAAATGACATCGTTATCTTAAAAAATAAATAAACCTATCCGTATTCTTAAAAAAATTAATTTTTTTACATTTAATTTAATAGAATATAGTACATACCAATTACAAAAGCAAAAAAAAGTTTTCAAATATTAATATTATGACATTTTTTTGCACTTTTTATTTCCGATTTCATTAATTTTTCCTAAAAAAACTATAGCTTGGTACGTTATACAATTTCATTGATAGAGTTATTCAGCCTCTTATCTTTAAACAAAAAAAAGTACAAATTTTATTTCCGCGTCATTTTTTTTTATCTCATAAAATAAAATAGGGGTGGGTGGATGATAGACCTCGTAAAAAATATTTCCCCTAATATATTTTAGAAAAAAACTATTTCAGATGTATTTACATCCAATGGTAAACATTTATGGAAATTTTCGTGAAAATCGGACCATTAATTGATTTTTCATAGAATTTTAAAAAAAAAATCTTATCGTAACTTGTTTTTAGCTACGTTAAATTTCAGTTGATTTAACAGTGCAAAAATGAAAACATTGTTTTTCAATCATAATTTTCATTATTTTCGTAAGCTGAAAATTTTTTTAAAAAATCATCAGGAGTTTATTTTATGTTTTTTCTTTAATGGGAAAATTTTTAAAGAAATATTAATTTTCTGTAAGTTCATTGTTTAAATATAGGGGGGGGGTAAATTGCACAGGGTCAAATTGGTGGTACCTATTGTTTAATGTTTTTTTTTATTTCGAATGGAAAAAAAAACTTTCAAGAAAATATTAATTTTTCTGCAAGTTTCATTGGCAAAGGTAAATTTCAAAGGGGAAAATTGGTGGTACCTACTAATTCCATGTTTTTTTTTAAGAATTTTATATATATTTCTTTAACAGCAAAACTTGTTTTTTAGATAACCGAAAATAAGCAGCGACGTGTCTGGTCAGTATTTAAGCTGCCTGTGTGCCAGATATTGAATAAAGAGCTTAACAACCACTTCTTCTTCGCGGTTCTTTTAAATCCATCAAGTACTTTACTTTTCTTTCTTTCTTTCTTGGTTGTTTTTGTGTGAAAACATGAAGGAAGCGTGGATTGCTCAAACATTGAGATTAGAGAAAGGATGAGAGATTCAACAGACAAGATAGATGATAGATAGATAGATTGGTAAGAAGAACAGTTTTCTCGTTTATTCTTACGATAAAATAAACTGAACCCCCATTTTATGTCCGTGTTTTTGCAATAAATGTTTTTATTTTTCTTGCACCCGTTATTTTACAATACTAAATATATTTTTTTATTTATTTTATATTTCACTTCAATGTGTATATTCTAAAAGTTTTTATTTTGAGTTTTTGTGAGAATGGTTAGTTTTAAAGTGGGGGCTCGTTTTACAATTTAGGCTAAATTGGATCCTCCGTAATTTTGTTTTTTCGTCGACGATGATTAAAATCTGACGTTTTTTTTTAGAGTACCAAAGCCAAAAGAAAAGAAATAAAACAAAAGGTATATTTAACTTTTTACTCGTAAATTCTACCATAAAATTAGGCTTGGGCATTTTATGGTAGGAATTTACGAGTAAAAAGTTGAAGTGTAAAAACGAACCCCACTTTAAAACTAACTATTCTCACAAAATAAAACTTTTAGAATATAAACATATGAAGTGAATATTAAAATAAATAAGAAAATATATTTAGTATTGTAAAATAACGGGTGCAAGAAAAATAAACATTTGTTGCAAAACACGGACAGAAAATGGGGGTTCAGTTTTATTTTATGGTAGGAATTTACGAGGAAATTGTTCTTCCTTACCGATAAACAAAACATACAGACAGATAGATAGATAGATAGATAATGGAAGATGACTGATAGATAGATAGATAGATAGATAGATAAACAATCTTTATCTATTTATCTGTCTGTCTGTATGTATGTATGTATGTATGTATTATAAACATCATACAGACAGCATAGACAGATAGATAGATTAGATAGATAATGGACAGACTTAGATAGATAGATAGATAGATAGATAGGATGGCGTGAGCAGTACGAAAGTAAGACGAAGAAATGAAAAGGTGGATGAGAGAAGGAAGAATTTAGAAAGAGAGAAAAAAAAACTACAGTCGCGATGAATGCTGGATATGGTTTCTCTTTCGATATTATTGTGCACAGTGTGATATTAAGCAGCGAGAGAGAGAGAGAGAGAGAGAGAGAGAGAAGAGAGAGAGAGAGAGAGAGAAAGAGAGAGAGAGAGAGAAGAAGAGAGGGGGGTAGGATGACTAAAAGAAAAACCAATAGTCAGCCAAGCAGGCCGACAGTTCTTTCTTTTCTCTGACACACGCACACACGCAACATTGAAGTAAAAACAGTCCATTTTACTTGTAGTGAATCCTATTTCGATGTAATACCCACACAAATCGGTGTGGGTCGTGCGTGTTGAGAAGGAACTAGTCTCCCGTTTTCCTAAACCCCCTCCCCCCCAAAAAAACCTTATCCATGTACAAAAAAACCGATAAATGGGAATCCTTGTTGAAACAATCAGAAAAAGAGTATATTAAGGGGAAAATGTTTTAAAAATCGAAGAAAACGCGCGCAGTTGTACTTTAAACCAACCAGTGCTTTTTTTTTTTTTTTAATTAAGGATTCGCCCCCCTTTGAGAAGATTTAGTTGGGGAGAGAAGACGTGTATTGAAATCTAGAAATAAGAATGACACTGGCTCTAGCATCTACTCGTAGAACAACATGTATTCGTCTTCGTACTTGCGTTACTGGAACCAACTCCAAGAAGACTTTCATGGCAATAATGGTAAATGTATTACGACTAGCACCATTTCGAAGACTACAGCTTTAAGATTCGGGGAGGTAGAAACGAGCGTTAAAAATCCATTTTTAAACTTTTATGATTTACCACAAAAACAAACATTTCGCGCCAGTTTGATTTGATTCTGTCGGACCAACTTTGATTTTTCGCTTCTCTATCTTCTCTTATGTTTCAATAGAATTTATTTGCAAATTTCTCGCAATCTGTTTTTCCTGGATTTTGAATTTTTTTTGTTTTCGTTTTTGACGAGATCCCTGATAATTTTGTGAACATCACACACAAAAAAAGGGGAGAATTTGTAAAAATGAAGAAACAGAAAGGTTTCCCCTTTTGTAAAATTCTTTCCTGAAAAAGACGGAACTAAAAAAAATTAAGATCAACAATTAATTTGGCTTAATCATCATCATCGCAATGGATTGTTTATTATACAGAACTCAAAATAGAATCAGGTAGGTATTTTTTAAAAAATCTTTTATTTATTACAATACAGAGGTCTTTTCGTCTCTTTATTTTTTAAAAATTATAAAATACTTTTGGATTAAAAAAAAATGAGTAAAATGGACAAGTTTTGATATATCTTAAAAAAAAAAAAGAAAAACTTTTTCTTTATTTTTTAAATATTAATCTTGTTAAATAATTTTATCTTTCATTTTAGGGGGGGGGGTTATTGAAAGGCAAACTGAGTGAGTTCAGTTCCGATTAAAAAAAAAAATGTCAACAAAAGAATTATGAAGGAAAAAAAAAATACTGTAATCAAAATTAATGTATGAACAATTGATAAATATTAAATATAAAGATTATTTTTATTTATTTATTTTGTAAATGCATACAATCCACAAGCAATTCTTCGGGGAAAACAATATTGTACATGGCAAACGAAATACATGTTTTGTACGGCAACACACACAGACAAACATAGTCGTATATATTTCGTGTATTGGTCGAATTATAAAGACCTAATTTTGGCATCACCCTGTACATGAGAAATTTTATATAAGTAACTGATATTCAACGTTTGGCTTCAAAATTAATTCCATATTGATTTCCCAACTATTAATCATAATCAAAGATCGACCTATACACGAGGTCGACTTACACGAGTATATAGTAAGTTAATTATCCATCAACTTAGCAAATATCCGTAGGTTGTTGTTAGCGATACAGTGACACTGTTTTATGATGAAAATACAATCACGAACGTTATTCTCCAAACAAAACATGACGAGAAAACACTTAACTTTAGGAATCATAAACAGCCTCTTCAGACACATAGCTGAATTAACTAATCACACACACACACACACACACAGACACACAAAAAGTCACACACTTTAAAATAAAGGATGCACTGAACGAAACACACACAAAGTAGTAGTAAACAAGTGTAAAGAAAAATAACAGCCACAGTTATTACATAATTTTGAAATTTACACACAACTGCTTGCTCACGCTCACAGCCACACTGAAAAAGCACATGAACTCTCTCTCTCTCTCTCTCTCTCACTCACTCACACAACAACACACACACACACACACACACTACAAATGATACATACAAAAGCACAACAGTTTACACGTTAAATTAAACAGTACTAACTAACACACGAGGACTAAATTGGTCGTGGCTCATTCGGTAGAAGACATTTAAATATTAGTTAGTTCTATCTCGAGCCATTAGTTTAAATATGAATTAAAACAAGCAATAAATAAAATAAAATAATGTATTGTCGTCGCTTGTTACTAATGACTACACAGTGTTAAAAAAAGGGGGACCCACCCCTCCAATACACACACACATATGGCTATAGCTAGAGGTTCGTAGGTCCCAGAGGATGTACATCGTACTACACATTTTTGAATTCCCCTTCAATATTCAGAGGGATTTTGGTTGATCAGTCAACAGAAACAGCCAGGAAGCGAAGTAGTTATTTTCTTGACTTAGCTTAGTTGTGGCACAAGGCCAGAAATATGGAGCATCAAGCGAGAATCGAGCTCACTAACGATGGTCTGCTAATTTAGCTTGTTAATATGACTACCTTTTAATTTTGGTAATTATGAACTTTTGTTTAGTAAATTAGAGTGTCCCAGAAAAAAACAGAACCCACAAATTTTGTAATAAAACTGTTAATTTTAACTATGGGGTTTAGGGTTAGGGTTTGAGGGTTTAGGGTTTACGGTTAGTTTAATGGGAAAATAAATGGTAATTTATGAGGAAGTGCGTCCCGGTCTCCTGCCTCGAAAATTGCTACCCGTGACTATCACAAAAAATAACAACCCCAGCTCGTCGTAATTCTTGTTTATTTATCGTAATTCTTGTTTAGATATGAAGATGGATACATAGTTTGGATTAGACTGAGATAGATAGATAGATAAACAAACAAAATAATATAGATAGATACGAACAAATGGAGATAGAGATAGATATTTCCGACAAGTAAATGTATCTCCTTTTTTTGTCGTAATTCTTGTTTTTATTTAAACAAAAACAAAAAATTAACAAACAGGAATAAAAAAAAAAATCTTAGTATTTAAAGTAATTATAGTAAATATGAACAATTGAGATAGATAGATAGATAAATAGATAGATAGATATGAAGATGGATAGTTTTGAATAGACTGAGTTGGATAGTTATTTTAATAGTGACGCAGGGCGCACTTCCTTATAATTACCAAATAAATAAACCCTGACCCCCCCCCCAGTTTAAATTAACAGTTTTTATTACAAAATGTGTGGGTTCTGTTTTTCTGGACACCCTAAACAAAAGTTCATAATTACTTTAATTTTATCCATAAAACCTAAGAGGAGGCTCTGTCGGATGCCCCTCGGGGAAGGGGTTGTTTTTCATATATACTTTTCATAACTTCGCCTCTTCTTCGCATAAAAACATACACACGCACGTATACAATGCACGCGTGTACCCCCAACACAGCAACACTCAGTTTATAATATAGTATACTATATTTAGCATCGGTAAGAGCGTCCGACAAGGAACCGCAAGTTTCCGGTTCGATACCGGCCCTCGCCAACTCAGCGTATTAGTAGCACAGGGAACTGTGTGGTAAAGGATAATAAATGGACTATTTTGCTCGTAAATTCCTACCATAAAAAAACTGAACCCCCATTTTATGTCCGTGTTTTTGTATTGAATGTTTTATTTTTCTTGCACCCGTTATGTTACAAATACAAAATATATTTTATTTATTTATTTTAATATTCATTTCAATGTGTATATTCTAAAAGTATTTATTTTGTGAGAATGTTTAGACCAACGGAGATTGTTTTTGGCGTCTGGGTGGAGCACCACACCTACCATCTGGGGGAAAGAGTCTTGTAAGAGCAGCAACAACAAATCTTCTATTTAGTAACAATTGGTAATATCTCTACTCTTTCAAATAAGAAACAATTTTTGGCTTAAACTTGCAATTTCGGTCGGAAATTAAAACATATTCAGGGTGACCCAGAAAAAACAGAACCAAATTATTTATTTATATTACCCATTAAACTAACCCTAAACTCAAACCCTAACCCTACTCTTAACCTAAACCCTAACCTCCTTAATTGAGTAACATGATATTACAGGGTGACCCAGAAAAACAGAACCCAAATTATTTATTTATATTCGAAACTCCTAACCTAACCCTAAACCCACAAGTTTTATTACAAAATTTTGTGGTTCTGTTTTTTTTCTGGACAAAAAAGAAAAATACCCTAAGCCTAAGCCCCAACCTAACCCTAAACCTTAATCCTTAATCTAAACCCCCTAGTTAAAAATTAACAGTTTTATTAAAAATTTGTGGGTTCTTTTTTTTTCTAGGTCACCCTAATTTTCCGACCGATTTGCAAGTTTAGCCGGGTTAGGATTAGGGTTGGGGTCAGGTTAGTTTTAATGGAAAATAATAAATAATTTGGGTTCTGTTTTTTTCTGGTCACCCTAATTTTCCACCGATTTGCAAGTTAGGCCACAATCTTGTCATTCATTTTATCTTTTGCTTTTCAAAAAAACTGATTCATTCACATCAGAAAGAAGCATTAAGCTTTTTTTTTACTTCAGAAAGAAGAGGGTACAATTTTATTTCTATTTATACACCTTTCTTACAGGTAAGTAGTCCACCCACATGAACATTAGTGCCTGTTTGGACGTATATCGATCACTGCTGAACGTCAATAATATATTTCTAAATCAATTTTCTCGATATACTCTTTTTAGTCTGGTAAAGACATTGGTGTTCTCATTCCAAGAACGTATTTTGGAGTGTGCCGCCATGAGTGATAGTCAGACAGAATGACAGTACATTCAGAGAGAGGAGAGAGAGAGAGAGAGAGAGAGAGAGAGAGAGAGAGAAGAGAGAGGAGAGAGAATAGTACATTAGAGAGAGAGAGAAATTCGTCTATGTTGAATGTTCCATAGTTCTGGTAATCTATCTATCTATCTATCTATCCATACATACATACGTATATGAAGGACAATTGTGTGTATGTATGTATGTCTGAAGGAAACTACAAAAATAAAACAATTAATGACAAAGTAAATATATATACACATTCACTACTACCAGCTCATGCTTTTGGAGCACAAATAATAAAGGTTAGATTTTATATTCGTGAAGATATTAACAATAAAATTCAAAATAGTAACACCATGGAATTCTTTCTTTTTCTTTTCTTTTTTTTTTCTTCTTTTTTTCATTTAATAGTTTATATGGGAGACTTAATTTTTATTTCCGGAGTGTCTGTGTGCATTTTTTTTTGACCCCACCAGGGTGGATCAACGCAATGTCTTTTTTTACGTAGGGATTTTTGGTAAAAAAGAACTATTTCCTCGTAAATTCCTACCATAAATAAACTGAACCCTCTTTTTTATGTCCGTGTTTTTGCGATAAATGTTTTATTTTTCTTGCACCCGTTATTTTACAATACAAATATATTTTCTTTAAAGTGGGGGCTCGTTTTACAATTTAGGCATAAATTGGATCCTCCTTTTATGACTGTAATTTTGTTTTTTCGTCGACGATGATTAAAATCTCACGTTTTTATTTTAGAGTACCAAAGCCAAAAAGAAAAAGAAAAATAATAACAACAAAAGTAATATTCAACTTTTACTCGTAAATTCCTACCATAAAATTAAGGCTTTGCATTTTTGGTAGGAATTTACGAGTAAAAGTTGAAGTGTAAAAACGAATCCCCACTTTAAAAACTAACCATTCTCACAAAATAAAAACTTTTGAAATGTACACATTGAATTGAATATTAAAAAAATAAAGAAAATATATTATAGTATTGTAAAATAACGGGTGCAAGAAAAATAAAACATTTATTGCAAAACACGGACATAAAATGAGGGTTCAGTTTATTTTATGGTAGCAATTTACGAGGAAATTGTTCCTCTTTACCGGGGCATCCTGTGATTATTCAACTCATAATTCAGTGATAATTGATCTGCGAGACTAACCTATCCCCCCCCCCATATCCAGGCGATGCCAGGTAACCACTTCTATTTTATCCTAAATTATTCAGTATTTTTCTTAATCAATAGTCCGGCAAAAAATTGGTAGGCTGTGAATTTACGAGCGTATTTTTTTACAATAGCCTACCGGACAGATATTAGTGGAATATGAAATAAGCCCAATGTATGAGGGTGGGTCAAAAAGTAATGCCATTTTGTTTCGGACAGTTATAATTACTAAGTACCACCAATTTTACCCAGTGAAATTTACCCACCCCTACATTTACACAATGAAACTTGCAGAAAAATTAATATTTTCTTGAAAAAATTTTTCCATTCGAAAGAAAAAACATTAAACAAACTCCTGATGATTTTTTTAAATTTTTTTATCAGCTTACGAAAATAATGAAAATTATGATTGAAAAAACATGTTTTCATTTTTGCACTGTTAAATCAACTGAAATTTAACGTAGCTAAAAACAATTACGATAAGAGGTTTTTAAAAAATTCTATGAAAAATCAATTAATGGTCCGATTTTCACGAAAGTTTCCATAAAATGTTACCATTGGATGTAAATACATCTGAAATAGTTTTTTTCTAAAATATATTAGGGAAATATTTTTTACGAGGTCTATCACCACCCATTTTATTTTATGAGATAAAAAAAAATGACGCGGGAAAAAAATTTGTACTTTTTTTCTATAAATATAAGAGGCTTAATAACTATATCAATGAAATTGTATAACCTACTGAGCTATAGTTTTTTTTTTTAGGAAAAATAATGAAATCGGAAATAAAAAGTGCAAAAAAATGTCATAATATTAATATTTGAAACTTTTTTTTTGCTTTTGTAATTGGTATGTACTATATTCTATTAAATTGTAAAAAAAAAAAAAAAAATTCTGTGTTTGGTAATTATTAATTACCAACACAGAAAACCTGTATGTGTATGTAAAAATGAAGCTGATCCTCTTTGGATCACATCCCTACTTCTCCACATAGTCACCATTTCTCTCAATAGCAATGTTCCACCTTCGATTGAGAGCATGTATCCCTGCCCCGTAAAATTCTGTTTACTGTTCTTTGAGCCACTTCTTTACTCCAGATTTCACTTCCTCGTCACTGGAATAATGTTTGCCTTTCAAACCTTTTTTCATGGCCCCCCATGAAAGGGTTTGAGAGGCAATCTATTTTTCGATTATACTCCCTCTGTTTCAAATCTTTTTATCTGCATTCTTATTTAGTTTCATTAGCCTTTCTAATTTAATATAATATTTTATTACATTAAAACTTAAATACTTGCACTTAGACGGTGCATATATTTGTTGTTTTGGTGATTTATGAGGAATACGTCCCGGTCTCCTGCTTCAAAAATTGCTACCAGTGACTATTAAAATAACGACCCATCTCAGTCTATTCAAAACTATCCATCTTCATATCTATCTATCTATCTATCTATCTATCTATCTATCTCAATTTGTTCATATTTATCTATATCACTTTAAATACTAAGATTTTTTTTATTCATGTTTGTTTAATGTTTGTTTTTAGTTTAAAATAAACAAGAATTACGACAAAAAAAGAACCCCCTCCCCAAATACATTTACTTGTCGAAAATATCTATCTCCCATTTGTTCATATCTATCTATATTATTTTGTTGTTTATCTATCTATCTATCTCAGTCTATTCCAAACTATATATCCATCTTCATATCTAAACAAGAATTACGACCCTTACAATAAATAAAACAAGAATTACGACGAGCTGGGGTTGTTATTTTGAAAGTCACCGGGTAGTGGTTTTTTGAGGCAGGAGACCGGGACACACTTCCTCATAAATTACCGTTGTTTTTTTTTATATTAAAAAAAAAAAATCCAATGTTTTATAAACAAAGGTATTTGTTTGCTGAACAGGCTGACCTTTGACCTTTGACATATTACAAAATTTCTACTAAATCTGATTAAAGTGAGGATAATACCTATTGATTTTTTTATATCTGAAAACACATTAATTCATCAATATCTTACTTGCTTAGCTCAGTCAGTAACTCACTTGTTTAGGAGTCGCAAGGTTCCTGGTTCGATCCCAGCCCTTGTCAATTTAGCGTTTGTTTTTTTTTTTTTGTAATTTATGAGGAAGTGCGTCCCGGTCTCCTGCCTCAGAAATTGCTACCCGGTGGCTATTAAAATAACATCCCCAGCTATGCCGTCTCAGGTTTTCTTTTATTCATGTTTGTTTAATGTCTTGTTTTTAGTTTAAATAAACAAGAATTACAACAAAAATCTATCAAAGAGAGAGATACGTGAAGCTAGCAAGATGTGAGCTGACTGCGCAGTTGTCTGGTCTGGGAACTACGAATAAAGTAACATTCAATCGTAAATCGAAGTCTTGTTGTTATTACTAAAAGCTATCATGACACAAAGGCTTCTGATAAGGAGTGATCCCAACAGAGACCAGACACGGAATCCTCAAAGAAGACCAGACGAGAACCTTAGAAGATATACAGATCCGGACAGAAGAATAGACGGCAGAGTAAGAAGCAAGAGATGTATATAACATATAGATATTTAGTGCCGGTAAAGAGGTATACAATATATACCTATTTGGTACCGTCAAAGAAAGGCACTATGTTCATATATCTATTTGGTCGTGACGCCGCCGCTACGTAACATCATAACGAAGTCAGAAAACAGCAATCTCCTATGACTTTCAGAACATTCTTTCACGCTTAGAGTTACTGAAGCATGGAACAAACTACCTGCATCAGTTGTTAGCTGCCAAGACATTGCGTCCTTCAAATGTTACATAATTGTTAGTCACCTAACACTTATTTACAGTAGTGTAGAAACCAAAATGGCTGTTATAAGTTGCAGCCGGCGGCCTTGAAGGATTGAGTGACACGGCTTGACCTCATCCTGATCCTCCTTAGAAGTTACTGAAGCATGGAACAAACTACCTGCATCAGTTGTTAGCTGCCAAGACATTGCGTCCTTTCAAATGTTACATAATTGTTAGTCACTAACACTTATTTACAGTAGTGTAGAAACCAAAATGGCTGTTATAAGTTGCCAGCCGGCGGCCTTGAAGGATTGAGTGACACGGCTTGACCTCATCCTGATCCTCCTTCCGGTGGATACCGTGAGAATCGGTGGAGAAGACCCTCTTCCGGTTTAGATTAGAAAGAGAATTTTAGTTTCAGTAAATTGGCANCCAAACCACGAAAGTGGTAAGTCGTGTTAAGTGCACAGCCAACTCAATCTGCGCAGGTAGTCTGGTGGGGATTTCAGAATAAAATATGATCTAAAGTAAATTGAGGTCTTGGGTTATTATCTAAAAACCACCAATGACCCAGGGCTTCTGATAAAGAGAAATCCCCAATGGAAGACTAGACACAAAGTCCCCAAGACGGAGTCCAGACGCTAGAAGAAGAACGTAAGATACCAAAGATGAGCAGAAGAATAATAGAAGTAAAGAGAGTACAACACAAAAACCTCCATGCTTCCTGTAATTTGACAACACTATACCTGATAACACGTGGTGTAATGGTTAGAGTCGTAGGAAATGGACTCGATGATCCTGGATGAGGCTATTTTTTTGCATTTCACAGAGTGCTAATATCCTTGGTAAAGGTATGGATCCAACTACTCTCCCTCCAGTTATGGGTAAATAGTAGGGCAGAGTGGGCTCTTTAATCTTGGTATTGCAACTGGTCTAGGAGATGGAAAACTCTGAATTGAAACCTGTTAAACTATGCCTAACAAATTGACCTTGTGTTACATCCTGCTTGTGTGGAGGGGTTGGTAAATATATATACCTGAAAGCTCCCAGCCACACACACACACAACACACACATATCATGACTATATGCTGTTATATTTTCCTGACATTTGTAAATTATTCTATGTAGTATACATGAAGCTTCTATGAGTTGTAATGCACCTGGGTACTATATACAATAATTTCATTATTATTATTACTAGCAAATAAATGCACCCTGCGTGTGCAAGTATTTAAGTTTTAATACAATAAAATATTATATTAAATTAGAAAGGCTAATGAGACTAAATAAGAATGTAGATAAAATCTTTTATAACAGAGGTAGATGGCAACCTTCCGTCTATTTAAGACGATGGCGTGGTGTCCATTTTTAAAATTTTTTACCTACAGCTCTGTGAGTGGCTGAACAGACCGATCCTTGAATGGCAGTCTCTGGTGCAGTGACTGCAAACAAAAGGTGATGCTTTCTGTAGGTGTTGGGGGTGCTGTTGTCTCTCCTTCCTTTTAGCTCTCTTTTCTGTGGCGACTTCTTTCCTCTCTTTCTCACTCCCTTTGGTTCCTTGTCTGATGAGGTCTAAGTATTTGTCAATCGTTCCGCTTTCCTTTCTTTTATTTAATATATACCCATTTTGCATCGTGTATATAAGTGGTGCGTGAGCTAGTGGTTAGAGTTGTGGAAAGTGGACTCGTCGATTCGAGTTCAATTCCTAGACGAAGCTGTTGGCATTTCACATAGCGCTAATACTCTTGGGAAAGGTATGAATCCATATATTCTCCCTCCAGCTATGGGTTAAATAGTAGGGCAGACTGGTCTTCTACACAAGCCTCCCATGTGTTTATGTCGATGTGGCATGTCTTCATGTCTCTCTTGCAGACATCTTTGAAGCTTAGGCGTGGTCTCCCTGCTGGTCGGGTGCCCTCCACCAGTTCACCATACAGTAGGTCTTTGGGATGCGGTCTTTGGGGATGCGGTCTTTTGCGGTCTTTTGGGGATGCGGTCTTTGGGATGCGGCCTTTGTCCATCCTCCTGACATGGCCAAGCATCTCTCGCAGATGATGGCGGGCATGCTGTTTATGCTTGCTCATTCCATCACTTCTGTGTTAGCACTTACCAACAGTATCTATTTCTAGACAACAGCATTGTTAAGATCAGCTAGAATACTCAGAAGAGTCCTGGGCACCTGAGGAGAATTGTCACTCAGACACCAGTGAAAGACCATCAGTGTACGCTGGTGTGAAAAAGCCTACAAGGAGTGATTATAATAATCATTTGTTTGCACACAGTTATACTGTTTCAATAATTTTGAAACGGTTCCACTTTACCCATAGATGAAAACCTATATATATATATATATATATATATATATATAAAGTTATTTTCCCATATTCATTTGTATCTATCGATATATCTATCTACCTCTGTCAGTTTTTTTTTCATCTATCTATGTATTTATCTATTTATCTACAAAATCCATACATTATGATGATCTGTGTTAGTTGAAATGAAAAGTAACTAAAATCAAGAACATTTGGTAATATATATATATATATAAATGCACAATGTTTCCTTCAATACACACATTAACAGCGCTACATACTCACACCTTAAAATAGAATATTTGATGTCATATTTCAAAACCGTCTCCTTTTTTCAAACTTCAGAAAATTTTTTTTTTTAAACAGACTCTGTTTTCAAATGCCTTAAAAATAAAGAATTCATCATTCGCATCTGATGAGTCGGGAGAATTAGACATTTTTGTCTAAGCTCCCTGAAATAGTCTATAATGCAAGATCTATAAGTCTTTTGTTATTTATTTAAATATAAATTTGCTCTGTGACTCTAACAATAAGAGCACACATTGAGCTCTCAAACTGCGACAAGTTGTTTTTAAAAAAAACCTATGTCGTAAGGAAGATTTCTTCTCTGGACTTTTGGATTATATATATATATATATATATATATATATATATATATATATATATATACGGGAGAGGTGAGCACATAGGTATTGGTAAGTAGAATGCGGCATAGGCATCTGAGGTGAAAGCTGTCCAGTTTCTTCACGTGATGTGAGTACGTGATCCAGGCTTCGCTGCCGTATAGGAGAGTACTGAGAACACACACTCTGTAGATGCACATTGAGAATATATAGAGACACATAGGAATATACAGAAATAGATGGAAATATATAAAGATAGATAGATAGATAGATAGATAGGAATATACTAAGATAGATGAAAATATATAGAGACAGATTCCCAATACATATATAAAAAAATAAAAAAAATAAATAAATAGACACACACACACACACATACACATATACATATATCTTAACCAATTCTTACAATCTAATATATACTAGACTAACACCTGCAGTACCATTAACATTCTGATACACTCCCCATCCAGAGAGAAGATAATCCACTACCCACCCCCAACCACCCCTCCCCCTACTGACGACCTCCTCTTTCACCATTTTGGGAATGTCCATCATTGAAGCAAGAACTATATCCAAGTCTTGAAGAAGGTCTAAAAGACCGAAACGTTGCATCGTCAACAATAAGCATCCAGTTTCCATAACATCCAGTGTTTGTCTACCTTTCTCCACATACTGTCGGATTAACCGCCTCACATTTCTCCCATATATATATATATATATATATATATATATATTTGTGAGAATATGTGCTTAATTGGAGTCGTACCTAATTTTGAAAATTAATTAATTAATAATTAATTAGGCAGGAATACCTATTTAAATGTATGGCTAAACAAATCGAGAAAAATCAATCTCTGTATGTACATTTCGGCCTATTAGGCCTCATCAGCAGAGCTATAGATAGGAAGACCGCCCTGTGCGTGATTTGAAACCGGACTGCCAAGCTGACAGGCGGGTACCATAACCCCTACACCAAACGGACTTCTTAGATTTTACGATTTGTTTAGAGTAGGTTATTATTCCTCTTCTAGTGACTTTTATTACACGACGATATGATAAGTTGTAAACATGGTGTGTCTGGATATGGCTTTTTGCCGACAATTTTTGGGAGAAAATGTGCTTAATTTCAAATCACGCACAAGGCGGTCTTCCTATCTATAGCTCTGCTGATGAGGCCTAATAGGCCGAAATGTACATACAGAGATTGATTTTTCTCGATTTGTTTAGCCATACATTTAAATAGGCATTCCTGCCTAATTAATTATTAATTAATTAATTTTCAATATTAGGTACGACTCCAATTAAGCACATATTCTCCCAAAAATTGTCGGCAAAAAGCCATATCCAAACACACTGTGTTTACAACTTATCTTATATATATATATATATATATATATATATATATAAAGCTAGAATATACAGAGATGGATGAGAATATATAGAGATAGATGAGGTTATATACAGATATATGTAGGAAGCGCATGGTGTAATGGTTAAAGTCATGGGAAATGGACTCGTCACCCCGAGTTCAATAAATATTGCCTGAGGGGATGGGAGTTGAACATTTAATATCAGAGAGTTTGTACCATAAGTAAAGTAAAATCATCAAATTTATTAAAGGAGTAAAAATAAAAAAATTTAAAATGGAAACTTAGTTCTGATAACTTTAAATATATATTAGAATTTTTAAAAAACTATATATAGATAGTTCAAATCCTGGACGTGGTAATTGCATTTCACTTAGTGCTAATACCCTTGGGAAAGGTATGAATCCTACTCTCCCTCCAGCTATGGGTAAATAGCAGGGCAGACTGGGTTCTTTAATCCTGGCTAGGTAACCAGTCTAGGAGAGGGAAAACTCTAAATTCAAAACCTGTTGAACTCCACTTAAGAAATTGACCTTGTGTCACATCCTGCTCGTGCGGAGGGGTTGCTAAATAGATATATATACAGATATATGAGAATATACATTTGTTTGTTTGTTTGTTTTGTTTTACAGCATATCAACCTCAGTGGGTCATTTAATGCCGATAAAGTTTTGAAATAAATCAATTCTTAATGCATAATACAATTTTGTTTATTAACTCATGTTTTTCTATTTAACCCTTAGATGGGACCCTAACAGGTACTACCACTCCGGGTCAGAGTGGACCAGGGAGCAATAGGGATGAAGGGGTGCTCCACATTCCCCAAACCTCCAAAACTGGAACCTCACCATCAGATAGAGATTAACGTCATTCCCAGGACATGTAGACCCGCAGCCACCGCCTTCTAGCACCCATATGATAAAAAGGGGTTGGGGCTTGCCATAAGGGCAATAGGGTTGGGAAAATCATATAGGTGCTAGGGCTTGATGCGACCAGCCGATTGATCGGAGGGGGCCTCTCTGACCGCCCATCTAGCCCAAGATAGGGCCAAAGTGGAGTATTGCAAGTCATGGACTGCTTATCCACTTGGGTTCTATCCTTAAGCATCACGGGTCGCCACCCACGGCAAACAGGTGGCCCCATTGGGGGAGTCTTACCCCTCTGCAGAGGTGCAGTCTGTGCATTCTAATGCCCCACCGACAGGGCGGGAGAATATACAGAGATAGATAGGAATATATAGAGATAGTAATACGCTAACATAGCAAGCTAGATAACCTTTGTTGAGTTATTTAATACTTTTTAATGACATCCTCAAGCATTTGGTAATAGCAATTATATGTTCAAGTAAATAATTATAATCATTTGTAAACAATTATAGTTTTAAATAACTATTCTGGGAATACTTAACACAAGTTTCCCTTATATTCCAAATTAAGATTGGCAACTCTAATGACACCTAACATGTAAAAGAGATACCCAACCCCTCTGCCACAAGCAGGGTATGACACAAGATCAATTTTTAAGTAGAGTACAGCTGGTTTGAATTAAGAGTTTCTGACCATATATATATATATATATATATATATATATATACACACACATACATTATATATATAATATATATATATATATATATATATATACCAACCCCTCTACACAAGCAGGATGCCACACAAGCAGAGTTTAACAGGTTTAAATTCAGAGTTTTCCTTTTCCTAGACCAGTTGACTAGTGAGGGTTCAAGAGCCCAGTTCACCCTACTATTTACCCACGGATGTAGAAAAAAATTCTTCAATTCATACCTTTACTAAGGGTATTAGTACAATGTGAAATGCAAACACACATAAATTATATATATTCATGTATATATACACACACACATACATAATATATATACACACATAGACACACACATATATATATATATATATATATATATATATATATATATACACATAGAAAAACATATATATATATATATATATATATACATAGAAACATGCATATATACATACACACACATACATAATATATATATATATATACATATATACACACACATATATATATACATATACACACACATACACATATACACACGCCTATATATATATATATATATATGAGTAAGAAAAAAAAATATTTGAACATATATGCCCGCCTAAATTCATTAATTATTAACTAATTAATTTTCAAAATTAGGTATGACTTCAATTAAGCACATATCCTCCAAAAATTGTCGGCTAAAAGCCATATCAAATAAACACATTGTTTATTTACTTACTCTCTCATATATATATATATATATATATATATATATATATATATATAATTGCTTACAAAAACACATGCTTTATCTTCAATTATTCTACTTAAATGAATATTTTTACACTAATCTATCATCCGACATTCAAGGTTTCTGGGGATTTTTTTTTTTACCGTCATCCTACCTTGACTTGAGTAATGTTTCCTTTCTCTTCCTCATTCTTAGCGCATGTGTTCACATTTAGTAATGCAGGTTTAATCAACAATAACCTCCCACTACTACTATTACATAAAATCTCTCCCCCTCTCTCTCTCTCTCTCCCCCCTCTTTCTCTCTCTCTCTCTCTCTCTGTCTCTGTGTTTCTTTATTTCTGAATTGACTACACAGGTCGGCAGAGATAGGGAGACAGATAGATAGGCAGGCAAAGAAGAGAGAAAGAAAGAGAGAGATATATATAGAGAAAGACAGAGAGGGGTGTCTACAAGTGTCTTTCTTTATATATAAAGATTTATTCAATCCTCTTTTCCTTCAGACAGCAGAAGAGTTCGACTGAGAGCAGACGACTTAAACAAAAACAAAAAAAATTAAAAAAAAAAAAAAGAAAACAACAACATTTTTCTCAGTCAGCAAAATCCACACACAAACAAAAACATGCAAATGAAAATGCGGCATTAGCAAGCACCTGCTGCTTCTTCCGTGTTAAAATTTGTTTCCGCGTTTCGTCCACATCACCGAAAAAAAAAAAAAACAAAAAAAAAAACAAAAAAAACAATGGCTATTTGACCTGTCAATAATAATACACAAACATTCACATTTTTTACCAGCTTATAACTAAACAAAAACAAAAATTTAAAAACAACAGATATTTCCATTTAGATATCAAAATCTGAATCCTTCCACTCCAAGACACGCATTGAGAAATACACGTTTCTCTTGTGTAACGACTGTGTGTAAACACACATTCATGTGTTCCTAGTATTATATAGAAGGAGACGTTACATAATATACGAGAAGGCCCCCTAATTTAACCCCCATCCCCCCTAAAAAAGAAACAACAAGAGATGAGAGATTAAAATCTCTGTACATTTAAATCTGAATTCTTAATATTCTCCCTTTGTAGACATCTTACATAAAAATATTTATTACTTAAAGGGTTTTTTTTTCTTTTACTTTCCTATCGGCCCCATGTTAACAAAACCGAAGTCTTTTTCATAAGCACACACACACACATACAGTGATTTAAAATACATACATACACATATTATTACGATTATTTTAAACTACCCAAAATAATTTAATTACATTCTATCATCTCTTGTATTTGTCATCAAGGAAGGTCCCTAATTAATAAGACTGCATTGTTATTGGCACTTTTAGTATATCGAGCTGCGGAACACGTTTTATGACGAAACTATTCATACATAGAACAAATTTATTATATATATATTTGTTTAAAAGTGCGGACCGGCATCGTCTACAACTAATTCAAACAAATATACCCAGTTGAATAGAAAAAGAAAAAAATTTAAAATTAAGACCGTGATGTGTGAAAAAAAACATACGTTAACATGAGGTTAAAACAGACAAGACTTATTTATTAACCAACGTCATTGCAGTTGTTTTTAATTCGCTTTTTATAGTCAGAAAAGAACAACTAAGAACAGTTTCACTTAACAACAAGTGAGATATATAGACAAGTAAAAAAAAAAACACAAAAAAAAACGAGCCCCCTCCGACAAAAAAGAACAAGTGCTTCTTGTGTATTAGGATGTGTCAAGCAAAACGATTTTTCCCGGATCGTCTTGGTTCTAAATTTAAGCTTCGTCTGCTCAAGTGAGTCCTTTTTTTATTTATCTTTTACTATTTCCATTAATTTTATGCATTGATAAAATAAGTTTCATAGATGATCATTTAAAAGAGATTAAAATTACACTCCCAAACCGTTTTATTATTTAATAATTAAATACTAGAGTGATTTGTTTGAGTGTATATCGCCTTTTTCAGGTCTTTTGTTAACTAAGTGATTTTTAACCCCCAAAAAGGTTGCTTGTTGCTTGCACTACAAAAAGATAAAATCGTTTTTTTCCCCCTGTCTTTGTCGTCTTTATTTTAAACCGTAAACCAGCTTTTCTTTTGCTTTTTTAAATTTAATTTTGATTAATACAAATCGTAATTGAATTCTTACATATTTTATTTTTACTAGAGGGGGTGTTTATTTTGTTTTAAAGTTTCTTGTATTAAAAAAGAGACACCCAAATCAAATAGAAAATTAAATTTAAATTCATTTAACTTTTTAGGGGATTTAAAAAAAAACCCAGACAAATGAATGTGCATAAAATTAAAATATGTAAAATAAAATAGAATTAATGCAAGTAAACAATTAGTAAAATAACGTATGGTAATAATACAATCATGATTTGAACCCCCCCCCCCGACACACTTTTAAAAATTTTAGATTCTATTTTTTCAGTACTTGTCCAGAATAGGTCGCTGAGGAAATTGGTGTATTGAAAGTTATGTAAAGTCGACCATTGTACATTATAGCAAACATTTTTCTTGGTGGGTTATTTTGGATAAGTACCAATTTTTATTTATTTATTTTATTAATTTTATTTCATTTAAATTATTATAGTCTTTTTTAACTTATTCTCGGTCTTTTGGAGGGAGGCTTGAAATTTATTTTATTGTATAAATTAATGCTAATTGATAAATATTTATTTATTTATCCAGTAAGTAATAGTGTATACTGTAGTGTATGTATATTTTAAATTCAAACTGTAACAATGACAGTTTAATTTCCTAGACGATTTAAATTCGAAAAAGACAAACATGTTTTACTTCACTTCGTAGAATTATTTTTTAAACATTAACAATAGAGAATTTAAAAACAATTTGTTATTAACTTTATAATTGCTATAATAAATTTTTTATTTCGTTTTATTCTAAAAAAAAAAAAAAAAACACCAAAAAAAAACAATAGATTGAACCCCCCCCCTCCAAGTGAAATAAAAGTTTGTATTGAAGAAAAACCACAATTAAATTATTTACCCCTCCCCACAAAAAGACATGAAACAACAAAAACTGCTGACGATTTTTCTTTATCAACCTGTTGGTTATCAGTTTTTTTCTTTTGTATTGTTGATATGGTCGATACAATTTGGTTTTTATCTTTGATTTTACATAATTCCACCTACGCACCTTTTATAATCTAACCCTGCAAGGTTGATTGTGTAAAGGGGGACCAGTTTATTACTTGATAATTGTTGTAAACTGACCCCTCATTTTATATCCATATTCTTCTTGTCTTGGAAATGGTAGAAAATTGGGAAGTGGGTATCTGGATGTAAAAGAATAAAATTAAATAAACTCCATGAAAAAAAAAAGTCTAAATGCTTTTTTAAAATTACATAATTTTCTGCTTTCTTTTTCTAATTTTACACGTAAGAGAAAAAAGATAAGATAGATGAAAATAAACAAGAAAAAAAGCGAAAGTTTTTTTCTATGCCCAAAAAAGAACTTGGTTACGTTCCATTATTTGAAATTGATAAATGTTTTTCCTACATCATCGAATTTATTTAATTTATTATTCATGTTCTTGGCAAATAGATATTTCATAGATAAAAAAAGATTTTCTGAAATTTCAAAATGTTTCAAACATACAGGGTGGTCCGAAAGTCTTGTCACCCTTATATTTTAAAAATTTTTTTTTTTTTTTTTAGAGGTAAAATAATTACATAATACAATCCGAAATTCTGGAAAACAATTCAATTTTTAAAGATTTTTTATTAAAACAAAAAATAATAAAAGTTAAAACAATATCTAGGGGTGACAAAACTTTCGCACCACGATGAAAAAAAAAAAGTTTAAACCTACAAAATCCGTTAATTTAAAAAAAAAAATCTTCTAGAAAAATTATTCATTCTTTATTGTAATGATAAATTTTGATGATAAAAAAAAATTATTGATTAAATGTTTGTTTGTCTTCCTTCATCGGATTAAATTCTTAACCATTTTCAACTAAAGTATTTTTCTTTAGAAAAAAAAAAACAACTTTATTATTGATAAACTTTTGTTTTAATGTTTTTCACTTTACGATTTAAAAAAAAATTGTTTAAAATTCCATTGAATCAACTTTTAAAAAAAAATAATGATTAAATATACCACAAAAATGTGTTATATTGTTAGGAATGTAGTAGTAGCATTTGTTCGGTTTTAATCGTGGACAAAATTAAGTCGTTTGTCTGCTGACCAAGACAAGGGAACGAACGAAGAGAGAAAAAAAAAAAAAAAAAAGGGGCGTACGAACACGTTCCCGATAATACAAATAAAAGTTGAAAAATAATTATTTGCTACAATGAAAGGAAAAAAAAAATGGAAATTTATTATCCAAGAAGAAATGTACAAAATGTTAACAGCCCTGTCGGCTGCAGATTTAGACACTGACTGCACCTCTACAGAGTAGTAAGAATCCTCCAATGGGGCTACCTGTTGGCCGTGGATGGCGACCCGTAATGCTTAAGGGCAGAATTCTGGTGGTTGAGCAGTCCATGACATGCAATACTCCACTTAGATCCTTACTTAGGCTAGACGGGTGATCGGAGAGGCCTCCGATCAATTGGCTAATCACATCAAGACCTAGCACCTATATATATTTACCAACCCCTCCGCACGAGCAGGATGTGACACAAGGTCAATTTCTAAAGCGGAGTTCAACAGGTTTGAATTCAGAGTTTTCCTTCTCCTAGACCGGTTGCCTAACCAAGGTTAAAGAGCCCAGTCTGCCCTACTATTTATCCATAGCTGGAGGAAGAGTAGGATTCATACCTTTCCCAAGGGTATTAGCACTAAGTGAAATGCATTTACCACATCCAGGATTTGAACTCCTATATGATTATCCCAACCCCATTACCCTTATGGCAAGCCCCAACCATTTTTATTATATGGGTGCTAAGAGGCAGAAAAAAAAAATTGAGTATCCATTAAGAATGAATTTATTTCAAAACTTTGTCGGCATTAAATGACCCACTGAGGTTGATATGGCGTCAAATGACCCACTGAGGCTTATATGCCGTAAAACAAACCAAACCAAACTAGATTTTAGAAAAATGTATTTATAAAAAAATTGTATTTTCCATTAAGAATTGATTTATTTCAAAACTTTGTCGGCATTAAATGACCCACTGAGGTTGATATGCCACAAAACAAAACAAACTATTAAACTGTAAAGTGAGAATGTCCTTGCAAAGGGAAATGTCTTTTTAGAAGATAATCATGAATGTGAACATGTACTGTGTTTTTGTTGCCAATATTAGTCAATCAGAAAACAGCATCTCTCACATGACTTTCGGAAACATTTTTTTCACACTCAGAGTTGCCGAGGCATGGAATAAACTATCTGCATCCATTGTAGGCTGCCGAAACACTGCATCTTTCAAAGCCTCCATGCTTCCTGTAATCCACCAACATTATACCTGATACCCCCCTCCACACACATATGCACGCACATGCACACATACATGTATATTATTACTGTACACTATTCATGTTCCTGACACTAATACATTATTCTATGTACTAGACATGAGACTTTGATGAGTTGTGGTGCACCTGAGCACTATACACATACATGTATATTATTACTGTACACTATTCATATTCCTGACACTAATACATTATTCTATGTACTAGACATGAGACTTTGATGAGTTGTGGTGCACCTGAGTACTGTACACATACATGTATATTATTACTGTATGCTATTCATGTTCCTGACACTAATACATTATTCTATGTACTAGACATGAGACTTTGATGAGTTGTGGTGCACCTGAGCACTATACACATACATGTATATTATTACTGTACACTATTCATATTCCTGACACTAATACATTATTCTATGTACTAGACATGAGACTTTGATGAGTTGTGGTGCACCTGAGTACTGTACACATACATGTATATTATTACTGTTCACTGTTCATGTTTCTGACACTAATACATTATTCTATGTACTTGACACAAGACTTTGAGTTGTGGTGCACCTGAGCACTGTACACAATAAATTTCATTATTATGAAGTTACTTACTCAGTGAGAATCTTGCTTTCTGAGTTCTGTTGTGTGACCTGTCTACGTGTGATTGTGTATCTGTTTTAGGGGATGTGGCAGCTAACTGTAGTTGTCCTGTTACAGTGATACGTTGCTAGACTTGGGTATCCGCTCATTGACAGCTGCCAACTGCTGTGTCTTCTGTTGTCTTTTGTATATATTTCTCATGTCTACTGAGGCAGATTTTGTTAGCAGTTTTATAGCAATCTACTTGGATTGGCTTGTCCCAAATTTAGATTTTGGTCTTTTATTGCCATTAGTTGGGATATGATTTTTTTTGGAATCGTATGGTTTGTTTACAACTATGTTCGTGTGGGTTTGTTTTTAACTCCAAACCCCATGCCTCTGAGTCTGTAATTTTGGTGCAAGGTTTTTCGAACCATATGACCATTAGGCACCCCTTTTGCGATCTTGTTTCATAAGGACATTTTTTTCATTTACACCGTCAAAATCCGGTTGTTTGTTAGGGTTAGGGGTTAGTTTTATAATTAAAAAAAAAAACTCTAAAAATCGTCTGTTAACAAACAACCGGATTTTGACGGTGTAAATGAAAAAAAATGTCCTTATGAATTGAGATCGCAAAATGGGTGCCTAAAGGTCATATTGTCTGATTTTTCATTTGTCTTATCTTTTAATTTTTTTTAAAGGGTAACAAATGTTTATTTATTCTAAATTGAAAAAAAAAAGTAAAATGCTTTGATAATAGCAAGAATTTAGGCCAAATAGACTTTAAAAAAAAAATCTATTTTAAATCCGTCACAAATTCCACAATAACCTGTTTCTATTCTCATACTTCCTTCCTCTTAAAAGTTTGGTTTTTTTATTGATAGTATTTCCTTCTACTTCTGTCCCATAATACTTCCGCCTTTATTTTTCCTCTAATAACAATATTATTAGTACTAGCAAGTATATGCACCCTCCGGGTGCAAGTATTTAAGTTTTAATGTAATGAAATATCGTATTAAATTAGAAACGCTAATGAAACTAAATAAGAATGCAGATAAAAAGATTTGAAACAGAGGGGGTATAATCGAAAAATAGAACAACTGAAATTTACTCTTCCATCACTCTCGTCTTTCATTATTATTTTTTCTAATTTAAGTATTTAGTTAAAATAGGAAGTAAAGAATAAAATGACACTTATCTTTTCTTGTTAATGGATTTCATTTAAGATTAATTGAAGAGATTTTTGCTTATATTCATTAAAATAAAACCAAACAGTTAGAAACCAATAATACTAAGCATATATTTATTAAAATCACATTTTTAATATCAATATGCAAATTAGGCTTCCCGTTCACACTGTAAACTGCTATTTTGTTGTATATATAAATACAATTGCATGTTATTAGTATGTAGATATGGTTAACAGTATAAATAATGTAAAACAATTTTATTAATAATTGAGGTTAAAATAAGGATAAATTCATGGTGAATGTGACGTCAATTACTAAGGGAATTGTGACTTGAGTAGTGATTTAGTTTCGGTTACAGACAGAAAAACACACAATCTCCATTATAATAAGATTATATTATATATATATATATATATATATATATATATATATATACACACACATACATACATACATACATAGGGATGCTGATAGGTATGTGTCCTGCATCCCTGATGCACAAAAGTCTAAAAGGATGCAGTAAAATCATATCCATGTGTCCCAGTGTTTTTCTTTTTTTCTTCCCTCACCATTTCAAGCTAACTGTAAATACATTTCAATAGTTTCTTAGAAACAAATTAAACAGGATAGGTTACAAGGTAGGAGTTAGACAGCTTTAGTTGGGACCCATAAATTTTCCAGGGGACTCCTACAAAGCAAATATGTGCGTCCCAGGACACACTAAATCAAAAATCTATCAGTATCACTATATATATATATATATATATATATATATATATATATATATATATGTTGACTCTTAAACATTGATATTGCAACTAAGTATGAAGTGTTTAACTGAGACTATAATTGTTGTCCGCCCTGTGGGCTGTGGCATTAGAATGCACCGACTGCACCTCTGCAGAGGGGGGTAAGACTCCCCCAATGGGGCCACCTGTTGGCCGTGGGTGGCGACCCGTGATGCTTAAGGATAGAACCCAGGTGGATGAGCAGTTCATGACTTGCAATACTCCACTTTGGCCCTATCTTGGGCTAGACGGGCGGTCGGAGAGGCCCCCTCTGATCAATCGGCTGGTTACGTCAAGCCCTAACACCTATATGATTTTCCCAACCCTATTGCCCTTATGGCAAGCCCCAACCCTTTTTTTCATATGGATGCTAGAAGGCGGTGGCTGAGGGTCTTCATGTCCTGGGAATGGCGTTAAACTCTATCTGATGGTGTGGTTCCAGTTTTGGAGGTTTGGGGAATGTGGAGCACTCCTTCATCACCATTGCTCCCTGGTCCACTCTGACCTGGAGTGGTAGTACCTGTTAGGGTCCCATCTATGGGTTAAATAGAAAAATGTATTTATAAAAAACAAAATTGTGTATACATTAAGAATGAAATTATTTAAAAACTTTATCGGCATTAAATGACCCACTGAGGTTGATATGCCGTAAAATAAAAACAAGCCAAGTATAATTGTTGTTCCACTCAAATCTTATGATTCATGACCCTTTTAGTCATAATCATTATCATGTCGCGCTTTCAGCACGGATATCCATGACAATCTCTCTCCATCTGTCCCTATCCCTCATCATTCTCGGGAGGTCCTCTATGCAGCATCCCGCATCCACACAGAGCTGATCAACGTACGTTTTTGCTGGTCGGCCCACACTGGCTTGTCCATGTGCTGGCTTCAACAGGAGGACGTCGCTTATGAGTTCGTCCTTGCTTCTCCAGCAGTGTCCCGCATGTCTTGTCCGTCTTACTCGGATGGTTTGGGTGATATGTGGCAGGTGGCCATACAGCTGTTTTCTCGTAGGGTGCTGTTTCCATGTCTTGTTCATGATCACCCACAGCATTCTTGTGCAGCTCCCATCTAGTTTATTCTCTAGTCGTTTAGTTAGGGTCCAGGTGGTGCAGCCATACAGCAGTACTGACATGACAACAGCCTGGAAGAACTGTCTCTTTAACTTGTCTGTGAGATTGGACCTCCATATGATAGATAATCTATTTATAGCGGCACATGCCTTTCTTATGCGTGCATTAACGTCATTTTCTGTGGAGGAGATGTTACTGCCTAATTGTTCTACAGAGTTTAGGAGTTTGCCGTCGATGGTTGAGATGTCGCTTTTGTTTTTGAAAGACATGAACTCGGTTTTATCAGAGTTCACGTACAGGCTGACATTTATGATTCATGACCCTTTCAGTCATGGCTAAAAATAGACCGCCCAGTGAGCTGCATAGAAATACTGCCAACTGTTCAGGCAGTTAAAACCTCTTGTAATTTTATTTAAAAATTGAATTTCACTAACTTAACTCTTTGTCTATTTTAGTCCACTCGCAGTGGCTCTCTCACCACTACAATCCTACCGTAAGCCGCTGATGGTTAGTTCTTTATAATTGAGCAGAAGGACTCAGATAATAATAATAGAACTTTATTTGAATAGAACGAGTCCTGAGGTGAAGTTTTTTGAATAGAACGAGTCCTGAGGTGAAGTTTGTTTGAATAGAACGAGTCCTGAGGTGAAGTTTGTTTGAATAGAACGAGTCCTGAGGTGAAGTTTATTGAATAGAACGAGTCCTGAGGTGAAGTTTGTTTGAATAGAACGAGTCCTGAGGTGAAGTTTGTTGAATAGAATGAGTCCTGAGGTGAAGTTTGTTTGAATAGAATGAGTCCTGAGGTGAAGTTTGTTGAATAGAATGAGTCCTGAGGTGAAGTTTGTTTGAATAGAATGAGTCCTGAGGTGAAGTTTGTTTGAATAGAACGAGTCCCTGAGGTGAAGTTTATATGAACAGAATGAGTCCTGAGGTGAAGTTTATATGAACAGAATGAGTCCTGAGGTGAAGTTTATATGAACAGAATGAGTCCTGAGGTGAAGTTTATATGAACAGAATGAGTCCTGAGGTGAAGTTTATATGAACAGAATGAGTCCTGAGGTGAAGTATGAACAGAATGAGTCCTGAGGTGAATGAATGAGTCCTGAGGTGAAGTTTATGAACAGAACGAGTCCGAACAGAACGAGTCCTGAGGTGAAGTTTATACGAACAGAACGAGTCCTGAGGTGAAGTTTATACGAACAGAACGAGTCCTGAGGTGAAGTTTATGAACAGAACGAGTCCTGAGGTGAAGTTTATATGAACAGAACGAGTCCTGAGGTGAAGTTTATACGAACAGAACGAGTCCTGAGGTGAAGTTTATACGAACAGAACGAGTCCTGAGAAGTGAACAGAACGAGTCCTGAGGTGAAGTTTATAGTCCGAACAGAACGAGTCCTGAGGTGAAGTTTATACGAACAGAACGAGTCCTGAGTGAAGTTTATACGAACAGAACGAGTCCTGAGGTGAAGTTTATACGAACAGAACGAGTCCTGAGGTGAAGTTTATACGAACAGAACGAGTCCGAGGTGAATAGATAGTGAATTTTGAAATATATACCATCATACAGGTAAAAAAATACCAAGAAAATCTGGTACCACTGTGGGGTCAAATTTGGTAGGCTACGAGTTCAAATGAACTGGTCTTTCCCACTCTTATATCTTACACCTATCAGAAGGGCTTAGAATATGCTGACTGTACCACCTGCAGATGGAGGTATGGCATCTCCCACCAAAAAAAAAAGTGTGTCCTGAATATAACAACAACATCTGAAGGTGAAGTTCCAGTTCTGGAGTATGAGGAGTACCTCATCACTGCCATTACTCCCAGATCCACTCTGATCCCGAGTGGTAGTACCTGTTAGGGTCCCATGAGTCAAATGGGATTTGGTTTAAAAATATTGGTAATTTATGAGGAAGTGCGTCCCAGTCTCCTGCCTCAAAAATTGCTACCCGGTAACTATTAAAATAACAACCCAGCTCAGTCTATTCAAAACTATCCATCTATCTATCTATCTATCTCAATTTGTTCATATTTATCTATATTACTTTAAATACTAAGATTTTTTTTTATTCATGTTTGTTTAATGTCTTGTTTTTAGTTTAAATAAACAAGAATTACGACAAAAAAAGATGCGAACCCCCACCCAAATACATTTACTTGTTGAAAATATCTATCTATTTCCATTTGTTCATATCTATCTATATTATTTTGTTTGTTTATCTATCTCTGTCTATTCCAAACTATATATCCATCTTCATATCTAAACAAGAATTACGACAAATTACGATAAATAAACAAGAATTACGACGAGCTGGGGTTGTTATTTTGAAAGTCACCGGGTAGCAATTTTTGAGGCAGGAGACTGGGACGCACTTCCTCATAAATTACCAAAATATTCATATTCAATAGGATTGTGTTAAAAAATATTCAGAGACAACTATACAAAAATGTAATTATGAATGTACAATGAATGCGATTCCCTAACCCCTCGGCTTAAAATAACCCTAGACGGGTTGATATGCCATTAAAATCAATCAATCAATATTTATATTTGGATTCATATTGGTTTATAAAATCATTTACTAGATAAAATTTTACAAGAATCTTTAGTTTACATAAATTTCATTTTTATCTTATTTTCTCATAAAATTAATAACATTTTTATGAGTGCATTATTTTATTATTTGGATTTTTCTGACTGCTGTTCTCATCTTTATTGTTGTATACAGAATGTTTTGGCCGATGTGCACCCTGGCCTTCTTCAGGGGTTTCTTGTTGAACTCAACAGAAATGTTGTAACAATAAAGATGTGGGTAACAATAAAAAAAAAATCCAAATCCAAATTATCAAACCACATCTAAAAAAATTCTGACAGTGTTGCAAGATGGGTATAATACTATCATTACTGTTCTTCTACAAGGGTAGTGTTGACATTAAATTACCCACAAAGGTTGATATCCCATTAAAAACAGAAACCAAATTGGTTGCCAAGCATACACAACAGGTGCTCAATACGTCTGGTTACTTACCGGACAGAGTTCGTAGACCTCTATATATTAATACTCGTGTTCCTTAAAAGTACAACTTATCTTACAGCACCCTCTGGTTAAAAATGAGACCGTCCAAATCATCCAAGATGAAATACAAAAAATAGAAAGTGCTCAATATGCTAAGCGGAGCAAAATTATAAGGACCTAAATGAGTCGGACACCATCTACCTAGTGTTGTAAGATGGGTATATTATCCTGACTTTTGTGAGCTAGGACTACTAATGGAAGGAGGAGGAAGAAATAAATAAATAAGAGATGATAAAGTTTTAAAAAATAGTGATGAGCCAAAACAGGATGAACGATGGTTTGACCGTAGCGTGACCCCGAACGGAGGATTGAGTGTCAAGCGGAAGTCGGGTGTTGACCGGAACCGGAAGCTTCGGGTGTTGACCGGAAGTCACGTGGTGACGTGGAACAACAAAGAAATGTATCGGTTTCTTTTTGCCTTCGGCCGTCGTAGGGTACGGATCGGGCCTCTAGTGGCTAGTGTGGGGTCACAATAATCAAGTAGTGTTCTCTCTCTCTTTCTCTCTGCCTTTCCTCCTCTCTGGTACGACCCCACTGGACGAGCACAATAATAAAGGAGCAGTTGTGACTACATATTTCTCATGTTATAAATTTCTATCAACACCATTTTAGCACTGTGAATTTGGAGGCACGTGGACGAGACCCGCTATATAATATATACGCCGCCGCCTTACCGTTATCGTAGTAGCGCTCGAAAAAAAGGACAACGTTACTTATATCATTTTGGTATCGTGAAAATATACCACAACGGTACAATAGGCCATAATTGTTTTTGACTAAATATATAAAAAGAAAATTAAAATAAACTTTAGTACTTAAGATTAAAATACATCTGTCCCATAATATATATATATATATATATATATATATATAATATATATATGGGAGAATATGTGCTTAATTGAAGTCGAACCTAATTTTTGAAAGTTAATTAATTAATTAGGCGGGATTACCTATTTAAATGTAAGGCTAAACAAATTGAGAAAAATCAATCTCTGTATGTACATTTCGGCCTATTAGGCCTCATCAGCAGAGCTATAGATACAAAGACTGCCCAGTGTGTGATTCGAAACCTGTCAAGCTGACAAGCAAGCCTCTTACCTCCACACCAAACGCACTTAGCTAGATTTCTTCGTTTTGTTAAGGAGTAAGAGGCTTGCTTATCAGCTTGACAGACAGGTTTCGAATCACACACGGGGCAGTCTTTGTATCTATAGGCTGAAATGTACATAGAGAGATTGATTTTTCTCGATTTGTTTAGCCTTACATTTAAATAGGTAATCCCGCCTAATTAATTAATTAACTTTCAAAAATTAGGTTCGACTTCAATTAAGCACATATTCTCCCAAATATTGTCGGCTGAAAATAGCCATATCACAAACATCATCTGTTTGTTTACTTCTCATATATATATATATATATATATATATATATATATATATATATATATATATATATATATACACTCTAGGCATTTTGAGTCTACAGTTGGACAAAGGTCTTACCATGACACCCTTAATTGTGTCAACCTCTGTCATGTTCTACCTTCATCAGGTAATGGAAGCGCGTGGTGTAATGGTTAAAGTCATGGGAAATGGACCCGTCGCCACGAGTTCAAATCCTGGACGTGGTAACTGCATTTTCACTTAACGTTAATACCCTTGGGAAAGGTATGAATCCTACTCTCCCTCCAGTTATGGATAAATAGTAGGGCAGACTGGGCTCTTTAACCTTGGTTGGGCAACCGGTCTAGGAGAAGGAAAACTCTGAATTGAACTCCGCTTAAGAAATTGACCTTGTGTCACATCCTGCTCATGTGGAGGGGTTGGTAAATATATACATATATATCAGGTATTATTCTACTGTAGTTATTTCTTGGGCACCATCTTATTATCCTCCTTTATAGCTTAGCTCTACATTGTTCCCACTTCCATTTTTTTTGTTGTTTTATAATTTCTATGATCTCTCTCTCTCTTACCTTGGTCTGTTCTTTAATCCATGCTGATCTCTCTTTATTATTTAGTTATTTCTAGCAATGCCCTTTTCATTCTCTCTCTCTCTCTCTCTCTCTCTCTCCATTTCTCTCTCTCTCTCTCTCTCTTGGATTGACTGACTATTGATTATATTGATAGTACTCTTTGTGGAGAACCATGCAAAACAGAGGCAATCTCTGTCTCTCTCCCTCTCTCTCTCTCCCCCTCCCTCTCCCCCTCCCTCTCTCTCTCTCCCTTTCTCTCTCTTCTCTCTCTCTCTCTCTTTCTCTCTCTTTCTCCTCTTTCTCCCTCTCTCTCTCTCCCTCTCTCTCTCTCTCTTTCCTCCTCTCCCCCTCTCTCTCTTTCCTCTCTCTCTCTCCCTCTCCCTTTCTCCTCTCTTTCCTCCTCTTTCTCCTTCTCTTTCTCCCTCTCTTTCCTTCTCTTTCTCCTCTCTTTCTCCCTCTCTTTCCTTCTCTTTCTCCTCTCTTTCCTTCTCTTCTTCTCTTTCTTCTCTCTCTTTCCTTCTCTTTCTTCTCTCCTCTCTTTCCTTCTCTTTCTCCCTCTCTTTCCTTCTCTTTCTCCCTCTCTTTCTTCTCTTTCTCCCTCTCTTTCCTTCTCTTTCTCCTCTCTTTCCTTCTCTTTCTCCCTCTCTTTCCTTCTCTTTCCTCCCTCTCTTCCTTCTCTTTCTCCTCTCTTTCCTTCTCTTTCTCCCTCTCTTTCCTTCTCTTTCTCCCTCTCTTTCCTTCTCTTTCTTCTCTTTCCCTCTCTTTCCTTCTCTTTCTCCCTCTTTCTCTCTTCCCTCTCTTCCCCCTCTTCCCTCTCTCTCTCTTCTCTCTCTCTCTCTCTCTCTCTCTCAGTAGACTCAAAATGCCTGACGGTTACAATGAAATCAATTTAGATTACTTATAAGCCTAAAATTCCTTTCACAAATATCAACTATATATATATATATATATATATGTATATATATATATATATATATATATATATATATATGTATATATGTTTTTATTTATTAAGTACTAACCTAGTTTTAATGTGTATTGCAAATCTCATGCCCCCCCCCAGTCTATTACAAATAATAAACTACCTTCTTGTTATATATATATATTAATTAGTTACCTGCTGTTTATCACCCCCCCCCCTTACTGATTATCTTAATGATCCGATTAGTCAGGATTAACTGATCAATAGGTGCCCAATTTCTATCACTATTTACTCCTTCCCTGGATAACTGTTATTCTCTCATGCCTTTTGCTGCATTTATCTTGCTGCTGCATCACAGCGGATTAGTAATTGGGTGACCAATTAAGCAACAGCAGGTATTGTAAGTGGCCTTAGTCCATTGTTTATCAAAATGACTGGATTTGGTATTAAATGACCTGAAAAGGGTTGATATGCCATAAAACAAAACAATCAATCAACCATCCAAAGTTAAGCAGTGTTGAGCCTGTTCAAGACTTAATTGGGTGACCAATTAAGCAACAGCAGGTATTGTAAGTGGCCTTAGTCCATTATTTATCAAAATGACTGGATTTGGTATTAAATGACCTGAGAAGGGTTGATATGCCATAAAACAAAACAATCCATCAACCATCCAAAGTTAAGCAGTGTTGAGCCTGTTCAAGACTTAATTGGGTGACCAATTAAGCAACAGCAGGTATTGTAAGTGGCCTTATTCCATTGTTTATCAAAATGACTGGATTTGGTATTAAATGACCTGAGAAGGGTTGATATGCCATAAGACAAAACAATCCATCAACCATCCAAAGTTAAGCAGTGTTGAGCCTGTTCAAGACTTAATTGGGTGACCAATTAAGCAACAGCAGGTATTGTAAGTGGCCTTATTCCATTGTTTATCAAAATGACTGGATTTGGTATTAAATGACCTGAGAAGGGTTGATATGCCATAAGACAAAACAATCCATCAACCATCCAAAGTTAAGCAGTGTTGAGCCTGTTCAATACTTAATTGGGTGACCAATTAAGCAACAGCAGGTATTGTAAGTGGCCTTAGTCCATTGTTTATCAAAATGACTGGATTTGGTATTAAATGACCTGAAAAGGGTTGATATGCCATAAAACAAAACAATCAATCAACCATCCAAAGTTAAGCAGTGTTGAGCCTGTTCAAGACTTAATTGGGTGACCAATTAAGCAACAGCAGGTATTGTAAGTGGCCTTAGTCCATTGTTTATCAAAATGACTGGATTTGGTATTAAATGACCTGAAAAGGGTTGATATGCCATAAAACAAAATAATCAATCAACCGACCAAAGTTAAGCAGCGATTAGCCTGTTCAATACTTAATTGGGTGACCAATTAAGCAACAGCAGGTATTGTAAGTGGCCTTAGTCCATTGTTTATCAAAATGACTGGATTTGGTATTAAATGACCTGAAAAGGGTTGATATGCCATAAAACAAAACAATCAATCAACCATCCAAAGTTAAGCAGTGTTGAGCCTGTTCAAGACTTAATTGGGTGACCAATTAAGCAACAGCAGGTATTGTAAGTGGCCTTAGTCCATTGTTTATCAAAATGACTGGATTTGGTATTAAATGACCTGAAAAGGGTTGATATGCCATAAAACAAAATAATCAATCAACCGACCAAAGTTAAGCAGCGATTAGCCTGTTCAATACTTAATTGGGTGACCAATTAAGCAACAGCAGGTATTGTAAGTGGCCTTATTCCATTGTTTATCAAAATGACTGGATTTGGTATTAAATGACCTGAAAAGGGTTGATATGCCATAAGACAAAACAATCCATCAACCATCCAAAGTTAAGCAGTGTTGAGCCTGTTCAAGACTTAATTGGGTGACCAATTAAGCAACAGCAGGTATTGTAAGTGGCCTTAGTCCATTGTTTATCAAAATGACTGGATTTGGTATTAAATGACCTGAAAAGGGTTGATATGCCATAAAACAAAACAATCAATCAACCATCCAAAGTTAAGCAGTGTTGAGCCTGTTCAAGACTTAATTGGGTGACCAATTAAGCAACAGCAGGTATTGTAAGTGGCCTTAGTCCATTGTTTATCAAAATGACTGGATTTGGTATTAAATGACCTGAAAAGGGTTGATATGCCATAAACAAAATAATCAATCAACCGACCAAAGTTAAGCAGCGATTAGCCTGTTCAATACTTAATTGGGTGACCAATTAAGCAACAGCAGGTATTGTAAGTGGCCTTAGTCCATTGTTTATCAAAATGACTGGATTTGGTATTAAATGACCTGAAAAGGGTTGATATGCCATAAAACAAAACAATCAATCAACCATCCAAAGTTAAGCAGTGTTGAGCCTGTTCAAGACTTAATTGGGTGACCAATTAAGCAACAGCAGGTATTGTAAGTGGCCTTAGTCCATTGTTTATCAAAATGACTGGATTTGGTATTAAATGACCTGAAAAGGGTTGATATGCCATAAAACAAAATAATCAATCAACCGACCAAAGTTAAGCAGCGATTAGCCTGTTCAATACTTAATTGGGTGACCAATTAAGCAACAGCAGGTATTGTAAGTGGCCTTATTCCATTGTTTATCAAAATGACTGGATTTGGTATTAAATGACCTGAAAAGGGTTGATATGCCATAAGACAAAACAATCCATCAACCATCCAAAGTTAAGCAGTGTTGAGCCTGTTCAAGACTTAATTGGGTGACCAATTAAGCAACAGCAGGTATTGTAAGTGGCCTTAGTCCATTGTTTATCAAAATGACTGGATTTGGTATTAAATGACCTGAAAAGGGTTGATATGCCATAAGACAAAACAATCCATCAACCGACCAAAGTTAAGCAGCGATTAGCCTGTTCAATACTTAATTGGGTGACCAATTAAGCAACAGCAGGTATTGTAAGTGGCCTTAGTCCATTGTTTATTAAAATGACTGGATTTGGTATTAAATGACCTGAGAAGGGTTGATATGCCATAAAACAAAACAATCAATCAACCGACCAAAGTTAAGCAGCGATTAGCCTGTTCAAGACTTAATTGGGTGACCAATTAAGCAACAGCAGGTATTGTAAGTGGCCTTAGTCCATTGTTTATCAAAATGACTGGATTTGGTATTGAATGACCTGAGAAGGGTTGATATGCCATAAAACAAAACAATCAATCAACCGACCAAAGTTAAGCAGCGATTAGCCTGTTCAATACTTAATTGGGTGACCAATTAAGCAACAGCAGGTATTGTAAGTGGCCTTAGTCCATTGTTTATCAAAATGACTGGATTTGGTATTAAATGACCTGAAAAGGGTTGATATGCCATAAGACAAAACAATCCATCAACCATCCAAAGTTAAGCAGTGTTGAGCCTGTTCAAGACTTAATTGGGTGACCAATTAAGCAACAGCAGGTATTGTAAGTGGCCTTAGTCCATTGTTTATCAAAATGACTGGATTTGGTATTAAATGACCTGAAAAGGGTTGATATGCCATAAGACAAAACAATCCATCAACCGACCAAAGTTAAGCAGCGATTAGCCTGTTCAATACTTAATTGGGTGACCAATTAAGCAACAGCAGGTATTGTAAGTGGCCTTAGTCCATTGTTTATTAAAATGACTGGATTTGGTATTAAATGACCTGAGAAGGGTTGATATGCCATAAAACAAAACAATCAATCAACCGACCAAAGTTAAGCAGCGATTAGCCTGTTCAATACTTAATTGGGTGACCAATTAAGCAACAGCAGGTATTGTAAGTGGCCTTAGTCCATTGTTTATCAAAATGACTGGATTTGGTATTGAATGACCTGAGAAGGGTTGATATGCCATAAAACAAAACAATCAATCAACCGACCAAAGTTAAGCAGCGATTAGCCTGTTCAATACTTAATTGGGTGACCAATTAAGCAACAGCAGGTATTGTAAGTGGCCTTAGTCCATTGTTTATCAAAATGACAGGATTTGGTATTAAATGACCTGAGAAAGGTTGATATGCCATAAAACAAAACAATCAATCAACCGACCAAAGTTAAGCAGCGATTAGCCTGTTCAAGACTTAATTGGGTGACCAATTAAGCAACAGCAGGTATTGTAAGTGGCCTTAGTCCATTGTTTATCAAAATGACAGGATTTGGTATTAAATGACCTGAGAAGGGTTGATATGCCATAAAACAAAACAATCAATCAACCGACCAAAGTTAAGCAGCGATTAGCCTGTTCAATACTTAATTGGGTGACCAATTAAGCAACAGCAGGTATTGTAAGTGGCCTTAGTCCATTGTTTATCAAAATGACTGGATTTGGTATTAAATGACCTGAAAAGGGTTGATATGCCATAAAACAAAACAACCCATCAACCATCCAAAGTTAAGCAGTGTTGAGCCTGTTCAAGACTTAATTGGGTGACAAATTAAGCAACAGCAGGTACTGTAAGTAGCCTTAATCCATTGTTTATCAAAATGACTCGATTTGGTATTAAATTACCTGAAAGGGGTTGATATGCCATAAGACAAAACAATCCATCAACCATCCAAAGTTAAGCAGTGTTGAGCCTGTTCAATACTTAATTGGGTGACCAATTAAGCAACAGCAGGTACTGTTAGTAACCCGAGTCCTTTGTTAATCAAAATGACCTGATTCAGCATTAAATGACCCAAAAGAGGTTGATGTGCCATAAAACAACCAAAAACAATGGGCTAGGGTCAGACATTTTACTTTTTATTTTAGTAAAGTAAAGTCGACGGGTGGCCTAAAGTCGGTATCAGCCAGTCAGCGAGGGAGTCTATCCCCTTTTCAATAGCGCTAGACCAAGGAGATTGTTTTAGCATCTGAGGTGGAGCGCCACACCTACCATCAGCTCCTTACTTTACCGCACAGATCCCTGTGCTACTCATACGCTGAGTTGGCGGGGACCGGTATCGAACTAGGAACTTTGTGGCTTCTAGCCGAACACTCTACCGACTGAGCTAACCCGGCCCCGGGTTACTTTTTATAACCAGTGTTATATACCCCCACCTTGGCTATATACACAATGTTCTTTTGTTAAAGAGAGGTACAGACTGAGTATCAGAGAGATGAGATGCATAACTTACTTTCTCTCTTTGTTTGGCCCTTTGTGATCGCCTGGTTTTCTTGCTTGTTGCTTCTTTCTATTTCTTCTTGCCATGTTGGATTATATCTTATTGTTGGTTTTTCATCTCTTGGCCAGTCTTCTAACAGATGCATGCATCAACCAACAACGCCATGCTGTTCTTTTTAAAACCTTTTATTTACTTAACTAAGTTTCTTTACTATCTAACACAGTGCGCATGCAGGTGAGTCCCTAAGGTAGGAGACGTCTCTCTTCACCAACATCCTGCCTGGAACTGAGGATCTAACTAGCTCTCACATGACTTCACGTGATTTGCGGTTTTCCTGCCTCTGGGGTCAAAAGTTCCCAAACGGTCTGTAACTTTCCATTTGGGTTCTTCGTATTCCCGCTACACAGTGTTGTCTATAATCTATGCTACCATAGATTATGCAACAAATTGCTGATGAAGTGATAACAATGAATTCTTTTACCATGAGCAAAAACTTAAATAGAAGAGAATACAAAATAACACAACAGAAAAATACTTGTTTTTTAAACTTTTATTCCTAACTACTTTTTAACTATTCTAACACAGCCACAGGTGCAGGTGAGTCCTAAGGTAGGAGACGTCTCTCTTGCCAACATCTGCCTGGAACTGAGGAGTCTACTAGCTCTCACATGACTTCATGTGATTTGCGGTTTTCCTGCCTCTGGGGTCAAAAGTTCCAAACGGTCTGTAACTTTCCATTTGGGTTTTCGTATTCCCGCTACACAGTGTTGTCTATAATCTATGCTACTATGCATTGAGTCAAAAAAAATCTTATAGGCTTTACTCTGTCTACTTCTTATCAGATGGAAAATACAATAAATTTAAGTTAAATCTTTTTTTTTCTCTTTTCTTCTTTTTTTCCTCTGTTAACTTTATTAGTTGGGCTATATAGAAAAATTGCATGTTTAGTATCTTCCTCCAGTTGTCTGATAGCTTTTTTGATTTAGTGTGTCTGGGATGCACTATTTGCTTTCAATGAGTCCCAGCACAATTTAATGGGTCCCAATAAAGCCATCTAATCTACCTTGTACCTTCCTCTGTAATTGATTCTAAGAAACTATTGAAATGTGTTTGCAGTTAGCTTGAAATGGGTGAAGGAGAAAGAAAGAAAAAACAATGGGAAGCATGGAAAAAAAAATGATTTTACTGCATCCTTTTAGATTTTTTTTGTGTCTAGGGATGCAGGCTGCGTACCTATCACATCTGTCTTCGCTGTAAATTAAAATGATGATCTCTTTTCATTTGTTCAAAGACCATAGTGAAAAATGGTTTTCAGTTCTGGAGATTTAACTACTCACAATTTCACAAAGTCTTTCAAATTTCCTTCAGTTATTATTTTTATTTAACCACAATTACTGGCTAATTTCCAATATGTTATATAGTGATTCTTCATAAGCCCTAAATAATGTGTATTGTATACGTTGCATATATACTGGTCACGTAGCGAAGTATGTAGTCAGTCGTTAATTGAAATCATACATACAATGGGTATGGTAGGAACTTTGTATTTATTTCTCCTTTGGTTGGTGGGGTGGCGAGGTGACACTAGGAATGCCAGGTGACGATGACTACTACTACCGTTGGGATGACTGGCGCTGGTGAGGTGGAAGGTGCTACTGACGGCTCACAGCCGTCGGCTGTGACTGTTAGTGTTCACACTTGTTCTCTGTCACGAGGGTTCTGTCTGACTGACCTGTGGCTCGAACCCTCAGGCCTTTATATTGATAGGTACTCCTACGCATGCTTTATCTTTTGATCTGATAATGGACCTTTGTTATATATTTCTTTATCTTCTCCCTGCTTCTTTGACCGGAAAAGCCTTGCTTCCGTTTTTTAACTTCTTTGTTCGCTTTTACCGGGGGAAAAAAAAGTCCTTTGTCATTTTTATCGTTTTTTTCTTTGTTTGATCCAACCAGAAATCCTACTTCTGCTCGTACAATATAACAACAATAGCGACAATATTAATTGAGTTCATGTTTTTAAACAAGATGGAGACATCTCCATACTAAAGAGTAAAACTCTTAAATTTTGGACCAGTTCACATACCTGTAGCAATATCTCTTCCATAGAAAGCAATGTCAATATATGCATTGGAAAAGAAGTGACCCGATTTCTCTGGTCGGAAGTAGTGTCAGGGTCTGAAATTCATGGGAGGCTTTTAACACTATATGGGGACAGTGAACTACCACTAGAAGTGTGTATGAATAAATAGAGAGGTTCAAAAGTGGCTGTTAAAGTATGACACACAAAAGAGGGAGCAAAATATTGAGAATTGACCAGTTGATTGATTGGAGGGGACCTCTCTGACGCGCCTGTCTAGCCCAAGTAAGGACCAAAGTGGAGTGTTGCATGTCATGGACTGCTCAGTCACCTGGGTGCCATCTTAAGCATCATGGGTCACCATCCACAGCCAACAGGTGACCCCGTGGGGAGTCTTACCCTCTGCAGAGGTGCAGTGGTGTATTCTAACGCCCCAGCCAACAGGGCGTGTTCTGATTGTATAAGGTTATCAATTCATATCGGTTTGCATTGATGATTTTATTGACACCTTGTATAACTCTTTGATTCTTTACATTCACTTCCAAATAGCATGTCTTGGGCTAGACGGGCGGTCGGAGCCCCTCCGATCAATCGTCTGGTCAGTCAAGCCCTAGCACCTATATGATTACACCAACCCTATTGTCCTATGTCAAGCCCAATCCCTTTTTATCATATGGGTGCAAAGGCGTGACTGAGGGTCTAAATTTCCTGGAATGACGTTAACTCTATCTGATGGTGAGGTTCCAGTTTTGGAGGTTTGGGGAATGTGGAGCACTCCTTCATCACCATTGCTCCTGGTCCACTCTGACCGGAGTGGTAGTACCTGTTAGGGCCCATTCTAGGGTTAAATAGAAAAACATGAGTAATAAAAAAATTTATTATCCATTAAGAATTGATTTATTTCAAAATTTATCGGCATTAAATGACCCCCGAGGTTGATATGCGTAAAACCAAAACCAAACAACCAAATAGCATCCGAACTCGATTTGGCTCAAGTAGTACAAGCAGTGGAGGAAGTGGGATATTTGAAATGGGTTAAATCGAACTTAACGGACTTAAAATCTAAGGAGTCAAGCCACCTTCCCTAAAGCCTTCAAAATCTCAGTACACTTCTGAGTGTAAGAGAAAACTAAATGTTGAGGTTTCAATCCAGTTAAATGGCTTCCCTACCTATTTTAAATATCAGTAATCATCCTGGCCTATTCCCCCCCTCCCGTTCTCCTAGGAAGAATCTCGGAGGTGTGGATGAGGAAGTGCTATATGATAATCGGCTAAACTTGCAAATTGGTCGGAAAATAAAAAACGGAATATATTGGACAGTCTATGAAGAATTTTTGTGAATTTGGGTTACGGTTTGGGGATTAAGGTTGTTTTTAAATATGTATTGTTTAAAAAAAAAACAACAAAAACCCAAATTACGAATCCAACGGTAGACACATTAGTCTCAGTTGGTTGTGTTGTATTGCAATGTATATTTCAATTAAACTTGGTTTTTAAAAAAGATATTTTTCAAATTAATGGATAGTAATTTTTTATTTTTTATTATTTTTTAAGCAATCATAATAAAAAAAAACAACCGTAAACCCAGTTCACAAAAATTCATATCATAGACTGTAGTTAACTGTCATGGGGACCACCAAAAAACTTTCTGTTTTAATTTTCCGACTGATACAGATTTTTAGGCCAACCCGACAACTTTACTCTTTTTTCCTCAAAAACTAAAATCAACTGACCAGAATGGAGCTGGTCATTTTCTAGAACGAGTCTCAGCACTTAGTAAACCTGACCCCCCCCTCACCCCGGGGTCACCCCATGCTAGACTCTTGACCTTTCACCGAGGCCCAAAGGCAAGGCTGAGTCCAATTTTCCTGCCTAGATAGATTCTCCTCTTGTGACACTGTGTCTGTCAGCCTGGTCTCTAATTATCTTTTGTTTGTAATTTATACAAAAAATTTCCTTGCCGATCAGTCTGAGAGTGGGGACGACTGGAGATGGAGGAGAAAAATAGAATTCATTAGTTGATAAATAGGATAGGTACATTAGAAATAGTGTTAAGTATTTTTTTTTTTTTTTTTTTTAAACTAGTTTTTAAAATTGTTAATGTTTGTCTGAGAGAAACTTGTCAAGGACAAATTAAGTTAGGCTATCTATGGGTCAAATAGATCTGTTTAAAAATTATTCATATTGAAAGGTGTTTTTTAAGGGCCATCCTTTGGCCTTAAAGCAGGACACTTATCTAGTGGAATTGGATCCTTGATAATGAATCCCTTGGTTCCTCTGGTAAAGAGTTCTCAGTTCTTGGTAAAGAGTCCTTCGTTAAAATCCTTGGTTACTCTGGTAAAGAGTTCTCAGTGAAAGAGTCCTTGTTAATGAATCCTTGGTTCTGGTAAAGAGTTCTCAGTTCTTGGTAAGAGCTTCGTTATGAATCCTTGGTCTCTGGTAAAGAGTTCTCAGTTCTTGGTAAAGAGTTCTCATTGTAAAGCGTTAATGATCCCTTGGTTCTCTGGTAAGATTCTCAGTTTGTAAAGGTCTCGTAATAACCTTGGTTCCTCTGGTAAAGAGTTCTCATTCTGGTAAAGAGTCCTTCGTTAATGAATCCCTTGGTTCTCTGGTAAAGAGTTCTCAGTTCTTGTAAAGAGTCCTTCATTAATGAATCCTTTGGTTACTCTGGTAATCGTATAAGTCCTTCCTGAGTATTGGTAAAGGTCCGGTAATCCTAGATTATAATACCGTAGGTATATTTATTTATTTGTTACGTTTAATCAAATGATCAACAATTTGGAAACTCTAGAATATTTGAGAGACTGGCTGACGCCAAGAGGGGGAGTCCTAGAAATGACCAAAGTTTACCGGAAAAGAATATCTGCTGTATAATTACTGATGTGGAGAGGGAACATGAGATGAACACCTCAGCTTAGAACAAAGCTACCAAGAGTGTACGCACAATTTCGGGGAAGGAAAGCGATCCTAGTATCAGTAGCAGTCAGTATTCGGGACTGGTCAGCGAACATCTCGTGGGGGAGGGAAGAAAATGGTTCCCAAGAAGAAAGTTTACCATGATCAAGAATGCCACATAAAGAAATAATACCGGAATAGTCATTAATACAGAAAATGATCGAACCCGAAAAAAAGATAAGTAACAGAACTTCTTTCGTTGTGAACATTTGTAAACTATTTGAAGAAATAATTCCGCCAAATGACATTATAAATCTAGCCTGTCAGCGTCCGTATCGTGAACATCCCAGCTTACAAATTTGAATTAAATGTTATGTTATAAATAATATTGTGTCCTAGTTGTTGTTCATTGCCAAGTTTTGCATGTACACCTCTCATTTTCCTTTGGTATCTCTGATAAGAGGCTGTATAGCGTTGAACACAATAGGTGAACTAACATTGTAACTTTTAGTTAACCTCTTGATACTGAAAAATGACTATTTCTTGTTTGTAAATAATTTTCTCGTAAAACTCTACAATTGATAACTTTAAATATATATCAAAATAAAACAACTTAAATATATATCAATAAAACAAATAATATAAAAACTAAAAAAAATAGCTCAGTGGCTAGAGTGTTCGGCTAGGATCACAAGGTTCAGTTCGATACGCCTCGCCAACTCAGCGTATGAGTAAGCACAGGAATCTGTGCGGTAAAGTGAGGAACTGATGGTAGGTGTGGCGCTCCACCTCGAAGCTAAAATAATCTCCTTGGTCTAGCGCTATTGTAAAGGGGGAATAGACTCCCTCACTGTCTGGCTGATACTCGACATTAGGCCACAGTTCAGACGATTACTTTACTTACTTATATATAAATATTTCCAACTAGGCAAAAAAAAAAAAAAAAAAAAAAGAAACGTTCTCGGGGATGATAAACATTAATTCTTGAAGGTGTTGTCTGAGAGGTTGGGATGTTAAAATTCAATACAGAAGTTTTGTATATTAGTAAGTAAAATCATTATAATTTATTAAGAGAGTAACAAAATAAAACTGTTTGAAATGGAAACTTAGTTCTCCCTCCCACCTAAGTAAAATGTTTGATAATTAATAGATGCACGCAACGTGCATCTATTAATTATCAATTAAATAATTATTTAGAATATTTTACATATAAATTTTACACAAAATCACTGCTATTAATATATTTGTAATCTTTTTAGTTAACCTCTTGATACTGAAAACATGACAATTTCTTGTTTGTAAATAATTTTCTCGTAAAACTCTACACGTTAGATAACTTTAAATATATCTTAAAATAAAACAAACTATAGATATATAATACTGGGCATTTATTTATTAAAACTTGTTTTAAAAAACAAGGACTGTTTAAATCTGCACACTCAAGTTTTAAATGTACATATTCTATGTATTAACAATTTTGAGTAATGGGATGTAAACAGTGATGTAGTTTCAGTTACAGACAAATGTCCATTATTGATACTAGCAAATATATTCACCCTCCATAGGGTGCAAGTATTTAAGTTTTAATATAATAAAATATCATATTAAATTAGAAAGGCTAATGAAACTGAATAAGAATGTAGATAAAAAGTTTTGGAACAGAGGGGTATGATTGAAAAATAGAACAACTTTGAAACTAACTCTTCCATCATTTTCCGTTACTCCCGTCTTTCATAGCTAGATTTTCCTAATTTAACTGTTTAGTTAAAATAGGAAGTAAAGAATGATATTAGTTATTTCTTCTTGTTAAGGGATTTCTTTTAAGATTTATTGAAGAGATTTTTGCTCATATTCATTAAGATAAAACCAAACAATTAGAAATTAATAATACTAAGTATATATTTATTAAAATCAAATTTTTAAGATCAATATGCAAATTAGCCTTCCCATTCATACTGTAATCCGCTATTTTGTTGTATATATAAATACAATAGCGTGTCATTAGTATGTAGATATGGTCAACAGTCTTAATAATGTAAAACAATTTTATTATAATTGAGGTTTAAATAAAAATAAAACCATGGAGAATGTGATGCAAATAACAAAAGGAATTGTAACTAGTATAGTAATAGTTTCGGTTACAGACAGATAAACACACAATCTTATAATAAGACTAGCAAACAAAAAAAAATTAATTTTTGAAACATTGCCTGAGGGGGTTGGGAATTAAAAAATCAATGTTCCCCAAGTAAGTAAAATCATCAAATTTATTAAAGGAGTAAAAAAAAAAAAAAAAAAAAAAATAAATAAATAAATAAATAAAACAATTTGAAATGGAAACTTAGTTCTGATAACTTTAAATATATATTAGAATAAAACAAACTATATATAAATATATCTTTTTTTTTTTTTTTGGTTTTGTTTTGTTTTACGGCATATCAACCTCAGTGGGTCATTTAATGCCAATAAAATTTTGAAATAAATCAATTCTTAATACATAGTACAATTTTGTTTATCAACTCATGTTTTTCTATTTAACCCATAGATGGGAAATATATACCGGATATGTATTTAATAAAATCTGTTTTAAAATCAACGAAGAACATCTAAGGTTGCCTGCTTAAATTTTGAGTGTATTTGTGGTGAGCCGGAAGTTAATGCTTTGAAAGTAGAAATGACGAAAATAAGAGGTCTGCGCATAGGATCAGCGCAGGTAAAAATAGAAATATTAGAAATTATAATTTTCAACCAATCAAAAGCGTTCGCGCCTAAACAAAGAAGTTTTAAAAAAGACCAATTTCGATCCTAGGGAATGATATAAATAAGGAAGGTTTTCAAAGAACAGTTCAGAAGATCAAGTATGCCTGGATAGTCCACGTCTCTCGACTTAAGAAATATTTGCCTACCACTAAAGGTATTACAAGCTATATCTTTCTCTCTCTCTGGGAAGCGTGTGGTGTAATGGTTAAAGTCATGGGAAATGGACTCATCACCCCGAGTTCAAATCCTGGATGTGGTAATTGCATTTCACTTAGTGCTAATACCTTTGGGAAAGGTATGAATCCTACTCTCCCTCCAGCTATGGATAAATAGTAGGGCAGACTGGACTCTTTAACCTTGGTTAGGCAACCAGTCTAGGAGAAGGAAAACTCTGAATTCAAACCTGTTAAACTCCGCTTAAGAAATTGACCTTGTGTCACATCCTGCTCGTGCGGAGGGGTTGGTATATATATATATATATATATATATATATCTTTCTCTCTCTAAAAGTTGCTTGACTGCTGATATATTGAGAACTACCTTTCTTTCTGTCCAGTCTGCCCTACTATTTACCTTTTCTTTCTCAGTTGGATTAAACTGAACACTTTCTGGTAATTTTCACTTTTAGTTGGCTAAATTCCTAGCATAAAATTGTGCGTGCGCATTATCTGAAATGAACTTAATTGTTATTAAGAACACATTTTGTGATATTTTTGTGTTAAATCATGCAGTTGTATTGTTTTCGAAAAAGTTTCTAAGATTTGTTTATTTCGCACGGAGACTTTCAAAATGGTTACAGCTTGTTTCAAAGTCAAGGGAGGTTACTCTAATTGCCTTATTTGCTAGAAATTTAGCCAACTAAAGGTGAAAATTACCCACTTTCTCTATCTTATTACATGAACTTTTAAAAAAGCATATTCTGCAGGACTTTGATCAGTATTCTTGACTGCTGTAATATCTTTATTTTAATACAAATATTACTTGTTGAATTTATGAGTTATTTGTTTTTCTGTTTTAATATATGTGACCTTATGGTGTGTTTGTTATAATTACCAATAATATATATATATATATATATATATATATATCCACTCATTACAACCACCATAAATTGTTGACTACCCAATGTGATTTGAACCATGCAAAGGCGACATTCCAGCCACCATATATTTATTCTATGTTATGACAATTTTGGGTAATGTGACATAAAGAGTGACATAGTGTCAGTTACAGACAAATGGAGACCAAATCTCTATTATTGATAGATGTTTTTTTGTAAATATTTCAATTTTTAATTACATCTGATTTAAAGATACAATGATGCTGCCTATTTTTGACTTTCTTGTTGAGTTCAAATTGATTAAATTAATTCATATGACCCATGAGGTTGTTTGTTTGTCAGTTTCTGGTACATGCACTTACAATCCTTTTATTTTTGAACTTCATACTTTAATTTTTTTCTATTAATAATTAAGATCTTAGAATAATTGTTATTTTTCTAGAAAGAAGGCCGACCTGTTAGCTGGTTTTGCCTTCAAGCATTTTTTACTGTCTGATGTCTGCAAGTTTTCACCTGTACAAATGAAACTTTGTGAGAGAATTTGTTTTATGGCATATCAACCTCAGTGGGTCATTTAATGCCGACAAAGTTTTAAAATAAATTCTTTCTTAATGGATACACAATTTTGTTATAATTCAAGGTGGTCATTACTAGAATAGACTCAATCCTAATTAGGGATCATCCTCCACACATTACTTCAACAACCAACATTGTTTTTTGTTTTGTTTTATGTGACACGAGGTTCCAGTTCTGGAGGTCTGGGGAATGTGCAGCACCCCTTTATCAACATTGCTCCCTGGTTCACTCTGACCCAGAGTGGTAGTCCCTGTTAGGGTTAAATTGAAAAATGTGTTTAGGGTTAGTAGTGACCACCTCATATATTGTTGTTGGGTTTTCTTGTGTGTTTTTTTTTTTTTTTTGTTTTGTTTTTTTACATAGTTTGAAAGTTGATTATAAGTTTACTTATACTTATTAAAAAATTCTATTTTGATAAATAATTTTAGTTGGTGAGCAAACGTTTTGGTGAAATCAATGGTTTTAAAATTTTTCTGCTAGTGTATTTCAATCGTTGATGCAGGATCCTGTGATAGATTTAAGGCCATGGGTTTTAGTGTTGGCAAATGGTTTGAAGAGTTCACCTGCAGTTGATCCCCTAGTAAAATTTTAGCCTTGAGTTTTTTTGTTTTTTTTGTTTTTTTTTTTTCCTTTGTAGTCATTCCAAACCAGACTGGAACTGGAAATTGTCTCCATGCAAAAACGAAACAGTTTGTCACTGGGAATAATGTAAATATATGGGATCAATAATGGCTGACCAGAGTGTGGTCAAGTGACCAGTCTGGCATTAGTCACATGATCCAGGAGATTCTTGAATATTTAACAATTTTCCTTGCAGTGGACATTGAAAGGATTAAAAAAAATGTGTAACAACCTTTTTTTTTTTTAATACCAGGCGATGAGGTGACATTCCAGTTCAATTTAAATCCCCATTTATGGAAAATGTTGATAATTAACATACCAAAGCAAATGATTTAATTGAGAAAGTAGTTCTAATGTCTGCTTGCTATTAGTATAGAAAGAAAAGCACTTTTTATGATTTATTTTACGATATTTATCACTACTAGCAAATATATGCACCCTCCGGGTGCAAGTATTTAAGTTTTGATACAATAAAATATCATATTAAATTAGAAAGGCTAATGAAACTGACTAAGAATGCAGATAAAAAGGGGGTATAATCGAAAACTAGAACAACTTTGAAACTAACTATTCCATCATTTTCCATTACTCCCATCTTTCATTGCTAAATTTTCCTAATTCAACTATTTAGTTAAAATAGGAAGTAAAGGATAATATTACAATTATTTCTTCTTGTAAATAAATTTCTTTTAAGATTTATCCACGAGATTTTTGTTTATATTTCTTAAGATAAAACCAAACAATTAGAAATCAATAATACCAAGCACATATTTATTAAAATCAAATTTTAAATATCAATATGCAAATTAGCCTTCTCGTTCAAATTGTAAACCGCTATTTTGTTGTATATATATAAATACAATTACATGTTATTAGTACGTAGATATGGTCAACAGTATTAATAATGTAAAACAATTTTTATTAATAACTGAAGGTTTAAAAGAATGAAATCATGGAGAATTTGACGTAAATAATTAAGGGCATTGTGACTTGAGTAGTAATATAGTTTCGGTTACAGACAGAAAAACACACAATCTCCATTATAATAAGATTACACAATGTATATAAGGATTGTAAACATGGTTTAGACATTTTATTAGTCGATTAAAGTGATTATTTTTATTATGAACTGACTTAAAAGCCACCCTATTTGGTGGTCATTAAGCTTTATGCATTGAGCATGTTTTGGAATTTATCAAACGCGAACAATATTTTTCAAACAAGAAACAGTTTTTAATCAAAATAATAAGATTTGTCTATTTGAAACTGATATAATGAAATGACCCATCCCCCCGTACAGTGGCGATGGTTCTAACCACTATTTAAGAACACACAGATTACTCTGTGCAGAATTCACCTGAAGTACTTAGACAACGGACTCTCCTCCTAATACTCACGTGACCTGACTAATATATATATATATATATATATATATATATATATATATAACCTGTATGTAATGTGATATAATGGAATGACCCATCTCCTCACGTGACCTTACTATATAACGGAAACTTATTGCAAGGCTGCATGATAAACAACATTTTTGTCACTTAGTTTAAAAGACAATTTGATGTCCATAGACACGTCAAGCCCTAGCATCTATATGATTTTCCCAACCCTATTGCCCTTATGGCAAGCCCCAACCTCTTTTTATCATATGGGTGCTAGAAGGCGGTGGCTGCGGGTCTACATGTCCTGGGAATGACGTTAAACTCTATCTGATGGTGAGGTTCCAGTTTTGGAGGTTTGGGGAATGTGGAGCACCCCTTCATCACCATTTCTCCCTGGTCCACTCCGGAGTGGTAGTACCTGTTAGGTTCCCATCTATGGGTTAAAAATAGAAAAACGTGTCATTCCCAGGACATGTAGACCTGCAGCCACCGCCTTCTAGCACCCATATGATAAAAAGGGGTTGGGGCTTGTCATAAGGGCAATAGGGTTGGGAAAATCATATAGATGCTAGGGCTTGACGTGACCAGCCGATTGATCGGAGGGGGTCTCTCCGACCGACCGTCTAGCCCAAGATAGGGCCAAAGTAGAGTATTGCATGCCATGAACTGCTCATACACCTGGGCTCTATACTTAAGCATCACGGGTCGCCACCCACGGCCAACAGGTGGCCCCATTGGGGGAGTCTTACCCCTCTGCAGAGGTGCAGTCGGTGCATTCTAACACCCCAGCCGACAGGGCAGTAGTAATATTGGGTGTTCTCTTGTCTGCTGTTAGGAATACTTACCTCATGTAAGTGACTCTTTTCCAACCACCATTTACACCAGCATCTTTGGCAATGAAGCTGTGCTCGTGTACAATGAGGATTTTGTTTTATTGGGCAAGGGTCTGTCTATTTGATATCGGATGATTCTAATCTTTTAGCATCTGAGGTGGAACGCCACACCTACCATCAGCTCCTTACTTTACCGCACAGATCCTTTGTGCTATTCATATGCTGAGTTGGTGAGAGCTGGTATCGAACTAAGAACCTTGGATTTTCTAGCCATCTATGGGTTAAATAGAAAAATGTAATTATAAAAAAATTGTATTATCCATTAAGAATTGATTCATTTCAAAACTTTATCGGCATTAAATGACCCACTGAGGTTGATATGCCGTAAAACAAAACAAACCAAACCATTTACACCAGCATCTTTGGCAATGAAGCTGTGCTCGTGTACAATGAGGATTTTGTTTTATTGGGCAAGGGTCTGTCTATTTGATATCGGATGATTCTAATCTTTTCTCAGCTGTAACATAAAGCTGAGGAAGGATTTAATAGCAATTGATTTACTTTCTATAACAAAAGACAAAACGGATATGTAGAGTCGGGTAGGAGGTCGATAGCGTTCACAGATCGTATCGGTTTCCAGGTGTATATATATGAACAGTACATTGATCTACTAAATCAATGCTTACATTTGTAGATGTTGTTCAGGTGTGAAGTATTGTTTGAGAGATTAACAAATCTATGACTGAGGATTACGTAGGAGATGCAAGACTGATTTCAATCCAAAAGAAAACCTTTTTCTCAAAGTTAACACGTTAGTGAAGGGCCGGGTTAGTTCAGTTGGTAGAGCGTTCAGCTAGAAAAAACAAGGTTCCTAGTTCGATACCGGCTCTCACAAACTCTGCATATGAGTAGCACAAAGGATCTGTGCGGTAAAGTAAGGATGGTAGGTGTGGCATTCCACCTCAGATGCTAAAATAATTTCCTTGGTCTAGCGCTAGTGAAAAAAGGATAGACTCCCTCGCTGATTGGCTGATACCGACTTTAGGCCACCCCCGATGACTTTTTAAAAGCACTCTAGTACTTGCTCAAAAAAATGGCTAAAAATGGCCTCTCATTTAAAGTTAACTGTTATTTCCTATAAATCAAAGACTGCTAAATATGTTTAATATTATATTTAAACAAAGGCTATTATTTGGGATGGATTAGGAAAACAAATGTGACTGGCCGGGCGGAATGAGGCTGTATAGGATGTTAAGAGTTTTAAATAGGTATTTTAGTTAGTTTATTTAATATTTTGCCTGCTCTTATAAAAAATGATATACACTAGTGATTTTTCTTATTCTTGTCTTTTTGTTGTTTTTTTAGAAGTCTTTATTTTAAGGGAAATAACAAGTAACTTTAAATGAAAAGGCCGTTTTTTTGATTTTTGATTGATCCTTAGAGGAATGGGACTCTGGACTTGAAAAAAATTCCCAACAGGATGTTAAATGTTAAATAGGTATTTTAGTTAGTTTTTTAAATATTTTTCCTGCTCTTATAAAAAATGATATACACTAGTCATTTTTTTAAAATTCTTGTTTTTCGTTGTTGTTGTTTTTTTTCCTCAATTGCTTGTTATAATCTTGAAATGTTTGTTAATTCTTTCAAAAGTTATAAGGATATAATCCACAAAAATCCACAAAAATGTAATCCATAAAATATATTGAATCCATCATAAAACACGAGTTATGGATTTAATTTGTTTGGCCAGTTAAACTCGAAACTTAAAAGAAAGAAAAAATCCATAGTTTTTTACCCTTTTTACAGATTTTATCTGCCACACCCGGTTATGTTCCATTCCGTAAACATTTTCTTATCCTCTGATTATCAGTATTATCCCGATCTTTTTTTGGTTTTGATCAAAATATTTCAACCACTTTCTGTCCTTCATATCTACCAAAGGATGGTGATAAAAGTGTAAGATTCAAAGTTGTAATGTGAAATAAGGCCTTCAAAAAACGTGTTCATCACATCGGGGTCACCAGTTGTAAGATTCAAAATTGAAATGTGAAATAAGGCCTTCAAAAAACGTGTTCATCACGTCGGGGTCACCAGTTGTAAGATTCAAAGTGTAAATGTGAAATAAGGCCTTCAAAAAACGTGTTCATCACGTCGGGGTCACCAGTTGTAAGATTCAAAGTTGTAATGTGAAATAAGGCCTCAAAAAACGTGTTCATCACGTCGGGGTCACCAGTTGTAAGGTTCAAAGTTGTAATGTGAAATAAGGCCTTCAAAAAACGTGTTCATCACGTCGGGGTCACCAGTTGTAAGGTTCAAAGTTGTAATGTGAAATAAGGCCTTCAAAAAACGTGTTCATCACGTCGGGGTCACCAGTTGTAAGATTCAAAGTTGTAATGTGAAATAAGGCCTTCAAAAAACGTGTTCATCACGTCGGGGTCACCAGTTGTAAGATTTCAAAGTTGTAATGTGAAATAAGGCCTTCAAAAAACGTGTTCATCACGTCGGGGTCACCAGTTGTAAGGTTCAAAGTTGTAATGTGAAATAAGGCCTTCAAAAAACGTGTTCATCACGTCACCAGTTGTAAGGTTCAAAGTTGTAATGTGAAATAAGGCCTTCAAAAAACGTGTTCATCACGTCGGGGTCACCAGTTGTAAGGTTCAAAGTGAATACTTGAACAACTCTGACACATTTCTGAGACAAAACATTTATATAATACAGCACATGAATAAACAAGATACATAAACAATGGAAGATAGAATAGTGTACATAAACATACATACATAAAAGTCACTGACAAGATAATATAAAACACATAATATAAAGGTACAGACATGAGACTAAGAATAGTCCATGCTGTATAAATCACTTACAGTGACCAGTAGCCCCAACGGGAAGGAATGACAATTGTCTAACCCATGTGGTCTCGTAGCGAGGAAAGAGTTAGAAAAGAGGAAGAGAAGTTTGAAATAGCCGCTTAAATACCAGAGGTCCCTAGCGGGAACCAGCGACATAAAGCGGGCAGACAACTCCTCAGGCAAATGCGAAATTAACCCCTACAAAAGTAACAATTTGAAATAGAAACATCTTTTTTTTTCTTTTGTTGCAACAGTTTTATACTTAAAAACAAATCTGATTGGCTGGTTTTAATCATGTGACACATCATGTGACACATCATTACTACACGTTAGAATCTTACATATTCTGGATTGAGTTATGTTTGAAAAACATTCCCTTTTAGTTTGTTCTATTAAGTCAAAAACTGACCAATCTCTTACTTTAGATTTTGCCTATCACTTTCTTCACCTCTATGTATATCTTGATTACCTCCTCATTATATATGTTAGTTTCTCTGGGAGAGTAGAGAGAGATGGGAGAATTTGAAATGTATTTCTATGTTTAAATTTCACAAGCAGTAACATGTAGCTTAGATCAGGTCAAACATTCCCTTTCTTAGAAATCTTACAAAATTATTATTACAATTATAAAAAAAAGATATTATTAAGTATTATTTCTTAGCAAATAGTCAATAAGGAGAGAGAGGGGAGAGAGAGAGAGAGAGAGAGAGTCAACAGCATGACTTGGTGATGATGAATTCGAACCATTTCACTAAGAATGTTAATAGAATTAAATTATACAATTAAAATATCTTATTATAATGGAGATTGTGTGTTTTTTCTGTCTGTAACCGAAACTATATTACTACTCAAGTCACAATTCCCTTAATTATTTACGTCAAATTCTCCATGATTTCATTCTTTTAAACCTTCAGTTATTAATAAAAATTGTTTTACATTATTAATACAGTTGATCATATCTACGTACTAATAACATGCAATTGTATTTATATATACAACAAAATAGCGGTTTACAGTTTGAACGAGAAGGCTAATTTGCATATTGATATTTAAAATTTTCTTTTAATAAATATGTGCTTGGTATTATTGATTTCTAATTGTTTGGTTTTATCTTAAGAAATATAAACAACAATTTCGGGATAAATCTTAAAAGAAATTTATTTACAAGAAGAAATAACTGTAATATTATCCTTTACTTCCTATTCTAACTAAATGGTTAAATTGGGAAAATTTACCAATGAAAGAGGGGAGTAACGGAAAATGATGGAATAGTTAGTTTCAAAGTTGTTCTATTTTTCAATTATACCCCCTCTGTTGCAGATCTTTTTATCTGTATTCTTATTCAGTTTCATTAGCCTTTCTAATTTAATGATATTTTATTATATCAAAACTTAAATACTTGCACCCGGAGGGTACATATATTTGCTAGTTCCATATAAGAAATTGTTAGGTATAAGTGAATAAAACTAAGCCAATTGAATCAGAGAAAATACTCTTTTTTTTTTTTTTTTTTTTTTTTTTCTTTTTTTTCCTCCCATCATTTCAAAGAAAAATATTGTTTTTAAAATTACGTAAAAAAAAAAATTATTTTTGGTCTATATGGTTACCGTTGTAGGAAATGGACATGACAAGACAATTTTGAATCCTAGATTCGGCTGTTTGCATTTTCCCATAGCACTAATACTCTTGGGAAAGGTATGAATCCAACTATTTTCTCTCCAGCTATGGGTAAATAGTAGAGCAGATTGGGCTCTTTACCCTTGGTATGGCAACTGGTCTAAGTGAAGGAAAGGAAAACTGAATTCAAACCAAAGAGGCCATCTTGTCAAAAATTACTTCAAGAACTCCTGCTTCCTCTCCTCCTCCTATCATACTGTATATGGTTATTTACTAAGCTTAGCCTAGATGTGACATAAAGCCAGAAGTATGGGGCACCCAGTGAGAATCTAATTAACAATGGCTTGTGAATCTCTAGTTGTTAGTTTCAAGTGACAACCACAATAATCAGTTTCTTCAACTGAAAAAAGTATTCTGCCGGCAACACTTCCAGTAGTTCTTACACAATCCGACAAAAGTTCACTTCACTTTAAGATCGAAACACGACACGCTGTTCTTTCCACTGGAAAACACGTTTGGGTCCGAAAGAACTCGCCTCAGCATTTATTTCTCTCAGTGGTTGAACCACTTCAGCTAACAGGGGTAGCAGCAATTCTACCACTCATGATCAGGAAGCTGCGAGTTCAATCTCTAGTCACTCTATACCCCCCCTCGTGCAGGCCAGACACAAATGGATGCGCTTAGTCTTTATTACCAAAACGCCAGCCCAAAAGAGTTCTCAAACTGCGCGGTGAGAAGTCGGCATTTTGAGAGCGATGATCCTTAAACATCTACCCTTTTAGACGAGAAGGAAATTTAGATGTTAGTTTCAAGTGACGACCGCAATAATCAGTTTCTTCAACTGAAAAAACTATTCTGCCGGCCTCACTCCCAGTATTTCTTACACAATCCGACAAAAGTTCACTTCACTTTAAGATCGAAACACGACACACCGTTCTCTCCACTGAAAAAGACGTTTGGGCCCGAGCAAACTCGTCTTGGGCATTTATTTTCTCTCAGTGCCAAATCACTTCAGCTAACCGGGGTGACAGCAATTCTATCATTCATGATCAGAGGTTGCGAGTTCAGTCTCGAGTCACTTGCTATACACCCCTCACGCAGTCCAGACACACACAGGTGTGCCTAGTCCTTGGGGGCATGGAATTCTCAACTCCATGGTCCCCATTTCCGCCACTCGCCCTGTGCTCTCTGTCACAGAATCTAGCTTGCTAACCATTATACCACATGTGTGTCCAACTTGTCTATTTATAGAAGGTAGAATGTCATTTATACAAAAAAAAAAAAATGTTGGTTAATAATTGGAGATGACCCAAGGTACTGGTAACATGTACAATCACCCAGGGCACCAAAGCCATCCTGTAGAACAGTAGTTGTACTATTTAACCCATAACTGAGGGGATAAGAGGTTTCATACCTTTCCCAATGATATTTGACTGGAAGTGAACATGATACCATGACTGGAGCTCGAACTCACTTACAATGTCACATTACGCCATGGGACTCTTCCCCCCCTCGAGGACTTTCCAAAGGGAAATGAAAAAAAAATGAATTAGTAACAGAATAAGTAAAAGTAAAGTCGTTAAGGCGGCCTAAAGTCGGTATCAGCCAAACAGCGAGGGAGGTCTATCCCCTTTCACTAGTGCTAGACCAAGGAGATTGTTTTTGCCTCTGAGGTGGAGCGCCACACCTACCATCAGCGCCTTACTTTACCGCACAGATCCCTGTGCTACTCGTACGCTGAGTTAGACAGTTAAAATTCCCTGATATGAAGTCATGAGTGAATTCTAGTTCATAAGTGTGACACAAGGTGGAGTTCTATGGGTGATGCTAAAAATAGTTTTGTCTGCATTCCTATTTTGGTGTGCCCAAGGCATCAGGGACTGACTTTTACCTTGCCACCTTTTTTTAATGCAATTTAGTTAGTTCCTACTGTCTGGAATCTGAAGCTGAGCCAATAATTCATTCAGGTTAATGTTGGTTAATGATAGTCAGTTTAGTTACCCTGTTCCTCTTTAGAACCTCCCTTTATTTATTCCTCCTCTCTCTCTCTCTCTCTCTCTCTCTCTCTCTCTCTCCTCTCTCTCACATTACCAGCTTGGTAAAATCTGTGGAAATTGACAAATTTCACCTTAATCAATTCAAGTCACCAATCTTGTGTATTTCTGGTCCAATCTCGAAAATATTTATAGGTTGGAAAGAAAATAATCTTTCTAAATATGCAATTTTATGTGTTTTTATCCATTGAATTATTTTTTACAGCGAGTAAAAATGGTATTTCGCTTCAAATAGCCGATGCCCCTTTCTTTCTCTCTCCTTTTCTCTCTCTCTTCTCTCTCTCTCTTTCCTTCTCTCTCTTTCTCTTTCTCCTCTTTCTCTTCTCTCTCTCTTCTCTTTCTCCTCTCTTTCTCTCTCTCTCTTTCTTCTTTCTCTCTTTCTTTCNAAAAGAGAGAGATAGAGAGAGAAGGGAAGGGGAAAGAAGGAGAGAGAGAAGGGGAAAGAGGAAAAAAGGAGAGAGAGAAGGAAGAGGAAAGAAGGAGAGAAGAAGGGAAGAGGAAAGAAGAGGGAGAGAAGAAGAAGGAAAAAGAAGAGGGAGGAAAGAAAGAAAAGGAGAGGAGAGAGAAAGGGAAAGAAAAGGAGAGAGAAGAAAGAAGAGAAATAAGAAGAAACAGAAGGTATAAAAAGAGAGAAAGAAAATGAAAGGGGAGAGACAAATAGAGAATGGGAGAGAAGGAAGAAAGATGGAGAAGAAATAGAATAAAGAGAGAAGATATAATAAGAGAAAGAAGAGAAGAGAGAAAAAAAGGAAAAGAGTGATAAGCTTTGGTTGGGTTATTTTGTTTTACGGCATATCAACCCTTCTTGGATAATTTAATACTGAATCAAGTCATTTTTTGATAAACAAAGGACATGGGTTGCTTACAGTACCTGCTGTTGCTTAAGTTGTTACCCAATTAAGTATTTATCGAGTTTCTTCACCTTACCAATTTTCCTGAGATGATCCAATATTGTTCAAATGCTGACAGACATTGTTGATATATTGGCAGCTGTTTGAAAGGAATTATGACCAAGCATGAATTCAAGCAAAAAAAGTAAACATCCCCCCCCCTTTTTTTTTCATGGTCATGATTAAGGTTATTTTGTTAGTCTAGTATTTATTCTAAGACTAACAACAATAAATAAAGGAATTAAAACTTAGTTTATTAACTCTTAACATCCTGTTGAGAATTTTCTAAGTCCAGAGCATTCCTATAAGGATATATCTTATTATAATGGAGATTGTGGGTTTGTCTGTCTGTAACCGAAACTATATTACTATACAAGTCACAATTCCCTTTGTTATTATACACACATTCTCCATGATTTTATATTTTATTTAAACCTCAATTATTAGTAAAATTGTTTTACATCATTAAGACTGTTAACAATATCTACATACTAATAACATGCAATTATATTATATATTCAACGAAATAGCGGTTTACAGTGTGAATGGGAAGGCTAATTTGCATATTGATCTTAAAAAATTTGATTTTAATAAATATATGCTTAGTATTATTGATTTCTAATTGTTTAGTTTTATCTTAATAAATATGAGCAAAAATCTCTGGGATAAATCTTAACAGAAATCTATTAACATAAAGAAATAACTGTAATTTTATTTTTTCTTCCTATTTTAACTAAATAGTTAAATTAGGGAAATTTATCACTTAAAGACGGGAGTAAGGGAAAATGGTGGAACAGTTAGTTTCAAAGTTGTTCTATTTTCCGATTATACCCCCTCTGTTCCAAATATTGTTATCTGAATTCTTATTCAGTTTCATTAGCCTTTCTAATTTAACATGATATTTTATTATATTAAAACTTAAATACTTGCACCCAGAGGGTGCATATATTTGCTAGTAAAAAAAATGGCTAAAAATGACCTTTGCATCTAAAGTTACCTGTTATTTCTTTTGTTACATAATCATTAGATACCTAATGATTATGACAATAGTGTAGAAATCATATTTGTGCAGCTGATGGCCTTGAGAGTGAGTGACAGCGTTTGACCTCACTCTGACCTTGCATTCTGGGGATAACCGTGAGAAATGGAACCCCGATAGAAACCCCTTCCGGGTTAAGGGGTAAGCAACTCAGTCAGTTAGAGTTAGAACTTAGAAGCCAAGCTAGCAAGATGTGAGTCTCACTGCGTGATTGTCTGGTCTGGGGGTTCTACGAATAAAGTAACATCATCGTAAATCGAAGTCTTGTGGTTATACTAAAAGCTATCAATGACACAAGGCTTCTGATAAGGAACGATCCCCAACAGAGACCAGACACGGAATCCTCAATAGAAGACCAGACGAGACCTTAGAAGATATACCAGATCCGGCCAGAAGAATAGACGACAGAAAGAATATAACATATAGATATTTAGAGCCGGTAAAGAGGTATGCAACACTTTTAAATCAAAGATTTCTAAATATATTTAATATTACATTTAAACAAAGGCTATCATTTGGGGTGGATTAGGAAAATGAATGTGACTTCCGGCCAGGTGGAATGAGGCGGTATAGGATGTTAAGAGTTAAACAGCAAAACAATGGCTAACAATATAAATGCCTTCCTGTGTATAGTCAAGTTTGAAAGGCTTATCCGTTTAATGAAGAGGGGAAAATGAGGATATCTGGTATCTTCTATTAAGACAATAATTCTCAGAGATAATTTCTGGTTGGCTGCTTATGGAACTGATTTGGATGTGTCTATTGAATATTGGCAATAAACAAAAATCAGATTCAGATTTCTTTTCTTGCAAATTCCCAATCTTGTATGTAGGTATGTAGATATTTACTTTGATCTAGAAAACCCAAGCTATTAAAACCCCAAAAATACTGAATCAACATCTTGAAGGGGGGGGGGATGTCCAAATAAAGCATAAATCTTATTATAATGGAGATTGTGGGTTTGTATGTCTGTAACCGAAACTATATTACTATACAAGTCACAATTCCCTTTGTTATTGACATCACATTCTCCATGATTTTATTTTTATTTAAACCTCAATTATTAATAAAATTGTTTTACATCATTAAGACTGTTGACCATATCTACATGATATTTTCCACGTACCCCACTTGTACGGGTCAGGCACAAGGCCCTATTTATGTGGGACCACCCACAAACCGAAGCTCATGGGATGGCGGGTGAAAAATTGCGTCGATCCCGTCGGCATTCCCCCTGAAGGGGGGCGCCTCAGGCACTGGGCAATAAACCCAGCTCTGCCCCTTTAAATCGAGGGGGCAGGTGTTGCCTGGGGGGATAGCCCCCTGGGATCGACGCTGTTAATTATATCAATGGTCCAGAGGCCGAAGCAACTGTTGACCATATCTACATACTAATAACATGCAATTGTACTTATAGATACAAGAAAATAGTGGTTTACAGTGTGAATTGGAAGGCTAATTTGCATATTGATCTTAAAAAATTGATTTTAATAAATATATGCTTAGTATTACTGATTTCTAATTGTTTGGTTTTATCTTATTGAATATGAGCAAAAATCTCGGGGATAAATCTTAAAAGAATTTCCTTAACAAGAAGAAATAACTGTAATATTATTCTTTACTTCCTATTTTAACTAAATAGTTAAATTAGGAAAATTTACCAATGAAAGACGGGAGTAATGTAAAATGATGGAAGAGTTAGTTTCAAAGTTGTTCTATTTTTCAATCATACCCCCTCTGTTCCAAATATTTTTATCTGAATTCTTATTCAGTTTCATTAGCCTTTCTAATTTAACATGATATTTTATTATATTAAAACTTAAAATATTTTATTATATTAAAACCAGAGGGTGCATATATTTGCTAGTATATCTAATGATTCTTTTGATGAAACATCAATCGACTGGTCATGTCAAGCCCTAGCACCTATATGATTGTCCCAACCCTATTGCCCTTATGGCAAGCCATAGGTGCTAGAAGGTAGTGGTTGAGTGTCTTCATGTCCGGGAATGACGTTAAGCTCTATCTGATGATGAGGTTCCAGTTCTGGAGGTTTGGGGAATGTGGAGCACCCCTTTCACTCTGATCCGGAGTGGTAGTACCTGTTAGGGTCCCATCTATGGGTTAAATTGAAAATTTGTTTACAAAAGAAAAATTGAGTTTAATAAATTTTCTTCATGTCCTGGGTGTGACATTAAACTCTATCTGATAGTGAGGTTCCAGTTCTGGAGAATGTGGAGCACCCCTTCATCACCATTACTCCAAGTCCACTCTGACCCAGAGTGGTAGTACCTGTTAGGGTCTCATCTATAGGTTAAATAGAAACAAATGTGTTTGAAAGAAATTGAGTATCCATCAAGAATGAAAAAACAAAAACGTCTCCGGCATAAAATGACCCAATGGCATGCCATTTAACATGACCTAGGAGTCATCCTGGAGTAGTACTGTTAGGGTCTCATCTATAGGTTAAATAGAAAAAAAGGTAATTTATGAGGAAGTGCGTCCCAGTCTCCTGCCTCAGAAATTGCTACCCGGTGACTATTAAAATAATGTCCCCAGCTATGTTGTCTCGGCCGTGTTACTTGAAAGAAAACAACTAACTTAGGACGTTAAATATATTTTAGAGGGGGGGGGCTTTCTCTTTTTTGATATGAACAAATGGAGATGGTGGATAGATATATATAAACAAAGTAAAAAATGAACAAATTGAGAGAGAGAGATAGATAGATAGATAGATATACATCTTCATATCTAAACAAGAATTACAAATTTCTATAAATAAACAAGAATTACAAATTTCTATAAATAAACAAGAATTACAAATTTCTATAAATAAATTTCTAAACAAATTACAATAAAAAAGAGAGAAGCCCCCCCTACTAAAATACATTTAACGCCCTAAGTTGGTTGTTTTCTTTCAAGTAACACCACCGAGGCGACATAGCTGGGGACGTTATTTTAATAGTCACCGGGTAGCAATTTCTGAGGCAGGAGACCGGGACGCACTTCGTCATAAATTACCTAAAAATGTGTTTAAAACAAATTGAGTACCCATCAAGAATGAATAAAACAAAAAACGTCTTCAACATAAAATTACCCAATGGGTTGACATGCGATGGACCTGGAGTGGTAGTACCTGTTAGGGTCTCATCTATAGGTTAAATAGAAAAAAATGAATTTAAAAAGATAGATTTAGTACCCATCAAGAATGAATAATATGAGTACATGGATGAGGAAATGCTGAAAAATTTGTACACTGCATTGGTGAGACCTCATTTGGAGTTTGCTAATGTGGTTTGGAGCCCAAGACTCATCAAGGACACAAAACTCATTGAGGGAGTCCAGAGGAGAGCTACTAAATTAGTGAATAATTTAAAATCCCTTTCATATGAAGAAAGACTTAGGAACATTGACCTACCAAGTATGGTTTTCCGACGTATGAGAGGGGATATGATCGAAGCCTACAAATACACGCATGGTTTTTATTCAACGAACTCTGACCTACTAAACATTGCTCAAAATACCTATACAAGGGGACATAAATTAAAACTCTTAAAAAATCTTGTAAAGCAAACGCAAGACAAAATTATTTTAGCTACAGAGTGGTGAATACATGGAATAAACTACCTTCATCAATAGTGAATGCCCCATCTCTAAACTCCTTCAAGGCAAAGTTGGATAATCTGTGGAATGTTTATAAATATTCTGTGGATTTAAAATGAATATTTGTAAGGAACAGCTGACAGGTCTCAGACCTAATATACTAGCTGAAAAGATATCTTATTATAATGGAGATTGTGTGTTTTTCTGTCTGTAACCGAAATTATATTCCTACTCAAGTCACAATTCCCTTAGTTATTTACATCACATTCTCCATGATTTTATTTTTAACTAAATCTCAATTATTAATAAAATTGTCTTACATTATTAATACTATTAACTATGTCTACGTACTGATAACATGCAATTATATTTATATATACAACAAAATAGCGGTTTACAGTGTGAACGGGAAGGCTAATTTGCATATTAATGTTAAAAAATCGAATTTAATAAATATGTGATTAGTATTATTGATTTCTAACTGTTTGGTTTTATTTTAATGAATATAAGCAAAAATCTCTTCAATGAATCTTAAATGAAATCCATTAACAAGGTAAAATAACTGTCATTTTATTCTTTACTTCCTCTTATAACTAAATACTTAAATTAGAAAAAATAACAATGAAAGACGAGAGTAGTGGAAGAGTAAGTTTCAGTTGTTCCATTTTTTATTATACTCCCTCTGTTTCAAATCTTTTTATCTGTATTCTTATGTAGTTTCATTTTCCAATTTAATACAATATTTTATTACATTAAAACTTAAATACTTGCACCCGGAGGGTGCATATATTTGCTAGTTATTATAATAAAACAAAAACGTCTTTGGCATAAAATGACCCAAATGGGTTGACATGCCATAAAATCCAACCAACCAACCTTTGCTCAAACAAAAAGTCTATTGTATTTCCTGTTGTGAAATTAATGGCCTATATGATATGAGAAGACAGAAGACAGAGAAGACTGGTGATATTTCTCTCTCTCTCTCTCTCTCTCTCTCTCTCTCTCTCTCTCTCTCTCTCTCTCTCTCTCTCAGCAGGAATTCAGTTTTCTCTGACTGTCAAAAAGATTATTAATTAATTAGGGTTAAATAATTCCTTACCCTACCATTTACACCCTTGTCCCAGCCGGCTAATTGCAGTTCCCAGGACAGAGGAACTGTTGTATTAGGTTTAACAGTTGTCTCTCTCTCTCTCTCTCTCTCTCTCTCTCTCTCTCTCTCTCTCTCTCTCAGTGGGGATTATCAGTAACTGGTATGATAGGCCAGTGGGGACACCCTTCACCTACCTTGCAGCTTGCTGCTGTGTTTAGTGTACTAATTAGAAACCTATGTAACAGAGACATCAACCCCCACACATACATATATACATACATACATACATACACCCCCCCCACACACACATACATACATACACCTCTCATTCTAAGCTGGTTAGCTTGAAACAACCGGTAAAGGATTTGTGGGGATTTGTATGAGAGAGAGAGAGAGAGAGAAGGGGATCAAAAGAAAATAGAGAAAGAGAGAGAGAGAGAGAGTGACACCAAAAGAAAATGTGTGGAGAGAGAGAGAGAGAGAGTAAAAAAAAAAATATATATATATAGTGTGTAGGGAGAGAGAGAGACCAAAAGAAAATGTGTAGTAGAGAGAGAGAGACCAAAAGAAAATGTGTAGAGAGAGAGAGAGACCAAAAGAAAAAGAGAGAGAGAGAGAGAGACCAAAAGAAATGTGTAGAGAGAGAGAGAGAGAGAAAAAGAAATGTGTAGAGAGAGAGAGACCAAAAGAAAATGTGTGGAGAGAGAGAGAGAGAGAGTAAAAAAAAAATAGAGGAGAGAGAGAGACCAAAAGAAAATGTGTAGAGAGAGAGAGACCAAAAGAAAATGTGTGAGAGAGAGAGACCAAAAGAAAATGTGTAGAGAGAGAGAGAGAGAGACCAAAAGAAAATGTGTAGGAGAGAGAGTGTAGAGAGAGAGAGACCAAAAGAAATGTGTGGAGAGAGAGTAAAATAGAGAGAGAGAGAGAGAGAGACCAAAAGAAATGTGTGGAGAGAGAGTAAAAGAGAGAGAGAGAGAGACCAAAAGAAAATGTGTGAGAGAGAGTAAAATAGAGAGAGAGAGAGACCAAAAGAAATGTGTGTAGAGAGAGTAAAATAGAGAGAGAGAGAGAGACCAAAGAAAATGTGAGAGAGAGTAAAAAGAGAGAGAGAGAGAGACCAAAGAAAATGTGTGGAGAGAGAGTAAAATAGAGAGAGAGAGAGACCAAAAGAAATGTGTGGAGAGAGAGTAAAATAGAGAGAGAGAGAGAGAGACCAAAAGGAAATGTGTGGAGAGAGAGTAAATAGAGAGAGAGAGAGAGAGACAAAAGGAAATGTGTGGAGAGAGAGTAAAATAGAGAGAGAGAGAGACCAAAAGGAAATGTGTGGAGAGAGAGTAAAATAGAGAGAGAGAGAGACCAAAAGGAAATGTGTGGAGAGAGAGTAAAATAGAGAGAGAGAGAGACCAAAAGGAAATGTGTGGAGAGAGTAAAATAGAGAGAGAGATGTGTGGGAGAGAGTAAAATAGAGAGAGAGAGAGAGACCAAAAGAAATGTGTGTATAGAGAGAGAGAGAGACCAAAAAGAAAATGTGTGTAGAGAGAGTAAAATAGAGAGAGAGAGAGAGAGAGACCAAAAGAAAATGTGTGGAGAGAGAGTAAAATAGAGAGAGAGAGAGAAGACCAAAGAAAATGTGTGGAGAGAGAGTAAAATAGAGAGAGAGAGAGAGACCAAAAGAAATGTGTGGAGAGAGAGTAAAAATAGAGAGAGAGAGAGAGACCAAAAGAAAATGTGTGGAGAGAGAGTAAATAGAGAGAGAGAGAGAGAGACCAAAAGAAAATAGAGAGAGTAAAATAGAGAGAGAGAGAGAGACCAAAAGAAAATGTGTGGAGAGAGAGTAAAATAGAGAGAGAGAGAGAGACCAAAAGAAAATGTGTGGAGAGAGAGTAAAATAGAGAGAGAGAGACCAAAAGAAAATGTGTGGAGAGAGAGTAAAATAGAGAAGAGAGAGACCAAAAGAAAATATGTGGAGAGAGAGTAAGAGAGAGAGAGAGAGAGAGAGTAAAATAGAGAGAGAGAGACCAAAAAAATGTGTGGAGAGAGAGAGTAAAATAGAGAGAGAGAGACCAAAAGAAAATGTGTAGAGAGAGAGACCAAAAGAAAATGTGTGGAGAGAGAGTAAAATAGAGAGAGAGAGAGAGAGACCAAAAGAAAATGTGTGGAGAGAGAGAATAAAATAGAGAGAGAGAGACCAAAAGAAAATGTGTGGAGAGAGAGTAAAATAGAGAGGAGAGACCAAAAGAAAATGTGTGGAGAGAGAAAGAGAGACCAAAAGAAAATGTGTGGAGAGAGAGTAAAATAGAGAGAGAGAGACCAAAGGAAAATGTGTGCAGAGAGAGAGAATAAAATAGAGAGAGAGAGACCAAAAGAAAATGTGTGGAGAGAGAGTATAAAATAGAGAGAGAGAGAGACCAAAAGAAAATGTGTGGAGAGAGTAAAATAGATAGCATTATTGCTTCTGCACGCTCACCCCCTCTCTGTCTTTCCTCTACTCTCTTTCTCTCATTTTTTTCTGTGTAGTGTCTGTGTCCTTTTTCTTCTCTTTCTTTATAATAAAAATGGAATGGCCCATTATTCAGCTTTGTTTATCTCCTGAAAAAGAATATGACCCCCCATCTCCCCCTTAAAAAAAATGGAGATCCTGGGTTATTTTTTGCCGTCTTTGATATCAAGAAATTTGGTATCTGTTTTTTGTTTGTTTTATTTGGAGTCAAATACCTTATTGTGAACAATGTTGGGTAATTTTCACCTTTAGTTGTTAAAATTCCACTCTGATCCGGAGTGGTAGTACCTGTTTGGGTCCCATCTATGGGTTAAATAGAAAATTTATTAAACTCAATTTTTCTTTTGTAATGTCCTGGGTGTGACATTAAATTCTATCTGATGGTGAGGTTCCAGTTCTGGAGAATGTGGAGCACCCCTTCATCACCATTACTCCCAGGTCCACTCTGACCCAGAGTGGTAGTACCTGTTAGGGTCTCATCTATGGGTTAAATAGAAAAAAATGTGTTTGAAAGAAATTGAGTACCCATCAAGAATGAATAAATCAAAAACGTCTTCTGGGTAATTTTCACCTTTAGTTGTTAAAATTTCTAGCAAATAAGGCAATTAGAGTAACCTCCCTTGACTTTCACTTTGAAACAAGCAGGTAGCTATTTTGAAAGTCTCCGTGTGAAATAAACAAATCATAGAAACTTTTTCAAAAAACAATACAACTGCATGCTTTAATACAAAAATATCATAAAATGTGTTCTTAATAACAATTAAGTTAATTCTAGATAATGTGCACACATAATTTTATGCTAGGAATTTTAACAACTAAAGGTGAAAATTACCCAATGTTGTAGATACATCAAATATAAGGTGACAGTTGAAGAAAAAATAAAGATATACAAGGGTAGACTGAAAAGTTCATCTGATGATGTCATATCTGTTATTGATGACTTTTTTTGGTCAATGGGATCCAAACACTGCAACACTGATGGAAGGAGCGTGTAGACCACAAGGGGGTATATAGTTATAAAAGTAAACCTCATTTGTTCACATTCTATGAGAGTATCTTGGACAACCTATAAACTTTTGGACCATATTACCTTAAGGCACCTCTTTTCGATTTCGTTTCATTAGGTCATTTTTTTTTCATTTAGAGCGTCAATATCTGGTTGTTTGTTATGGGTTAGGGTTAGGGGTTAGTTTTAAGATTTTTAAAAAATCTAAAAATCGTCTGTTAAAACAAGACCCAAAGAGAATTAAAGCGATCATATAACCTTTAGGCACTCCTTTTTGATCTCGATTCAGAGGACATGTTTTTCAATATCCGGTTGTTGGTTAGTGGTTAGGGTTAGTTTTATAATTTAAAAAAAAAACTCTAAAAATCATCTGTTAACAAACAACCGGATATTGATGGTGTAAATGAAAAAAAATGACCTAATGAAACGAAATCAAAAAGGGGTGCCTTAAGGTCATATGGTCCAAACTTTTCAACCAACACTTGTATTTTCGGCTGGTCACGTCAAGCCCTAGCACCTATATGATTTTCCCAACCCTATTGCCCTTGTGGCAAGCCCCAACCCCTTTTTATCATATGGGTGCTAGAAGGCGGTGGCTGTGGGTTTACATCTCCTGGAATGACGTTAAACTCTATCTGATGGTGAGGTTCCAGTTCTGGAGGTTTGGGGAATGTGGAGCACCCCTTTATCACCATTGCTCCCTGGTCCACTCTGACCCAGAGTGGTAGTACTTGTTAGGGTCCCATCTATGGGTAAAATAGAAAAATGTATTTATAAAAAAAATTGTATTATCCATTAAGAATTGATTTATTTCAAAACTTTATCGGCATTAAATGACCCACTGAGGTTGATATGCCGCAAAACAAACCAAACCAACCCTTGTATTTCAATTTTCAATTTTTACACAGAGTACTCACACATTCAAAAGCAAAATTTTCATTTTTATCAGTAACACATTTATTATTGATTTTAAATGAATGAATGAATATGAAAGAAAAATCTGAGATTGCAATACAAACAACAGATGGTCTAAGAGACAAAAGGTGTATTTACAATCCAGGGTAGCAACAGATGTTGCAGGGTAAAAGCAAAGTTCAGACTTTCTTTATTTATTGTTTTTGTTTCTTGTTGATGGTATGTTCCAGCTAAATATACACACGGGGGGGTTGGGGTTCAAGTGGTTAGATTAGAAGTAGTTTCAATAGATACCATTTTAGATAGCTTTTCATTTTTTATTATAGACTAGAAGCGGCTACCCAGCGTCACCTGGGTAGAGGTGGGGGGGTAGCAAAAAAAGTTAGTCTTGCAGATCCATTATTACTGAATCACGAGTTGGACCCTCACAGGATGCCCCATTAAAATCCCTATGTTAAAAAAAAAAAACCAAAAAAAAAAACCTTGCGTTGATTAAGCCATTCTGAAAAGAAAAATTAATATCTCCTATACAAAATCTTAAATGCAAAAGAAATTTGATGCTGTTAATTCAAACAATTTATTTGCTAGGCATAAAACAACAAACAACAATATAAAGTCCTTCCTGTATATAAAGTTGAGTTTAAGGGACTTACCGAGCGTTGGATAAGGTATCTTAGGGTGGTTTCCTGGAGCCCCTGAATTCGTTGCCTCGTGGCACCGCGGGCGGATTCTGTCTGACTACTTTTTGGATATTGCGCCAAAACTCTGGGCTATCACGTGATTGGTAAATCCAATCACAGAGCCTCTCTCTCACTCACTCTATATACAGGAATAACCATTTTACTGACCCAACACTGTTATCATTTAAATTTTATTTTTTTAATTATCTTCACAAATATAAATCGAACCTTCATTATTTTTTCCATGATTTTCTATTTGTATGTTGTCTAAAAGGGCCGGGTTAGCTCAGTCGGTAGAGCGTTCGGCTAGAAACCACAAGCTTCCTAGTTCGATACTGGTCCTCGCCAACTCATCGTATGAGTTGCACAGGGATCTGTGCGGTAGAGTAAGGAGCTGATGGTAGGTGTGGCGCTCCACCTCAGACGCCAAAACAATCTCCTTGGTCTAGCGCTATTGAAAAGGGGATAGACTCCCTCGATGACTGGCTTATACCGACTTTAGGCCGCCCCGACAATGACTTATATGTTGTCTGTCATCTCAGGAACACCCTCCCCCTATCCGTATCTATTTCTTCTTACATTATGAAACAAAACACATTTCTTCAGGTTAAATACTACCGAACGGACAGAAATTCCATCATCGTATATGTCACCCCGCTAAAAGAAAAAAAAAAATACTAAAAATCAAGCAATTAACTGAATTTAATGAAATTTTCAGTGTTGATACATTAATGAATAAAAGATATAATGCACCAGTTATTTTATTTAAAAACTTTTACATTTTTTCAGGTCTATTAACTTTGAACCACGTATGTTTGTGAATCTGTGTTACACCTCAAAGATACGTGGTTCAAAGTTAACTGACCCGAAAAAATGTAAGAGTTTTCAAATAAAATAAGTGATGCATTATATTGTTAACTACGTCACTGCTTACGTCACATGACCCAAAATCGTCAATACATAGAATAAAGAACAACCTTGTTTAGATTAATTTGAATTTAACCGTGAGAAATTTGATTTTATCAGAAAGAAAACATTTGAATTTTGACTGAAAAAAAATTTTTTTTTATGTCTATCAAAAAAATAAGATTTCAAAAATCCGTTCACATTTTTTTACGAAAAAGTGTGGTGAAAAAATCCTCTTGTGTTACTTTTAGACAGTAATAAAATTTAGATAAAATTGAAAATAAAATTTTTTTTTACACTAGAATTAAAATATTTGTTCAATTTTAATAAAATTTTGTAGAATTATGTAAAATTGTAGATACACTCAATTTTATTAATAAAAAAAAAAAAAAAAAAGCATTGTAGTCAGAATATTTTTCAAAAATTAATTTTTACACTGCCCGTAGGGTGTTTTTGTTTTTACAAAATTGAGTGTAGATACACTTAATTTTACATTAAAGAAAAAAAAAAAAAAGCATAAAACAAATCTAACTCCCACTCCCTTAGGCAATATTTAAAAAAAAAAAATTTTTACACTGCCCGTAGGGTGTTTTTGTTTTGCTAGTCTTGCTAGTGATCGTTGTCATTTGACTAGGTGAGTTGTGACAAATCAACATTTCCATCCATTGGTTGTCAATAGCAACTAATGACTCATGTCATCTCACCTGTTTCTTTTAGTATTTACCTTTGTATTTATCTAAGTAATGATTTTTTTCTTGTTTCTCTTGACAGAAATAAATATAGACATCCCCCCCCACAAGTCATAATGAACTGTTTGAATTTCTCTCTGGTATCCATTGGGAATCTGTGTAAACCATTCATTGGTTGTTGCCATGACTGAACTATTAAAGAAGTTACTAATTAGTCACGTTGGTAACAATTTGCAGGTTATTTCCTATAAGTCTAACATAAACAAAGGGGAACTACTCATGACTGATAAATTATTTGGTAATTTATGAGGAAGTGCGTCCCGGTTTCCTGCCTCAAAAATTGCTACCCGGTGGCTATTAAAATAACGACTCAGCTCAGTCTATTCAAAACTATCCATCTTCATATCTACCTATCTATCTATCTATCTCAATTTGTCTATATTACTTTAAATGCTAACATTTTTTTTTATTCATGTTTGTTTAATGTCTTGTTTTTAGTTTAAATAAACAAGAAGCGACCCCCCCCCCCAAATACATTTACTTGTCGAAAATATCTATCTCCATTTGTTTATATCTATCTATATTATTTTGTTTGTTTATCTATCTATCTATCTATCTATCTCAGTCTATATATCCATCTTCATATCTAAACAAGAATTACGACAAATTATGATAAATAAACAAGAATTACGACAAGCTGGGGTTGTTATTTTGATAGTCACTGGGTAGCAATTTTTGAGGCAGGAGACCGGGACGCACTTCCTCATAAATTACCAATTATTTATTTATTGATCTACTAGGAAAAAAGAAGACTGGTTTAGGGTTAGTTTAATGGGAAAATAAAAAAAATAATTTATCAGTCAAGAGTGGTTCCCCTTTGTTTATGTTAAACTTATAGGAAATAACCCAATTTGCTTTGTATTTAAATTAATGGGTATCTTTTTATTTTTTATTTTTTTTAACCCTTTTTCTACAGAAAACAACTTGAGTCAATTATATTAGATACACAAGCAGATTGGATTTTATGGAATTATTTTATGCCAAAGACGTTTTTGTCTTATTCATTTTGTTTAGTATTCAATTTTTTTGATACATTTCTAAAAACTCATTTTGTTATCTATTTAACCCATAGATGGAAGCCTAACGAGTATTACCTCTCAAGGTTGGGGGTTTGCCATGAATAGCATTCCTAGTTGATTTTTTTTAATTTGAGGTTATTGTTATTTAATCATATTAGTTAAATAGAGCTGTGTAAATGGAGTTCAAAACTGTTTGAATTATGCAAATATCATCAGTGGTTCAAAAGTTATGAGAATTTAAAACCCCGATATTGGGGCTACAAAAGTGGACCTAGTTTTGTTAAAAAAAATGTAAATTCACAGACCAATTCAAAACAAGAAATTCAGTAATTTCTTCACCATTTCTTTATTGATAAAATGATAATGAAATTTATTGTGTACAGCGCTCAGGTGCACCACAACTCATCAAAGTCTCATGTCAAGTACACAGAATAATGTAGTGTCAGGAACATGCACAGTTTACAGTAGTAATATACATTATTATTTTTGGAGCAATTTTGATAAAACTTTGCATTCTTATGTGAAATTGTATGTTCTTTCTGATAATGCATTCAAATTTTATGTATCTCCATGCTGGAACCCATTATTTGGGGAATAAGAAGTATGGATATCAACATTTTTTTTTTTTTTTTTTTTTCATGTTTACCACAAGATTATTAAACATTTTAATTTTAATACAGTACATATACACATATATAGTATTAATTTATATAAATAACATCACTTTGGACTTAAAAATAGCTTTTTAAATACCTGTTATGTTGTATTACATACAACAAATAGAATAACTCTTTATATAATTTTATTTAATAAAGCCTGTCCTTTTGTTTACGTAAGTTTTTTTTTTCCAAAACTGAAAGTTTGACAAAAACTCTGACCGTAGACAATCCTTAAAATTTTATACATTATATATGAAAATAATTCTGAGACTATCATCTATTAATTATATAGTGCTCTTTTTTTTCTTATCTTATATTTTTTTAAGAAATCTTTGTTCACTTTGGTCTGTTGCGGTTTCGCATCCAAAGGTTGAAAAAAAAAAAGTTTCTGCTTGTAGTTAAACATGTCTCCCAATTAAGTGTAAAATGTCAAGAATATTGATAAAGATTAACCACTTTGATTTTATTTAAAAAAAGCAGCACGGAAAATTCATCTATGAAAAAAAATTTGTATAACGCATTTTCGCCATTCGAAGATAAAATACCATTTTAACTTGCTGTAAAAAAATAATTAAAAAAACACATACAAATTACATATTTAGAAAGATTATTTCATTTTCTTTCCAACCATATAAATATTAGAAAAATTGGACCGGAAATATACGAGTAATTACTATTCAAGCCGATAAGGTCAGAATTACGATGCCTGTTCAGAGATTGTTTTTATATTCGAAAATCGAATAAATTTGACGGTTTTCTTTTCAAAATTAAAACTTTGAGCAAAATCCCTGACGATGTAGCATCATTTTTATTCCACACATATGAAAATAATTCTGAGACTTTCTATATAATGCTTTTATTTTTTTTTTTTTGCTTCTCTTATATTTTTTGAAGAAATCGCCTTCAACTTTGCTCTATTGTATTTTCGCTTCATGAGGCCTAGAAACAAAACAAAAAAAAAGTTCTGTACTTCCAGGTGTCTTCTAATTGAGTGTAAAATTTCAAGAATATTGATAAAGATTAGCCACTATGACTTTGAAAAATGCATCCCAGTGTTTTTTGTTGTTTTTTTCTTCCCCCACCATTTCCAGCTAACTGTAAATACATTTCAATATTTTCTTGGAAACGAATTATACTGTATGAGATACAAGGTAGGGGTTAGATGGCTTTAGTTGTTCATAAATAAAAACTCTATAATTTATTAAGAAACTTTAGTTGAGACCCAAACAAATTTCCGGGGACTCATTCACATTAAATACATGTGTCCCAGGACGCACTAAATTAAAAAGCGATCAGTATCACTGTATATGTATATATTTACCAAACCCTCCGCATGAGCAGGATGTGACACAAGGCCAATTTCTTAAACAGAGTTTAACAGGTTTGAATTCAGAGTTTTCCTCCTCCTAGACTGGTTATCTAGCCAAGGTTAATGAGATCTGTCTGTACTGCTATTTACCAATAACTGGAGAAAGAATTAGATTCATACCTTTCCCAAGGGTATTAGCGCTATGTTGAAATCCAAACAGCTTTGTCCAGGAATTGAACTCAGGTCGACGAGTCCATTTCCTACAACTCTAACCTTTACACCACACACCTAAGTATTTATGTATGTAAGTAGGTAGAGAAAGAAATTATGAAAATTACCTTGAATAATAATATTGTGCGAAGAAAGCCTAATAAAAAAAGTGGGAAATACAAACAGCCTTGTCCAGGATTCGAACTCAGGTCGACAATTTCATATCCTACAACTCTTACACCACACACCTGTGTATGTAGGTAGAGAAAGAAATTATGAAAATTACCTTGAATAATAATATTGTGCAAAAAAAGCCTAATAAAAAAAAAATTTAAAAAAGTGGGAAATACAAATAGCCTTGTCCAGGAATTGAACTCGGCTCGACGAGTCCATTTCCTACAACTCTAACCATTACACCACGCACACCTCCAAGCATCACTGTTTATAGATTTGTAGGCCATAATCACTTAATTACATAAAGAGGAATCGGTCAAAGTTTTTGTGTTCTAGACTCCATAGCCCCTTCGATCAATTGGCTGGTCATGTCAAGCCCTAGCACCTGTATGATTGTCCCAGCCCGATTGCCCTTATGGCAAACCCCAACCCTTTTTATCATATGGTTGCTAGAAGGCAGTGACTGAGGGTCTTCATGTCCTGGGAATGATGTTAAACTCTATCTGATGGTGAGGTTCCAGTTTTAGAGGTTTGGGGAATATGGAGCACCCTTCATCACCATTGCTCCCTGGTCCACTCTGACCCGGAGTGGTAGTACCTGTTAGGGTTCCACTATGGGTTAAATAGAAAAACGTGTTTATAAACAAAATTGATTATCTATTAAGAATGAATTCATTTCAAAACTTTGTCGGCATTAAATGACCCTCTGAGGTTGATATGCCTGAAAACAAACCACATGACCTCGTCTAAACTCAACACAGAGATAACTGATAACCTCAATATTTTTATAGAAATAATGATAATAATTTTGACCTAGAAAACCCTGCATCATCACAAAAGTACAAAACAAATTGGACACATGGCCTAGTGGATATGGTAGTTAGGTTAAGACAGTTCTAAGTGACAGTTATCTCTGGATTCCGGGTTCAATCCTGAGTAGAGGCAGTTAGATAGAAAAATAATTAACACAACTCCTACCCCAGCTATGGTTAGCGGAATGAGAACAGGATACCCCCATGGACTAAATAAAAGGTTAGTTTTGAAACAAATTCATTCTTAATAGATACTCAATTTTGTTTATAAACTCATGTTTTTCTATTTAACCCATAGATGGGACCTTAAAAGGTACTACCACTCTGGGTCAGAGTGGACCTGAGAGCAATGCTCATTAATAGTTAGCTTGTATAATCATCCTTTGGACAAGTAAAAAAAAAAAAAAAGTCGGAGGGGCGGCCTAATGTCGGTATCAGCCAGACAGCCTATCCCCTTTTCAATAGTGCTAGACCACGCCGTGATGGCTCCCGATTACGACAAGAAAGTTCCAGAGTTCGACAAGAAATACCTGAAGAAGGCCAGAGGGTATATCGGCCGAAACGTTGTACAAATAACAATGAAGATGAGGACAATAGTCCGAATAATGCAGATACTTACAAAACAAATAAAACACTAATTAGTGTTTTCACTAATTCCACAATAAAAAAAATGGATTCTCTCGTCAATTTCTACACATGTGGGTTCATCCAATGAACAACCTTCACAGTGGTCTTGTTTATAGTGGTGAAGGCTTGTGTTGGACCGTCCGCACTTTTTGGCACAGTCAATACGAAAGTATTGGTGTACAAGGAATGCCACAAACCCAATCAACGACTTACCTCAGGTTTTTTCAAATTCAGAGTTTTCCTTCTAGACTGGTTATCTATCTACAGTTAAAGAGCCTAGTCTGTCCTTCTATTTTACCCATAGCTGTAGGGAGAATATATGGATTCATACCTTTCCAAAGGGTATTAGTCCATTCATAGCTAGTTGATGTAGGAGAATGTCACTTATGAGCTGGCAGGTCTTCTGCACAGCATCCAGAGTCCATGCAGAGCTAGTTGATGTAGGAGAATGTCACTTATGAGCTGGCAAGGTCTTCTGCACAGCATCCAGAGTCCATTCATAGCTAGTTTATGTAGGAGAATGTCACTTATGTGTTTGTCTTTGATTCTTTGTCCGTGCCCAGCATGTCTTATTCATCTCACTTGGATGGTTTGTGTAATAGGAGGCAAGTGGCCATACAGCTGGGGTGCTGCTTTCAAGATTTGGGTAATTTATGAGGAAGTGCGTCCCAGTCTCCCGCCTCAAAAACCGCTACCCGGTGACTATCAAAATAACAACCCCAGCTTGTCGTAATTCTTGTTTATTTATCGTAATTTGTCGTAATTCTTGTTTAGATATGAAGATGGATATATAGTTTTGAATAGACTGAGATAGATAGATAGATAGATAGATAAACAAAATAATATAGATAGATACGAACAAATGGAGATAGATATTTTCGACAAGTAAATGTAATTGGGGGGGGGGGTCGCTTCTTTTTTTGTTGTAATTCTTGTTTATTTAAACTAAAAACAAGACATTAAACAAACATGAATAAAAAAAAAAAATCTTAGTGTTTAAAGTAATATAGATAAATATGAATAAATTGAGATAGATAGATATGAAGATGGATAGTTATGAATAGACTGAGCTGGGTTGTTATTTTAATAGTCACCGGGCAGCATCTCTTGAGGCAGGAGACCGGGACGCACTTCCTCATAAATTACCAAGATTTGTTCACGACAGCATGCAGCATCCTTGTATAGTAAGAGAAGAGAAGGAAGCCGGGTGTGTAGGGGGGGGGTTGATAAAAAAAAATTTATAGTACGAGTTCTGTATTTAAAGTTTTAAATATTGTTGTTTTATTATTGGAACTGACTATGTGATGATTAATATTTATCAATATTACAATTATGTCTAAGTAATTGAATTATTATTATTATTATTATTATAGTTTTTATATTTTAGCTCAGTCGGTAGAGTGTTTGGCTAGAAACCACAAGGTTCCTAGTTCAACAATACCGGTCCTCGCCAACTCAGTGTATGAGTAACACAGGGATCTGTGTGGTAAAGTAAGGAGCTGATGGTAGGTGTGGCGCTCCACCTCAGATGCTAAAACAATCTCCTTGGTCTAGCGCTCTTGAAAAGGGGATAGACTCCCTCGCTGACTGGCTGATACCGACTTTAGGCCACCCGACGACTTTTTTCTTTAATAGTGTTATAATTTTTATATTTATTATTATTATTCCTTTTGAGTTTTCACATCAGTGTTAGCTGATGGTCTTTCACTGGAGTCTGAGTGACAGCAAGTCTCCTCGTGTCTCCAGGACTCTTCTGAGTATTCTGGCAGATTGCAGCAGTGCAGTGTTCTGAATGGTTTCAATCCTTTATTATTATTACTAGCAAATATACGCACCCTCCGGGTGCAAGTATTTAAGTTTTAAGGTAATAAAATATCGTATTAAATTAGAAAGGCTAATGAAACTAAATAAAAATGCATATGAAAATGCATAGAACAACTGAAACTTACTCTTCCATAACTCTCGTCTTCCATTGTTATTTTTTCTAATTTAAGTATTTAGTTAAAAGAGGAAGTAAAGAATAAAATGACAGTTATTTTTTCTTGTTAATGGATTTCATTTAAGATTCATTGAGGAGATTTTTGCTTATATTCATTAAAATAAAACCAAACAATTAGAAATCAATAATACTAAGCACATGTTTATTAAAATTACATTTTTAATACCAATATGCAAATTAGCCTTTCCATTCATACTGTAAACTGCTATTTTGTTGTATATATAAATATAATTGCATGTTGTCAGTATGTAGATATGCTTAACAGTATTAATAATGTAAAACAATTTTATTAATAATTGAAGTTTAAATAAAAATAAAATCATGGAGAATGTGATGTCAATAACTAAGGGAATTGTGACTTGAGTAGTGATATAGTTTCGGTTACAGACAGAAAAACAAACAATCTCCATTATAATAGATTTATAATTATTATTATTGTATTATTATATTATTATTATTATTATTATTATATTTATTATTTATCATAATTTTTATTGTAATTTTTATTATTATTATTATAATTTTTTTATTATTATTTATTATTATTATTATTATTATTATTTATTATTATAGTTTTTATTTATTATTATTATTATAGTTTTTATTTATTATTATTATTATTATTATAGTTTTTATTTATTATTATTATTATAATTTTTCTCTAAGCAAGTCCAAGTGGTACAGCCATACAGTAGTACTAACATGGCTACAACTTGGAATAATTGAAAGTTTTATCTCATCAGCAGAGAGATTCGATTTCTGTAATAATCAATAGGAAATTTATGTGCAACTATTTTTAATCATCAAGGAGAAAGTTGCATGACCCAGTATTTTTAGAACCATTCCAAATTAGAATCTGAATTCTTAGAGAAAGAAAGAATTCCTCTAAGCGATCCAAAGTCTACTGCGGATATTAAACAGTTCCATGCATAATATCAAACAAGTGATTATTTGATCATTACCGATGCCAATTGATGAACTATAAGAGCGTGTCCAATTTCTTTGTATATTTATTACTACTCTGTACTATTCAATATCCTGGCATCTGGTGGGTCGAGAGGAAGAGAGTAGCGAAAAGAGTTTCGTTACAGTTAATCATTACATGATAGCATTAATTAAAAATGATTGACTATTATTGTAAACGATTGGTGTGTTCTTGTTTTACCTGCTGATGTTTAGATAGCAATATGGAATGATAGGAAAGTCCATGGTTCATCTTTTGTTGTATAATTAAAAATGCAGCCAGTATTTTCATTAGTATTGAGGTTGGTTGGATTTTACAGCATGTCAATTTCTTAAGCACAGTTTAACAGGTTTGAATTCAGAGTTTTGGCCATTACTCCCAGGTCCACTCTGACCAAGGGTAGTTGTACCTGTTAGGGTCCGCTCTATGGATCAAATAGATCTGTTTAAAAAACATTTGTATTTGCTAGAACCATGCACAAAAAAAAAAAAATCTTAATCCGCAAAAAATATAAACATAGATTTCTTAAGCAGAGTTTAACAGGTTTGAATTCAGTTTTCCTTCTCCTAGACTGGTTACCTAGCCAAGGTTAAAGAGCACAGTATGCCCTATGCATGAGCAGTATGCGACACACGGTCAATTTCTTAAGCAGAGTTTAACAGGTTTGAATTCAGTTCAATAAAGCCTAAGTCACAAAACTACCTCTTGCCTTTGTCTCGTTCCTTAAATTCCATTTCAGCTTACCAGCCCACAAGAACAAAGAACCAGTTTTATTGGGGATAAGATACCAGTACAAACGAACCAAAACGAGGTTGCATGTGGAGGAATCATGAAAATGCTCTATATAGTTGGAAGCGCATGGTGTAATGGTTAAAGTCATGGGAAATGGACTTGTCGCGCCGAGTTCAAATCCTGGACGCAGTAACTGTATTTTCACTTAGTGCTAATACCCTTGGGAAAGGTATGAATCCTACACTCCCTCCAGCTATGGGTAAATAGTAGGGCAGACCGGGCGCTTTAACCTTGGTTTGGCAACCAGTCTAGGAGAAGGAAAACTCTGAATTATATCCTGTTGAACTCCACTTAAGAAATTGACTTTGTGTCACATCCTGCTCGTGCGGAGGGGTTGGGGTGTGTGTGTGTGTATATATATATATATATATATATATATATATATATATATATATATTAGCTACTGGCAAAATGAGCCTAAAATGCATTTTTGACAAAATGACTTTAGCCCCCCCCCCTCCAGAAAATAATTTACCAAAAATCAGGGAATTATCGGATTTTAATGAAATTTTCAGTGCTTAAGAAATTGACCTTGTGTCACATCCTGCTCGTGCGGAGGAGTTGGTAAATATATATATAGTTGACACCGACAGTTTTATGTACGTAATAATGGGGTACAACAACAGAATGAATGTCAGTAATGTTGTTATCAACTGCCCACTGGTCAGAATGTATGGCCATTCCAAATAGAATAAACCTCCGAATGAGGAGAGGACAGCTCGTCATAGTGCAAGCTAGTGGCAGTAGATCTATTAGAAACGAAACTAGCGTCTGTGTGATGTCAGTACATTCCAGTTAGAACCATCTTTTCAGATATGTACCAACCAATGTGAGAAAGTTGATGATTCTAGCCTCCCTACAACACATATCTATTACGTCGTGATACCCAAAATGAAACTAAATTACATTTTTGACAAAATGACTTTAGCCTCCCCCTAGGGAAAATAATTTACCAAAAATCAGGGAATTATCGGATTTTAATGAAATTTTCAGTGTTTATTTAACAATGAATCATCTTTATAATGCATTACTTATTTTATTTTCAAAACTTTCTCATTTTTTTCAGGTCACTTAATTTAAATTAATTTTTGATTGATTTAATTAATTTTAATTAGTTTTTAAAGAGTTAGCAGCCGACAAATTCGGGTTATCTCTATTATTACGTGACAAGAAAAATAATGCCTTCTCCATTAACTACCTGTTTGGCTTCTTTTGTTTAATGGCATTCGTGGCTTATCTAATGCCAAAACCATCCTTGTAGCAGAACAGTAGGGGTACTATTTAACCCATAATGGTTCATACTTTTTTCCAAGGATCGGTTCCCGTGAGATCACCAAAGTTAAGTACCGATGAGCCTGTTCAATACTTAGATGGGTGGGATAAACTTGCAAATTGGTCGGAAAATTAAAACAGAAAGTTTTTTGGTGATCCCCCATGACAGTTTAACTACAGTCTATGAATTAACTTTTTGCGAATTGGGTTACGGTTTAGGGGTTTGGGGATTAAGGTTGTTTTTAATTATGCATTGCTTAAAATTTTTTTTTTAAAACCCCAAATTACTATACATTTAATTAACCATTGAAATTAATTATTGAACCCAACGGTAGACACATTAGTCTCAGTTTGTGTTAGTATTGCAATGTATAATTTCAATTCAACTTGGTTTAAAAAAATATTTTTCAACATTAAATGTATAGTAATTTGTTTTTTTTTAACAATACAATACATAATTAAAAACAACCTTAATTCCCAAACCGTAACCCAATTCGCAAAAAGTTCATTCATAGACTGTAGTTAAACTGTCATGAGGGACCACCAAAAAACTTTACGTTTTAATTTTCCGACCAATTTGCAAGTTTAGCCTATGGGTGACTGTTTCTCACCTATGCGATCCTCGGACCAAGTCTTGATATATATATATTGCAAAAACACGGACATAAAATGAGGGTTCAATTTATTTTATCATAGGAATTTACGAGGAACAAGTTAAGGATTACCGAAATGACCTGAAAAGGGTCGATATAACGTAAAACAAAACCCAAAAATCTGTCCCAAAGGTATTAGTTGGAAAGTTGATGTAATAGCAAGATTAGAGTTCGAACTTGCTTACTATGTTGTCGTAATTCAGCACGTTAGGTACAAGGACCCTCCCCCTATCTGTGTGGTTTATGTGGTTTTGTGCCTTTTATTTTGTTGATCAAAAGAAATAACACGTAAGGAACGCCAAACTTGGATTTTTTTCTTCTGTCGCTGCTGCATCGAATCACACACAAAATAACTCGTTTGTGAAAAACTTATTGGATGAGAGAGACAGTAGTCGTTATTTACACTTTCTCGTTCTAGTCTACACAAAACGAAATCGCGAGGAAGGAGTCTTTGTTTTTTGCGGGGGGAGAGAGGCGGGCAGAGAGGAATCAAGTAGATAGATTATTCGTAGTTGCTGTTAAGCTGAGTAAGTAGAAAAAGAAAAAGAAGAAGAAAAAAACTACTTATCTTTTTCTTATTTCTTATGGCACTTACCCAAATCTACTCTTTTAGATTTGCTTCTTTCGAAGAAGCAAAGGCCACAAACCGAAAATATGCTGTTGTGTAAAGCAGCAGAAGTAACCACCTAACGAATCACTCCCCAAAAATGAACATGGAATAAGAAAACGGAAGAAATAGCCCCCTTTATTGAGTGGCTTAATTTTGCTTGAAACCTACGTCCGTGGCTTCACGAAGGACGGACTCTGGTTGTAAAATGGTGTCTGACAGGGGTAAGAAGCCCCTTACTTCGGTTACTTCTTTTGTCTACCCTGACAAGTTCCACTCCGATGGATGCTGTTGTAGCTTGTCTTACACACACCTAGACCATCGCTTCTCCCTCAATGACGCGTTCGTTCAGGTTTATAACCGGTAGGTTATTTGATAGATTAGTGTGTTTTTTTTTTTGTGACCCCCCTGTTTTTCTTTGTTTATCACATTTCCTTACTATGATCCCCACCCACCCACCACCTGTGTGATATACGATCTCTACCTTCTTCCTGTTTTTCATCTTTTCCTCCCGAGCACTTTCCGCCTCTCTAGAGTTTTCAGTTCCTTAAACGCTGTGCACTAAGAAAACTTTTTAACACTCTGTTCCTTTTCTCAAGGCGACTTTTATATTACTCTCTCTATCACTCACTCACTCTCTCAGACACTTTACCTTTTCTCATTACTTCCTCCCTTAAGAACTATATCTCTCAAAATTGTTCATACCATCTCTTCTTTTCTCAAGAGAAAAGATATCATCTACTTTACAGAGTGCCTTCATGCTTGTGGCTTTGTGTTGTACTAAAAACTACATTTAGTAGGGTATCAGCGGAATTTAATATATTACTAACTACAATTTCACTTATTCCCAGTTGGATCAGCAAGAAAAACTTTCGGCTGACTTCTGAAGACGGTCGGAAAATTAAAACGGAGTTTTTTGGTGGTCCCCAATGACAGTTTAACTACAGTCTATGAATGGTTTTAGGGGATTAAGGTTGTTTTTAATTACGTATTGCTTAAAAAAAACCCCAACAAAAACCCAAATTACTATACATTTAATTAACCATTGAAATTAATGATTGAATCTATTATTGAGACAGTTGTTTGTGTTAAGTATTGTAAGTTAAGTATTGCAATGTATAATTTCAATTAAACTTAGTTTAAAAAAATATTTTTCAACATTAAATGTATAGTAATTTGTTTTTCTTGTTTATTTTTTTTTAAGCAATACGTAATTAAAAACAACCTTAATCCCCTAAAACCGTAACCCAATTCGCAAAATGTTAATTCATAGACTGTAGTTAAACTGTCATTGGGGACCACCAAAAAACTCCCCGTTTTAATTTTCCGACTTAAATCAGAAGTCAGCCAAACTTTCTTATTCAAAACTTTCATTAAACTAGTTTTTAAAATATATTTCAAAGGAGTAAAAAAAATGTCTGAAACTTTTTTAATAAATTATTTTTTAAATAAATTATTTACAACAATAGTTCAGAATGTTTCAGAAAAATTGATATAATTTCGTTATCAAATAACTTTTAACAAATTATTTGATAACAAAATTAAACTTGACCAATGTTTTGTTGTTGTGTTTTTTGTTTGTTTTACTTTTCGCGTATAGAAATCCCATTCACTGGAAAATAAAAGCTGTTAGGCGTTTAAACATTAAATATAGACTTTCTAAACATTCTGTAAAAAATTGAGATCATTTGAACGAGATTTGGTCAAGTTATTAGATTACGAAACAATATAAATTTTTCCTAAATATCATCACGACTTTACGAGTTTTTTTCCCACCAGCAGTAACTGTTGGTCTTCTTCACTGAAGTCCGATTGATAACAAGTTTCCTCAGTTGACCCGGGCTCTTCTAAGCCTTCTCGGCGATCTCCAACAGTGACGTGGTTTCAGTCCTTCCTCTGATCACCAGGTTATTATTATTATTATTATTATTATTATTTCCCTCAAAAGATTTTTTTTAAATATGTCGATTTCCCAGTCTATTTTCTATTTACTTAGTCGCTTCAATATTATCAGCCAATTTCAACATCCGTGGATATCATAATAATATCTATCTACCAACGAGATCCTCTCAGATTCCATAAGAATAAATGTTTGGCACATGTGGGTGTGTGTGTGTGTAGCAAACACAGCTACCCAAACAACAATGTGTATATGTCACACACACACACACACACATATATATGATGTGTCTGAAATTTCTCTTTTCTTTTTTATAACACATAAACATGGAATTGTTCTTTATATTAAACGTAAAAGAAAACATTTAAAAATTAATTTTCCATTTTTTATTGACGTTTTAAAATATTTTTAACAATTAAGCGGACATTTTGAAAGTCCGCTGTTTGCACATTCCTATATTAGAATGAACAAGTTTTTTTATGTGTTTTTTAAAAATTTTTTTAGTGTATTTTAATTTTTTTTAAGTGCTCAGTACTGACCGGCATATACCTGTCTTTAAAAGAAATTGGTAGTAGTAGTAGTAGTAGTAGTAGTAGTAGTAGGACAGCCAATAAATTGTTAATTTTCTCATCGGTAGCCAAAGAGGAGTAAGTGAACTTAAACTACGTTAATTTTTAGATAGATAGATAGATCTGAAAGTCGTGTCACCCCTACCAATATATAACTCCTAATTAATGAGCTATAGTTACATGAAATGAGCCACTGGAAATGAAATAGAAAATTATTATTATTATTATTATTGTTTACTCCTTTTGAGTTTTCACATCAGTGTTAGCTGATGGTCTTTCACTGGAGTCTGAGTGACAGCAAGTCTCCTCAGGTCTCCAGCACTCTTCTGGGTATTCTAGCCGATTGCAGCAGTTTATTATTATTATTATTATTATTATTGTTACTAGCAAATATATGCACCCTCCGGGTGCAAGTATTTAAGTTTTAATGTAATAAAATGTTATATTAAAATAGGCTAATGAAACTAAATAAGAATGCAGATAAAAAGATTTTAGACAGTGGGGGTATAATCGAAAAATAGAACGCGTCTGTTGTAGGCTGCCGAAGCACTGAATCTTTCAAAGCCTCCATGCTTCCTGTAGTCCACCGACACTATACCTGATGCCACTCTCCACATACATATGCACACATGCGCACATATTACTACTGTAAACAGTTCATGTTCCTGACACTACATTATTCTGTGTACTAGACATGAGAATTTGATGTGTTGTGGTGACCTGAGCACTGTACACAATAAATTTAATTATTTAGATACTTAATTGGGTGACCACTTAAGTAACAGCAGGTACTGTAAACAACCTGAGTCCTTTTAAATCAAAATGACTTTATTCTACATTAAATGACTTGAAAGAAGGTCGATATGTCATAAAACCAAACAATCAACCAACCTATAATTATATATATATATATATATATATATATATATATATATATATATATATATGTGTCTGTGTACACATAAACATTATAAAACCATAAAATCTTGATTTTAAAACCATTGATATCTATCTATTCTCAAAGTAGTCTCTCTTAAAGTCAAGTTATGATGAAAGAACCGGTTCCCACTAGTTAAGCCTGTTCAATTGGGTGACCACTTAAGCAACAATGGTTACTGTAAGCAACGCGGATATTTTGTTTATCAAAAATCACTTGATTTGGCATTAAATGACCCGAAAAGTGTTGATATGCCATAAAACAAAACAACCAACCAACCATTCTTATAAATAAATGAAGTTATCTTGTTTCTAAATTGAATATTAATTTTTTATAAATACTAGCAAATATATGCACCCTCCGGGTGCAAGTATTTAAGTTTTGATATAATAGAATATCATATTAAATTAGAAAGGCTAATGAAACTGGCTAAGAATGCAGATAAAAAGATCTGCAACAGAGGGGGTATAATCGAAAAATAGAACAACTTTGAAACTAACTATTCCATCATTTTCCATTACTCCCCTCTTTCATTGGTAAATTTTCCTAATTTAACTATTTAGTTAAAATAGGAAGTAAAGGATAATATTACAGTTATTTCTTCTTGTAAATAAATTTCTTTTAAGATTTATCCACGAGATTTTTGTTTATATTTCTTAAGATAAAACCAAACAATTAGAAATCAATAATACCAAGCACATATTTATTAAAATAAAATTTTAAATATCAATATGCAAATTAGCCTTCTCGTTCAAACTGTAAACCGCTATTTTATTGTATATATATAAATACAATTGCATGTTATTAGTATGTAGATATGGTCAACAGTATTAATAATGTAATACAATCTTTATTAATAACTGAAGGTTTAAAAGAATGAAATCATGGAGAATTTGACGTAAATAATTAAGGGAATTGTGACTTGAATAGTAATATAGTTTCGGTTACAGACAGAAAAAAAACACAATCTCCATTATAATAAGATGTTGTTCTGAATCACTTTTCTCTGCTTGTCTGTTTTTTTTAAAAAACTTACTACTTATTGGGTGTTTTTTTCAACCTCTAGTTTCAGTTTGTCTACCAAGATTTTCCTCCAGCACAACGTTCCTATCCTGCAAATTAGCTGTTTTAATTTTTCTTAATGTTTGACAATATTTTAACAATTTGTGTGTTGTATATTCGAAACATTAAAATTTTGCACTGATGATCTGATGCTATTTTTACCTTTTTTATATATATATATATATATATATATAGAGGCAACTTCGTTGGCATTACTTCAAAAAAATTCAAATTTTTAAAAATAATAACAGCGTCCGAAAAAAACTAACCGACGTTATTTACAATCCTAAATGTGACATTGAGTAAAGAACCCCAACAAACACCATTGGATCTTGCTCCTCAACCTGATGATTGCTTTTAGCATGAAACCGCGGTCGTTGATAATGAACATTGATCTATGAAAACATTGTAAAATAAATAAAATATATATATATATATATATATATATATATATAAATCTAATGAGTCAGACGAACCTACTAAAAGTTTCGCTTAATGCTCTTCAGGGCTAAGATCTTAGCCCTGAAGAGCATTAAGCAAAACTTTTAGTAGGTTCGTCTGACTCATTAGATTTATCTTTATTATTTGCTCTACTTAGGTATTGAGCACTTTTTACTTATTAGCTTTAGTCTCCTGACGGATTTGTATGAATATATAAATATATATATATATATATATCTTATATATATATATATATATATATATATATGCATATAAATTGTTTTTTCTTTTGGCCAAAATATTGTACCAATAGAACATTTTTTGTTGGTACGGTTATCTTGGTCTTTTCTTTTTTACAAAAATCTTTTTTTCTTCCCAGTTCATGTTTGGTAGTATATTTTTACAATCAAACTATTTGCTGGGTTTTTTTTCACCGCGAGGATTTACCAACAAGTTTGGTATATTAAATTATATATATATATATATATATATATATATATATATATATATATATATATACACACAGGGATGCTGATATGTATGCATCCCAGTGGTTTTTTTTTTCTTCCCCCATTTCCAGCCAACTCTAAATACATTTCAATATTTTCTTGAAAATTAATTACACTGTATGGGGTATAAGGTAGGAGTTAGACGGCTTTAGTTGTTCATAGACCTATTTTTGGTTGACCATTTAAGGCTACCATACATTCTATATGCAGCAAATTATTAAAAAAAAAAAAAAAGTTCAAATTTTTCCCCTGATAAAAGATCTGTGAATTTGACATGGAATGAAGTAAAGTAAGTTAAGTTGACAAGGTGGCCTAATGTCAGTATCAGACAGATAGTGGGGGAGTCTATCCCTTTTCACTAGCGCTAGACCAGTTTTTGCGTCTGATGTGGAACACCACAACTACCATCAGCTTTTCACTTTACTGCACAGATCCCTATGCTACTCAAACGCCGAGTTGGTGAAGGGAGGTATCGAACCAGGAACCTTGCGATTCCTAGGGAAGTTTTGTAGCGTGGAATAAAACCATAGAATTCACTTATTGACCTTAGTAACCTTTCAAAAGCAAACCATTTCTGTAGAGAACTCCTTTTTTTTTATAGATAGGAATTCAAAAAATGCTTTTTGATATTTTCTCAGCTTCAAGATTTTACTCTTATCTATGGAAAAAAAAAGAAAGAAAGAAAAGGAAATATTCGTTTATCAGAGTTGTAAACCAAGAAATGCACAAGTATTTATAGATGACCTGTTGCCAAATGCGGAAGATAACGTAGGGCATTAAAGAGGTGCTTAGTTTTTTGGGTGCTATTTAACCTATGCCTCCTATTAAAATACTAAAGGCAAAAAAAAAAAATCCATGTTATCATTTAAATTTTATTTTCTTAATCATCTTTACGAATATAAATAAAATCTTCATCATTTTTGCTAAAAAAAAACAAGCCCTGATGATATTTAATATGTATATATATTTACTTTGTCGTTAATTGTTTTATTTTCGAAGTTTCCTCCGGACATACATATATACACACAACTGCCCTTTATATATGTATAGATGGCCTATACTATACCATAGTATGCTATGGTATGGCCAGATAAAGGAATTTTATTAATTTCACTAGCAAATATATGCACCCTCCGGGTGCAAGTATTTAAGTTTAAATGTAATAAAATATTAGATTAAATCAGAAAGGCTAATGAAACTAATTAAGAATTCAAATAAAAAGATTTGAAACGGAGGGGGTATAATCGGAAAATAGAACAACTGAAACTTACTCTTTCATCACTTCCGTTTTTCAATGTTAAATTTTCCTAATTTAACTATTTAGTTAAAATAGGAAGTAAAGAATAAAATTACAGTTATTTCTTGTTAATGAATTTCTTTTAGGATTTATTGAAGAGATTTTTACTCATATCCATTAAGATAAAACCAACCAATTAGAAATCAATAAGACCAAGCACATTTTTATTAAAATCAGTTTTTTTAATATCAATATGCAAATTAGCTTTACGTTTACACTGAAAACTGGTATTTTGTTGTATATATAAATACAATTGCATGTTTTTAGTATTTAGGTAAGGCCAACAGTATTAATAAAGTCAAACAGTTTTATTATTAATTGAGATTTAAATAGAAATAGAATCATGGAGAATGTGACGTAAATAACTAAGGGAATTGTGACTTGAGTAGTAATGTAGTTTCGGTTACAGACAGAAAAACACACAATCTCCATTATAATAAGATTTTCATGTTCTGGGTAAAATAGATTAACAGAAGTGATAATCTATATGCTAATAATCAAAAAGCGCATCAGGTGGAATGGTTAAAGTCATGGGAAATGGACCCATCGCCCCGAGTTCAAATCCTGGACGTGGTAATTGCATTTCACTTAGCGCTAATACCCTTGGGAAAGGTATGAATTCTACTCTCCCTCCAGCTATGGGTAAATAGTAGGGCGGACTGGGCTCTTTAACCGTGGTTAGGCAACCGATCTAGGAGAAGGAAAACTCTGAATTCAAACCTGTTAAAGTCCGCTTAAGAAATTGACCTTGTGTCACATCCTGCTCTTGCGGAGGGGTTGGTATATATATATATATATATATATGCAAATAATCAGTCATTTTTGTAGCTACTATGCAAGTTCAATGTAACTTCATACTGTAAGTTCAATATATTGTAACGTGGCAGCGTTTTCACACGCTACACTAAATCGTATATGCAACATGGCGGTGGCGTTTGTCACGGCACTACTTTGTGTATGTAACGTTTTGGCCTTCTTACGATGCACTTCCTGTGTGCACTATTAAGTTATTCACTGGTCGCTGGGCGCTCACAAGGCATGTAAACTTCTGGGGTTGTTTACAACTCCACACAGAATCTCTAGTAGTCGTCGTTTATATTAAGCAAATTCTTCCACACTTCTTTGCGTGGTCAGGGAAAGGTATCACCTTATGCATGCCACAGGCTCTTAGTTAGGATCTCAGCTTCCAGCACCAAACTCGACTGTCCAACTCCGCCCGGCCAACTGCCTTGACTCTTCTGACTGTGTTCCTAGTCGGGTTCCTTATATACTATCTCAAAGGAACAATCCAGAAGAATATTTCCATCTAGAACAATCCATTCCTTTCCAGAAGGAAAAGAATATTCCATTTGTTCCAATGATACGATCAAAGAGAGTCCACGGCCCTCTAGATCAAAGGACACATAGCCGTCAAGAATACTGGGTTTTCGTTAAACGTAGACCCCATATATATATATATATCATGGTTTCCAATATCTATATATCTATCTATCTATCCTGTTTTTCCCTTATCTATCTATCTATCTATCTATCTAAGTTACTACATAATCTATTAATCTATCTATATTACTTTATATCTATCCATGTATCTATTTATTTTTTTTGATTCTTTATATATACAAGGATAGATCAATAAGTCCTTAGCCGAGCATCTAATTTATCACACATGAATATATAGACAGACAGCAATTTTGTCTTTAAAAAGTGTTTTTAAAATAAAGATACCAGGATTTTATCTTTTCTAATAGATCATTATACAAAAAATGAAATCTCGTTAAAGTTTTTTTATTTCTTTTCGGGACGATTCTTCAAAGACCACCCAGTAATATCAGAGAATCAGTACTACATTTTTTTAAGGTTTCTCTGTGTGTCTGGCACAAGGCCACAAATATAGGTGTTCCATTATGCTACAATATATTTACCAATACTACATGAGCAGTGTGCGACAGAAGGTCAATTTCTTAAGCAGAGCTTAACAGGTTTGAATTCAGCGTTTTCCTTCTCCTACCCTGGTTGCCTAACCAAGGTTAAAGAGCCCAGTCTGCCCAACTATTTACCCATAGCTGGAAAGAGAATAGTTGGATTCATAGCTTTCCCAACGGTTTTAACATCTGTGAAATGCAAACACCCTCATCTACGATTTAAACTTGTCTCGTCATGTCCATTGCCTACAACAGTAACCATTACATGAGTGCCTCCGCAAGTGTCTTATAAGCTGTCAAATACAGTATATATATTTACCAACCCCTCCGCACGAGCAGGATGCGACAGAAGGTCAATTTCTTAAGCAGAGCTTAACAGGTTTGAATTCAGAGTTTTCCTTCTCATAGGTTGGTTACTTAGCCAAGGTTAAGAAGCTCACTCTGCACTACTATTTACACATAGCTGGAGGGAGAGTAGTTGGATGCATACCTTTCCCAAGTGTATTAGCGCTATGTGAAATTCAAACAACGACCTCATCTAGGATTTGAACTCGGATTGACAAGTCCATTTCCTACAATGATAACCATTACACCACGTTCCTACAAGTTTAATATAATTTTTAAATGAAAATATAATCAGATTTAACCGCCCTGTCGTTTGGGGCGTTAGAATACACTGACTGCACCTCTGCAGGGGGTAAGACTCCCCCAATGTGGCCACCTGTTGGCCGTGGGTGGCGATCCCTGATGCTTAAGGATGGAACCCAAGTAGCTGAACAGTCCATGACATGCAACACTCCACTTTGGCTCTTACTTAGGCTAGACGGTCGGTAGAAGAGGCCCCTCCGATCAATCTGGTAAAGTCAAACCCTAGCACCTATATGATTGCCCCAATCCTATTGCCCTCATGGCAAGCCCCAACCCTTTTATCATATGGGTGCTAGAAGATGGTGGCTGAGGGTCTTCGTGTTAAACTATCTGATGGTGAGGTTCCAGTTTTTGAAGTTTGGGGAATTTGTAGAACCCTTTTATCACCATTGCTCCCTGGTCCACTCTGACCTGGAGTGGTCGTACCTGTTAGGGTCCCATCTATGGGTTAAATAGAAAAATGCGTTTATAAAAAAGATTTCAGTCTTCATTAAGAATGAATTTATTTCAAAACTTTATTGGCATTAAATGACCAACTCAGGTTGATGTGCCGTAAAACAAAAGCAAACCAATAATCAGATTGAAGTAAGCAGTTTTGAATTTAGCTTTCTTGCTTATACAACAAATGTTCACATTAAAACGAATTATAAACAAAATTAAATATGAGAGGGAGGGAGGGTAGAGGGAGAGCAAGAGAGAGGGGGAGGGGTAGAGGGAGAGCAAGAGGAGGGGAGGGAGAGCAAGAGGGAGGGGTAGAGGGAGAGCAAGCGAGAGAGGGGGAGGGGTAGAGGGGAGAGCAAGCGAGAGAGGGGAGGGGTAGAGGGAGAGCAAGCGAGAGAGAGGGTAGAGGGAGAGCAAGCGAGGGGAGGGAGAGGGAGAGCAAGCGAGAGAGGGGTAGAGGGAGAGCAAGCGGGAGGGGTAGAGGGAGAGCAAGCGAGAGAGGGGGAGGGGTAGAGGGAGAGCAAGCGAGAGGGAGGGGTAGAGGGGTAGAGGTAGAGCAAAAGGAGAGGGAGAGATAGAGGGAGGGAGAGGGAGAGATAGAGGGGGGGAGAGGGAGAGATAGAGGGGGTAGAGGAGAGCAGAGGGAGAGAGAGGGGGGTAGAGCAAGAGGGAGAGAGAGAGAGGGGGGTAGAGCAAAGAGAGAGAGAGGGGGGTAGAGCAAGAGGAGAGAGAGAGGGGTGTGCAAAATAAAAACTGAATAGAGAAATAAAATCAGTTGAGTTATATTTATACTCATGATGATAGGCAGATATATGTATACAT
>CM042166.1:79171546-79219046 GCA_023376005.1 Doryteuthis pealeii
TCTTCCATCATTCTCGTCTTTCATTGTTATTTTTTCTAATTTAAGTATTTAGTTATAAGAGGAAGTAAAGAATAAAATGACAGTTATTTTTTCTTGTTAATGGATTTCATTTAAGATTCATTTGAGAGATTTTTGCTTATATTCATTAAAATAAAACCAAACAGTTAGAAATCAATAATACTAAGCACGTATTTATTAAATTCGATTTTTTAATAAATACCGTCTTAGTATATTGATTCTACTGTTTGGTTTATTTTACATGAAATATAAGCAAAAATCTCTCAAATGAGATCTTAAATGAAATCCATTAACAAGAAAAAAATAATCTGTCATTTATTCCTTTTACTGTCCTCTTCATAACTAAATACTTAAATTAGAAAGAAATAATCAATGAAAGGACGAGAATGATGGAAGAGTAAGGTTTCAGTTGTTCCATTTTTTATTATAATCCCTCTGTTTCAAGGACACATCTTTTTATTATACTCCCTCTGTTTTCAAAGATTTTTTATCTGATTCTATTTAGTTTCACAAATTATCACATGTGTAATTTGTAGAATAAATCTAATTTTATTAGCATGGTAAAAACTTCGAAAGTACTTGCACCGCGGAGCGGTGCATATATTGCTAGTTAATCAAATCGTATTTTTAATGCTAATCAAATAATACATAATAATAAAAAAGTGTGTGTGACTGAACAGAGATATTGCATTAATCTAGTTATTTCTATAAAAAGTGCAGCCATGTCTATACAAATGCACGGTGGTAGGGTTAGCACATAAGTATTCATTTATCTTAGCAGTCTGTCTTAATCTGCTCTCTCTCTCATATATATGATACTATATATAATATAAATATATATTAAAATAATATACCAAGCGTGTTGGTAGAAGTCTTGGGGAGAAAAAACCCGGCAGAGAGTTTGGATTTGTAAAAATAAGCTGACAAGACATCAACCAGGAGAAGAGAAATTTTTGAAAAAAAGAAAAAGCACCAAGATATTACGTACAACAAAAAATAACTATTGGTATAGTATTTGGCCAAAAGAAAAACAATTTATATGTATAGATATAATGTGTATATAGAATATATAGTATATTCCATATAACGCCGATAAGGGAAGTCAGATTTTAGCCCTGAAGAGCCTTTATGCGAAACTAAATAGTAGGTTCGTTGACATCACCAGTAGATATCCTTATATATATATATAATACTATATAGTATATATATATATATTTATATTATATTTGTGTGTGTGTGTATGTATAGTGTATATTATGTTTTTATCATCTTTGACTGCATCTGATTCATCTGAATGCCCAGTACTCATTGCAACGGGGAAGATAAGTCTGTTTCAATGTCAGTACTTTAGTGCAAACTTTGGTAGATCTGCAGCAGTTGATGCAGTCATTTTAGGTTGAGTGGGCTCGGAATTGGGGCTGAGTAAGGGAAGCGGGTATCTAGGGTGTGGAGTTGTGGGATTGGTGAACGACGGCAATGATCTGATAAAGATTATGCTATTGCCAATACTGTGTGGCACATGTTGTATGTATGTGTGTATATGGTATGTGTGTGTGTATATCGTATGTATTGTGTATGCGTGTATGTGTCTATGTATGTGTGTGTGGTATATGTGTATTGTGTATGTGTGTATAATTGTTAAGGTATGCGTGTATATATGTATATATGTTATGTTGTTATTGTATATATGTATGTGTATATGTAAGGTGTGTATTATGTGTATTATGTAATGTGTGTATATATATTATATAGTATGTATATGTATATATATGTGATGTGTGTGTATATATGTATATATGTAATGTGTGTATATATATTGTATATATGTATGTATGTATTAAGGTATGTATATATGTATGTGTGTGTATATATGGTATCATACTGTATGTGCGTATATATATGTATGTATGAATGGTCGCGATATATAATGTATATATGTAGGTGCGTATATATATAAGTGGTGAAGAAAAGGAAGTGAATCCGACGGTATGTTACTATATATTAAGAAAGAATGAAAAAACCACAGGTTTAGAATGAGTTATGTGGTGAGTTCTTTATTTGGCGCGTTGGCTAGTGTTTTCGGTGAGTCTCACTTAAATTGTTGAATGCATCCTTCAAAGAAGTGCATGTTTTGTTGGTATAGTGAGACGAAGAGATAAGAAAAATTTTTAATATCACAGAAATAACGAGAAAAGCGAGAGTGTAGTCTTGCTTATCTGTCAGTAGCTCTAGTCACAGTAGGAGTTTCAAACTCGTCTCGTTATCACCTTGTTTGTGGTGTGCAAACCGTGTCTCAAATACTTAGTAAACAAGACTGAATTAAGTCTATGTATTTTCTGTGATAAAAATTTTCTTATTCTTTCCATATACGCAAACAAATGCCTGAAGATGAACTAATTAATAGAATCGAACGCTGCAGCGCGGGCCAATAACACTCACACTTAACCTGCATCTATAAACCCGTGTTTTATCATTCTTTCAGGTTTTTTTTTAGCTTGTTTTTTAATAAATACTACATATAACATCAATGATATATATATATATTATATATATATATATATATATATATTTTGGGGAGAATATGTGCTTAATTGAAGTCGTACCTAATTTAAAAATTAACTTAATACTTAATTAGGTGGGCATACCTATTAAAATGTTAAGGCTAAACAAATCGAGAAAAATCAGAGAAGGGGGTAGCCTTCATTTTGAATAAGGTATGGCCCGCCTAATCTAATTAATTATATTATCAAAATTAGGTACACTTCAATTAAGACATACTTCCCAAAAATTGTCCGCTTAAAAAAGCCATATCAAAACACATCGTTTGTTTATTTATTTCTCATATATAGTATATTATATATTATATGTTTCATTTTCTGTTCTTATATCATCCTAGACTTTATTTGGGAATATGTAAATTGTATGTGGTTTCCTTTTAAGTTTGGTGATTTGGGGAATTCACTGACTGGTGGTTGATCTATCTTTAGAAAGACGAAGGTAGTCACTGTGCGCCCTCTTTAGTAAGGGTGAGTAACCACACTTCTCTCTCTCTCTCTCTCTCTCTCTCTCTCCTCCTCACTAGCATAAGACATGCATCCAGAAATTAATGCTTACCCATTCAATGACAATTCATGCCAAGTCAGCCATGTATACATATATCTGCCTATCATCATGAGTACTAAGATCAATAACTCAACTGATTTTATTGTCTCTGATTCCAGTTTTTTTATTTTGCTACACCCCACTCTCTCTCCCTCTTGCTCGTATCCCCCCTCTCTCTCTCTCCTCTTGCTCTACCCCCCTCTCTCCTCTCGCGCCTCTTGCTTGAGGATACTGCTGCAGAGACGGGTAAAGACTGCCGCCAATGGGGCCACCTGCTTGGCCGCTGGCGTGGCCGTGCCGCTCGACTTAAGTGATGGAATCCAGAGATTAGCCTGAAGGGACAGTCCACTGACATGAACACGGGTGTAGTACGCCACATTTGGCTACTATACTTAGGCTAACTAGAACGGACTCGCGTCGAGAGAGGCTTCCCTTCGCAAATCAATTCTCGGTACAACGTCAAAACCTACGCAGCCTATATGATGCCCCAATCCTATTGCCCTCATGGCAAGCCCAACCTTTTATCATATGGGTGCTAGAAGATGGTGGCTGAGGGTCTAGTGTTAAACTATCTGATGGTGAGGTTCCAGTTTTTGAAGTTTGGGGAATTTGTAGAACCTTTTATCACCATTGCTCCTGGTCCACTCTGACCTGGAGTGGTCCGTACCTGTTAGGGTCCCATATATGGGTTAAATAGAAAAATGCGTTTATAAAAAAGATTTCAGTCTTCATTAAGAATGAATTTATTTCAAAACATTATCGGGCATTAAACATGACCAACTCAAGGTTGATGTTGCCGTAAAACCAAAAGCAAACCAATAATACAGATTGAAGTAAGCAGTTTTGAATTTAGCTTCTTGCTTATACCAACAAATGTTCAATTAAAACGCATTTATAAAAAATTAATATATGAGAGGGAGAGGGGGGAAGGGGTAGACGGGAGAGCAAGCGAGAGAGGGGGAGGGGTAGAGGGAGAGAGCGAGAGAGGGGGAGGGTAGAGGAGGCAGCAAGAGGGAGTAGAGGGAGAGCAAGCGAGAGAAGGGGAGGGTAATGAGGGAGAGAGAGAGAGCGGGTAGAGCAAGGGAGAGGGGGATATGAGGGAGAGCAAGAAAGGAGAGGGAGTAGAGGGAGGAGGGAGATAGAGGGTAGAGGGAGAGCAGAGAGAGAGAAGATGGGGTAGAGGAGAGGCGGGGTAGAGGGAGAGCAAGGAGAAGAGAGAGAAGAGGGGTAGAGGGGGGTAGAGGGAGAAGCAAGAGAGAGTAGGATGGGGTAGAGGTGAGGAGCGGGGGTTAGAGGGAGAAGCAAGAGAGAGGCTGAGGGTAGAGGAGAGGGGGGGGTAGAGGGAGAGCAAGAGAGAGAGAGAGATGGGGATAGAGGAGAGGGGGAGGTAAGGGAAGAGTAGCAAGAGAAGAGTAGAGATGGCGAGTAGAGGAAGAGGGGGGTAGAGGCGTGAGCAAAAAGGAAGAAAGAGAGAAGAGGGGAAAGGATAGAAGGGAAAGCAAAAATGAGGAGGGAGTAGAGAGAGAGAGGGGGGGGATAAGAGCAAAGACGAGAAAGAGGCAGGACTGTGCCAAAATAACAAACTGAACTAGAGAAATAAATCAGTTGAGTTATATTTGNATTTTATACTCATGATGATAGGCAGATATATGTATACATTGTGACTTGCATGATTGTACTTGAATGGGTAAAGATTATTTCTGGATGGCATGTTTTATGTATGTGAGAGAGAGAGAGAGAGAAGAGAGGAAGTGTTGTATCAACCCTCTACTAAAGAGGCACAGTGACACCTTCGCTCTTTTCTAAAAAGATAGATCAACCACCAGTCAGTGGAATTCCCCAAAATCACAAATAAAAGGAAACCACATACATTTACATATTCCCAAATAAAGTTAGGGATGTTTATATAAAAGAACAGAAAATGAAACATATATATATATATTATATGAGAAAATAAAATAAACAATGTGTTTTTGATATGGCTTTTTTTAGCCTACAATTTTTGGGAGAATATGTGCTTAATTGAAGTTGTACCTAATTTTTGAAAATTAATAATTAATTAATTAGGCGGGCATACCTATTCAAATGTAAGGCTACCCCCCTCTCTCTCTGATTTTTCTCGATTTGTTTTAGCCTTACATTTGAATAGGTATGCCCGCCCTAATTAATTATTAATTAATTAATTTTTAAAATTAGGTACGACTTCAATTAAGCACATATTCTCCCAAATATATATATATAATATATATATATATATATATATGTAGTATATTAAGAAGAATGAAAAAAACACAGGTTTAGATGAGTTAAAGTGGTGAGTTTTATTGGCCGACGCTGCAGCGTTTCGATCTATTAATTAGATCATCTTCAGGGCATTTGTTTGGTATATGGAAGGTAATAAGAAATTTTTATCACAGAATATAGTTATTCAGTCTGTTTAAAATTTGAGGTTTTGAAAAAAGGAGACGGTTTGAAATATGTACAGACTGAATAACAAGGACTACCACTCGCTTTTCTCGTTATTCTGTGATAAAAATTTCTTCTTACCTTCCATATACCAACAAATGCCCTGAAGATGATCAAATTAATAGATCGAAACACTGGCAGCGTCGGCCAATAAACTCACCACTTAACTGATCTAACCTGTGTTTTTTCATTCTTTCTTAATATACTAGTACATTACCGTCGGATTCACTTCCTTTTCTTCACATTTATATAATATACGCACATACTATATACATATAATATACACACACACAATACATATATACATATATACACACATACATATATACATATATACACACATATACATATATACACACATACACACACATATATACATATACACACCTACATACATACACATATATACATATATACACGCACCTACATATACACACATACACACAATACACATATATACATATACACAACACACATACATATACACAATCACGCATACATACACATACATACATATACACACACACATACATATACACACATAAATACACATGTGTACACATATGGCAATAGCATAATCTTTAAGATCATTGCCGTCCCTCGCAATCCCACAACTCCACCACAGAACCCTTCCTTGCATGAGCCCTCAAAATGACTCATCAAACCTGCTGCAGATCTACAAAGTTTGACGCAAATATGACATTGAAAAGACTTCTTCCCCGTTGAATGAGATGATTCAGACGAATCAGATGAGTCAGATGATAAAATACATACATATACATACACACATACACAACACACCACACATATATATATATATAATATATATATATTATATATATATATATATAAGGATAATCTACTGAGTCAGGGACGAACCTACTATTAGTTTTCGCATAAAGCTCTTCAGGGCTAAAATCTGACTTCTCCTAGCGGTTATATGAATATATATATATCTTATATACATATATATATAACATATAAATTGTTTTTTTCTTTTGGCCAAATACTATACCAATAGATTATTTTTTTTGGTACGAAATTATCTGGTCTTTTCTTTTTTTCAAAAATTTTTTTTCTTCCTGGTTGATGTTTGGTAGTATATTTTTACAATCAAACTCTCTACCGGGTTTTTTTTCTCTCCGCAAGGATCTACCAACACGCTTGGTATATTATATATATATATATATATATAATATATATATATATATATATATATTAACAGACTGCTAAGATAATGAATACTTATGGTGCTACCCTACCAGTGCATTTGTATAGACGTGGCTGCACTTTTATGGCTGCACTTTTTATAGATTATAACTAAGATTATGCAATTCTCTTTCAGTAACACGCACTTTTTTTTTTATTATTATTATTATTTATTAGCATAAAAATACATTTGATTAACTAGCAAATATATGCACCCTCCGGGTGCAAGTATTTAAGTTTTAATGTAATAAAATATCATGTTAAATTAGAAAGGCTAATGAAACTAAATAAGAATACAGATAAAAAGAATTTGAAACAGAGGGAGATAATAAAAGATTTGAAACAGAGGGAGTATAATAAAAAATGGAACAACTGAAACTTACTCTTCCATCATTCTCGTCTTTCATTGTTATTTTTTCTAATTTAAGTATTTAGTTATAAGAGGAAGTAAAGAATAAAATGACAATTATTTTTTCTTGTTAATGGATTTCATTTAAGATTCATTTGAGAGATTTTTGCTTATATTCATTAAAATAAAACCAAACAGTTAGAAATCAATAATACTAAGCACGTATTTATTAAATTCGATTTTTTAATATTAATATGCAAATTAGCCTTCCCGTTTACACTGTAAACCGCTATTTTGTTGTATATATAAATATAATTGCATGTTGTCAGTATGTAGACATAGTTAACAGTATTAATAATGTAAGACAATTTTATTAATAATTGAGGTTTAGATAAAAATAAAATCATGGAGAATGTGATGTCAATAACTAAGAGAATTGTGACTTGAGTAGGAATATAGTTTCGGTTACAGACAGAAAAACACACAATCTCCATTATAATAAGATATACTTACTTTTTTTTTTAAATCGACCGTAAATTTCCAGTACGATTAAAAAATATTAAAAAGAAAATAATATAATTGTGTGAAGTACTTAAAATCATATAATCCTGTACAAATTTATTCGTATTATATAAGACTACGTGAAGCCATGCAACTGTGTGCAAATTATTTATATTAAGCATAGTTAATTAAAGATATAATTCTTTATAATATACCAAGCGTGTTGGTAGATCCTTGCGGAGAGAAAAAACCCGGCAGAGAGTTTGATTGTAAAAATATACTACCAAACATCAACCAGGAAGAAAAAAATTTTTGAAAAAAAGAAAAGACCAAGATATTCGTACCAACAAAAAATAATCTATTGGTATAGTATTTGGCCAAAAGAAAAAACAATTTATATGTATATATATGTATATAAGATATATATATATTCATATAACTGTTAGGAGAAGCCTTTTAGCCCTGAAGAGCTTTATGCGAAACTAATAGTAGGTTCGTCTGACTCAGTAGATATCCTATATATATATATATATATATATATATATATATATATAACACCACACACACACACACACACACACAACCCCTCCACACATGTAGGATGTGGCACAAGATCAATTTCTTAAGCATAGTTTAACAGATTTCAATTCCTTCTCCTAGACTAGTTGCCAAACCAAGGTTAAAGAGCCCAGTTTGCCCTACTATTTACCCACCATCATCAGGTCGTGCTGGCAGCACAGATATTCATGAGTATCTCTTGCTAACCATCCCTATCGGTCATCGCACCCAGGAAGTCCTTTATGCAGCATTCAGAATCCGGACAAAGCTGATTGATGTAGGTCCTTGCTGGATGGCCTATACAGCCATGTCCATATTCAGGTGTCCACAGAAGAACATCACTTATGAGGTCAACCTTGCTTCTCCATGATTTACGCACTTTATTCATTAATGATTTAATTTTATAATGAATAGGTTATTTCATTTTTTTAAAAACTTGAAAAAAAAAAAAAAAAAAATGTTTGTTACGGGGGGGGGGGGTTCCAACATTTTCTCATTTGAAATGAAAGTTAGATTTTTGAAAGAGCTCACTGAGAAAAGAAAAATACATTTTGAATTTTTAAAATCCATCAAACAGTTGCTTAGAATTTTTTTTTACAAGTAAAAACAATCAAAATTTCAGACCCGACCCCCCCCCCCCAAAAAAAAAAATAATAATACCCTTTCATATGTCCCATTGAGTTTTATATTTTTCAACACTTACGATGATTTAAAAAAAGACGAAAGACGTTTTTCTACTAAAATAGTTTTTACTTAATCAGAAGAGAAATGCAATTATGTTTATTTAAATAAAAATACAGTTTTTATTTACAAAATATTTTTATGTTTATTTAAATAAAAGGATGTCGTTCAGAAATAGTATCGTACAATTTGTAAAATTTGTTTTGACAGATACAATATAATATCAAAAATCGTCTGTTCGTTTATTTAAAAATATTTGAAAGCGAAACTTACTGGTGTAGAGTTAAAATATGAACCTTTTATTAAGTTGAAGATTTGGGGTGCTTATTGGTTACTTGGTCCATATTTTATTAGATTTAAACTTAAATACTTGCACCTGAAGTGTACATATATTTGTTAGTTATTGTTATCATTATAAAAGCTTTACTGATTTGCCGAATTAAATTTGAGGAAAATCTAGAGTTACAAAAAATCTCATAGGAATTTTGGTCTTCAAAAGAATTATATATTTCTATTGTTTTATTAAACTAGGAAAAAAAATTATATCAACTAGCAAATATATGCACCCTCCGGGTGCAAGTATTTAAGTTTTAATGTAATGAAATATCGTATTAAATTAGAAAGTCTAATAAGAATGCAGATAAAAAGATATGTAACAGAGTGGGGGTATAATATAAAATAGAAATGAAACTTACTCTTCCATCACTCCCGTCTTTCATTGCTGAATTTTACTTATTTAACTATTTAGTTAAATTAGGAAATAAAGAATAAAATGACAGTTATTTTTTTCTTGTTAATGGATTTCATTTAAGATTCATTGAAGAGATTTTTGCTTATATTCATTAAAATAAAACCAAACAATTAGAAATCAATAATACTAAGCACATATTTAATAAAATCACATTTTTAATATCAATATGCAAATTAGCCTTCCCATTCACACTGTAAACCGCTATTTTTTGTATATATAAATACAATTGCATGTTATTTGTATGTAGATATGGACAACACTAATAAAAAGGTGAAGCAATTTTATTAATAATTGAGGTTTAAATATAAATAAAATCATGGAGATTGTGATGTAAATAATAAAGGGAATTGTGACTTGTATAGTAATATAGTTTCGGTTACAGACAGACAAACCCACAATCTCCATTATAATAAGATGTTAAAGTGAAGGACAAGATACATGTGACAAGGAAATGAAAAAAAAAAACAAAAACAAATTATGTAAATTAGTGTTGCTTCCCTGGAGAAATGTTGTTCTATCCATTAGAGCATAAAAATGAGGAAATACTTAACATAGTTTTTAGCAAAAAAGTATTTAGCAATCTTACTTGTTCCACAAGACTCTAAGAAATTCACAAAGAAAAAAAGATACAAAGTCTCTAAAAAAAAAAAAATATAAATAAATAGGGTTATTTCCTATAAGTCTAACATGATCAAAGGGGAACCACTCTTGACATAAATTATTTATTTATTTATCTACTAGAAAAAAAGAAGTTAGGGTTTAGGGTTAGTTTAATGGGAAAATAAATAAATAATTTATCAGTCAAGAGTGGTTCCCCTTTGATCATGTTAGACTTATAGGAAATAACCATAAATAGTCTGTCTGTTGGGTATAAACCCCTCCTCAAAAATGACAGCACCGTTGGCACTCTCTGTTGTTTAGAATTCAATTAAGTGTAACACATGAACAGGTTTTCTTCCAAATCAATAACTGCCTTATTTTCTGGATTTTCTCTTTGTTTTCTTATTGATGTTTGTTATTGTTGTGGTTGTTGTGGTTGTTGTATTCCATTTGCATCAAGATTCTCACACTCATTATTGATTTTTCCATTCTCCTCACCAAACTTTTTGTCTCCAGATTTGAAATCTTTCAAACTAAATCAGTTTTTTCAACCTTTTTCATTTCACAGTACACTGAGCTGGGCAATAAATTGATCAAAGTACACTATCAGTGTGTGTGTGTGTGTGTATATATATATATATATATATATATATTTGGGAGAATATGTGCTTAATTGGAGTCGTACCTAATTTTGAAAATTAATTAATTAATAATGAATTAGGCGGGAATGCCTATTTAAATGTATGGCTAAACAAATCGAGAAAAATCAATCTCTGTATGTACATTTCGGCCTATTAGGCCTCATCAGCAAAATCACACACAGGGCGGTCTTCCTATCTATAGCTCTGCTGATGAGGCCTAATATATATATATACACACATGAGCCTTTGATGAGTTCTGGTGTCCCTGAGCTCTGTACGCAATAAGTAAAAGTAAAGTCGTTGGGGCGGCCTAAAGTCGGTATCAGCCAGTCAGCGAGGGAGTCTATCCCCTTTTCAGTAGTGCTAGTCCAAGGAGATTGTTTTTTGGCGTTTACTCGTACGCTGAGTTGGCGAGGACCGGTATCGAACTAGGAACCTTGTGATTCCTAGCCAAATGCTCTACCGACTGAACTAAACCAGCCCTATAATAGTACATAGAATAATGTACTAATGTCAGGAACATATATATATATAAGGTATCGAAAACTTGGTAGTAAGGGATGATTCTATATGTGATTTCTAAGATACACTGTATTATTATTGTATGATCCAGTATGCATAAATACAGTGAATCTTTAAATCACTAAAAAGAGCTCATTGTATAATAAACTTTTTAGATTATATACAGAGCAATATTTATCTTTGAAAGGAAGGAAAAACTCAACACTGTTATTCCATAAAATAAATTTATTATGGAATAACAGTATTGAGTTTTTCCTTCCTTTCAAAGATATATATATATATATATAAAGAGATTTATCCAAAACTTGGTAGTAATTTTCGTCGAAATAAATTTATTATGGGATTACTGTATTGAGTTCTTCCTTCCTTTATTGATATATATATATGAGCCTTTGATGAGTTCTGGTGTCCCTGAGCACTGTACGCAATAAATTTCATTATTATTATAGTATTATTAGGTGAGAGTGCTCAATATCTGTAATAGTGCAATGATAATAATAAATAAATATATATTATTTACCTATGTACATGACCCATAAATAATGCATTTAAATTGTCATATTGATCTTATAAACCGTTTGTGATTGTTTTTTAATGAAACCATAGTAGTTCCCTTGTTCCATTTAGTATATACTATCCAAATCTTATGGATTATCATCTGACAACATAATAGAATGTTTTAAAAGTAACATTTCTGGGGATTATCTGCAAAGATTTATCCCCTATTTTTTTTCTACTTTAGCATTACCAGGTGATTTGCTTAAAGCCATTGTCATGTTAATATTTAATCAGTGTTTATCTGTTTGTTGAAAACTTTGTTTTGTTTTGTTTTTTGTTTTAACTCCTGGCCAGTTTTAGACTTATCAGTAAAAAGCAATAGTAACGCCAGGTTATTCTTTATTGATTGTTACTGATTTATGAACCCAGTTCAAAGTCGTGGCCAAACTATTTCTTAATATGAGATAATTTTCCTCTTATAAACAGGAACATTTCATTACAGTATGAAACATATGTAAGTTTATTTAGTCTTTTAGTTATTTGTCTTAATTTTTTAGATGAGGCTTGATAATTTGTATTTAGATTTTTTGGACTTTTTTAGATGAGGCTTGATAATTTGTATTATTTAGATTTTTTGGACTGTTATCCTTATCTTTATTGTTATATACACAACTTATATACAGAAACTTATTTGTCTTAATTTTTTAGATGAGGCTTGATAATTTGTATTATTTAGATTTTTTGGACTGTTTCCTTATCTTTATTGTTATATACACAACTTATATACAGAAACTTATTTGTTTGAATTTTTTAGATGAGGCTTGATAATTTGTATTATTTAGATTTTTGGGACTGTTATCCTTATCTTTATTGTTATATACACAATTTTATTACAGAAACTTATTTGTTTGAATTTTTTAGATGAGGCTTGATAATTTGTATTATATAGATCTTTTAGACTGTTGTCCTTATCTTTATTGTTATATACTATATAACAATAAAGATAAGGACAACTGTCTAAAAGATCTAAATAATACAAATTATCAAGCCTCATCTCAAGAATTAAGACAAATAAGTTTTTGTATACACAACTTATATACAAGAAACTTATTTGTCTAAATTTTTGAGATGAGGCTTGATAATTTGTATTATTTAGATTTTTTGGACTGTTATCCTCATCTTTATTGTAATATACACAACTTATATACACAAACTTATTTGTCTGAATTTTTTTAGATAAGTCTTTATTATCTATTATATAGATTTTTCAGACTGTTGTCCTCATTTTTATTGTTATATATGCAAGACTCCTGATTATGATATGAAAGCTTATGAGTTCAACAAGAAACACCTGAAGAAGGCTGTAGGGAACATCGGCTGAAACGTTATGTATATAACAATAAAGATTAGGGCAACAGTCTGAAAAAACTAAATAATACCAAAGTCTTTAGGTTATTTATTATTTCTCTTATTTTGTTTTGTTTATTCTTTAACTTCTGTCCCATAATGTTTGTTACATTTGCATATATATTTCATACTGAAAATGTAACAACTATTGTGGGATAGTATTTTACTTTTTTGCTCCTGTTTAAAGATATTTCATTAGATAAATATAGTGCTTTTTAAAAAAAAATATTGTCCTCATCTTCATTGTTATCTGTACAACGTTTTGGCCGATATGCCCTCCGGCCTTCTTCATGTATTTTTTGTTGGACTCGGGGAACCTTCTTTTCGGAATCAGGGGAACCTTCTTTTTCGGACTCGGGGGAACCTTTTTTCGGACTCGGGGAACCTTCTTGTCATAATCGGGAGCCATCACGGAACTTTCTACAGATAACAATGAAGATGAGGACAATAGTCCAAATAGCAGATAATACTAATCTTCAAGCCTCATCTCAAACATTCAGAGAAATAGTGTAGATAACAATAAAGATGAGGACAATAGTCCAAATAACGCAGATAATACTAATCATCAAGCCTCATCTCAAACATTCAGAGAAATAGTGTTTTTTTTTTTGTTTTTTTATTTGAAAATAAGGCTCTTTATTTAGTTTGCATCATTGAACTGCTGTCAAAATCCATATACAGCTGAGGCAGGAGGAATAGAAAAATCAATAATATTACACAGTACAAATCATTGTTTTTCTTACCATTTGTAAATATTTATTTCCTATTAAGTTGACTGCTCTACAACTTCTATCTTGCCATATATATATATATATATATATATATATATATATATATATATATATAGATTTTTTTTTAGAAAATTTCAAAAGTGGAGAGAGTTCCCAACATGTAGTTCATGTCGAAGAGTATGGCTGGCCTGGTGAGTCATCTGAGAAAACACAAGGATAGTGTCAAATGCTACTGGCACCTAACTATGATGATACCCCCCCCCAAAAAAAAAACAGGAAATGGTCTTACTCTAACATGAGTTGACAGCCATTATTATTATATATATATATATATATATATATATATATGGTTATTTCCTATAAGTCTAACAGGGAACCACTCTTGACTGATAAATTATTTATTTATTTATTGATCTACTAGGAAAAAAGATGGGGTTAGGGTTTAGGGTTAGTTTGATGGTAAAATAAATAAATAATTTATCAGTCAAGAGTGGTTCCCCTTTGTTTATTTTGGACTTATAGGAAATAACCATATATATATATATATATATATATATATATATATATATATGCAAAAGTAATAGATTGGGTAAAATCTGACAAAATGCGATTAAAAATTTTTTGGGGAAAAGTGGATAAAAAAATCCCTAATGAAGCTGCTTATACACGCAGAGGCAAAATATTAATTGATTGAAATTGTTTGTGTTGTTTTATCCACTTTTCCACAAATTTTAATATATATATATATGTTCCCAACTTTCATGGTAGAGCACTGTAGGGGAGACATTAGTTGACTTTTCACCGTTTAGCGTAAAAGCAATTACTCGCCTGTTGTTTACAGACTTGAGTTCTCTGGTGACTGTAAAAACATACATCCTGTAAGTTTGTTTGTATCAATTAATTGTTCGCCCCTGGCTGACAGTCCCCGATAGCTGTGAGGGTAAGGAGCTTGACAGACAAAAATTCTGTTGGGTTTCGCACCCGGCTAGAGGTAGCTGTTAAAATGAAGTTGAGCCGCACTGATGAGAAGTAAACTTTGAAACACGTGTCTGTGGATGACTGATATATATATATGATAACTATGTAAACACGGTGTGTTTGGATATGGCTTTTTGCCGACAATTTTTGGGAGAATATGTGCTTAATTTTAAGTCGTACCTAATTTTGAAAATTAAAAGGGCATTCATTAAATAAGGGAAAAAGCAAAATAAAATTTTTTAATTTTTTTCTATAAATGTAAACTTTGCACTGTTTGGAATCGGTTTATAGCAAAAACTATTTTAATCTCGCAAAAATATTTGTTTTGAAGCTATTCAAGATGGTTGAAAATCAGAGTACAATGGTCTGTCATTACATTTACCACAACAAGCCTGAGTTAGAAAGACAGTCCATGAATTGAGTGGACAAACACTGGCTCAACAATAAAGAAAAATTCTAAGGGCAGCTGTCAGTAAAGAAGGTCATGCTGACATTTTTCTGAGATATAAAAAAAAAAAAACATTATTGATTTCTTTGAAAAGTGTTAAACTGTAAATAGTAGTTCCTCTTGCTAACTCCTTAGGTAATATTCACCTTATTTATTGAATGAACCTTGTATATAATTATATATGAGAAGAAAATATTTTAAAAATATAACAAACACAGGATCTTATGATCAGGGGAAACAATTTTATGTGTCAATACTTAAGCATTTCGGTATATTGTACCATCTTCAGGACACTGTTAAGTAATGTTTATGTGAGGGACAAAATGAAAAATGTAAAATAATGATATAAAAAATATTATTACTGCTATTAACCAAATAAAAAAAAGTACTTCAAAGTACGCCATTTTTCGCGACCCCCCCCCCTCAAATTTGGAGAGCTAAAAATCAACATAACTCCGCCAATTCTTGGAACTGGAAGCTCAAATTTTGGGGATGTCTAACTTTAACATAGTCCACAAATGTACAAAATTTCAGAAAAATCGAAGGTGGTGGGTGACATGGTCTGGATGATTTGACATGGAATTACCTATATATATATATATATATATATATATATATTGATTGATAAAAATGAGTTTTTAGAATTTTATATATATATATATATATATGATGATATGATAATATATATATATATATATATATATGATTGATTTTTTAGAATTTTATATATATGATATTGATTTTTAGAATTTTATATATATATATATGATAGTTTTTAGAATTTTATATATATATATATATATATATTGATAAAAATGAGTTTTTAAGATTGATAAAAATGAGTTTTTAGAATTTTATATATATATATATGAGGTTAAGTAAACAAACAAATGTGTTTATTTTTTATATGGCTATAAGCCGACAATTTTTTGAGGATATGTGCTTAATTGAAGTCATACCTAATTTTGAAAATTAATTAGTTAATAATTAATGAATTTAGGCGGGCATATATGTTCAAATGTAAGGCTAAACAAATCGAGAAAATGTCAATCCCTGAATGTAGATTTCGACCTATTAGGTCTCATCAGCAAGGTTATATATATATATATATATAATATATATAATATATATATATTTTCTTAAGACATGTGTTATTGAACAACACGGAGTATTCTTTTTTCATCTTTTGTATGGGTATTTTTTCCAGTTTTCTGGCTATCCTTTTTGAATCTGGATCGAGTTCATTCATGATATTTTTCATACTATTTTCCCGTGCGCTTTCGACTGTTGCTCCAGTCGTATTCATCGGGTTATGTAATTTGGTTTTTAGTTAATTTTTAGTTCTGTTATCTATGCTTTTATTAAATTCAGAGAGTCTATTATTTTTAAGAGGGGGGTAGGTAAGTGTTAGTTATTAAAGATATTTAATACGTTCAAAAAGGATAGCCAGAAGACTGAAAAAATATCCATACAAAAAATGAAAAAAGAATACACCGTGTTGTTCAATAACACATGTCTTAAGAATAATTTGCTGCCAAAATACACAAAATTTAAAATATATATATATATATATTGTAAACAAGGTTTGTTTAGAATGGCTTTTTGCCGATAATTTTATGGAGAATAAGTGTTTAATTGGAGTCGTACCTAATTTAGAAATTAATTAATTAATAATGAATTAGGCGGGAATACCTATTAAATGTATGGCTAAACAAATCGAGAAAAATCAATCTCTGTATGTACATTTCGGCCTATTAGGCCTCATCAGCAGAGCTATAGATCGGAAGACCGCCCTGTGCGTGATTTGAAACCAGACTGCCAAGCTGACAGGCCGATCCCATAACCTCAACACTAAACGAACTTCTTAGATTTTTATGATTTGTTTAGAGTAGGTTAACATTCCACTTCTAGTGACTTTTATGACACGACGATATGATAAGTTGTAAACAAGGTTTGTTTAGAATGGCTTTTTGCCGATAATTTTATTATTTAAATGTACATACAGAGATTGATTTTTCTCGATTTGTTTAGCCATACATTTAATAGGTATTCCCGCCTAATTCATTATTAATTAATTAATTTCTAAATTAGGTACGACTCCAATTAAGCACTTATATATATATATATATATACCGTAGAGAGGAAGGCCCCGAAACGGTTTGCACATTCTCTCCTGATGAGCCCATGCATTTGTAAACATCCTTTGTTTTTTCAATATATCTCATATTCACACTGTCGGATTAAGTTCCATTTTATTTCACATATATATATAATTCTAAAAACACATTGTTATCAGTCAGAAAAGTGCTCAATACTGCTCTACTGAGAGCAGGATAAAACCTAAAATAAATGAATGTTTATTTATCTCCACATGACAGTCTTATTGCTTCCAGTTTCGTGTACTTTTGCTAAAATGAATCCAATGATTAGCTTGAGACTTGGGAAATTCTATTGATTATATTTCGTTGTAAAAGTACACGAAAGGAAAACTAGTTGTACTAAGATAGTCATGAACAGGTGAGTAAACATTCATTTAGTCTTGGTTTTATAGATATATGTAAGTAAGTAAGTAAAGTCGATGGGGTGGCCTAAAGTCAGTATTAGCCAGACAGTGAGGAAGTCTATCTCTTTTTCACTAGCACCAGACCAAGGAGATTGTTTTTAGTGTCTGAGGTAGAGTGCCACACCTGCCATCAGCCCCCTTACTTTACAGCACAGATCCCTGTGCTACTCATACCCTAAGTTGGCGAGGGCCGGTATTGAACCAGGAACCTTGTGGTTCCTAAGCGGATGCTCTACCGACTGAGCTAAACCAGCCCTAGAGGTTATATATATGTATATATGTATAATTTTATTTCTAAACACAAATGGTGTGAAAAAAAAAAATAACAGATGATTCAGTTAAAAAACAACATTTTTCAAGAAGAAAAGACCAACACACCCCTTCTTTCTGAAAATAATCATCTGCACCCTAATGTAGTGTCCAAAAAAAAAAAACACAAAGGAGTGGTCTAAGTTATATATACTAGCAAATATATGCACCCTCCGGGTGCAAGTATTTTAGTTAAATTTTATAATAAAATATGATATTAAATCAGAAAGGCTAATGAAACTGAATAAGAATGTAGATAAAAAGATTTTGAACAGAGGGGGTATGATTGAAAAATTCAACAACTTTGAAACCAACTCTTCCATCATTTTCCATTACTCCCGTCTTCCATTGGTAAATGTTCCTAATTAAACTGTTTAGTTAAAATAGGAAGTAAAGAATAATATTACAGTTATTTCTTCTTGTTAAGGGATTTCTTTTAAGATTTATTGAAGAGATTTTTGCTCATATTCAATAAGAAAAAAAGGACAACGTTACTTATATCATTTTGGTACTGTGAAAATATACCACAATGTAACACTAGGTTTCACCCGAATAGTTCATCAGGATAATTCTGACTGACTAATATATACATTGTGTGTGTGTGTGTATAATCATTAAAATGTTTAAAGGTTGCTGTATCTACAAAAAGAGTGCTCAATAAAAACCATATATTGTAAATTGATATTTAATGTTTTCAATTTTGTATCTTTTAGGCTAATGAACAGTCGCGCAGGGCCAGGACAAGCTTACATACCAACAGATGTTGAGCACCTTGCAAATATGGTCACCCATGGGGTAAGTTAATTTTTTTTTTTTTCATTTGATATGTTTGTATTGTATTTTGTTATAATTAAAGTAGGACACTTAGAAATGGATGATCATTCCATTTTACTGGGGGCCCTTTATTTTATGGACCCTTAAGAGATGAAACACAAAGAAAGGAGGAGAGATGACATATATAATTTAATATACCAAGCGTGTTGGTAGATCCTTGCAGAGAGAAAAAACCCGGCAGAGAGTTTGATTGTAAAAATATACTACCAAACATCAACCAGGAAGAAAAAATTTTTTGAAAAAAAGAAAAGACCAAGATATTCGTACCAACAAAAAAAAATCTATTGGTATAGTATTTGGCCAAAAGAAAAAACAATTTATATGTATATAAGATATATATATATTCATATATATTCATATATATATATATATATATAATATGATATAATGAAAAACAAAAGAGTTTACAAACGCATGGGCTCATCAGGAGAGAATGTGCAAACCGTTTCGGGGCCTATCTCTCAACGTGTTTAAAAGCAACACCGGCTCTACCTCACTGATATGATTTTTCCCGTATTGTATGATGAAGAGGACGGTTGATGCATGAAGCTGGAGGATCCTCAGATCAGCGAGGTAGGGCCGGTGTTGCTTTTTAAACCGTCGAGAGATAGGCCCCGAAACGGTTTGCACATTCTCTCCTGATGAGCCCATGCGTTTGTAAACATCTTTTGTTTTTTTCATTATATCATATTCATACTGTCGGATTAATTTCCATTTTATTTTCAACATATATATATATAATATATATATATATATATAATCCAAAAGTCCAAGAAGAAATCTTCCTTACGACACAAGAGTTATATTTAAAAAACCTGTCGCAGTTTGAGAGCTCAATGTGTGCTCTTAATGTTAGAGTCACAGAGCAAATATATAAGTAAAGAAATAAACAAAAGACTTAGAGATTAGCATTATAGTCTATTTCAGGGAGCTTAGACAAGTGTCAAACTCTCCCGACTCATCAGATGCGAATGATGAATTATTTATTGTAAACAAGTTTGTTTAGATGGCTTTTTGCCGATAATTTTTGGGAGAATAGTGCTTAATTGGAGTCGTACCTAATTTTGAAATTAATTAATTAATAATAAATTAGGCGGAATACCTATTAAATGTATGGCTAAACAAATCGAAAAAATAATTTTCAAAATTAGGTACGACTCCAATTAAGCACTTATTCTCCAAGAATTCTTTATTACTTTAAAGGCATTTGAAAACAGATTTTTCTTTTTTTTTTTAATTTTATAGTCCTGTGATATGAATTCCAAACGAAAACCTTGATGTTGCGCAAAAAAAAAAAAAAAAAAAATTTGTTGTTTTCAAATATGAGCACTTCCGCCACAAATATTTGGTCGCTAATCCATGTATCTCTTAATGTATCTCTTAGTGTAACAAATTATGAAAAAGAAAGACATATTCCAAGTTCGACATCAGACGAATTCTTTATTCAAACAGTATGAATATTAACCGTTGACGGCAAACCCTGCAACGGATTTTTAGAAAAGATTTTTTATTTTTGTAATTAATTTTTAATATCTTTATTTTCTATTTTTTATTTTCTTATATATAAAGTAAAATAATTAAGAATGAATGTAAGGTTTTAATTTTTGGATAATGTGAAATTTAAATTTAATTTAATCTATATTATTAATAAATATTTTTCTTTCTAAGTCACATATACTATATATATAAATACACATACATACAAAAACATATACATACACATGCATACATACATATATGAAGATCCCAAAAACAGATATATCTACTTAGTAATTTAACTAATTCAAAACATACACACACAATATCCACACCACGTACTTGTACATCTACATATCAACAATAAAAAATAAATAAAGGATAATATATATATATATATAATATATATATATAATATATATATATATATATATATAATATATATATTTTATCCTTTTTTTATTTTTTGTTTTTTTTACTTTGAGAGAGGCCCCTTGGAAAGGATTTTTCATTTATTCCACAACATTCATTCATTTTTATCTCATTCATTCGTTTTGCCATTAATTCTTAACTATATATATATTATATATAATATCAATAAAGGAAGAACTCAATACAGTAATCCCATAATAAATTTATTTCGACAAAAATTGGGGCCCATATAAATCTAAGTTGATTTAAACCGGCTCCCCAAGTTTTCTCATCAGATGGTAACAATTCACTTAAGTGAATATGCGGCCCCAATTTTGTCGAAATAAATTTATTATGGATTACTGTATTGAGTTCTTCCTTTATTGATAAATATTGCTCTGTATATAATCTAAAGGTTATTTTACATTGAGCTCTCTTAGTGATTTATGATTCACTCTATTTATACATACTGGATCATCAATATTAGTACAGGGATCTAGAAATCACATATAGAATCATCCCTTACTACAAGTTTTGATAAATCTTTATATATATATATATATATATATATATATATATATATTAATCCAAAGATTGAGTGAAGAAATCTCCTAATGACATAGTAGCTTTACAGTAGTCATAATTTACAGAGCTCAATGTGTCTTCTTATTGTTAGTCACAGAGCCAAAAATATATTAGGAAAAAGATGCATTTGATGATGGCTGGAGGGTAAAAGTTAATCTAGGTCTCCTGGAATAGTCTATTATGCTTTCATTCTTCATTATTTTTTCCTAATATATATATATATATATATATATATATTTCTTCTTCCTCCTTTTCTAATATATGTATCTCGCTCATAAAAGCCAGGACCTTCATTATCTCGTTACATATGCAATATTCACTTTGGCCCTTACTTAGACTCGACGGCGGTCAAGAGGCCTCCTCTGATCAATTGGCTGGTCACATCAAGCCTAGCACCTATATAATTGTCCCAACCTCATTGCCTTTTGACAAACCCAAACCCTTCTTATATTTTGCTAAGTGTGTGTGTGTGTGTGGGGGGGGCTTATATGGAGGGGGGGCTTATATCTTTGCGAGGATGCAGTCAGCATATTTTAAGGTCTGTTTACAGGGTAGTTAAAATTTGTCCATATACACTTACCAAAATGAGGTGCTTATGTGTTACATACTGACGTTTTCACAGTCCAAATCGATATAATGTTATATACCCTTTTCTTCTTACTTCAGTCCTCTTCTGGTTCTATCTTCTAGCATCTTGCGTCTGGAGTTGTCGTGGGGACTTCAGTCGGTTTTCTGTTAGGGGTTTTCTTTATCAGAAGCCTGTGTCATTGTTATTTTTAGGTAATAAACACAAGACTTCGATTTACGTTGATGTTACTTTATTTCCAAATCCAACCCAGACACCGCACAGTTGAGGAGAGCGTGTATAACACGACTTACCCCTTCGAGCCGCTGCTACCTTCTAACTGCTGAGTTACTTCTATCCTTAAACTGGAAGACAGGGTCTTCTATGCCTTCCGGTTCTCACAGATTTATCCCCGGAAGGCAAGGTGAGAGTGAGGTCAAGCGCGTCACTTACTCTCAAGGCCATCAGCTGCACTAATCGCCATTATGATTTCTACACTATTGCATAAATATTAGGTGACTAATAATTATGTAACATATGGTGTAATGGTTATCATCATAGGAAATGGATATGTACACCAAGATCAAATCTTGGACGAGGCTGTTTGCATTTCATATAGTGCTAATGCCCTGGAAAGGTATACATCCAACTATTCTTCCTCCAGCAATGGGTAGGGCAGACTGGGCTCTTTAACTTTGGTATGGCAACCAGTCTAGGAGAAGGAAAACTGAACTAAAACCAAAGGGGCTCCTTCTTGTTAGTCAAAACTACTCCAACATCCTCCTAAGCAACAGACATACCACTATATTTTTAACCCTTTAAATCCCTAAGTCTGCTATTTTTGGTTGAGCTCTAAATAATACTATAGATTATAATATTTGAAGCTGAGGGAGATCACACCAGATACTAATCATAAAAAGGGTCTTAGTGGGTATGATGTTAAACTGCATCTAATGGTGGGTTTCAATTCTGAAGCTCTGGGGTGTGTGAGATACCCCTTCATCACCATTACTCCAGGTTCACTCTGACCCTGAGTGGTAGTACCTGTTAGGTCTCATCTATGGATTAAAAAGAAAAAAAAATGATTTTAAAAATTGTGTTGGAAAAATTAAATTTAAAAATATGAATACCCATCAAGATGAATAAAACAAAACTTTTTTTTCGTCATAAAATAACCCAACAAGGTTGACATGCCATAAAATCCAACCAACCCCCATCAGGTCAAATTGAGCTTTTTAAAAATTATTTATCAATACATATATAAAGGGCAATTGTGTGAATCTGTATGTCCAGAGGAAACTTCGAAAATAAAACAAGTAATGACAACATATATAATATATATACACATTAAATATCACAGGGCTTGGTTTTTGAGCAAAAATAATAGATTTGATTTTGATTTATATTCGTGAAGATAATTAAAAAATAAAATTTAAATAACAGCTGGATTTTTTATTTTTTTTCATTTATTTAGATAGTAGACATTAACATTTATTTTCAGAGCATGGGTGATGCTTAAGGATAGAACCCAGGTGGTTGAGCAGTCCATGACTTGCAATACTCTCTCTTGGCCCTTTCTTGGGCTAGACAGGTGGTCAGAGAGACCCTTCGATCAATCGGCTGGTCACGTCAAGCCCTAGCACTATCTGATTTCCCAACCCTATTGCCCTTATGGCAAGCCCCAACCCCTTTTATCATATGGGTGCTAGAAGGCGGTGACTGAGAGTCTACATGTCCTGGGAATGAGTTAAACTCTATCAGATGGTGAGGTTCCAGTTTTGGAGGTTTGGGAATGTGGAGCATCCCTTCATCACCATTGCTCTGTGGTCCACTGACCTGGAGTGGTAGTACCTGTTAAGGTCCCATCTATGGTTAAATAGAAAAATGTGTTTATAAAAAAACATTGGGTATCCATTAAGAATGACTTTATTTCAAAACTTTATCGGCATTAAATGACCCGCTGAGGTTGATGTGCCTTAAAAACAAAACAAAATAACCCATGACACAAATCTTCTATTACAGTGTTAATAAATCTTTTTATTTTTTCAATGAAGCATTGTCAACCATTAATTATTTTATCTCCTTTATTCTTTGTTCAGATATGAAAAATGTTTGCTTGTTTACTACCCATAAACATTACAGAAAACATAGAATAGTTAGCAATCTATTAATAAAGGAGATTCGCTTCCGGTTTTTGTCTGTAACAAAAACTATGTCACTGCTTACGTCAAATTACCCAAAATCGTCATAACATAGAATAAATACACTCAAAATTTGAGCATGCAACATTAGACAGTCCTCATTGTTTTTTAAAACAAGTTTTAAAAGATACATCCCCAGTATCATATATTTATATATAGTTTGTTTATTTAATAGATATTCAAAGTTAATAGAACTTAGTTCGATTTCAAATTGTTTTTTGTTTTTTTTACTCCTTTAATAAATTTCATGATTTATGGTTCAAACTCTCCGACATTTATTTTAACTTCCACTTCCTCAAGCAATATATTTCAGGAATATATTTTTACATCGCCCGGAGGGTGTTTTTTTATTTGCTAGTAATAATAATAAAATTTATTGTGTACAGCCCTCAGGTGCACCACAACTAATTAAAGGCTCATATATAGTACATAGAATAATGTACTTGTCAGAATATGAATTGCATACAGTAATAATATATATGTATGTGTGTATGGAGGGGGGATATTGCATGATGCTGATAGCGTTTAATTTAGTGCGTTCTGGGACACATGTATTTGATTTAAATGAGTCCCCAGGAAGTTTAACAGGTTTGAATTTTATATTATTTATACTAGCAAATATATGCACCCTCCGGGTGCAAGTATTTAAGTTTTAATATAATAAATATCATATTAAATTAGAAAGGCTAATGAAACGAATAAGAATGGAGATAAGTACATTGGAACAGAGGGGTATAATCGAAAAATAGAACAACTTTGAAACTAACTCTTCCATCATTTTCCGTACTCCATTTTCATTGATAAATTTTCCTAATTCAACTATTTAGTTAAAATAGGAAGTAAAGAATAATATTACAGTCATTTCTTCTTGTTAATGGATTTCTTTTAATATTTATCCCCGAGATTTTTGCTCATATTCATTAAGATAAAACCAAACAATTAGAAATCAATAATACTAAGCATATATTTATTAAAATCAATTTTTTAAGATCAATATGCAAATTAGCCTTCCCATTGACACTGTAACCGCTATTTTGTTGTATATTTAAATACAATTGCATGTTATATGGTATGTAGATATGGTCAACAGTCATTATGATGTAAAACAATTTTATTAATAATTGAGGTTTAAATATAAGTAAAATCATGGAGAATGTGATGTAAATAACAAAGTGAATTGTGACTTGAGTAGTAATATAGTTTCGGTTACAGACAGAAAACACACAATCTCCATTATAATAAAGATTATTAGTATTCAGCTACAAAGTATTGTATGTAGAAAAATAAAACTATTATATTTATTAGTATTGGGCTACAAATGTTGAAATGAAACATTTAGTGTGCTGATTATTTTTTTTTTTTATCTTTTACTTAAGTTGATCAATGTTTGACAAGAAAGAAATTGTTTATAATAACTTAATGTCACATGATTAGAGGAAGTCAATAAAGAGTTTTTATTTAAGATATCTTGTGATCTTTAAGGAATGTAGTCTGAAACATAAACAAACAAAACATAAATGCTGCAGATCCACAATAATAGATCTACTTATATATATGTTGTGTGTGTGTGTGTATAATATATATATATATTATATATATATATAATGGAAATATGGTGAGGAAATTAATCTGACAATATGAGAAGAAAATATTTAAAAAATATAACAACACAGGATGTTATGATAAAATTGTTTCCCATGATCATAACATCTGTGTTTGTTATATTTTTAAGATATTTTCTTCTCATATATATATATATATATTGAAAGGAAGGAAAAACTCAACACATAAGTGTGTATATATATATATATATATATTAATATATATATAAACAAAAATATAAATATAAAATATATATAAAAATGTATATAAAAAAAAATATATATATATTCAGTTATTCGACTTATTCGTTTAATTATTTTTATCGACAGTCAAAATTGCAACTCACTTAATTTTGTCTTCTCTGTTAAAATAAACAGTCCGGACATGGAGTCAACACCTGGTTACAGACGGTTTCTCACCTATGCGATCATCAGACAAACACTGTATGTGTGTATGTGTTTGTGTGTTGTGTGTGTATAATATAATATATATATATCTAAACTCCAACAGTATAAAAACTCACAGGTAGGTAGATATTTTCTGACTCATTAAGATTACTTTATATATATATATATATATTATATATATATATATATATATATATAATAAAGTAAAGTACAATTAGACCCCTCCACATTAGAATCAAAGAAACATATCCACACACGTGCATCCTCATTCCAATAACATTTAATTAAATGCAAAAATAAAGACAATAGTTTTTCCGTTAAGATAGAAACAATAATACGCAACATTGGTAATCTCAGAATTAGAGAAAGTTTATTAATAGCTAAATAAGTCCTAGTATAAACAATAGATTAGAATTAAACACTGAATACATAATCAATTAAAATACACGTTCCTCATAATAAATAGCACATATGTATATTTACTGATATATACTGTATTAGATACACGTTCCTCATAGTATATGTGCATATTATATAATTTTTTTTTACTATATATACATATATCAAATAAATAAGATTAAATAATACATAATATATAAATAGATGAAAATAATAAAATTGAAATTGAATGAACAACGGCTATTACGACTATCACAACCTTCGCGTGGCGTTAAAAAAAAAAATCAAAAAAATCACCTGAGACGCGTGTTTATAACATTAAAAAAAAAATAAATAACGACAAAAAAAAACGCGTCCATTTCCGAAATCATCTCTAAAGATAAAGGTTTACTTGAAATCGATAAGACAAAAAAAGATCTTTTTGTTTTTGTTTTTTTATGTGCATTGTATTGCCTTCAAATCATTAATATATAATATATATATATATATATATAATAATATATATATATATATATAATATATATAATACCTACAAATATATGCACTCTGCGAGTGCAAGTATTTAAGTTTTGATGTGTAAAATATTATAATAAATTAGAAAGGATAATGAAACTAAGTATGAATGCAGATAAAAAGATTTGAAACAGAGTGCAATTATTTAAGTTTTAATGTAATAAATATATTATATAAATTAGAAAGGCTAATGAAACTAAATTAGAATGCAGATAAAGAAATTTTAAACAGAGGGGATATAATGAATAAAAAAAAAATAGAACTGAAACTAAGTATTATTAGCAAATATATGTACCCTCCGGGAGCAAGTATTCAACTTTTAATGTAATAAAATATATTAATTAAAAGGTCTAATGAAACTAAATAAGAATGGAGATAAAAAAAAAAAAGATTTGAAACCGAGAAGGTATAATAAAAGAATTAAACAACTGAAACTCACTTTTCATCACTCCCATCTTTCATTGCTAAATTTTCCTAATTTAACTATTTAGTTAAAATAGGAAGTAAAGAATAAAATTATAATTATTTCTATTTTGTTATGGATTTCTTTTAAGATTTATCCTCAAGATTTTTACTCATATTCATTAAGATAAACCAAACAATTAGAATTAATAAGACTAAGCACATATTAATTAAAATAAAATTTTTGGTATATATACAAATTAGCCTTCCGTTCACACTGTAAACCGCTATTTTGTTATATATATATAAATGCAATTGCAGGTTACTAGTACGTAGATAAGGCCAACAGTATTAATAATGTAAAATAATTTTGTTAATAATTGAGGTTTGAATAAATAAAATCATTGAGAATGTAATGTACATAATTAAGGAAATTGTGTCTTGAATAATAATATAGTTTTTGTTACAGACAGAAAAACACACAATCTCTCATTATAATAAGATATATCTCAGTCTTCGCAAACTCAGTGCATGAGTAGCACAGCTTTGGTTTACTGATCTGTGTGGTAAAAAATCTTAGAACTGACGTTAGGTGTGATACTCCACCTTAGCGAAACGATCTCCCTGGTCTAGTAAGTAAAGTCGGTATCAGCAGATCTATCCCCTTTTCACTAGCGCTAGACCAAGGAGATTATTTTAGTGTCTGAGGTGGAGCGCCACACCTACCATCAGTTCCTCACTTTACCGCACAGTTCCTGTGCTACTCATACGCTGAGTTGGCAAGGGCCCGAGTCAAACCAGGAACCTTGTAATTCCTGGCCGAATGATCTACTGACTGAGCTAAAAGGGGATAGACTCCCTCACTGTTTGGCTATTATGAACAATAGTCCACTGCAGATTTTACTTAATTTATAATATTATGATATAGTTTGTCATATTAAGATGAAGTTATATTAATAGTATAATAATTTTATAGTTAATATTAAAGTTCAAATCCACTAAATTAAAAAGTTATCAAGCTTTTTAATTTTGTGATCTTGGGACGCACATATTTGCTTTGAATGAGTCCCAGGGAAAATTTATAGGTCCCAACTAAAGTTTCTTAATAGATTGTATGGTTTTTATTTATGATCTGGGGAAACAACTAAAGCTGTCTATCTCCTACCTTGTAACCTATCCTGTGTAATTCGCTTCTAAGAAATGTATTTACAGGTAGCTTGAAATGGTCTGGAAAGAAAAAGAAAACACTGGGATGCATGGATATGATTTTACTGTGTCAGGGACGTACCTATCAGCATCTCTGCAAATCGGTTTCATCAACTCAAGATGAGACCATTACAGAGAAATCTTAATGTTTGTTTTATTTTTTTTTTACATGGGGAAACAAAATCACGCCAAGAGTTTATAATTAAAGGGAGGCAACTCTTCTTGCGGAATTTTTAATAAACATTGTTTTATAGGTTGAGGAATTCTACATTCTCTAACGACTAATGATAGTCCTGGTTATAGAAGGTTTTAGAAAAGCGAAATTGTAATTTTATTTTTTAGATTGTCTTATTTGTAAAATTCATTTTCAGTCCTAATCTCAATTTCTCAAGGTTGACAGAAAATAGCCAATAATTTTAATTTTAACATTATCTTTTCTTTTTTCCTGCAACAAGAATATAAACATCATCAATAAAAACATTGCAGACCCGTTGGTCTGCGATGTTTTTAAGGTCGAATATATAAACAACTAATTTTAAAGCAGTTTCTTTTCAGCTGAATCCAAATATCACACTCATTTTTCTAATTAGATCAAATTTTAAGATACAATTTACTTAAAATCTACAAAAACAGACAGTTGGTCGCCCCCATCTGCGATTCAAGGATGTCTGCAAGAATGATCTCAGGTGCTTTGGCATTGCTCATTTCAGCTGGGAAAATTTGTCTCAGGACCGCCCTCGGTGGTGGCAGAATCTCTGTAGAGGACTGTTCATGTCTGAGTCACCCTGACGCAAACACCATGAAGTTAAGAGGTCCAGAAGAAAGCAGCGGCAACAAGCATCGGACATCAACATCTTCAGGACAGCTTTCACATTCGACATCTGTGGTCAAGAATGTTTTTCAAACATTGGACTTCACAGTCACAGGAGGCGCTGTAACTTCAGGCGCAAAAAAACTTTATTATAGTCTTCCGAGACTGAAATGCCAATGCAAAAACAGTATAATAGCTGTGACAAGTAGTCATTGACGGCCTTTGTGATTAAAACATAAACAACTCAATTATGGAAGACCAAAACAATCAATGGATCTGTGAAACTAACTTTTTTTATCCTCTTCTACACAGCTGATGCCTGCCCTGTTGGCTGGGGCGTTAAATGCACCGACTGCATCTCTGCAGAGGGGTAAGACTCCCATAATGGGGCCACCTGTTTGCCGTGGGTGGCGACCCGTGATGCTTAAGGATAGAGCCCAGGTGGATGAGCAGTTCATGACATGCAATACTCTACTTTGGCCCTATCTTGGCTAGACGGACGGTCGGAGAGCCCCCCTCCGATCAATCGGCTGGTCACGTCAAGCCCTAGCACCTATCTGATTTTCCCAACCGGTTGCCCTTATGGCAAGCCCAACCCTTTTTATCATATGGGTGCTAGAAGGCGGTGGCTGTGGGTCTACATGTTCTGGGAATGACGTTAAATCTATCTGATGGTGAGGTTCCAGTTTTGGAGGTTTGGGGAATGTGGAGCACCCCTTCATCACCATTGCTCCCTGGTCCACTCTGACCCGGAGTGGTAGTACCTGTTAGGGTCCCATCTATGGGTTAAATAGAAAAATGTATTTATAAAAAAATTGTATTATCCATTAAGAATTGATTCATTTCAAAACTATATCGGCATTAAATGACCCACTGAGGTTGATATGCCATAAAACAAAACAAACCAAACCAAACAGCTGATGCCAGTTAGCTGTTTCTACTACACAATAAAGATGAGGACAACTGTCCGAAATATCAAAATTATTTATTTGCATTTTGTTTCAGAAAGCTTTTTCTTTCTTTTTTCCTTTTTTTTTTTTTCTTTCCTTTTTTTCTTTCCTTTTTTTTTTCCTTCCTTTTTTTTCTTTCCTTTTTTTTTTTTCTTTCCTTTTTTTTCCTTCCTTTTTTTCCTTCCTTTTTTTTTCCTTCCTTTTTTTTTCCTTCCTTTTTTTTTCTTTTTTTTTTTTTCCTTCCTTTTTTTTTCCTTCCTTTTTTTTTTCCTTTTTTTTTTTTTTTCCTTCCTTTTTTTCCTTCCTTTTTTTTTTTCTTCCTTTTTTTTTTTTCCTTCTTTTTTTCCTTCCTTTTTTTTTTCCTTCTTTTTTTTTTCCTTTTTTTTTTTTTTTCTTTTTTTTCCTTCCTTTTTTTTTTTCTTCCTTTTTTTTCTTTCCTTTTTTTTTCTTTCCTTTTTTTTTCTTCTTCTTCTTTTTTTTTTTTTTCTTTCCTTTTTTTTTTTTTTTTCTTTTTTTTTTCTTTTCTTCTTTTTTTTCTTTCCTTTTTTTTTTTTCTTCTTTTTTTTTTCCTTTCCTTTTTTTTCCTTCCTTTTTTTTTCCTTCTTTTTTTTTTCCTTCCTTTTTTTTTTTCCTTCTTTTTTTCCTTTCCTTTTTTTTTCCTTCCTTTTTTTCCTTCCTTTTTTTCCTTCCTTTTTTTTTCCTTCCTTTTTTTCCTTCCTTTTTTTTTTCTTTCCTTTTTTTTTCTTTCCTTTTTTTTTCCTTCCTTTTTTTTTCCTTTTTTTTCTTTCTTTTTTTTTCCTTTCTTTTTTTTTCCTTCCTTTTTTTTTTTTTTTTTTCCTTTTTTTCTTTCTTTTTTTTCTTTCTTTCCTTTTTTTTTTTTTTTAATGTTTATTTCTTATATTCATTTTATTTTATTTTATTTTCAGCTTTGGATTTTGCCCAGTTTTGGTGGTCTGTTATGGTTGCTCTATTGTTCAGTGATGACCATCAGTTCCTCAGTGCCTGGGTCTTTGGCCTTGCTCTTCTTTCTCTCTTTACCACATCTACCATCTATCATGCCTCCTACTCAGGGAAGTTGAAGTAAGTATACAATCTCTTTGTTATATACTGGTCTTTTCACCGTACCAAATCTATATAACGTTATTCTAGTATGAAAAAGAAAAGAAAATAGAGTGGAAAAAATAAATTCGACTTGTTGAAGAGAGGGGGGGTCAACAATGTTGTCGCCGTCACAAAATCTATAGCACAAAATCCGTCGTCGTCGCAAAACCACCAACCTCATCCTTCAGCAAGCAGCTGAAAAATCGCAACTGCTGCTTTTTCTTTCAACATCTGGGTGTCTGCACACACACGCACGAGATTCTCGAGCCAAACCGACCGCTGGAATCATCATAGCCATCATCCGGGCACCTGGCGCTTACATCCGGGACTGCAGCTTCTAGACTTCGGTGACAATGTTTGCATTCCGAAGGAAGCGGGTTTGATTCTACAGTCCGACATGTCAGGCAAAGCCTAGCCCGCTTCCTTCGAGAATACGGCAGGCCTTGACGTTCCGCACTACACTCGTGTTTCTCTGTCACAGTTATATATCTTTCTTACTCTTACTCTGGTCGTCTATTCTTCTGGCCGGCTTTGCTTCTGATCATCTATCATCTATCTTGATCTGGTATATCTTCTAAGGTCTCGTCTGGTCTTCTATTGAGGATTCCGGGTCTGGTTTCTGTGGGGATCATTCCTTATCAGAAGCCCTGTGTCATTGTTAGTTTTTAGTATAAAACACAGACTTTGATTTACGTTGATGTTACTTTATTCGTAGATCCCAGACCAGACAATCTGCGCAGTGAGACTCACATCTTGCTAGCTTGGCTTCTAAGTTCTAACTGACTCTTACTTACTTAGTATCCTTAAACTGGAAGAGGGCCTTCTATTGCCTTCCGGTTCTCACGATCCATCCCCGGAAAGCAAGGTCAGAGTGAGGTCAACCACTGTCACTCACTCTCAAGGCCATCAGCTATACTAATCGCCATATGATTTCTACAATACCTTATAAGCATTAGGGATCTACTAACTATGTAACATCTTCCTCTATCCCCTTTTTTATTTCCACAATATAAAGCTCATGCCTTTGAACATTCACATCTATATCCTTTTTATTTCCGTAATATTTAATTTAAAGTTGGATTTTTCTTCCAACAAACGGAATGTTAGTTGTTCATGTCCGAGTTGTGAGTCAATGTTCAATATTATTGAATATAGAAATATAATTGGTAAAAATAAACACTTAAAATTGGCCATTTTGCAGTTTACATCTATTTCTACTCACACGTGTATGTGTTTATTGAAAAAAAGTTAGCAGTCTGATGAAACTCATAAGTATGCACAGATACCTGTGAGTAGAATAAATAAACCACAAAATGCCGATTGTTAAGCTTTTTTCTTTACCAATTATATATATATATATATAGTGTGTAGAATATTAAGAAAAATGAAAAACACAGGTTTAAATGGGTTAAGTGGTGAGTTTATTGGCCGATGCTGCAGTGTTTCGATCTATTAATTAGATCATTTTCAGGGCATTTGTTGGTAATTGGAAGGTGATAAGAAATTATTTATCACAGAATAAACGAGAAAAGCGAGTGGTAATCATTGTTATTCAGTTGTTTATTCTGTGATAAATAATTTCTTATCACCTTCCAATATCCAACAAATGCCCTGAAAATGATCTAATTAATAGATCGAAACACTGCAGCGTCGGCCAATAAACTCACCACTTAACCATTTAAACCTGTGTTTTTTCATTTTTCTTAATATACTACATACCGTCGGATTCACTTCCTTTCTTCACACATATATATATATATATATATATATATATATATATATATATATATAGTGTTCACTATATTTATGTTGTCTGTCTAGGGTTACATTGAAAATAAAGTTCTGTATACCAGGTCAAATAAAATTTTCCTAGGGTAGAAGTTTATCAGGAATTCAGTGATGGCATTGTTAGGATTAAAGTTCCAAATGCAAAACAAAGCCTTCACAAAATGTTTTCATCACGTCGGGTTCACCAGTTGTAAGATTCAAAGTGATAATACTTGAAGATAAAACTCCGGACAAAGGTTGATAGACAAAACATTTTATATACAGCACAGAATAAACAGGGTACATAATACATAGAGGTGTACATAAACATACATACATAAGTAATATAAATACATATACAAGAGTAGAGATAATGACACATTCATGAATGGTAAAATACAAGATATTTAGGTATCAAAGAGATACCTAAATGTACATAAAAACGTAGTTACGGATACATGACTAAAGGATAGTCATATATCGTATACGAGACTTACTAGCAGTGAGTGACCAGTGTTAAGGGCCGAAGCCCCAACGAGAAAGGGGTAGACCGTGTCTACCTCATTGTGTCTCGTAGGTCGAGCAGTAGGAAAAAAGAGAGAAGTTCAAATTAGCCGCTTAAATAGACCAGGCACCTAGCGGGAACCAGCGAAACTAAACGGGCAGACAACTCTCCAGGCAAATACGAAAATAACCCCACAGCATTTATATTTCGCCCTGATTTTATTTGGGGTCACTCGGGATGAAATTACGTGCTGTGATGTGAGAAAATAGGGAAAAAAAAGTGTCATTTTATTCCAGAATATTCCAAAGACAAACGTTCTTTCATCGCTTTACGACGAGTTCAAAAATAGAATATCATTTCATATTTGTGAACAATTTCAGGAGTGTCTTTGAGGCAATCATATAGGTGCTAGGGCTTGACGTGACCAACCGAGGATCTATATTAATAAAAAAAAAACTTCTGATTTCTAAAAATCTCAATAAGTATTATTTATAAATGGTATAATTCATTTGGTGACACTACTCAATTACCGCCCTGTCGGCTGGAGCATTAGAATGCACCGACTGCACCTCTGCAGAGGGGTAAGACTCTGCCAATGGGGCCACCTGTTGGCCGTGGGTGGCGACCCATGATGCTTAAGGATAGAACCCAGGTGGATGAGCAGTTCATAACTTGCAATACTCCACTTTGGCCCTTACTTAGGCTAGACGGGCAGTCGGCTGGTCATGTCAATTGGCTAGTCACGTCAAGCCCTAGCACCTATATGATTTGCCCAACCCTATTGCCCTTATGGCAAGCCCCAACCTCTTTTTATCATATGGGTGCTAGAAGGCGGTGGCTGAGGGTCTACATGTCCTGGGAATGACGTTAAACTCTATCTGATGGTGAGGTTCCAATTTTGAGGTTTGGGGAATGTGGAGCACCCCTTCATCACCATTGCTCCCTGGTCCACTCTGACCCGGAGTGGTAGTACCTGTTAGGGTCCCATCTATGGGTTAAATAGAAAAACATAAGTTAATAAACAAAATTGTATTATGCATTAAGAATTGATTTATTTAAAAACTTTATCGGCATTAAATGACCCACTGAGTTTGATATGTTGTAAAACAAAACCAAAACTAAATCTGTATCAACGGGCAGGATAGGACATAATATAAATTTTTAAACTAAGTAAAGCTGGTTTGAATTCATTTTCAGAAAAATTTTGGGAAGAAAGTGTACAATAAATGCTAGAAGGTAATATTGTCGGCTTTCTTTCTATAAATTTTGTAATATGTAGATATTTACCAAACTTGTTAACCACAGGTCGGTTGTGATACAAGGTCGCAAGTATAGGACATCCAGTGAGGATTAAACTTACTATTCGATCTGTGAGACTAGTTTGCTAACCATTACACTATGATGGGACCCTATTGATCCAACCTGTTCGCCATGGGCAGGATGTGACACAAGGTTGCAAATATAGGGTATCCAGCGAGGATACTTACTATTCAGTAGTAATGGATTTGTGTGACTAGCTTGCTAACCATTACACCACATTGGGATGCCCACATTTTGTAATATGTATAAAGAAAGCTTAAGGGTGTTGGGGGGGGGGCTTGTGGTATCATCGGATCAAAGAGTTTCTTATTTTGTATTTATTATTTTATAGGACATTGAAAAATGTTTTCCATATGGGAGATCGAGCAGTCATCTACATCTTCATAGCAGCATCTTATACTCCATGGTAAGTAACAATCACTTGAAAATCCTTTTATTTATACAAGCAAAAAAAAAAAAAAACGCCCTCCAGCCAGTGTAAAAATAAATTTAAAAGATATTGCCTGAGGTGGGAGGGAAAATTAGATAAATAGAATAAAACGTTTAATATTTTTTAAAAATTAATTACTTAACTTAATTAACCATCACTTGAAAATCCTTTTATTTATACATGCAAAAAAAAACGCCCTCCAGCCAGTGTAAAAATAAGTTTTAAAAGATATTGCCTGAGGTGGGAGGGAAAAGTAGATAAATAGAATAAAACGTTTAATACCATAGTTAAAGTTCAGTCTGTCTTACTATTTACCCTGTTGAAATGTTTGCAACATGTGCTAGTTTTATTCAGATATAACCAATTATTTATTATCTCCCTTGGTTATGTACTTTATTTAACTTTTAACATCCTATACCGCCTCATTCCACCCAGCCAGAAATCACATTTCCTAATCTGCCCTAAATGATAGACTTTGTTTAAATGTAATATTAAACATATTTAGAAGTCTTTGATATAAGGGAAATATCTCAGGTAACTTTAAATGAAATGCCATTTTTTGATAAATCCTTTAGGAATGGGGCTCTGGACTTGGAAAGCCTTTGTTTAAATGTAATATTAAACATATTTAGAAGTCTTTGATTTAAGGGAAATATCTTAGGTAACTTTAAATGAAAGGCCATTTTTTTGATAAATCCTTTTAGGAATGGGGCTCTGGACTTTGTTTAAATGTAATATTAAACATATTTAGAAGTCTTTGATTTAAGGGAAATATCTCAGGTAACTTTAGATAAAGACCATTTTTTGATAAATCCTTTTAGGAATGGGGCTCTGGACTTGGAAAGCCTTTGTTTAAATGTAATATTAAACATATTTAGAAGTCTTTGATTTAAGGGAAATATCTTAGGTAACTTTAAATGAAAGGCCATTTTTTGATAAATCCTTTTAGGAATGGGGCTCTGGACTTTGTTTAAATGTAATATTAAACATATTTAGAAGTCTTTGATTTAAGGGAAAATATTCAGGTAACTTTTAAATGAAAGGACATTTTTTTGATAAATCTTTTGAGGAATGGGACTCTGAAATTAGAAAGCCTTTGTTTAAATGTAATATTAAACATATTTAGCAGTTTTTGATTTAAGGGAAATATCTCAGGTAACTTTAGATAAAGGTCATTTTTTGATAAATCCTTTTAGGAATGGGGCTCTAGACTTGGAAAGCCTTTGTTTAAATGTAATATTAAACATATTTAGAAGTCTTTGATTTAAGGGAAATATCTTAGGTAACTTTAAATGAAAGGCCATTTTTTGATAAATCCTTTTAGGAATGGGGCTCTGGACTTTGTTTAAATGTAATATTAAACATATTTAGAAGTCTTTGATTTAAGGGAAATATCTCAGGTAATTTTAAATGAAAGGCCATTTTTTGATAAATCCTTTTAGGAATGGGGCTCTGGACTTGGAAAGCCTTTGTTTAAATGTAATATTAAACATATTTAGAAGTCTTTGATTTAAGTGAAATATCTCAGGTAACTTTAAATAAAAAGGTAATTTTTTTATAAATCCTTATATGAATGGGGCTCTGGACTTTGAAAATTCTGAACAGGATGTTAAGAGTTCTGTTAAAAATTGGAAAACTTTTACTTAATTGATTGTAAGCCTTTAGTAATTTAATAATTTGTTTGTTTCTATTTTCAGGCTTCTATTGAAGGACATGGAATCTTGGGGTCTGCAAGTACGTTGGTTAATTTGGTTGTTAGCCATGTTAGGCATCTCCTATCAATACATGTTTCATGAGAGGTAAGTAATAAAAAATCTGTTAGGCATCTCCTATCAATACATGTTTCATGAGAGGTAAGTAATAAAAAATCTACACAAAAGATTGAACAAAAATGTTAACAAAGGGAAATATTGCTTGAATTTTTTTTTAAATCTAAAAGAGAAAAGAAAAATAGTGTTAGGACTACTTCTTAGAAGCAGCACCCCACAAAAAAGCAGTTGTACGGCCACTTACCATCTATCACACAAACTATTTAAGTAAGACAAACAAGACATGCTCGACACTGCTATAGAAGCAAGGATGAACCCATAAGTGATGTTCATTTGGGGCCAGACATGTTTGTCTGTGCTGTGACTGATTCTCCTTGCACATAGGATAAGATTGTATCGGGGAATTGGATGAAATTGTGAACAAAAATATTAATTATTTGGATTATTCGGACTATTGTCCTCATCTTTATTATTATCTGTACAAGATTTCAGCCAATGTGCCCTCCGGCCTTCTTCAGGTATTTCTTGTCGGACTCAGGAACCTTCTCTTCATAATTGGAACTCTGAACCTAACCCTTTATTCAATCCACGGTGGTATACTGTTCTCATTCCGTTAACCATGATAGGGTACAAGTGTTAAGCTGTGTGAATTATTATTCTATTTTTCTGCTGCCCTTGAACAGGATTGAACCTGCAGCCTAGAGATAACTGTCACTTGGAACTGTCTTAACTCAACACCTATATCCACTATGCCATGTGTCCAATTTCAAAGGAATATGTTAACAAAGGGAAAAGAAAAATAGTGTTAGGACTACTTCTTAGAAGCAGCACCCCCAAAAAAATCAGTTGTATGGCCACTTACCATCTATCACACAAACTATTTAAGTAAGACAAACAAGACATGCTGGACACTGCTGTAAAAGCAAAGACGAACTCATAAGTGATGTTCCTTTGGGGCCAGACATGTTTGTCTGTGCTGAGACTGATTCTCCTTGCACATAGGATAAGATCGTATCGGGGAATTAAATAAAATTATGTGCACACAAAATATGTCTCCATGTTCCTGATTAACTAAAGAACCAAGGGAGAGAAATGACCCCGATGAAGAGATAGAACCTCTGACAAAAGAGAACCCATACAACCTGAGATGAAAAACAGACTTAGTGTTACATAATTTGTGGGTTGCCTACGAACTATGACTGTAATGTAGTAAAATTTAAATGATGGTATTGTAAATGGAAAGTTACTATTATAGCCATTATAGAAGTGATTGACAAACAGTTAACCTTTCACTGATCTAGCCGCTGATTTCTGATTGGCTAAAGGAAAAGTGTGTGAAGGGAACTGAGTAATTAGAATTTGGCAGTTAGTCAAAGGGGCCAGACGTGATGGTTGTCTATTCCCCAGTAAGCCATCTTCTCACTGTGCGGTTGAACCCTTTTGGGCTTCTGGTAATAAACACATCTGAAATATAAATCAAGCCTTGCATTCATTATTAAAAACAAATGGAATAAGCACAGACAACCAGAGCCAGCCCAAATACAAGCCCGTATCAACTAAAGGAAGAAATTACCCCAAAAGAAGACGGCCAGTTGGCAAAATAGAACTCTCCTAAGAACCCCCCCCCTATATATATATATATATATATATTTCGATTTCTGTCGGAGGGAAATCGTTAGTATACATCGCTGATGAGACTTAATAAAGTTGAAACAGTCTGTACGATGTTCTACACACCGAGATTCACTTGTCATGATTATTTTCTATAATTATCGAATTTTATACGATATATGCATTGTAATTGCCTTCAAGCAAAAATATAAATAATAATATATACTTTATTCAACAATGGTTCTAAAAAACAAACATCCAAAATCTTATATCTTATATATACTAGCAAATATATGCACCCTCCGGGTGCAAGTATTTAAGTTTTAATATAATAAAATATATTAAATTAGAAAGGCTAATGAAACTGAATAAGAATTCAGATAAAAAGATTTGAAACGGAGGGGGTATAATCGGAAAATAGAACAACTTTGAAACTAACTGTTCCACCATTTTCCCTTACTCCCGTCTTTCAGCGGTAAATTTCCCTCACTTAACTATTTAGTTAAAATAGGAAGAAAAGAATAAAATTACAGTTATTTCTTTATGTTAATAGATTTCTGTTAAGATTTATCCCCGAGATTTTTGCTCATATTTATTAAGATAAAACCAAACAATTAGAAATCAATAATACTAAGCATATATTTATTAAAATCAATTTTTAAAGATCAATATGCAAATTAGCCTTCCCATTCACACTGTAAACCGCTATTTCGTTGAATATATAAATATAATTGCATGGTATTAGTGTGTAGATATTGTTAACAGTCTTAATGATGTAAATCAATTTTACTAATAATTGAGGTTTAATTAAAAAATAAAATCATGGAGAATGTGTGTAAATAACAAAGGGAATCGTGACTTGTTTAGTTTCGGTTACAGACAGACAAACCCACAATCTACATTATAATAAGATATATTATATATATATATATATATATATATATATAATATATATATATATATATATATACGAGGTATGTCAGAAAAGTTCCAGGAATATAATTTTCTATTTCATTTCTAGTGGTTTATTTTATGTAATTATAGATGATTAACTCTTAAAATCCTGTTGAGAATTACAGAGCCCCATTCCTATAATGATTTGTCAAAAAATGGCAAAAAACGGCCTGTTCATTTAAAGTTAACCTGAGATATTTCCCTTAAAATAAAGACTTCTAAATATGTTTAATATTACATTTAAACAAAGGCTATCGTTTAGGACAGATTAGGAAAACGAATGTGACTTCTGACCGGGTGGAATGAGGTGGTATAGGACATTAAGAGTTGTCTCTAGAAGAATTTACAATCATTTAGAAAACTAGGCTCAGATACACAGGGAACACCTGAGGAAGGCCAGATGATACAGTGTCCGAAATGTTGTGTTTATACATACAATAAAGATGAGGACAACAGTCCAAAACATCAAAAATACAGACAAATTAAAAAAAAAGTGTTAAATATATTTTATTTCAGTTTTATATTAAAACATCTTTAAAACAAACTAGCAAATATATGCACCCTCCGGGTGCAAGTATTTAAGTTTTAATGCAATAATATTGTATCAAATTAGAAATGCTAATGAAACTAAATAAGAAAGCAGATAAAAATATTTGAAACAGAGGAGGGTATAATAAAGAACAACTGAAACTTACTCTTCTCTCACTCCCGTCTTTCATTGCTAAATTTTCCTAATTTAACTATTTAGTTAAAATAGGAAGTAAAGAATAAAATTACTGTTATTCTTTCTTGTTAATGAATTTCTTTTAAGATTTATCCCTGAGATTTTAGATAATATTCATGAAGATAAAACCAAATAATTAGAAATCAGTAATACTAAGCATATATTTATTAAAATCTGATTTTTAATATCAATATGCAAATTAGCTTCCCATTCACACTGTAAACTGCTATTTTGTTGTATATATAAATACAAGTGTATGTTATTAATATGTAGATATTACCAACAGTATTAATAATGTAAAACAATTTTATTAATAATTGAGGTTTAAATAAAAATAAAATCATGGAGAATGTGATGTAAATAACAAAGGGAATTGTGACTTGTATAGTAATATAGTTTCGGTTACAGACAAACGCACATTATAATAAGATGTTGATACTTTCTTGTTTCATATAATTTTCTGAACCTATATGTGGTCAAACAAATTGTCTGTCATATGGAAGTCTGATCTCACTGACAAGCTAAAGCGACATCTCTTCCAGGCTGTAGTCATATCAGTACTGCTGTATGGCTGCACTACCTGGACCCTAACGAGGCGCCTCGAGAATAAGCTAGATGGGAGCTGCACAAGAATGCTGCGAGCAGTTCTGAACAAGTTGTGGAAACAGCATCCCACAAGGGAGCAGCTGTATGGTCACCTGCCACCTATCTCACAGACCATCCGAGTGAGACGGACTAGGCATGCAGGGCACTGCTGGAGAAGCAAGAACAAACTCATAAGTGATGTTCTCTTGTGGAAGCCAACACATGGACATGCCAGTGTGGGCCGCCCAGCAAGGACCTACATCGACCAGCTATGTAAAGATGCTGGCCGCAGCGAAGAAGAACTCCCTGGGGCGATGAATGATAGGGAAGGTTGGCGAGAGATTGTCATGGATATCCGTGCTGCCTGCACGACATGATGATGATGATGATATGTGACTCGATTTTGTTTGCTCAAAATATTTGTTTATATATATATACTAGCAAATATATGCACCCTCCGGGTGCAAGTGTTTACGTTTTAATATAATATATTATATTAAATTAGAAAGGCTAATGAAACTAAATAAGAATGAAGATAAAACGATTTGAAACAGAGGGGAGTATGATTGAAAAATAGAACAACTTTGAAACTAACTCTTCCATCATTTTCCGTTACTCCCGTCTTTCATTGCTAAATTTTCCTAATTTAACTATTTAGTCAAAATAGGAAGTAAGAATATAATTACAGTTATTTGTTCTTATTAATCGATTTATTTTATGATTTATTCTCGAAACTTTTGCTCATATTTATTAAAATAAAACCTAACAATTACCAATCAATAATATTAAGCACATATTTATTAAAATCAAATTTTTAATATCAATATGCAAATTAGCATTCCCGTTCACACAATAAAACCGCCATTTTGTTGCATATATAAATACAATTGTATATTATTATAATGTAGATAAGACCAACAGTATTAATCATATAAAACAATTTTATTAATAATTGAAGTTTAAATAAAAACAATATCATGGAGAATGAGAATGTGACGTAAATACCTAAGGAACGTATGACTTGAATAGTAATATAGTTTCGGTTACAGACAGAAAAGCACACAATCTCTATTATAATAAGATATTGAAGGAATTTTTTTTTTTTTTTTTCTTTCAGATACAAATGGCTGGAGACTTGTTTATATCTAATTATTAGTGTGTGTCCCTCAGTAACGATCCTTGCTATGGTATGTTGATTTCTTTTCTCCTCTTTTTTTTTTTGGGAGGGGTGGAGGTGGGGGAGACACTTTGACCATTGCATTTCTAATTTGTTTGGTTGAGATTTATGGCATGTCAACCTTTTTAATGCCAAAGTCAGTCTCTCTTTTTTTTTTTTTTATTATTATTATTTATTTATTTATTTATTTTTTTTTTTTTTCAACCAATTTCCTATTTAGTAATAATCATTAACTTGAACACAATTATACAGATTAAAGCATTCGTATCTAATTATATTAATATCTGAAAAGATCTATTTAACCTATAGATAGGACTCTGACACGTACTACCACTCATGTCAACTCTTGTTGGGTTATTTGGTAATTTATGAGGAAGTGCGTCCCTGTCTCCTGCCTCAGAAATTGCTACCCGGTGAATTTTAAAATAACGACCCCAGCTACGGCGTCACGTCGGTGTTACTTGAAAGAAAACAACCAACTTAGGGCGTTAAATGTATGGGGGGGGGGCTTCTCTTTTTTTCGTCTTAATTCATGTTTATTTATGTTTATTTATCATAATTTGTCATAATTCTTGTTTATTTATCGTATATTACGATAAATAAACACGAATTACGACAAATTACGATAAATAAACATGAATTACGACAAATTTCTATAGATAAACAAGAATTAAGACAAAAAAGAGAGGCCTCCCCCCCCCCAAATACATTTAACGCCCTAAGTTGGTTGTTTGTTTTCTTTCAAGTAACACTGACGTGATGCTGTAGCTGGGGTCGTTATTTTAAAATTCACCGGGTAGCAATTTCTGAGGCCGGGACACACTTCCTCAGTCTCCCAAAAAGTGCGATATACATATCTGTTTAAAATAAATGAGAGATTCTGGGGAAGCCAGCTAGTGTAGTGGTTAGAATGTCTGCCTGTCAGCCTGACAGGTAGGGTTCGAATCACGCCCTGTCTATAGCTCTGCTGATGAGGCCTAATAGGCTGAAATGTACATACAGAGATTGACTTTTTCTCAATTTGTTTACGCTTTACATTTTAACCGATATGCACGCCTAATCCATTTAATTATAATTAATTAACAAATTAGGTATGACTTTAATTAAGCACACACATTTATATATATAAAAGAATTGCATGATTATTTTTTTTTTAGTTGTCCATATTTTTTCTCCCTTTTAAAATTCTGATGTTTCACTTTTGATTTATTTCTTTATTTTCTCCAGAAAGAAACGTCTGGCCTGTATGAATTGACTCTGGGTGGCATCACCTATGCGACGGGTGTTGTTTTCTTCAAGTGTGATGGCATCATCCCTTTTGCGCATGCAATCTGGCATTGTTTCGTCTTTGTTGGCGCTACTTTTCACTTTTATGCAGTCAGCACTTATTTGATGGGTCACAGCATCCACAAACAGTCCTCCCTGGTCATGGAGTAACCACCCTCAAAACCTCCATTCATATTACCGCCCTGTCTTTCAGTGGCTCTTATTTTGGACCATCAAATGACAAAAAAAAAAAAAAAAAAAAAAAACGGAAACAAAAAAAAAAAACATTGACGAACAGTTTTTTTTTTTCTTGTCTTTTATCTTTTTTTTTTTTTTTTTTTTCATCTCACTTGTTCATGTTTTGTTGTTGTTGTTGCCCCCTTGACCCTTGACCCTTAACCCTTTTCATTTAAAGCACACACACACACACACACACACACACACACACTTGATTCCTTTATTGTTGTATTATTGCTGTTATTCAAATTGAATATAATTTCTCTCTGTTATTTATTTATCTCCTCCTGGATGTCTGAGATGGTTAATGAGCTAAGCCATTACTAATGAGGTACATTCTCACTGGGTGCCCTATATTTCATTAAATTGTATCAATTCAAAAAAAAAAAGAAAAAAAAAAAAGTCTTTTGAAATTATAGTAACGTTTGTTTGTTGACCAAAGCTTATATCTTTGGAGATGATAAACTAATTCCCCCTCCCGCCTTCCCGCCCCGCCCCCCTTCAAACACACTATACCATCATGAATCCAATCTTAACCATTTTATCCATTGAGCTGAGACATTTAAAACTAGGAACTTTTGAATCTTACCAAAGAAAAAACAATTAAGGGATCTCCGGATCATGGCTAATCCGGAAATTTATGATTTATTGGATATTTTTTAAAAATCTAAAGAAGCTTCGTCTCCATGAAAAGCTTTCTTGACACACGTCTTCCAAATACCTAAAATTGAATCCATTATACTTAATCAGGATGTAGATGGACTTATATATATATATATATATATATATGTAAAAATGGAAATTGGAAATGAATCCGACAATATGAGGAAGAATGAATAAAGAACAGAATGGATAATAAAATTTCACTCTGATGAAGGTCGAATCTTCTCTGTGTGCGAAATATTTTCACACAGATGAACTGACCGAAACATGTGTAAGTGATATTGATTAAATTCATCTTTTATTATCCATTCTGTTCTTTCTTTTTATTCATTCTTCCTCATATATATATATATATATATAGTTATATATATAGTTAATCTCTGTCTTAATTTTTAAGCTTTTATTATTATTTTTCAATCTATCCTTTTACAAAAGTATTCGAGCATTCGTTTTTTTTTTTTGTCTTTTTTTGTGCTGCCCCCCCCCTCCTTAAAATCAATCTTTTTAAAACTCCTTTTTGCAGTAACTTAAATACGATGAAATTATTTTACATTGGAAATTCATTGAAAAGCATTGCTCCTATATATCAACAGTCTCGAGTTTTAATATAGTTAAGTTGTCTAGACGGCACCCAGTGTCGACACCGAGCTGATGAATATAACTCTTTCCTGGTCAGCTAGCACTGTTATGTCCATGTGTAGGAATTCATAGGAGAATGTTGCTTATGAGTTTGACAATGCTTCTCTGGCAGTGTTCAGCATGTTTTGCTCGTCATACTTGAATGGTTTGTGAGATGGGATGTAAGTGGCCATATAGCTGCTGTTTTGTTGAGTGCTGCTTCTAATATCTGTTTAAAACAGCATGCAGTATCCTAGTGTAGTTTCTGGTAATTTATGAGGAAGTGCGTCCCGGTCTCCCGCCTCAAAAACCGCTACCCGGTGACTATCAAAATAACGACCCCAGCTCGTCGTAATTCTTGTTTATTTATTGTAATTTGTGGTAATTCTTATTTATTTATCATAATTTGTCGTAATTCTTGTTTAGATATGAAGATGGATATATAGTTTGGAATAGACTGAGATAGATAGATAGATAAACAAACAAAATAATATAGATAGATATGAACAAATTGCTACCCGGTGACTATCAAAATAACAACCCCAGCTCGTCGTAATTCTTGTTTATTTATCATAATTTGTGGTAATTCTTGTTTATTTATCATAATTTGTGGTAATTCTTGTTTATTTATCATAATTTGTCATAATTCTTGTTTAGATATGAAGATGGATATATAGTTTGGAATAGACTGAGATAGATAGATAGATAGATAAACAAAATAATATAGATAGATATGAACAAATGGAGATAGATAGATATTTTCGACAAGTAAATGTATTTGGGAGGGGTCGCTTTTTTTTTGTCATAATTCTTGTTTATTTAAATTAAAAACAAGACATTAAACAAACATGAATAAAAGAAAATCTTAGTATTTAAAGTAATATAGATAAATATGAACAAATTGAGATAGATAGATATGAAGATGGATAGTTTTGAATAGACTGAGCTGGGGTCGTTATTTTAATAGTCACCAGGACGCACTTCCTCATAAATTACCTAGTTTCCATCTAGCTTTTTCTCCAATCATTCTGTTAGAGTTCTAGTGGTGCAACCATACAGTAGTACTGACTTGGTCACAACTTGGAAGAATTGCCATTATATGGTTGATAACCTCTCAGTAGTATTCCATGCTTTGCCTATGTTGACATAGCTTTCAGTAGATGAGATATTGCTACCAAGGTATATGAACTGGCCTATTAATTTCAGTCTTGCCATTTAATAAGGAGATGGCACCATCTTGATTAAAACACAGGAACTCTTTTTTACCGGAGTTCACGTAGAAACCAAATGCTTCTTTCTGCCTGCTCCAAGCTATGGTCAATAATCTGTGAATGGCAGCCCGTGCTTTACCTATGCAAATGTTAACAGTAGATGAGATATTACTACCAAGGTGTACAAACTTGTCTACTATATTGGGGAAAAAAAAAGATCATGTACCAAAAATGTTTGAGGAGAAATAGAAAAGTCGGGTATGGCAGACCATATATGGAATGAAAAGGGAAACCATCTGCCCTTATGGGATGAAGTTAGAATAATAGATAGGGAAGAACATTGAAGAGAAGACGCCTCAAAGAATCAGCTCATATGATAGGCTGTAGTGGGTTGTTAAGTAGACCGAGCTGAGAAATGAACACAATATGGGAACCTATAATTAAAAAGGCTAGATTAGATTTTTAAAAAAAGAAAAACAAAAAACACCCAATATGAGTCTAGGTAAAAAATCTTACATAAAGTAAATATTCTAGCCAAAAACAAGACATTAGGTTTATAAGTTCCCAAAATTCACACTGGATTGTCCAATTGGACACATAGCAAAAACCAAAAAAAAAACCTGAAGAAGGCCGGAGTGCATATCGGCCAAAACGTTGTACAGATAACAATGAAGATGAGGACAATAGTCCGACTAATGCAGATGATAGTAAATTCTGAAGAAATATGCAGACATTAATATGCAGACATTAATATGCAGACAGTTAAATATGCGGTCATTCATCATATATTCACCATTTTCTGAATATATAAAGAACACATGCTTTCAAAGAAAGACATGGCGGAGAGATATAAACAGATACAACACTC
>CM042166.1:79226546-79307969 GCA_023376005.1 Doryteuthis pealeii
TTTGGGGGAGAAAGCAAAATATAAATTTGTTATCTTAATTTTGACATTTAGTTTTATGTTTTGAAAGCATTCAACATAAACCTGAAAATGCAGGACAACAAAGTTTTTCATATTTTATAAGTATAATGTAATTGTAAAATTACTTAAATATGGACACCATTTTTTGATGGTATGGGTAGTTTGTTAATATCTTTAAAATTGTCGTGGGTGAAAAAGTAATCGACTTTTCAGTTTTTGACATGTGAGCTAAAACAATTCCTTTGATTATCAAGATTGTTATTATTGCTTCTGTTGTTGTTGTTATTATTATTATCATTTTTATTATTATTAACAACACTAATAATGTTTATTTGATTATGTCATTTTTTTTTTCCTCATAAAATTTCTGACTTCAAAATGTTATCATTGAAAATTAGTTCACTTTATATAAAAACAAAATGTAAAAAAAATAAATTTTAATTTTTTAAAATTAAAATAAGTGTTGACTTGTTATACAGCTATTTATACAGTAAATATCATTGGTATTATAAAAAAAAATTTTTTAATCTTTTTCCATTATAAAATTTTTTTAATCTTTTTTTCATTATAAAATTTTATAAAATTTTTAAAATCTTTTTTCATTATAAAATTTTATAAAATTTTTTAATTTTTTTCATTATAAAATTTTATAAAATTTTTTAAATCTTTTTTTCATTATAAATTTATAAAATTTTTTAAATCTTTTTTCATTATAAAATTTTTTAAATCTTTTTTTCATTATAAAATTTTTAAAAATTTTTAAATCTTTTTTTCATTATAAAATTATAAAATTTTTAAATCTTTTTTTCATTATAAAATTTTTAAATTTTTTTCTTTTTTTCATTATAAAATTTTATAAAATTTTTTTAATCTTTTTTTCATTTTATAAAATTTTATAAAATTTTTAAAATCTTTTTTCATTATAAAATTTTATAAATTTTTAATTATAAAATTTATAAATTTTTAATTATAAAATTTTATAAATTTAATTATAAATTTATAAATTTTAATTATAAAATTTTATAAAATTTTTTAAAATCTTTTTTTCATTATAAAATTTATAAATTTCATTATAAAATTTTTAAGATTTCATAAAATTTTATAAAAAATTTTTTTTTAAATTTAAAAAAAAATTTTTTTTTTTTAAATCTTTTTTTTTTTTTGTTTTATTTGAATTTTTTCTTCTCCGAGGAATTGCTGAAAAGTCCTTGGTTCGATCGACTTTGCAAAATTCAAACGTTATTTTGTTATTCGTGGCTGGGGAAGGTGTGGTTCTTTTTATATTGTTGAGTGCCAATTTGCAGGATACTCACACATATGTGTAATGGTTACTGTTGTAGGAAATGGAATTGTCGACCCGAGTTCAAATCCTGCACAAGGCTGTTTCCATTTCACATCTGAAGAATTAAAGCCTGAAAGGAGACCTTTTTATTTCACATAATTGCAACGTTGCATTATTAGTTAATAAACTGAATAAACAGCAAGAAACCTTGTTGGTGGTATAATGGTTACCTGGGTAGGAAATGGACTAGTCAACCTGAGTTCAAATCCTGGACTAAGCTGTTTGCATTTCACATAGTGCCAATACCCTTGGGAAAGGTATGAATCCAGCTATTCTCCTTCCAACTATGGGTAAATAGTAGGGCAGACTGGGCTCTTTAACCTTGGTTAGGTAACCAGTCTAGGAGAAGGGAAACTGAATTCAAACCTGTTAAACTCCACTTAATAAACTAACTTTGTGCTACATCCTACTTATGTGCAGGTGTTGGTATATATATATATATATATATATATGTATGTATGTATGTATATATGTATGTATATATGTATATGTATATATGTATATGTATGTATATAATTTGTTTCAAATTCTTGATTGAACCATGTTAATGAAAAGTTTGGTAAGAACAAGGACTTTTCAGCAGAACTTTAGATACACATTTAATGTCACAATTCAGCAAAAAAAATTACCTGTAAGTTTGTGCAAGAGGCATTGCTCAGATCTGTCCCCAAAAATCAGGTGAATAGTTTGCCTCTGTTTATGTGATTACATTTTTTTCTGTTACTTTTTCATTGTTTTTATTATTATTATTATTATTATTATTATTATTAGTTTTTCACACCAGCGTTAGCTCATGGTCTTTCACTGGAGTCTGAGTGACAACAAATCTCCTCAGGTCTCCAGGACTCTTCTGAGTATTCTAGCCAATTGCTGCAATGCAGTTGTCTGGACGGTCTCAATTCTTCCTCTGATTTCCAGTTCCTCGAGTCTTTTATTCCAAGCTTTTTGGGACCGTTCCTAGTGCTCCAACTACAATAGGTATCACTTTGACCCTCATATTCCACAGCTTTTTCAATTCTCTGGCAAAGTCCAGGTATTTGTTTATCTTTTCATTTTCCTTCATCTTCACCCTGTGATCTGCTGGAACCGCAAAGTCCACCAGTTGACAAGTTCTCTTTCTTTTATTAATCAATACTAGGTCTGATCTCCTGGCTGGGATAGGGTGATCCGTCTTTATCTCAAAGTCCCAGAGAATTTTATGCATTTTATTCTCAAGAACAGATTCTGTTTTATGCATATACCATTTTGTTGTATTGTTACATAATTATTAGATTCCCAATATTTATGTACAGTAGTGTAGAAATCAAAATGGCTGTTATAAGTTGCAGCCCATGGCTTTGAAGGGTGAGTGACAAGGCTTGACCTGATCCTTTCCGGTGGATACCGTGAGAATCGGTGGAGGAGACCCTTTTCCGGTTTAGATTAGAAAGAGATTTGTTAGTCACTCGGCCAAAAACCACGACGGTGGTAAGTCGTGTTATGCACGTGGCCGACTCAATCTGCGCAGGTAGTCTGGTGGGGATTTCGGAATAAAATATGATCTAAGTAAATCGAAGTCTTGTGTTATTATCTAAAATCTACCAATGACACAGGGCTTCTGATAAAGAGAAATCCCAATGGAAGACCAGACACAAAGTCCCCAAGATGAAGTCCAGACGCTAGAAGAAGAACGTAAGATAGAAAAGATGAACAGCAGAAGAATAGAAGAAAGTAAAGAAGGGTATACAACAGTATGGTCAAAATTTATTTTTTTGCATATTTCTCAGTGGATCACCTTCCCAACCCAGTCATGCCTAGTTTTGTATTCCTGTTGTGCTATATTATTATTATTATTATTATATTTTTTCTATTAAACAAATTTTTGCACTATTTTTGCTTCTTAATATTAAATTCCAAACCGAACCCCAGATCCTTGTTTTTCTTGAATGTCATTTTCTTGAGATCAAATAGAATTAATTTTTTTCAAAACGGAAGAATTTTTTTGGTTGAAGAAAAAAAAAAAAAAAAAAAAAAAAATTTTTACTTTTGAAGAAAGACAAAATTTCTTTTTTCATTTTATTTAATTGCCAAAAAATTAATAAATAAATAAATAAAGTAAAACAAAAGAAAAGTTTAATTGAAAGTTTTCCAAATTCTATTCTTATCATTTATCTATTCATTCCCCATTTTTCATATCTGTTCACATTCCCAGCTCCCCACCTCACAATTCGTCTCCCCAATGTTGTTGTGCCTGAACCCCCCACTTCCCACCACACCCACTTGAATGTCAGCAATTATTTATTTACTTATTTGCACCTCAGACAGATTAGCTTACAGTTTGGTGAATTTCAAAGTTCCAATATTCAGGTGACGCCCGCCACCCCCAACAATCTTTTGATGTCATCCCCTGTTTATACAGATAAGAAATGGGGTGAAAAAAAGGACAATCTTTTTCACCCCACTCATAAACATTTCCTGGTAGTTGATCAAACACTGAATAATATACATGTTGTCCATAAAGTCTCTTTACCTTGTTCTCCAGATATCACTCCCCTGGGGTTCTTTCTATGGCGTTATGATAAAGATATCATGTATCGAACAAAGATACGGGACATAACTTACCCGAAGCAAAAAATTATTAATTCGACTGTGATCATTGAAGAGACTATGCTACAGAAAACATGGCAAGAAATTGAGTATTGTCTTGGTGCCCATGTAGAGGTGTATTAATTCTTAACATCCTGTTGAAAATTTCTAAGTCCGAAGCTCCATTCCTATAAGGATTTATCAATAAATGGTTTAAAATGGCCTTTTCATTTAAAGTTACCAGTTACTTTCCGTAAATCAAATACTGCTAAATATGTTTAATATTACATTTAAACAAAGGCTTTCCAAGTCCAGATCCCCATTCCTATAAGGATTTATCAATAAATGGTTTAAAATGGCCTTTTCATCTAAAGTTACCAGTTACTTTCCATAAATCAAAGACTGTTAAATATGTTTAATATTACATTTAAACAAACTCTATCGTTTGGGACAGATTAGGAAAATGAATGTGACTTCTGGCCGGGTGGAATAAGGTGTCTCCATTCCTATAAGGATTTATCAATAAATGGTTTTAAAATGGCTTTTTCATCTAAAGTTACCAGTTACATCCCATAAATCAAAGACTGTTAAATATGTTTAATATTACATTTAAACAAACGTTATTGTTTGGGGCAGATTAGGAAAACAAATGTGACTTCTGGCTGGGTGGAATAAGGTGGTCTCCATTCCTATAAGGATTTATCAATAAATGGTTTTAAAATGGCTTTTTCATTTAAAGTTACCTGTTATTTCCCATAAATCAAAGACTGCTAAATGTGTTTAATATTACATTTAAACAAAGGCTATCATTTGGGCAGATTAGGAAAACAAATGTGACTTCTGGCTGGTGGAATGAGGTTATAGGACGTTAAGAGTTAACTCTAAGGCAAATAAACTTCAATATCTACTTCTCATTTTGTGATAATTTCTACATATTTGTCTGTTCATTTGCTTTTGTAATATTTTTTTAAAAGTTGTAAAGAGACTTTATAGACATCCTGTATAATTGTTGTAAGACTTTTTTTTGTCAATGTTTAGAACTGAATTCAAATGTGTAGACAATATTTATTTGAAATATTAGACAAAAACAAAAAAAAACAGTCAGTGAAAAAACTTAACCATTTTTTATCATTGCCACAATTTTAATGAAACTTCTATGGCTTTGGCACACTTAGGAAGTGATTATTTTCTTTGATTATTGTTTTCAAAGTTCCCTTAGTTGTAGTGATGCATTATTATAGAATAGCAAGTTCGATCCTCACAGGATGCCCCATAAAAAAAAAATCCCCACGTAAAAAAGACCTTGTGTTAATCTGGCCCGGTGGGAGGCCAGGTAAATAATGTTTTTGTTTTTTTTTAATCAATTTGATGCTTCACTCTTTAAAAAAAATCTTTTTGAATATTTGGTTGTCTTTCACTGAGGATATTTTTCTTATGGAATATGTATTTGCAGATATGGAATATGTATTTGCAGATATATATCCAAGGTAAATCACATAGACTTTTTGAAGCTTTGGGCTATCTGTAGGGTAGGTGAGGCTTGTTAATTTGGATAATGAATAACCGGTGCTCTTTAAATAATGTAATTTATTGTGTACAGTGCTCAGGTGCACCACAACTCATCAAAGTCTCATGTCAGGTACACAGAATAATGATAAGGATTAACATACAGCTAGTAGTAGACAGTAGTAATTCACAGTTTATTCTACTCTGTAAAGAATATGTTCAAGTGACTGTCCCTGGGGGAAAATTTTGACGCGTAAAAAGATTGTTTTTTTGGGGGTGAGCCATCCACAGGATTTGATAAACCTGAAATTAAACTTGTCACCAATGACTTTTTAAAAAATTTATAGTGGATTTAGCTTTGGTCTGTTGACCTTCTCAAGTGCACATATTTTGATCATCTGCACATATTTTCCAAAAAAAAAAATGTGAATAAGAAAATAAATTTTGATTAAAGGTTTTTTTTTTATTTTTATAGTTTGTTTGAAGCATTGTGCGTATGTGTAATATAGAGATTTTTTAAGGTAATTGACAATGCAATATGTGTTGAAAATTATATTTATTTACCTTTTTTTTTTCAATTCTAAATATTTTCGGAATAAAATTCCGTCATCGGAGTTATTAGAAGTATTAAAAGTACTAGGTGTTTTTTTTTTATAGTACTTATCCACGGCGCTGATGTAGTCATCTTTTTTCCTCAACTTCTTAAACAGTGCGTGGGATAAGTACTATAAAAAAAAACACCTAGTACTTTTAATAACTCTGGTGATGGAATTTTATTCCAAAAATATTTTGAATTAAAAAAAAAAAAAAAGGGTAAATAAATATAATTTTCAACACTTATTGCATTGTCAATTGCCTTCAAAAATCTCTATATTACAAATTTTGATTAATTCAAAAATGTTGTCATTTTAAATATTAGATTTTTAAAATGAATGATTTTTATGAACCCAAAATATTTTTTTGTTTTCTACTCTTGTTTTTTTTTTTCTTTTTTTTCTTTTTCTACTCTTATTATTTTTTTATTTTCTACACTTTTTTTTTTTAATTTTTTTTTTTTTTTGAAAATTTTCTATTAAATCTAAAAAAAAAAAAATTTTTTTAGAAGTTAGTAGAATGATGCCCAACATTTTTGTTCTTATTACAACCAGAAAGCAAAACTGTTGGTATTTAGATCCATTAGGGGTTTCCATACTTTAAAAATACAATCATTTTTATACTTAGATTGGAAACTTTTAGCATTTTGAATTTTTGGTGCATCTCATATTAGGACTGCTTGATTTTTTTATATTTAAAAAAAAATCTTTTTTTTATAGAATGCATAAAAAGTGAATTTGCACTCTTGGCTTGCTTCTTACTTTTTAAAAGAATTCAGGCTTTTATTTAATTTTTATCCACAAATGAATATTCTCCAAATAATTCTGTTCCATATATCAGCCTAATTATTCATATTTTTATTAAATGCAAGGATTGATTGATTGATAAGGTCTCTTACCACATGACATTAGGGCCAGTTTAGCTCAGTCGGTAGAGCATCCACTGAGGAGCCATAAGGTACAAGTTCAATTCCAACCTTTGTCAACTCAGCACATTGTTTGATTGATAGGTTCAGCTGGAATTGGGCTCTCATTGGCTTAGAGAGTTATGGGATCAGGCGACTTTGGGAAAGTAGAATTAAAAGTTAGGGAGTTGAGTCTAGTGGCCCACTTGGGCAAGATGTGTTTCTCTATCTCTAACCCCTGTTCTCCCATGCATGTGTGGGTCTACAATTTATACATTCGGGGGAATAATGTGGTGTATACTCAAAAAATGACTCCATGTTATTTTCCTGATAAAAAAGAAACAAAGATGGAACCCAAAAAGAGACCCCCCCCCAAGCTAAATAGGTAGAAACCCCAATACGACCCACGAGGCAGATATGGGAAGACGACTATGCCACATCTGTTCATTTATTATGTGTCCTATGTCCGAGTCCATATTTTACTACCCAACCCCAGGGTGGGGAGTTAGTATCTAACTCATTGTTAGGTGGGGGCTCATGTATATACATATGAGAAGAGACGAAAAATTGTCCAGTCTCCATGACCAGCATCACAAAGACTACTTCAATCTTTTCTTTATATGCAAGGGGGAGGTACTGCTCTGAGGTTATAATCATCAGGACAAAACTGACATTGTTTCACCATGTTTTGCTAAGGGGAATGAACAGGTACTACACTCTAATCCCAGCTTGAAACCCAAAGAGTTTGGTTACGTCACTCAAGTTTGATATATAAAATAGCAATCAGAAATCTTTCTGTAAAGAAAGATTACAATAAAAATTCAAAGATATGAAATTACTAACAGAGCTACCCGGTGTTGCTTGGAGATTTTAAAAAAAATCAAAAATAAATCTTTTCTCTATATTTATATAATTTAACAAAAGATTTATTTCCAAATTATAAAAATTATTATTGTACAAAACATTTGTTACAAAAACCAAAAGAAAAAAAAATTGACAAAAAACAATAATCAAAACTTGGGAATCCAAAATTTCAGGATTAAAAAGAGAAATGGTATGATATGTTAGGCTATGGCTTCTAGGAGTAAAGTAAAGTATTATTAGAGATTAATAATTTTATTATTGATCAATAAGTAAATAAATTTGATCAATAAGTAAAAAGAGAAATTTCAGGATTAAAAAGAGAAATGGTATGATATGTTAGGCTATGGCTTCTAGGAGTAAAGTAAAGTATTATTAGAGATTATGATTAATTTGGTAAAGAATTGTGAAATCTTTTAAAGCTTGAATAAATCTTCTGAAGAATTAAAACCTGAAAGGAGACCTTTTTTTTTTTCCTACCATTGCAAATCTGCATCATTAGTCAATAAACTGGATGAACAGTGAGAAGCCTGACATTCATACTTGTTACACAGCCTCAATTTGTGGAGGTACGTGGTGTAATGGTTACCGTCATAGGAAATGGACACAAGAAGATGAGTTCAAATCCTGGACTAGCTGTTTGCATTTCACGTATTGCTAATACCCTTGAGAAAAGGAATGAATCCAACTATTCTCCCTCCAGCTATGGGTAAATAGTAGGGCAGATTGGGCTATTTAACCTTGGTTAGGCAACTAGTCTAGGAGAAGGAAAACTCTAAATTCAAACCTAGCACCTATATGATTTTCCCAACCCTATTGCCCTTATGGCAAGCCCCAACCCCTTTTTATCATATGGATGCTAGAAGGCAGTGGTTGCGGGTCTACATGTCCTGGGAATGACGTTAAACTCTATCTGATGGTGAGGTTCCAGTTTTGGAGGTTTGGGGAATGTGGAGCACCCCTTCATCACCATTGCTCCCTGGTCCACTGACTCGGAGTGGTAGTACCTGTTAGGGACCCATCTATGGGTTAAATAGAAAAATGTATTTATAAAAAAATTGTATTATCCATTAAGAATTGATTTATTTCAAAACTTTATCGGCATTAAATGACCCACTGAGGTTGATATGCCGTAAAACAAAACAAATCAAACCAAACCAATCTAAATTCCAACCTGTTCAACTCCGCTTAAGAAACTGACCTTGTGTCACATCCTGCTCCTGTGGAGAGGTTGGCACCAGATATGTGTGTGTGGTTGTTTGTTTACCACAAAGCTATGAATAAGAATAACCATATTCATTTTTATTCACACCATAACATCAAAATATAAAGTGGATTAGTGATAGGTTTTTATCTCAGAGCTTTTAGGATCTGCACCACCAAATTTTTAAATGAAAAAATTTGACTACATAGAAATTGACTTCATACAATTACAATATTGAAAACACTTCATACAATGTGCCAAAAAAGAAGCTTTCAAAATACATAACTGAAAAATACCTTCCCACAATTTCTAATAACAATCTTTACAATAATAATATAATCAAATACACAGATACATTATTTTACCCAGTAATTTGGCCACAATTATTATTGAAAAAAAAAAAATTCAGGTTCTTAGAATGAAAACTGTCATAAAACCCTTAAAAAAAAAAACAGAAATATAATCAACAATATATAGCCTCAATTTTGCTCCATCAGATTTTTGGCTGTTCACAAAATTCAAGGAAACATGGAAGAGTTAGAATTCTTCAACTGGTGCTGAAGTTAAAAGTTGCTGTGTTGAATCAAAAATAAACTAGAAATTTTCTTCATGGCTGGAATGAAAAAAAAAAAAAAAAAAAAAAACACGATGGAAAGTCTGAAAAAGTCTGTAGCATTAAATGAAATTTATTGTGTACAGTGCTCAGGTGCAGCACAACTCATCAAAGTCTCATGTCAAGTATACAGAATAATATATTAGTGTCAGGAACATGAACAGCATACAGTAATAATATACATGTATGTGTACAGTGCTCAGGTGCACCACAACTCGTCAAAGTCTCATGTCTAGAAACACAGAATAATATATTAGTGTCAGGAACATGAACAGTTTACAGTAATAATATACATGTGCGAGTGCGTGCATATGTGTGTGGATGGGAGTATCAGGTATAGTGTTGGCAGACTACAAGAAGCATGGAGGCTTTGAAAGATGCAGTGTTTCAGTTGCCCACAATGGACGCAGGCAGCTTATTCCATGCCTCAGCAACTCTGAGCATGAAAAAATGTTTCCGAAAGTCATGTGAGCTATGGTGAAAATAAACCTGTGATTTTGAAGAAAAATAAATTTACTTCATTTTGCTACCAGTTTCATTATTCTATTTGGTCTTAAACTCATTCCATAGGATTTAGAGACCTTATCTATCAAAGAATCCTTGTATTATTTAGTATTCTTAGATTTTCTAATTAAAGTTCCTGGGATGCAGTGGAACACTTGAAGAATCGTTTATTTGGTGGTGGATGTTGGAGGTGCAGCAAAGGGGAAGGGAAACCAAAAAGTTTTTGTAATGAGAAAGAAAAAGAAATTCAGATTCTGTCAAATGAGAGAGAGAGGGAAAAAATGTTTTAAAAATGGCCGCAATTGATAGCCATTTGCCGCCATTTTTGTAAGTGTGAATGTCTGTAACTTCGTCCGAACATTCTCATTGTCAACTGCTCATCCTAAAGAAGTTGTTTTTTTTTTTTTTTTCTAAAATCCTATATTTGATAAGCCGGGCTTTGTCTGTCCTTTGGGCAGTTCTTGTAAGGAATCATCAATGTTGATATTTTGGATAATCTAAATAAACCAAAGCTTTCAAATGATTTTGTCTTTGTTTTTATTTCAATATCTTATTATAATGGAGATTGTGTGTTTTTTCTGTCTGTAACCGAAACTATTTTACTACTCAAGTCACAATTCCTTACTTATTAACGTCACATTCTCCATGATTTTATTTTTATTTAAACCTCATTTATTAATAAAATTGTTTTACACTATTAATACTGTTGACCATAACTAAATACTGATAACATGCAATTGTATTTATATATACAACAAAATAGCGGTTTAGAGTGTGAATGGAAAAGCTAATTTGCATATTGTAATTGTAATTGTAATGTAATTTATTGTGTACAGTGCTCAGGTGCACCACAACTCATCAAAGTCTTATGTCAGGTACACAGAATAATGTTGTGCCAGGAACATGAACAGTTCACAGTAGTAATATGGATGTATGTATGTGTGTGCATGTGTATGTGGAGAGTGGCATCAGGTATAGTGTTGGCGGACTACAGGAAGCATGGAGGCTTTGAAAGCTTCAGTGCTCCGGCAGCCTACAACAGATGCAGGCAGTTTATTCCATGTCTCCGCAATTCTGAGCGTGAAAAAATGTTTCCGAAAGTCACATGAACAGTGCTGTTTTCTGACTTTGTAGGCATGCCCACGTGTATTGGAGAGATGGAGATCAAAAAGGTGCTCAAGGTTGCTGTTGTTCAGATGATTAATGACCTTATGAGCATTTACCAGGTCAGTTGCCAGACGCCGAAGTTTCAACGAATCCATTCCCAGGGCTGCGAGACGTTCAGAGTATGGCAGATTCCTGGTGGAGGGTACTCGCCTGGTTGCACGTCTCTGTACAGTTTCTAGGAGGTTAATATTCTGAGAAAGGTAGGGGTTCCAGACTGGTGATGCAAACTCCAAGTGTGGCCGTACCATAGCTTTGTACAGCTTCAAATAGGTAGCCGGTGAGCGGCTGACAAAGGTCTTGCTGAGTGACGCCAGGACGCCCTCGGCCTTTTTGGCAATTTTGGAGATGTGTTTTGTCCAACGTAAATCATTGCTGACAGTAATACCCAGATCACGTTCGCAGAAGATTCCTTGATATTAGTGTTGTGGAGGGAGTATATGTATGATGGATTTTTCCTCCCAAAATGCATGGTGGTGCATTTGTCCACAGCCAGCTTCAGTTGCCAGTCAGTGATCCATTGTTGCACTGTGTCCAGGTCTGATTGTAGTAAAGATCTGCAGCGTTCAGGATCTGTCTTTTTTATTTCAAGGTACAACTTGATGTCATCGGCATACTTCAGGACTATGGTATTCCTTAAGTTAGCATCTATATCATTGATATACGCAACAAACAAAAGGGGGCCAAGAACTGAGCCCTGTGGTACCCCAGATGATATCTCATATGGTGAGGAGTGTTGCCCAAGAACTGTAACTACCTCTCTCCGGTTGAGAATGAAGGACTTTAACCAGTCAAAAAGATATATTAAAGATTTGATTTTAATAAATATGTGCTTAGTATTATTGATTTCTAATTGTTTGTTTTTATCTTAATGAATAAAAGCAAAAATCTCGGGGATAAATCTTAAAAGAAATCCATTAACAAGAAAAAATAACTGTCATTTTATTCTTTACTTTCTATCTTAACTAAATAGTTAAATTAGGAAAATTTAACAATGAAAGACGGGAGTGATGAAAGAGTAAGTTTCAGTTGTTCTATTTTTAAAAAATGTTATTATACTCTGTTTTAAACCTTTTTATCTGCATTTTTATTTAGTTTCATTAGTCTTTCTTATTTGATATAATATTTGATTACATTAAAACTTAAATAATTGCACCTGGCGGAGGGTGCATATGTTTGCTAGTCTATATAATAGTCTTTCTGAATTTGATAATTCTGTGGTTTTGACATACTTATTAACTTCTTTACATGACGTCATTTCTTTAAACCATAATACCCTCTTAGGATTACGGTCAGTCTAGAAATATTAATAAATAAAAAAAAATAAAAAAATAATAACAACAAAAGAAAAAAAAAAATAATTGAAACAAAACACTATGCCTTTTGTAATTTAAATATTTGATTTATGATATTTAATTTATTTGAAATTTAAAAAGAAAATACTCATAATACATAGTTTTTTGTGTGTGTGTGTGTGTGTGTGTGTTTTTTTTTAAAATTTTTGCATCAATCCTAATGTATAATTATTATATAATATTTTAATATCTTATTATAATGGAGATTGTGTGTTTTTCTGTCTGTAACCGAAACTATATTCCTACTCAAATCACAATTCCCTTAGTTATTTACATCACATTCTCCATGATTTTATTTTTATCTAAATCTCAATTATTAATAAAATTGTCTTACATTATTAATACTGTTAACTATGTCTACATACTGACAACATGCAATTATATTGATATATACAACAAAATAGCGGTTTACAGTGTGAACGGGAAGGCTAATTTGCATATTAATATTAAAAAATCGAATTTAATAAATATGTGCTTAGTATTATTGATTTCTAACTGTTTGGTTTTATTTTAATGAATATAAGCAAAAATTTCTTCAATGAATCTTAAATGAAATCCATTAACAAGATAAAATAACTGTCGTTTTATTCTTTACTTCCTCTTATAACTAAATACTTAAATTAGAAAAAAATAACAATGAAAGACGAGAGTGATGGAAGAGTAAGTTTCAGTTGTTCCATTTTTTATTATACTCCCTCTGTTTCAAATCTTTTATTATACTCCCTCTGTTTCAAATCTTTTTATCTGTATTCTTATTTAGTTTCATTAGCCTTTCTAATTTAATACAATATTTTATTACATTAAAACTTAAATACTTGCACCCGGAGGGTGCATATATTTCCTAGTATAATTAATATATGGTATTTAATCTATAAGTACTCATAAAAGATATTTTCTTAAATTTTCCCATCAATCCTAATACATAATTTAAGATAATCTTTTATTTACTTAATAGATTTATTTAATAGATTTTATTCTTTACAAGAAAAGAAAAAAAAAAAGAAATTAAATTAGAGACCAAAGGGAAAAAAACAACAAAAGAAAAGAAAACAGAAAACAAAACAAAAGCTAAGTATATAAATTTTTCTATTGACGGTTTTTATTTTGAATTTGACATGGCTACAATCTTGCAACATTGTCCGGGTGACAAACAGACAATATTGGATACATTTGTTCTCAACAGACATTCAAAAAAAAAAAAAAAGAAATTACAGTTATTCACCCATTTCATTCATAACATGTGAAAAAAGAAAGGAGAAGAAGAAAGAAAAAAAAATGAGAGGAAAAAGAAATAAGAAGAGAAATTATAACCACACAAATAAAACCATAAGCACGTCCATTTCTGATACGAATCTCTGAGGAAGTTCATGCTTCGAAATCGATAAGACAAAAATAACATCTTTTTGTTTTTATTTTTCATACGCATTGTATTGGCCTTCAAATTACTAATATATTATAATATATATATATATATATATAATTTTTTTTTAATTTTTGTTTTTTTGAGGATATGTGCTTAATTGAAGTCATACCTAATTTTTGAAAATTAATTAATAATTAATGAATTTAAGCAGGCATATATGTTCAAATGTAAGGCTAAACAAATTGAGAAAATGTCAATCCCTGAATGTACATTTCGACCTATTAGGTCTCATCAGCAAGGTTATAGACATGGGAGACTGCTGATGAGACCTAATAGGTCAAAATGTACATTCAGGGATTTTCTCGATTTGTGTAGCCTTACATTTGAACATATATGCCTGCCTAAATTCATTAATTATTAACTAATTAATTTTCAAAAATTAGGTATGACTTCAATTAAGCACATATCCTCCAAAAATTGTCGGCTAAAAGCCATATCAAATAAAAACATTGTTTGTTTACTTACTCTCATATATATATATATATATATATATATATATATATATAGTTCGTATGAATGATTGCCAAATCCCAAAACAATTATTTTACAGGGAAATCTCAACTGGCAAACGTTGTCAGTGCAAACCCAAATTGAGGTTTAAGGACTGCCTCAAGGACACTGCTATTGCTGTTGAGGACTGGTAGAAGCTAGCTTGTAATAGACCTGGCTGGAGAGCCACCATCTACCTGTCTGTGAAAGAATTTGAGTCCAATCGAATTAAACACCAAAAATTGAAGCGGTTTATTAGAAAGGGTAATTTTCAACCCAGCAACATTTAAAGTGGAGAAATTCCCACATGTAGTTTATGTGGAAGAGTATGTCTCTCCAGGACTGGCCTGGTGAGTCATCTGAGAAAACACAAGGATAAAGTGTCAAATGCTACTGGCACCCAACTGATTTTTTTTTTTTAGATTAAAAAAAACAAAACTGGAAATGGTCTTACTCAAATACGAGTTGACAGCCAACAACCACATATATATCTAAATATATAAAGGAGAGATTTTGGTATGTACGTTTTTCTTTATACTGCATTGTGATAGCCTTCAAAACCAACCACCAAAATGAATATAAACACAATGCTTCAAGCAAATGATAAAATTCTATTAAATATACTAGCAAATATATGCACCCTCCGGGTGCAAGTATTTAAGTTTTAATATAATAAAATATTATATCAAATTAGAAAGGTTAATGAAACTGAATAAGAATGCAGATAAAAAGATTTGGAACAGAGGGGGTATGATTGAAAAATAGAACAACTTTGAAACTAACTCTTCCATCATTTTCCGTTACTTCCGTCTTTCATTGGTAAATTTTCTTAATTTAACTATTTAGTTAAAATAGGAAGTAAAAAGTAAAATTACAGATATTTCTTCTTGTTAATGGATTTCTTTTAAGATTTATCCCCGAGATTTTTGCTCATATTCATTAAGATAAAACCAAACAATTAGAAATCAATAATACTAAGCATATATTTATTAAAATCAAATTTTTAAGATCAATATGCAAATTAGCCTTCCCATTCACACTGTAAACCGCTATTTTGTGGTATATATAAATACAATTGCATGTTATTAGTATGTAGATATGGTCAACAGTGGCTTCGGCCTCTGGACCATTGATATAATTAACGGCGTCGATCCCAGTGGGCCATCCCCCCAGGCAACACTTGCCCCCTCGATTTAAAGGGGCAGGGCTGGGTTTATTGCCCAGTGCCTGAGGCGCCCCCCTTGAGGGGGAATGCCGACGGATCGACGCAATTTTTCACCCGCCCCCCATGAGCTTCGGTTTGTGGGTGGTCCCACATAAATAGGGCCTTGTGCCTGACCCGTACAAGTGGGGTACGTGGAAAATATCATGTAGATATGGTCAACAGTCTTAATGATGTAAAGCAATTTTATTAATAATTGAGGTTTAAATAAAAATAAAATCATGGAGAATGTGATGTAAATAACAAAGGGAATTGTGATTTGTATAGTAATATAGTTTCGGTTACAGACAGAAAACACAGAATCTCTATTATAATAAGATATCAGACCATCAACTCCTTCTCCATAACATATCCATCTGGGAATGCAATTCTCAGGCATCTTTTGATGTGGTTGCTCCAGCACAGTTGCTACTATTTACATTTTAATATCTGCTTTTTATACAGACAAATAACAAAGGGAAATAACTCGTCTGAGTTTTTGAAGGCTCTCGATTATGGCATGAAGGTTCGTGATTACGACACGAAGGCTCCCAAGTTCGACAATAAGATTCCCCAGTTTGACAAAAAAACACCTGAAGAAGGCCGGAGGGCACATCGGTTGTAACGTAAAAATGAAAATAGCCCGAAAAATCTAAACAATACTAAAGGGGAATAACTTTTGTTAAGTCACTCTGTTCATATAAATATATAGCTATCTCTTTCAGCCTTTCATATATATGTGTATGTATGTATGTCTATCTCAGTCTATTCATTCATATATACTTGTAGGGAGATTATGTGCTTAATTAAAGTCATACCTAATTTGTTAATTAATTATAATTAAATGAATTAGGCGTGCATATTGGTTTAAATGTAAAGCGTAAACAAATCGAGATTTGTTTACGCTTTACATTTAAACCAATATGCACGCCTAATTCATTTAGTTATAATTAATTAATTAACAAATTAGGTATGACTTTAATTAAGCACATAATCTCCCAAAAAATTGTCGGCCTTCACCATTTTCAAACACATCGATCGAACACTTCATATATATATATATATATTATATATATATATATATATATACACACATCATACAAAAAAGTGTTTGTTTTGTTTTTTATTTTAAAATCTTATTGGGGAAATTTAACAACTTTAGAACTATTAACATTAAAATAGGCACTGGCAATTTTGTCATCTGCTACGAATTTTAAAAGCGAATTAAAAATAATTAAATCTATTATTTAAGGTCAAACTTTGTCTAAATCGATAAGTAGTAACATAATACCATCATTAAAAAAGAAAAATATCATTACATATCTAGTTTATTTTTAGATTTAAAACGATTTGTTTTGGTCAATTTCGACGCGATCTGCCATTCTGTCTCTTTTTCAAGGCTTTTATGCGCTTGTTTACAATTTTAATATAACATTCGCGATTGCAAAAAAATTTACCAAAAATCAGGCAATTATCCGATTTTAATGAAATTTTCAGTATTGATTTATCAATTAATGAATTTTATAATGCATCAGTTATTTTATTTCAAAACTTTAATTTAGTAATTTTGCTATAAAAAATTAATATATAAAATTCATTTAAAATGTGAAAAGCCTGATGTTCAGTTTACAATGTTATATTTTTAGACTCTAGAAATAAATATCTATTTAATGCAAACCTTATTTTAGACACATAAAGTAATAAGTTTTGAAGAAAAATTGAAAATGTACCCCCCCTTTTTTAAGCATAAAAGATATCAATGTATAATTTTTTCTTTTATAAGATAATAGCCAATTAAATAATTATATCGAAATGATTAAAAAAGAAATCTCCAAAAAAATAATTATTTATTATTTTTTTACATTTTATTTTTCAATTTTCAGTACTTATTTTCTCATAGAAAAGCCACCAAAAATTTTTTTTTATGTTTCTATTCATAACTTTGGTCTTTTATCTCTTTATTTATACTGTAATTAGTATCGAAAATGATCAACTGGCCAAAATGTTAACACCCCAACATAAAGGGGGTTAAAATTAAGTGACCTGAAAAAAATGAGAAAGTTTTGAAATAAATAAGTAATGCATTATAAAGATCATTCATTGATACATAAACACTGAAAAAATTCATTAATATCCGATAATTCCCTGATTTTTGGTGAAAATTATTTTTCGATGGTAGCGGACGGCTAAAGTGCCAATTTTAGAGTCAAAAAAACCGCATTTATAAAGGCTACAAATAACATAATTGCCGAAAGTAACCTAATAAAAATATAAAGTAAAGAATATAGAAAATATAAAAAATAGTATAATGGAGTATTACGATTAGATTGTATGAGTAGTGAAAGAGACTTACCGGTGCGTTACTGGGTACGAATCAGACAGGAGAGAACGACCAGATCCAGGGGTTAAGCACCGTGAAAAACCAATTAAAGTGTCCATACAATTTGTAAGAGCAACAATTTATATTTGTTAGAGACAATGGATATAAAGTAACCTACTCGAGTTTCATCATCTGAATCGTCAGGTTACATCCGCTGAATTAATCGAGTTTTCGATTAATGTCAGTTGATACCATGTATGTCTGTTGGAATGGATCTTATCGTTAATATCCATTCCAACAGACATACGAGTCAAAAACTCGATAATTCAGCGGATGTAACCCTGACGATTCAAGAGATGAAACTCGAGTAGTTACTTTATTCCATTTCTTTAAATAAAATATATATATATTATATATATATATACATACAATAATTGTATGTTTTGTTTTTTTTATTTTAAAATCTTATGTGAGAAATTTAACAACTTTAGAATTATTAACATTAAACATTATCAATTTGACGACATTGATTGAATAGTTAAAATGACTTTAAGAAATTATAACACTTCTATGTTAAACAAGGCCGGTTTAACTCAGTCGGTAGAGCATTCGTCTGGAACCTCAAGGTTCCTGGTTTGATACCGGCCCTCGCCAACTCAGCGTATGAGAGCACAGGGTCTGTGCCAGTAAAGTGAGTAGCTGATGGTAGGTGAGGTACTCCGCCTCAGATGCTAAAATCTCTTTTGGTCTAGCGCTAGTAAAAAGTGGATAGACTTCCTCGCTGTATGGCTGATAAAACTCGTAATCTTATTATAATGGAGATTGTGTGTTTTTCTGTCTGTAACCGAAACTATATTCCTACTCAAGTCACAATTCTCTTAGTTATTGACATCACATACTCCATGATTTTATTTTTATCTAAACCTCAATTATTAATAATTGTCTTACATTATTAATACTGTTAACTATGTCTACATACTAACAACACTGCAATTATATATTATATATACAACAAAATAGCGGTTTACAATGTGAACGGGAAGGCTAATTTGCATATTAATATTAAAAAATCGAATTTAATAAATATGTGCTTAGTATTATTGATTTCTAACTGTTTGGTTTTATTTTAATGAATATAAGCAAAAATCTCTTCAATGAATCTTAAATGAAATCATTAACAAGATAAAATAACTGTCATTTTATTCTTTACTTCCTCTTATAACTAAATACTTAAATTAGAAAAATAAACAATGAAAGACGAGAGTGATGGAAGAGTAAGTTTCAGTTGTTCCATTTTTTATTATACTCCCTCTGTTTCAAATCTTTTATTATACTCCCTCTGTTTCAAATCTTTTTATCTGTATTCTTATTTAGTTTCATTAGCCTTTCTAATTTAATACAATATTTTATTCATTAAAACTTAAATACTTGCACCCGGAGGGTGCATATATTTGCTAGTTGTAACAAAGGATTATAACCAAAGAACTAAAAACGCCCTGATTTACAAGGGAAATAACTTTCATATTTAGGTAGAAAGACTTACCTCCCTTGTATTACTACATTCCTCGGATACTAAATGTATATATTTTGTTGTTCAATGATCACAACCAATAATTTTCAAAATGACACCCAACAAAGAAATTTATTCATTCATTTCAGGACATAATAATATATATATTATATATATATATATATATATATATATAATTATATGAGGAAAAATGAGTAAAGAAAAGAAATGTAGATGGATAAAAATGAATTTTATCGATATCACTTTTAATTGATATCACTTACACATGTGTTTCGGTTCATCAGAGTAGTATTTTATATGAAGGTCGGCAAAATCTGTGTGCAGAACATTTATGCATTTTTCCTATTATTATTATCAATAATAGGAAAAATGCATAAAATGTTCTGCACACAGATTTTGCCGACCTTCATCAGAGTAGTAANCTATATAATAAATTACCAATTGCATGCTCAGTATAGTATGTAGATATGACGTCAAAACAGCGTGGCTTCGGCCATTTACCTGGACCCATTGCTATTAATTACGGCGCCCGTCAGCTGGTGCCGATCCACCGGGGCGCCAATCACCAACCAACCACCAAGGCAAACAAGCCCTGCCCCCTTGCATTTAGACACAGCGGCGCCAGGGCGCTGCCGAGTTTAAATTAGCCCAAGTGCCTGCAGGCGCGCCCCCCATGCAGGGAAATTGACCAACGCTAAAGCGGATCGCACGCACATTTTATCACCGCCACCGCCATAGCAGCTATACTCGGTTAATGTGGGTGGATTCCCACATAAATTAGCAGGCCTGAGTGACCTGGCGACCCGCTACAAGATGGGCGTACGTGCGCCGAAAATCAATCCATGATCAGAAATCATATGGCATCAACCAGCTCCTCTAATGACTAGTAAAGCCCAATACACTTTACATCTACATAATTGCAGCGTATTAAATAAAAATAAAATCAATGAGAGAATGTGATGTAAATAACATAAGGAATTGTGTTATGCTTATAGTATATTAGTTTCGGTTTCACCAGCAGACAAAAACACAGAATCTCTATTATAATAAGATATCAGACCATACAACTCCTTCTCCTAACATATCCATCTGGGAATGCATTCTCAGGCATCTTTTGATGTGGTTGCTCCAGCACAGTTGCTACTAATTTACATTTTAATATCTGCTTTTTATACAGACAAATAACAAAGGGAAATAACTCGTCTGAGTTTTTGAAGGCTCTCGATTATGGCATGAAGGTTCGTGATTACGACACGAAGGCTCCCAAGTTCGACAATAAGATTCCCCAGTTTGATACAAAAAAAAAACACCTGAAGAAGGCCGGAAGGCACATCGGTTGTAACGTAAAAATGAAAATAGCCCGAAAAATCTAAACAATACTAAAGGGGAATAACTTTTGTTAAGTCACTCTGTTCATATAAAATATATAGCTATCTCTTTCAGCCTTTCATATATATGTGTATGTATGTATATCTCTGTCTATTCATTCATATATATACTTGTAGGGAGATTATGTGCTTAATTAAAGTCATACCTAATTTGTTAATTAATTATAATTAAATAATTAGGCGTGCATATTGGTTTAAATGTAAAGCGTAAACAAATCGAGATTTGTTTACGCTTTACATTTAAACCAATATGCACGCCTAATTCATTAATTATAATTAATTAATTAACAAATTAGGTATGACTTTAATTAAGCACATAATCTCCCAAAAATTGTCGGCCTTCACCATTTTTCAAACACATCGATCGAACACTTCATATATATATTAATATATATATATAATATATATATAATACACACATCATACAAAAAAGTGTTTGTTTTGTTTTTATTTAATAAAACTATTGGGAATTTAACAATTAGAACTATTAACATAAAATAGGCACTGGCAATTTTGTCATCTGCGACGAATTAAAAGCGAATTAAAAATAATTAAATCTATTATTTTAGGTCAAACTTTGTCTAAATCGATAAGTAGTAACAATAATAACCATTTAAAAAAAGAAAAAATATCATTACATATCTAGTTTATTTTTTAGATTTAAAACGATTTGTTTTGGTCAATTTCGACGCGATCTGCCCATTCTGTCTCTTTTTCAAGGTTTTATGCGCTTGTTTACAATTTTAATATAACATTCGCGATTGCAAAAAAAATTTACCAAAAATCAGGAATTATCTCGATTTTAATGAAATTTTCAGTATTGATTTATCAATTAATGAATTTATAAATGCATCAGTTATTTATTTCAAAATTTAATTTAGTAATTTTGCTATAAAAATTAATATATAAAATTCATTTAAAATGTGAAAAGCCTGATGTTTAGTTTAAATGTTATATTTTTAGATCTAGAAATAAATATCTATTTAATGCAAACCTTATTTTAGACACATAAAGTAATAAGTTTTGAAGAACTCTATTAAAAATGTACCCCCCCCTTTTTAAGCATAAAAATATCAATGTATAATTTTTTTCTTTTATAAGATAATAGCCAATTAAATATTATATCGAAATGAATAAAAAAGAAATCTCCAAAAAAATAATTATTTATTATTTTTTTACATTTTATTTTTCAATTTCATACTTATTTCTCATAGAAAAAAGCCACATAAAATTTTTTTTATGTTTCTATTCATAACTTGGTCTTTTATCTCTTTATTTATACTGTAATTAGTATCGAAAATGACAACTGGCAAAAAAGTTACCCCCCAACATAAGGGGGTGTAAAATTAAGTGACCTGAAAAAAATGAGAAAGTTTGAAATAAAATAAATAATGCATTATAAAGATCATTCATTGATAAATAAACACTGAAAATCATTAAAATCCGATAATTCCCTGATTTTTGTAAATTATTTTCTGTAGGGGGGCTAAAGTCATTTTTTCAAAAACGCATTTTAGGCTCATTTGCCAGTACCTAATATATATATATATATATATATATATATATATATATATATATAGTAATATGTATGAGTGTGGCTTCACGGTGGTACGGTACGATCGTGGAGCCACAGGATCCAGGGGTTAAGACCGTGAAAAACCAAATACAAAGTGCTCAATACAATGTAGAGCAAAATTTATTTAAGAAATGATATAAAGTAACCTACTCGAGTTCATCATCTGAATCGTCAGGGTTACATCCCTGAATTAATCGAGTTTTCGATTAATCAGTTGATACCATGTATGCTGTTGTGAAACGATAAGATCCATTCCAACAGACATACGAGTACGACAAAACTCGATTAATTCAACGGATGTAACCCTGACGATTCAGAAGATGAAACTCGAGTAGGTTACTTTATATCCATTTCTTAAATAAATATATATATATATAATATATATATATACAAATAAGTGTATGTTTTGTTTTTTATTTTTAAAATCTTTATGAGGAAATTTAACAACTTTAAATTATTAACATTAAAACATTATCAATTTGAGACATTGAATTGAATAGTTAAAATGACTTTAAGAATTGCATGAACAGCTTCTAGAGAAGAGATATTGAAGCACTTGCTATGGTTAAACAAGAGCCGGTTTAAACCTCAGTTGATAGAGCATTCGTCTGGGAACCTCAAGGTTCCTGGTTTGATACCGGCCCTCGCCAACTCAGCGTATGAGTAGCACAGGGTCGTGTGCAGTAGAGTGAGTAGCTGATGGTAGGTGAGGCACTCTACCTCAGATGCTAAAATCTCTTTGGTCTAGCGCTAGTAAAAAGTAGATAGACTTCCTCGCTGTATGGCTGATACCAACTCGTAATCTTATTATAATGGAGATTGTGTGTTTTTCTGCCTGTAACCGAAACTATATTCCTACTCAAGTCACAATTCTCTTAGTTATTGACATCACATTCTCCATGATTTTATTTTTATCTAAACCTCAATTATTAATAAAATTGTCTTACATTATTAATACTGTTAACTATGTCTACATACTAACAACATGCAATTATATTTATATATACAACAAAATAGCGGTTTACAATGTGAACGGAAAGGCTAATTTGCATATTAATATTAAAAAATCGAATTTAATAAATATGTGCTTAGTATTATTGATTTCTAACTGTTTGGTTTTTATTTTAATGAATATAAGCAAAAATCTCTTCAATGAATCTTAAATGAAATCATTAACAAGATAAAATAACTGTCATTTTATTCTTTACTTCCTCTTATAACTAAATACTTAAATTAGAAAAAATAACAATGAAAGACGAGAGTGATGGAAGAGTAAGTTTCAGTTGTTCCATTTTTTATTATACTCCCTCTGTTTCAAATCTTTTATTATACTCCCTCTGTTTCAAATCTTTTTATCTGTATTCTTATTTAGTTTCATTAGCCTTTCTAATTTAATACAATATTTTATTACATTAAAACTTAAATACTTGCACCCGGAGGGTGCATATATTTGCTAGTTGTAACAAAGGATTATAACCAAAGAACTAAAAACGCCCTGATTTATAAAGGGAAATAACTTTTATATTTAGGTAGAAAGACTTACCTCCCTTGTATTGCTACATTCCTCCGATACTAAATGTATATATTTTGTTGTTCAATGATCACAACCAATAATTTTCAAAATGACACCCAACAAAGAAATTTATTCATTCATTTCAGGACAAATAATATATAATATATATATATATATATATATATATATATATAGAGGAAAAAATGAGTAAAGAAAAGAAATGTAGATGGATAAAAATGAATTTTATCGATATCACTTTTAATCGATATCACTTACACATGTGTTTCGGTCTGTTTATTAAAATGTATACGGATTTACGTTATTATTATTATTAAAATAATCAGATGGAGTTGAAATGATGATGATAATAATAATAGGAAAAATGCATAAAATGTTCCGTACACAGATTTTGCCGACCTTCATCAGAGTAGTATTTTTATTTAAAAAAAAAAATTAAAAAAAAAAAAATACTACTCTGATGAAGGTCGGCAAAATCTGTGTACGGAACATTTTATGCATTTTTCCTATTATTATTATCATCATCATTTCAACTCCATCTGATTATTTTAATAATAATAATAACGTAAATCCGTATACATTTTAATAAACAGACCGAAACACATGTGTAAGTGATATCGATTAAAAGTGATATCGATAAAATTCATTTTTATCCATCTACATTTCTTTTCTGTATTCATTTTTCCTCATATTGTCGGATTCATTTCATTCTCATTTCTCACATTTCTCACACACACACACACACACACACACACATATATATATATATATATATATATATATATACTATAGTGTGGGATTGTCACTGTTTCAGCTTTTACTGGAACGGTGTACCAAACGCAGTATTATTGGTAGAGTGCTCAATATAAAATAGAGCTGTTATATAATATAATAAAATAAATATATAAAGGTTTTACATATCTATTTATTAGGTGACAAAGGAACAATCACGACCATTTTGGTTCATGCGAGGCAATCGTCGTGAAGATGTTACAAATTTGTAACATCGTCACCTGACGATTGCTATCGCATGAAACCAAAATGGTCGTGATTGTTCCTTGTCACCAAATAAATAGATATGTAAAACCTTTATATATTTATTTTATTATATTATATATATATATATATATATATATATATATATATATATATATAAGAAATATTTCATATAAATTAACTATAAGAAAAGAATTAATAGTTTTTGATCTTTTTTGACTACAAAATAAATTTTGTTTATTCTATGATAGAAGTCTGCTTTAAAATAAAGAAAATATATTTATTATTGTAAAATAACGGGTGCAAGAAAAATAAAACATTTATTGCAATAACACGGACACAAAATGAGGGTTCAGTTTATTTTATGGTAGGAATTTACGAGCAAACAGAAATAACCTACTCGAGTTTCACCATAAGGTTCTTCTTTATATATACTAGCAAATATATGCACCTCCGGGTGCAAGTATTTAAGTTTTAATGTAATAAAATATTGTATTAAATTAGAAAGGCTAATGAAACTAAATAAGAATACAGATAAAAAGATTTGAAACAGAGGGAGTATAATAAAAGATTTGAAACAGAGGGAGTATAATAAAAAAATGGAACAACTGAAACTTACTCTTCCATCACTCTCGTCTTTCATTGTTATTTTTTCTAATTTAAGTATTTAGTTATAAGAGGAAGTAAAGAATAAAATGACAGTTATTTTATCTTGTTAATGGATTTCATTTAAGATTTATTGAAGAGATTTTTGTTTATATTCATTAAAATAAAACCAAACAGTTAGAAATCAATAATACTAAGCACATATTTATTAAATTCGATTTTTTAATATTAATATGCAAATTAGCCTTCCCCTTCACACTGTAAACCACTATTTGTTGTATATATAATATAATTGCATGTTGTCAGTATGTAGACATAGTTAACAGTATTAATAATGTAAGACAATTTTATTAATAATTGAGGTTTAGATAAAAAATAAAATCATGGAGAATGTGATGTCAATAACTAAGAGAATTGTGACTTGAGTAGGAATATAGTTTCGGTTACAGACAGAAAAACACACAATCTCCATTATAATAAGATATTTATATATATATATATATATATATAAATATATAAGGATCTTCTTTATATATTACTCATAACCCTAATGGTTATGGAAATTTCCACTTAACTCCCTCCGATTTTAAATCTAACGACTCTTATTCAAAATATTCTTATTACAGGTATGTACATAATTCATAAGCTGCCTATGAATTATGTAACACATTGCCTGCTCAGGTATATATATACATATATAAGGATCTTCTTTATATATATATATATATATATATAGAGGGGTATACTCGTTTTTGGACTGCTACATATTCATATTTTTAGTTACAATGCTGTAGTTTGGTAATAAATACTACCTAATAATATCCGTTTTTATTGTATAATGTGCTATAACTGTTTTATTGTTCTGTTCTTGTTGATATTAATTCTCCCCTCACAACTTGGTATGTTCCAATTAGAAGCAGCAGCAGCCTATTTATCTCACCAACAAATCCAAATGAACTCAACCTCTGAGGTCAATATAAACTCTTCATTTCTTCACTAACCCCCAGGCAGCCCCTGCCCCCTTACCTAAAAGTTATTTACTGTGCATCCCATGTATGCGGCCGTCCTATTGGCTGGGGTGTTAGAATGCACTGACCGTACCTCTGCAGAGGGGTAAGACTCCCCCAATGGGGCCACCTGTTGGCCGTGGATGGCGACCCGTGATGCTTAAGGATAGAGCCCAGGTGGATGAGCAGTTCATGACTTGCAATACTCCACTTTGGCCCTTTCTTGGAGAGGCCCCCTCTGATCAGTCGGCTGGTCACGTCAAGCCCTAGCACCTATATGATTTTCCCAACCCTATTGCCCTTATGGCAAGCTCCAACCCCTTTTTATCATATGGGTGCTAGAAGGCGGTAACTGAGGGTCTACATGTCCTGGGAATGACGTTAAACTCTATCTGATGGTGAGGTTCCAGTTTTGGAGGTTTGGGGAATGTGGAGCACCCCTTCATCACCATTGCTCCCTGGCCCACTCTGACCCAGAGTGGTAGTACCTGTTAGGGTCCCATCTATGGGTTGAATAGAAAAACATGAGTTTATAAACAAAATTATATTATCCATTAAGAATGAATTTATTTCACAACTTTGTCGGCATTAAATGACCCACCGAGGTTGATATGCCATAAAACAAAACAAATCATGTATGCGGGTGTGACATAAGGTCTTTTTAATGTGGGACCACCCATGAGCCAAAACTCATGGGATGGTAGGTGCAAAAAATGTGTTGATCACGTCGGCATTCCCCCTCAAGGGGCACCTTACTGAGCAATAACCCCAGCCCTGGCCCTTTAAATCAAGTGGACAGGTGTTGCCTGGGGGGGGGTAGACCCCTGGGATCAACGCAGTTTAATTACTTAACAGGTCCAGAACCAAAGCCACTGGTCTACACAAGATAAGTTGTAATAGTCGGATCGTACCAAAAAAGTATTACCGCAAACAACTGTATTAACAGTTTGTGACGGTACCTTAATGTCCCAATTGTTATGCTTCGTTGAGTTTTTCACACGCGTATCATTTACTCTAGACCTACCCCACCCACCCTTCTCTCCTTGAATGTATTCATTAATTCTTTTATTTATTTATTCCTTTGTTAATTCACAAGGAATTCAATGTCGGTACGTTTAAACCAGTTACCATGTTTTTATACACTAGCAGGACCTGTGAATATACCACAGTATGATAATTTAGGTATTTCTCTGAATTTTTGAGATGAGGTTTGATAATTAGTCTTATTTGCATTATTCGGACTATTGTCCCCATCTTAATTGTTAACTGTACAACGTTTCGGCCGATGTGCCCTCTGGTCTTCTTCAGGTATTTCTTGCCGGACTCAGGAACCTTCTCGGACTCGGGAACCTTCTTGTCGAATAAAGGATTAGGTTCAAAGTTCCGTGATGGCTTCCGATTACGACAAGAAGGTTCCCGAGTACGAGAGTTCCCGAGTCCAAGATGGTTCCTGAGTCCGACAAGAAATACCTGAAGAAGGCCGGTGGGTACATCGCCGAAACGTTGTACAGATAACAAAGAAGATGAGGACAATAGTCCGAATAATACAAATATACAAATAATACTGATAATTTAGTTATTACAATGTTTGAGATGTTTATTTAAGAGCTATTGCCAAATAGTTCAATATATAAAAGATATAATAATCTTTATTTAACTCTCTGTCTGTCTCTGTCTGTCTCTCTCTCTCTCTCTCTCTCTCTCTCTCTCTCTCACACACACCTTTTTTTTTCTTTCTTTCCTTCTTTTCATTATGTTCGATTGAAATAGATTAGTGTTATCCCTTCCGCGCACTCACCCTCTCTCACTAATTTCCACTACTCTCTTTCTTTCTTTCTTCTTAATATATTTTTTAGTTCCTCATGTCCTTTTCTTCACTTTCCTTCTTTATAATAAAAACGGGATGGTCCATTATTTAGCCGAGGTGACGACACTCATAAGAAATAAGAATGCGGCGGATAAGAGACACTAGATAATCAGGATTTACATTTAATCTTTGGCGATTTGAACGGTCTTATTTTTTTTAACCAGAGTGTGTTGCGAGATGATAACAGTTGGAAGATTAAGGAACAAGAGTATTAATGTATAAATTTATTTAGTCGGTTCTTAATTCACGCGGAATTAATTGTAGGCACGTTTAAAACAGTTATCACTAATATCATTAGACTCCATAAAAGAAAAAGGCCACACACTAAAAAAAATTTTAAAAAAAGAGCAAGAAGTAGGTGATACCCCGCAGAGACTATTATGAACGCAGACTACGCAGATGATCTGACACTTCTTGCAAATACGCATGCACAGGCAGAATCCCTACTACATAGTCTATAGAAGACAGTACGGAACATCGGCCTCTATGTGAACTCCGATAAAACAGAATTCATGTGTTTTAGAAATGAAGGAGATGTCTCCACACTCGACGGTAAGCCTGTAAAGCCGGCAGAACAATTTACATACCTAGGTAGTAATATCTCATCCACAGAAAGTGATGTTAATTGAGAAAGCATGGTCTGCTATAAACAGGTTATCGTATCCCGGGTTCATATTCTGGACAAGGCTGTTTAAATTTCACATAAAGCTAATACCCTTGGGAAAGGTATGAAACCAAATATATTTCCTCCAGCTATAGGTAAATAGTAGGGCAGACTGGGCTCTTTAACCTTGGTGAGGCAACCAGTCAAGGAAAAGGAAAACTCTTAATTCAAACCTGTTAAACTCCGCTTAAGAAATTGATCTTGTGTCACATCCTGCTCGTGTGGAGGGGTTGGTAAATATATATAAACAGGTTATGAGTCATATGGAAATCGAATGTCACGCACAAGTTAAAGCGACAATTCTTCTGAACCGTAGTTGTATCAGTGCTACTGTATGGCTGCACCACTTCGACCCTAACGAAATATCTAGAGAATAAGCTAGGTGGGAGCTGCACAAGAATGTTGCGTGCGATATTAAACAAATCATGAAAACAATCTACAAGAAAGCATCTGTATGGCCACTTGCCACCTATCACACAGACCATCCGAGTGAGACGAACAAGACACGCAGAGGCACTGCTGGAGAAACAGGGACAAACTCATAAGCGACATCTTCCTGTGGAAGCCAGCTCATGGGAACGCCAGTACGGGCCGTCCAACAAAGACCTATATTGACCAACTCTGCGCGGATAGTGGATGCTGCGCAGAGGACCTGTCGGGGGCAATGAATGATGGGGATGGTTGGCGAGAGATTGTCATGAATAACCGTGCTACTAGCACATGAAGAGCTGTTACGGTATAGCCACACTGATGAAAGGTGAAACCTTGAAACACGTGTCTGTGGATTACTTATTTATTATATATATACTTCCATTGACTAATGGTTGAGTTCTCTGAATAGGGACTTAATTGCAGATTCACCGTTATGGCGTCTAGCTAACCCTCGCTTTTGTTTACAAAACGTTTGAGGACTCTAGTAAATTTCATTTCCGCTTAGAAATGTAGCGATTAATTATTCTCCTATATTTGACAGCTGCCTCTGGCCGTACGGGTTAAGGTTTGGCAAACAAAAGTTCATTCGGGTCTCGAACCCGGCCAGAGGTAGCTGTTACGGTATAGCCACACTGATGAAAGGTGAAACCTTGAAACACGTATCTGTGGATTACTTATTTATTATATATATATATATATATATATATATATATATATATATCGTAAAGAAATAACAAAAGACTTAGAGATTTAGCATTATAGTCTATTTCAGGGAGCTTCGCATCTGATGAGTCGTGAGAGTTAGACACTTTGTCTAAGCTCCCTGAAATAGACTATAAAGCTAAATCTCTAAGTCTTTTGTTATTTTTTTACTTATATATTTGCTCTGTGACTCTAACATTAAGAGCACACATTGAGCTCTCAAGATTTCTTCTCTGGACTTTTGGATTATATATATATATATATATATGCTCCCAAAACCCGGTTGAGCTCTCTTGGGGCGACTTAAATTAACTTTCACTGCCAGCATAAAGCAATGATTGTCTGGATCTCTCTGGTGGTCGTAAAATATATAAACAAATGTATGTATTTAATAGTTTAAACACCGCCCCTTAACGGCAGCTGTCAAATGGCCAAGAGAGTTAACACATCGGGCTGAGGAAAAGTCAGTCGGGTTTCACTCCTGGCAGTTGCTCTGTCTAGCCACCCTGAAGAGACGTTAAACGTCGAAACACCGCGTCTGTGGATGACACACACACACACACACATATATACACATATATATGTGTGTGTAGGGGGGGTTATTAGTTGCAAATATCGGGAGGTCTGGTGCCTACGAGCTTGGAAGCTCAAAGTGCTAAACTAAGTTTAACGTGTGTGTGTGATGTGTATGGCTGTGGGTGCTGCATGACACCCCCACCCCCCACCCTACATCAGATCACGATCAAAAGATCCCGCGGGAAATGCCACAACGTCTATATTAACTGTACGCATAAACATAGGAAAGACTGACTTTTTGTTGTTTATAAGAACAACGACAGATGGCGCGTTCCTCGTTTTTTTGTTGCTTTATTCTACCATATATAAACCGGGGGAACACTATGCTGTGGGTTAATATTTAACAAGTTAGTCGGGCCGGCTGTTATCATTGTATGTAGATAACACACACACACACACACACACACACATATATATATATATATATGTGTGTGTGTGTGTGTGTGTGTGTGTGTGTGTGTGATCTACATATTAGTTTAGCACTTTATTTGTACACGAAATTGGCCGTTTTTGCCCACTCTCAGGGGGGTTATCAGGCCTCAAAGGTCACCTAAAACTCCGAATTGAGCACTTTTTTCACCATTAGTAAATTCAAGGTATTAGAATCCATGAGAAAAAACAATAAAATCGATAACGTACATTTTCATCAAAATACGTAGAATGGCTGAAAAATGACATTTTGGGGGCACCTTTGAAGCCCCATATCTCCCCCAATTCTCAAGCGAACTCAACCATATTTTACTATGTGATACTCCTCATCGAACTCTATCAGAAAATCATATTAGTTTGGCACTTTATTTGTACACGAAATTGGCCATTTTTGCCCACTCTCAGGGGGATTATATATGTGTGTGTGTGCGTTCCTCGTTTTTTGTTGCTTTATTCTACCATATATAAACTGGGGGGACATTATATACCTGGTATATAATTGGTGGTATATTATACCACCAATTTTCCCTGTGAAATTTACCCCCCCCCCATATTAACACAATGAAACTTGCTTAAAGGTTAATATTATCTTGAAAGTTTGTCGTCCATTCGAAAGAAGAAACATTAAACAAACTCCTGATGATTAAAAAAAAAAATTTCAGCTTACGGAAGTAATGAAAATTATAAACGTAAAACAATGTTTTCATTTTTGCACCGTTAAATCAACTGAAATTTAACGAGGCCAAAACAAGTTACGACAAGAGGATTTAAAAAAAAAATATATGAAAAATCAATTAATGGTCCGATTTTCACGAAAATTTCCATAACTATTTACTTTTGGATGTAAATATGTAGGAAATAGTTTTTTCTTAAAATATATTGGGGAAATATTTTTTACGAGGTCTACCCCCAATTTTATTTTATAGGATATGAAAAAAATGAACCGGAAAAAACGATTTTTACTTTAAATAAATGAATAAATGAAAACAAACAGATAAATAAATAAATAATATCTTTTGGGACTTTGAGATACAGACTGATCACTAATCCCGGTTAGGAGACGCGACCTAGTGTTAATTAATAATAATAATAATAAAACTTGTCATCTCGTGATTTTGCCGTTCAGTGGATCACAGAGTGAAGGTGAAAGAAAACGAAAAGACCTGTCCAGAGAGCTGAAAACAACTGTGGAACATGAACGTAAAAGTCGTATCAATTGGAACAGCCCCCCCCACACACACACACACACATTCAGGTGTTTGAAAGGATCCTGGATGAGTTGGAAATCAGAGAAAGAATCGAGACAATTCAAACAACAGCATTGTTAAAATTGACTGAAATACTCAGAAGAGTCCTGGAGATCCGAGGAGATTTGTTGTCATTCAGATTCCAGTGAAATACCATCAACATACACAGGAGAAACAACCTTATCTATGCAGGAGCAAAACTAGTCTGCGATAGAATTGGTGCACCCCTACGAAACACAAACACAAACGAGAAGCAAACAGAAACACTAAAGCTGGGTGGGAGTTCAGATTGGAAGAACAAATAAAAAAACTACGACAACAAATAAATACTTTAAACAAAAGTACAAATACACATTCAGCTAAAAAGTTGAAAAGACGACAGCAAATTAAAATGGAAGAAGTAAATCAAAAGATATCGGCTATAGAAGGAAGACTCAAAAGATATCGAGATAGAACTAAACAGTACAACCAAAATAGGACTGTAAGAAAGGTTCAAAGTTATATATACTTGAATACAAGACTCCGACGAAGGTTGACAGACAAAACATTTAATATGGTACAGCACATGGATATAACAAGATACATAATACATCTTATTATAATGGAGATTGTGTGTTTTTCTGTCTGTAACCGAAACTATATTACTACTCCCGTCAGAATTCCCTTAGTTGTTTACATCACATTCTCCATGATTTTATTTTCATTCAAACCTCAATTATTAATAAAATTGTTTTACATTATTAATACTGTTGACCATATCTACATATTATTAACATGCGATTGTATTTATATATACAAAATATAGTGGTTTGCAGTGTGAAGGGGAAGGCTAATTTGCATATTGATATTAAAAAATTGATTTTAATAAATATGTGCTTAGTATTATTGATTTCTAATTGTTTGGAATTAATGAATATATGCAAAAATCTCTCCAATGAATCCATTAACAATATTAACAGTAATTCTATTCTTTACTTCCTAATTTAACTAAATAGTTAAATTATGAAAATTTAGCAATGAAAGACGGGAGGGAAGAAAAAGCAAGTTTTAGTTGTTCCCCCTCTGTTTCAAATCTTTTTATCGGCATCTTATTTAGTTTCATTACCCTTTCTAAGTTAACATAAAATTTTTATTTCATTAAAACTTAAATACTTGCACCCGGAGGGTGCATATATTTGCTAGTAGGTATAACAAAGTTACATGTAGAAAGATAAATACACATTCATGAATGGTACAAGATATACAAGAAGTACAGACATGAGACTAAGAATAGTCCATGCTGTATAATTCACTTACAGTAATGTAAGGGGGGGGGCGAGCCCCAACGAGAAGGGGTAGACCAAAATCTAACCATGTGTCTCGTGGTTACTGGAACAGGAAAAGAGACAGAAGCGTTTGAACCCGGCGCTTAAATACTATAGCCCCTAGCGGGCATCAGCAAACTAAACCGGGCAGACAACTCTCCCAGGCAAATACGAAACTAACGCTACAGGACCTTCCAAAACAATGAAAAGAAATTTTATGAACAAATTAGTGGACCAAAAACAAACACGGATGCAACAGAAGCAAAACATTTTTTGACCATACAAAAAATGGTATATGCATAAACCAGAATCTGTTCTTGAGAACGAAACGCATAAAATTCTCTGGGACTTTGAGATAAAAACGGATCACCTTATCCCAGCAAGAAGACCAGACCTAGTGTTGATTAACAAAAGAGAAAGAACCTGTCAACTGGTGGATTTTGCAGTTCCAGCAGATCATAGGGTGAAGCTGAAGGAAAATGAAACAAATGGACAAATACCTGGACCTTGCCAGAGAACTGAAAAAGTTATGGAATATGAAAGTCAAAGTGATACCAATTACTCTAGTAATATCTATGAAACTCTAGTAATATCTATCTATCTATCAAACTCTAGTAATATCTATGAAACTCTAGTAATATCTATTTATCAAACTCTAGTAATATCTATGAAACTCTAGTAATATCTATCTATTTATCAAACTCTAGTAATATCTATGAAACTAGTAATATCTATCTATTTATCAAACTCTAGTAATATCTATGAAACTCTAGTAATATCTATATATCTATCAAACTCTAGTAATATCTATCTATCAAACTCTAGTAATATCTATATATATATCTATCAAACTCTAGTAATATCTATCAAACTCTAGTAATATCCACCTCAGACGCTAAAATAATCTCCTTGGTCTAGCGCTAGCGAAAAGGGGATAGACTCCCTCGCTGATTGGCTGATACCGACTTTAGGCCACCACGACTTATATATATATATATATATATATATATATATATATAATATATATAAAGAGAGAGGGGGGTTAAGATAGCTGGATATAGAGATCTAAACATAGTGGATAGATGCATCTGAAAAGACTGTGAATAGATAGATAGATAGATAGATAGATTCCAGTATACACTGACGAAAAAGAACATTGTCACATACCTGGAATGTATTTCAATTTTCTCATCTTTTAAACATGCAGGTAATATGGCCGGATGACAGTAAATAGTCACCTATCCTTACCCCCCTCCCCGCCCCGTGGGTGGTACAGAGTTACAAAATAAGGTGTGTACTAACATTACTCGGGCGCCATATTAATCCACCTGCATGTACCCCCCCTCCCTCTCCATTGGGCGTTAAAAAAAAAAGGATTGCACTCTCGCGGGTGCATTCGATAGCGCAGACAGCGAATAATACCATTCCGTGATACATTATATCACGCCGAAGAATACGAAAATTGTGTCAGCATATCCTGTAACCAGGTCAAAATATGCATCACCCTTCTAAGGAAATACATACACACACACACACACACACACACACATACACACATACACACACACATATGCTCTCCATCCCCCTAGGGGGGGATTCCGCTGAGAACCGCCAACTAAAAGCGTAAACGCAACGCTCTCCTATATAAGGGGTGAAGCACTCTATGGCGGCCTTTACATACAAAGCGATGTGTGTATTAAAACAGTTAAAATCCCCTTCGCATTCTGTAGGTGATGACAGCCTGGCGGTTAAGGTGTCTGACTGACACCGAACCGATCGGATTTTAGCCCTGAAGAGCATTAAGCGAAACTTTCAGTAGGTTCGTCTGACTCATTAGATTTATCTTTATTATTTGCTCTACTTAGGTATTGAGCACTTTTTACTTATTAGCTTTAGTCTCCTGGCGGTTTTGTATGAATATATATATCTTATATATATATATATATATATATAATATATATATATATATATATATAAATTGTTTTTTCTTTTGGCCAAATATTTTACCAATAGATTATTTTTGGTTGGTACGATTATCTTGGTCTTTTTTTTTTCCAAAAAATTTTTTCTCCCCAGGTGATGTTTGGTAGTATATCTTTACAATCAAACTATTTGCTGTTTTTTTTTTCTCACCGCGAGGATTTACCAATAAGTTTGGTAGATAGATAGATATTACTAGAATTTGATATATAGATAAATATTACTAGAGTTTGATAGATAAGTTGTCGGGGTGACCTAATGTCGGTATCGGCCAGACAGCAATGGAGTCTATCCCCTTTTCACTAGCGCTAGATTATTTTAGCGTCTGAGTTAGAGCGCCACACCTACCATCAGCTCCTTACTTTACCGCACATATTCCCTGTGCTACTCATACGCTGAGGGCTGGTTAGCTCAGTCGGTAGAGCGTTCGGCTAGAAACCACTAGGTTCCTAGTTCGATACTGGCCCTCGCCAACTCAATATATATATATATATATATATATATATATATATATATAAAGTAATTGGTAATTTGCTTGAAGCATTGTTAAGTATGTTATAATGTATTAATTTGAAAGCAATTACAATGCAAGTAAAAAATAAAAACAAAAAGATGATATTTTTTGTCTTATCGATTTCAAAGTAAAACTTTATCTTCAGAGACGATTTTCGGAAATGGACGCGTTTTTTTTTTGGTCGTTATTTTTTTTTTATGTTATAAACACGCGTCTCGTGGTGTTCTTTTTTTAAACGCCACGCGCACTTTGCGTGATGGACATTTAGCCGTTCATTCAATTTCAATTTTATTATTTTCATCTATTTATATATTTATGTATTTTTCATTTGATATATGTATAATGAAATGTACATACTATGTACTATAGTACTTATAGTACATAGTATGTACTATTAAATTAATGTTTTTAAAAAGTAGAAATGTACATTCATTAACTCGTGTTTATTTCATTTTACCCCACTGTATTATCTGCTAACAGTCTTAACCCCAGTGTCACTGAAGATATTAACTGACTTTGCCTTTTTTGTTTAAATAAGCAATGTATTTCTCAAATATAATTCCATTCAAACCAACAATTCATGCAGGTGTCTTTGAAAAGCATTAATTTGAATATGCTTACCGATAATCTAAAATGGTACCTGTGGACTTATACTAAGTCAAAACTTGGATTTTTTTTCCTCGGTGTGGTGGACCCATAGATCTCGTCAGATCATCCACCTGCGTTCCCCAAAGTCTCTCAGTCATCTTGCCTCGGCTTGTCACTGATATTTGACTTTGGGGAAGGAGAGCATGCGGTGCGTGTCGCACAAGCGCACAACATGTCAAACAAAAAACGTGTGCAGATATTTCTACAAGTCCCAGAGTGATGGAGGAGTGGTGAGGTGTGCAGACTTGAGGGGCTGGAAGCACGCAGATGTTAATCTACATATGGCGAGACTTGTAACTTACTTAACGTCACAGCCTTGCTGATTTGAACAGCAACGTGCTTTGGCGAGGTTGTGGATGAATGAGCAGCCCCTTGGTTAATACTGTCCACCCAGGCAGTGGGGAAGTGTCTAGAAAAGGTGACCTAAACAAATGCCTGTTCACCTATCAAGATGGTCATAAACCAACGTTTCGACGGTTGTCAACATTAGCTGGGCGAAAATAAGAAAATACAACACAAAACGAGGCTAAGAATAGCCACCTGGAATGTCTGGACACCTCCCGATCTTGATAGATTGGGAAACCCCAAACTACGTACCAGCATCGTGACAAGGAAGTATCTCGATAAGGGGCAGAACCGATGCTCTTGCGGAAATCAGTTTCAACTATAAGGACCAATTGACAGAAGGGGTAGGCTGGATACACATCCTAATGGAAAGACGGCCGATGATAGCTGTAAGAAGCTTGAGGTAAGGTGACTCGAGCCCTCCATTCTGAAGCAACACATGACGGACACCATGGAAACATTTCCTACATTGAAGGCTGACCTGTGTGGCAGCGCCTGTATGTTGAAGATTTCATATGTGTGACAGGGTACATAAAAACAAGCTGGTTCCGTGGGCCATCTGCGTGCTCACAACTGCTCACATCTGGGCTACTTGTAGAAATGGCCTTCTCTGTGAAGAAGCGGCAATCACCATATATAATATAATATTTATATATATATATATATGGTGATTGTCACTTCTTCACAGAAGAAGGCCATTTCTACAAGTATTTCGGTCGTGAGCACGCAGGTGGCCCACAGGCCCGACCTTGCTTTTTACGCACCGTCACGCATATGAGCCTCTTCCCCGGCTTCGTCTCGTATGCGATCGTACGTGACTGAGAATCCTGCTCTCGACAGGCAGGCCCTGCTACACAGAATATGGTCAGTCTTAAATGTAGGCGTCCGTCACGTGTCGCTTATGTAGAAACCGCTTCGGGGTGGTGTGCTCGGGTCGCCTTACCTCAAACCACTCACAGCTACCATCGGCCTGTCCTTCCAGAAGAATGTGTACCCAGTTGATAGGGGGTAGACATCGAAGCCCATGCACTAAAAATGGTATAACTGCACTGATGAGAGGTGATACCTCGAAACACGTGTCTGTAGTTTGCTCTCTCTCTCTCTCTCTCTCTCTCTCTCTCTCTCTCTATATATATATATATATATATATATATATATATATATATATATATAGAGAGAGAGAGAGAGAGATAAAGAAAAAAATATTGTTCCATTCATTCTTCATTTCTACCTTGGTAAATACAGCTTGGTACTTTTTTGGTACACCTTATATTCTGAAAAAAAATTAATGAATGGAACAATTTTTTCAGAATACAAGGTGTGTTAAAAATTACAAAAAATCTCGATACTTTTTTACACACACACACACACACACACACACACACATATTATATATATATAATATATATATATAAGGACCTATATTACTCAGGGGTTTTTAATATATATATATATATATATATATATATATATATATATATATGGGAGAAATGTGAGGAGGTTAATCCAACAATATGTGGAGAAAGGTAGACAAACACGGGATGTTATGGAAACTCGATGTTTATTGTCGACGATACAACGTTTCGGTCTCTTTATTAGACCATCTTCAAGACCTGGATACAGTACTCGCTTCTATGATGGACATTCTCAAAAAAAAAAAAATGTCCATCATTGAAGCAAGTACTGTATCCAGATCCTGAAGATGGTCTAATAATAGACCGAAACGTTGCATCGTCGACAATAAACATCCAGTTTCCATAACATCCCGTGTTTGTCTACCTTTCTCCATATATATATATATATATATATATATATATATATATATATATAGGAGGTAAACTATAGACACGTGTTTCGAGGTATCACCTCTCATCAGTATAGTTATACGATTTTTAGGAGCTGCCTCTGACTGGGTTCGAGACCCGAACGAACACGCTCGCCAAGCCTCTTACCCACACATCCACAGTCAGTCGCCAAGTATAGCAGGCTATTTAATCGCTATATTTCTAAGCGGAAATGACCTTCACCTAGAGTTCTCAAACTTTGTAAGCAAAGTGAGATTTGGCTGAGCCGAATACGGTGAATCTGCAATTATATACCTCCTAAATAGAGTGCTCAACCGAAATTGGGAGCGTATAATAGGGTAAACTATAGACACGTGTTTCGAGGTATCACCTCTCATCAGTATAGTTATACGATTTTTAGCAGCTGCCTCTGGCTGGGTTCGAGACCCAAACGAACTTACGCTCGCCAAGCCTCTTACCCACACATCCACATTCCATACAACGGAGGCACGCACCTGTTTATGAGATGGCAGATATATCCTGTTTATAATGGAGTAAATAATCAAAGTTTTGTCAAAGATTATAATCAGCAGAGTCGACCATTTTCATTCCGTTTCGTTCTTTCTTATTCTATAATTTCAAACTTCTTCCTTCTTCCCTCCCCTCTCCCTTCCTCCCCCCCCATTCCTTCCAACATTTGGAATCACAAACCATCCGAATCAGACGGACAAGACATGCTGGACACTGTTGGAGAAGCAAGGACGAACTCATAAGTGATGTTCTCCTGGGGAAGCCAACACATGGACTTCTTTCTTTCTCTTTTTTCTTCTTTCTTTCTCTCTTTCCTTCTTTCCTCCCCTCTTTCCTTCCCACCTCTCTCTTTTCCTTCTTCTCTCCTTCGACCCTCCCTTCCTTCTTCCTCCCTTTCCTTCCTTAATTCCCCCCTTCCTCTCTCCCCTTCTTCCTTCCTTCCTCCTCCCCTATTTCCTTCCCACCTTCTCTCTTTTCTTCCTTCTTCCCCTCTTTCCTTCCCACCTTCTCTCTTTTCCTTCCCTCCTTCCACCCTCCCTTCCTTCTTCCCTCCCTTTCCTTCCTTAAATCCCCCTCACTTTCTCTCTTTTTCCTTCCCCATCTTTCCCTCCCTCTTTCCTTCTTTCCTTACGTCTTCCCTCCTCCCACCTCTCTTCCTTCCTTCCTCCCCTCTTTCCTCCCCTCCTTCTCTCTTCCCTTCTTTCTCTCTTTCTTTCTTTCCATCCTTCCTTCCTTTCCCTCCCTTCCACCCTCCCTTCATTCTTCCCTCCCCTTCCTTCCTTAATTCCACCTCTCTTCCTCCCTTTCCTTCCTTCCTCCCTCCCTTTCCTTCCTCCCTCCTTTCCTTCCCACCTTTCTCTCTTTTCTTCCTTCTTTCCTCTTTCCTTCCTTACTTCCTTCTTCCTCCCTTCCTTCCTTCTTTTCGTTCCTTAATTCCCCTCTCTCACTTTCTCTCTTTGCTTCCTCTCTCCCTCCCTTCCTTCCTCCCCTCTTTCCTCCCCTCCTTATCTCTTTTCTTCCTTTTTTCTTTCTTTCTTTCCTCCCTCCCTCCTTCCTCCCTTTACATCCTCCCCTCCTCTCTTTTCTTCCTTCCTTCTTCTCTCCCTCCCTCCCTCCCAACTCCTCCCCCTTCCATCCTTCCTCCCAACATTGTGATTTCTTGTTTTCCATACCACTAAATATTCCCATTGTTCATCCTTGTGTAGGATATTTTTTTATAAATTACAAATCTGTTTTTACTTTTTATATAACTTACTCTCCAGGCGCCTCGTCAGAGTCCAAGTGGTGCTGCCATACAGTAGCACAGATACGACCACAGCCTGGAAAAATTGTCGCAAACTAGCACGCGACCAAAATATTGCAAAACCTTTGACTCGCAATAGTATGTCATGCTGACATTTCTGCCCCCTTCGATTTTCGCTAAACATCAGAAGTGCTTATTTTCCTGACCTCCCACCATGCGAGACTAATACGGGGAGCCATGCACAAACCGAAGCTGGTTAAATCGAACTTAACGGACCTAAATTTCCCCCAACGTATATCACCGCGCCGAAAGAAAAAAAAATACCAAAAATCAAGGAATTAACCGAATTTAATGAAATTTTCATTGTTGATACATTAATGAATAAAAGATATAATGCACTAGTTATTTTATTTAAAAACTTTTACCTTTTTTTTAGGTCATTTAACTTTAGACCACGTATCTTTGAGGCGTAACACAGATTCACAAACATACATGGTTAAAAGTTAACTGACCTGAAAAAAATAATTTTTAGTATTTTTTTTTCTTTCGGCTGGGGGATATACGATGGGGAATTTATGTCCGTTAAGTAGGATTTAACCCTGAAGCTTATGCGGTGGCCAGTGCAAAAAGTGCGTGGTCCCGTTACCACTCCACTGTTGGGACGCCTCAGGCACCGATCATTTTAGGCAAGAAGTGGCAGGTTCTTCTAGGGACGACGACACCCTGGGGTCACACAATATCTTTGACCTCACCCACCGGTCCAAAAGCCGAAGCGCAAATATTTCATTACTGTCTTTTTATCTTTTCAACCCCTACCAACACCAGGTAACTCTGCTAGTACATATTAACTAGGGTTACCTAAATTTGTCTTCTGATAGGTTTTTAAAAACAAATTAAATCTATTATTTAAGGTCAAACTTTTGTCTAAAATAATAAGTAGTAACATCCTTAAAAAAAGAAAAATATCATTACATATGCAGTTTATTTTTAAAAGATTTAAAACGATTTGTTTTAGTCAATTTCGACGCGATCCACCATTCAGCCTCTTTTTCTATGGTTTTAGGCGCTTGTTCACAATTTTAACGTAACATTTGGGATGGAAAAAAATTTACCAAAAAATCAGGTAATTATCCGATTTTAATGAAATTTTCAGTATTGATTTATGAATTAATGAATTTTATAATGCATTAGTTATTTTATTTCAAAACTTTAATTTAGTATTTTGTCTATGAAAAATTAATATATAAAATTCATTTAAAATACTTATTTAAAAGCCTGATGTTAAGTTTAATGTTAAGTTATAAAATGTTAAGTGATATTTTTAGATTCTAAAAATAAATATCTATTTAATGCAAACCTTATTTTTTACGAAAAAAGTATCCGTTTTGAAGAAAAACTCGATTGAAAATGTACCCCCTCCCCCTTTTAAGCAGAAAAAATATCGATGTATAATTATTTCTTTTATAAGATAATAGCCAATTAAATAATTATCGAAATGAGTAAAAAAGAAAATCTCCAAAAAATTAATGATTTATTATTTTTTTTACATTTTATTTTTCGATTTTCGGTACTTATTTTCTCATAGAACAGCAGCGGTAAAAAAATTTTTTTTTTGTTTCTATTCATAACTTTGGTCTTTTATCTCATTATTTATACTGTAATTAGTATCGAAAATGACCAACTCGCAAAAAATGTTACGCCCCCAACATAAGTGGGGTCAAAATTAAGTGACCTGAAAGTTTTGAAATAAAATAAAGAATGCATTATAAAGATCATTCATTGATAAATAAACACTGAAAATTTCATTAAAATCTGATAATTCCCTGATTTTTGGTAAATTATTTTCTGTAGGGCCCCCACCTACAGAAAATAATTTACCAAAAATCAGGGAATTATCGGATTTTAATGAAATTTTCAGTGTTTATTTATCAATGAATTATCTTTATAATGCATTATTTATTTTATTTCAAAACTTTCAGGTCACTAAAGTTATTTTGTCAAAAATGGTATTTTAGTCTCATTTTGGGTATAGCTAATATTAACCTATAATGTCTAGACATTGAAGCAATGCCAACCTCTACTGTTTGGAGTTAACCATTAGAGTCTCTGATTTCGAATTAGAATGTCGTCAATTCCCATTTCACAAAACAGAACAAAGTACTGAATACTTTTAGGTCAAACAGTCTGCTGTTAATTAAGTTCTGTTAGACTTACTAAATAACCAAAAATAATTAACCAAAAATAATTAACACATTTTAAGCGGTAATTTATGAGGAAGCGCGTCCCGGTCTCCTGCCTCATAAATTGCTACCCGGTGACTATTAAAATAACGACCCCCAGCTACGGTGTTACTTGAAAGAAAACAACCAGCTTAGGGCGTTAAATGTATTTTAGAGGGGAAGGGGCTTCTCTTTTTTGTCGTAATTCTTATCTATTTATCGTAATTCTTATTTATTTATAGAAATTTGTCATAATTCTTGTTTATTTATCGTAATTTCTTTTATTCATATCTATCTATCTATCTATCTATTATCTCCATTTGTTCATATCTATCTATATTATTTTGTTTGTTTATCTATCTATCTATCTATCTATCTATCTATCTATCTCAGTCTATTCCAAATTATATATCCATCTTCATATCTAAACAAAAATTACGACAAATTACGATAAATAAACAAGAATTACGACAAATTATGATTAATAAATAAGAATTACGACAAAAAAGAGAAGCCCTCCCCCCTAAAATACATTTAACGCACTTTCTCATAAATTACCGTTTAAGCATTTAAATTTAATCTGTTTGGGTGGCTGGTTGGATTTTACGGCACGTCAACACTTGCTGGGTTATTTTATGCCGTAAACGTTTTGTTTTATTCATTCTATTTTGTCTCCCAACAGCCCTAATACCTTTGGAAAATACATGAATCTATCCACCTCCAAGCTATGGGTAAATAGTAGGGCAGACTGGGCGCTTTAGTCTTGATTAGGCAATCAATATAGAAGAAGGAAAACTCGTGGCGGAGGGTTGAGTGAATACGTAGTAAGTTGGTGGACTGGCCTATTGTCGGTATCAGCGAGTGAGTCTATCTTCTTTTCGTTAGCGCAACACCAGGGAGATTAATTTTGCAGACATGAAGCGCCACATCTACTGTCAACTCCCCACTTTACCACTCAGATCAGGTCACTAAATCTGTATTAGTCATGCGCTGAACTGGCGGGGATATGTATCGAACCCGGAATCTAGCGATTCCTAGGCAAATGCTTTACCGACTGAGCTACGTAATAGTGTATATATGATAATTTAGGATCACGAAATCATTAATTAAAAGATATATATATATATATATATATATATATATAGAGAGAGAGAGAGAGAGAGATAGAGAGAGAGAGAGAGAGAGAGATCATATTTAACGAATGGTCGAAGCCACTGTAGCAATTGTCTGCCCCTGTTTGGGATGGAAGAATTATCTTCCCTTGTTCTCATGTTTTCGCCACTTGGTGCCCCCTGACTATTTTATCAGGGAAGCGCCAATTTTGAACTCTCTTTGTCTCTGGGATTGCAACCAACACAGATGGGTTAGACGTTCGCGTCTACACCCTTTCATGTGGGTGGCGAAAGTCACCCATCCTGTCTTTAGTAAGTGACATCACTTTAATGGACTCTTCATATCTTCCTTATACACCATAACTTCTTTATAGTACATTTATGTACCTTCTGTATACTTCTATACTATAGGAAATCTGATAGAGAATTATCTCCCCCTGTCGCTAGGGGGCGAATAGCCAACATACGAGGTTGGCGCCAAATCCAAACCCCGGCACTTATCAGGGAGCAGTCACCGAGGGAAGTCGCAAAATAAGCGTTCCCTAGACTTGACTTGTCTACAGGCCGTCAACCTGGACGGAGGCGTTTTTTAACAGCATACTTTCTGAATGCCGTTTCGACTGCATACTTATCAGAAGGCTGAGGACCTAAATAGTCAACTTAAGAAGGCCCCATCCACCGTCATTTAAAAGAACAGTTACCCAGGCGAGAAGCTTCTAAAAGAGCATCCCCTACTTTTACTTATCGGACGAGAACCGACAAACGTCTCTACAGAACTCTACAACCAGCGACCAGAATACACCTGTTAGCGCCACTTCTCCCACGAACAATATTTCACCTCACAGATAAGTCTGGTAGCAAATGCCAATAAAATTTGCAACACGTTCTTGTATTATTTGTCAATACATGTATTAAATATCCATTGTGTTTGTCTTCTTTCGTCCGAACAATTTGCCTACAACTGGGAGAATTAAGAGGCTCCCCCTTTAAACCCGTAAATTCCTATTAATATTTGTATTGTATCACATATATGGGTTTCTTTATTATATCTTCTTTGTATGCCTTCTACATGTATACGCATTTCTGTATGAATATTTTCTCCAAGTGCTCATTAAATTCCGTTGTTACATTTCACATCTTCGTCGGAATATTGTTTGTACTTATATGTACCCACGTTGGGAGGCCTCTAAGCCTACCAACCAACAATTACTAACTGTAATACCTTTTAAATCTTACATCACCAACCAAAAAATTGTTTTTCATCATCCCACATCTCCTGAATGTGAAATATTATTTCATGCTGTCAGCATAACTGTGGGGATTGAAAAAAACCCAACAATTGTTGTATATTGTACAAACGGAAATAGGAATTTCCGGTTAAATTAAACAAAGAAAATACGAAAAAAATGACAAATGACTTTTTCCCCGGTAAAAGCGAACAAAGAAGTTAAAAAACGGAAGCGAGGCTTTCCGGTCAAAGAAGCAGGGAGAAGATAAAGAAATATATAACAAATGCCCGTTATCAGATCAAAAGATAAAGATGCGTAGGAGTACCTATCAATATAAAAGGCCTGAGGGTTCGAGCCGACAGGAGTCAGACAGCAGACGGCGAACAGAGCACAAGGAGCGACCGTCGACACGGTCCATCGCTGCCAGCGGGCAGTGAGGTTCGTCCACCCCTTCCACCTCACCAACGCTAGTGATCTCAATAGTAGTAGTCATTGTCAACCCTTGGGCATTCCTATTGTCACGCTCACCACCCACCGGCCAAGGGAGAGAAATAAAGTCAACTCCTACTATACCCATGTGTTATAGAGTTCATTAAACGACAACTACATATATCGTCTAGGGTTAGTGACGATACCCGCTACGTATGCAGATACACGAAGTAGGGCCGTGAATTTGAAGCCGCTATACAACATATTGGAATTTAGTGCCGTTAAACAAGGCGCTACGTAACACAATCTCCCAGGAGGCCCCAGACAGGAAGAACCCTCTAGGCATGCCCAAAGAAAAGGCCGTTCCTGGCGCCAAAAAGAAATTACAACGCAGGCCGTGATTGGGGACACACATTGTTGATTGGTTAAGGAAGAAAGTTCCTCTTCAAGAAATAACCATGAACCTGGAAATAAAGTTTGAACCTTAAAAGTATCTTTTGTCTTTTAAAAAAAAATGTTGTCCCTTCCTTAATTCCTTTTCAGCTCGACGACCACCAGAAGTTTCGGAAGTATATATAAATCTACCAATATTTTGCGCCCCCAAAATAAGGGGGTTCAAAATTAAGTGACCTGAAAAAAAAAATCAGAAAGTTTTGAAATAGAATAACTGATGCATTATAAAATTCACTCATTGATAAATCAACACTGAAAATTTCGTTAAAATCAGATACTTCCCTGATTTTTGGTATTTTTTTTCAATCAGGGGGATTACATTTATTTTGTAAAAAAAAGTCACAGAAAAAAGTCACACGAAGAAAGAAAAACAATTTTTTTTTATCTGTTTTTGCAAAACAGTTCACTGCAAGACTTAACTGTAAGCTTAACCCTATTCGGCCACCATGAATTATTTGTGATTTTTTTTCTAATTAAAGTTGTGACTTTTCACAGTTCGAGTCTGACTTGGATACCTCATACTTCTGGCCTTGTGCCACAATTAAGCAAAACAGTAAATAACTAATATCTTGAAGGATTATTATTATTATTCAATTTTAAAGGATTATTATGCGAGTTTTTCACATCAGCGTTAGCTGATGATATTTCACAGGAGTATAAGTGACAACAAGTCTCCTCAGGTTTCCAGGACGCTTCTGAGTATTTTAGCTGATTGCAACAATGCAGTTGTCTGGGTGGTTTATTATTATTGAGAAAACTTGCTGTCACTCAGCCTCCTGCGAACCACCGGCTACGACAGGTGTGAAAAACTAATAATAATAATAATAATAATAATAATAATAATAGTTTTTTTTAAACCTGCCGTGGCCGGTGGTTCACAGGAGGTTGAGTGACAGCAAGTCTCCTCAGGTCTCCAGGACTTTTCTGGGTATTCTAGCTGATCCCAACAGTGCTGTAGTTTGGATGGTCTTGGTTTTTCTTTATTTTCCAGAGCTTTGGGGACCGTTATTATTTTCACTCCTTTGAGTTAGCTGATGGTATTTCATTGGAGTCTGAGTGACAACAAGTCTCTTCAGGTCTCCAGGACTCTTCTGAGTATTCTAGCCGATGGTAATTTATGAGGAAGTGCGTCCCGGTCTCCACCCCAAGAGTTGCTGCCCGGTGACTATTAAAATAACAACCCATTCAGTCTATTCAAAACTATCAATCTTCATATCTATCTATCTATCTATCTATCTATCTATCTATCTCAATTTGTTCATATTTATCTATATTACTTTAAATACTAAGATTTTCTTTGGTAATTTATGAGGAAGTGCGTCCCGGTCCCCTGCCTCAAAAATTGCTACCCGGTGACTATTAAAATAACGACCCATCTCAGTCTATAAAAAACTATCCATCTTCATATCTATCTATCTATCTATCTCAATTTGTTCATATTTATCTATATTACTTTAAACACTAAGATTTTTTTTATTCATGTTTGTTTAATGTTTGTTTTAGTTTAAATAAACAAAAATTACGACAAAAAAAAGAAACGACCCCCCCCCAATACATTTACTTGTCGAAAATATCTATCTCCTATTTGTTCGTATCTATGTATATTATTTTGTTTGTTTATCTATCTATCTATCTCAGTCTATTCAAAACTATATATCCATCTTCATATCTAAACAGGAATTACGACAAATTACGATAAATAAACAAGAATTACGACGAGCTGAGTTGTTATTTTGATAGTCACCAGGTAGCGGTTTTTGAGGCGGGAGACCGGGACGCACTTCCTCATAAATTACCGATTCTTTCTAAAGTCTCTTGGTAATATTTGGGGTGCAAATCACGAAAACTTGTTGGAGACTTCAGTGATTATTACACTGGCGTTTTTTTAGGAATGCTATTTCAGTTTCATAACATTATATTACCTCATCGTGGCATAGCAAGGTGTCTTCATGATACTTTTAGTCTCTCTCTCTCTCTCTCTGTCTCTCTCTCTGTCTCTCTGTCTCTCTGTCTCTCTCTTTCAATCAATCTTCAGTCTTCTTCAAGCCCGGTGTAACACCCCACCACCCGACTCAGTCTGAGCACCCCCACCCTTTTCTATGCACGGATAACCCATTGCAACAACTACACACACACACAATGTAATATATCGTAATCGCATGGCCCACTCTTTTACAGCAAAAATAAAAAATAAATAAAAAGTACTAAAACTAAAAACAGACTAAAAAAAACAAAAAAAAAACAGTGAGAGTTTTTATTTTTTATTTTTTTTATCAGTACTTAGTGTTAAATAGAGGGAATAAAGAGGAAAGTTAAGTCGAAAGCCAAGAAACGGTATATCTATATTTACCCAGCATTCCTAACGAACGCTGTTACTGTGCTACATGTATCTGTCTGTCTATCTATCTATCTATTTATCTACACTTCCAGGAGGGTGTGGGTGAAGCTTAAAATAAACAACAACAAAAAACGCAAAAACGAAACAAAAACAAAAAATCCAAAAACTGTATACGACTTGCTGGCAGTAACAACTTCTCCCACCCTCGGGGCTGGATGAGGAACTAGCGAACATAGCAGCTGGCACTTGGTTGGAGAAAAAACTTACCAAAATCTACAGGTACTTTATTTTATTTTATTTTGTTTCATCTTTCTATATTTTTACGCTTTTAAGAAAACTTTATGATCTCTCTAAACGGTCGAACAGAAAAAAAGATTATTAGGGTTGCGGTAAACGTGGATAGATTAATATAAATAAATAAATATATATACGATATCTATATAAGAAAAAAATTACGGTTGGCTGTGAATTCAGAGATGTAATTTTTTTACCATACTCTACCGGACAGATATTAGTGGAATATTAAATGAACTCCAATGTATATATTTTTAAAATTTCTCATCTGGGATTAATACTTTTAAAAAAAAATTGAAACTTTAAGGAAAATACAACTTTAATACGTTTTTTATTCGTTGAATAAAAAACATATTTAAGTTATATTTTCCTTAAAGTTTTATTTTTATTAAAAGTATAAACCCAGTGAGAAAATTAAAAAATATATACATTGGACTTCATTTCATATTCCACTAATATCTGTCCGGTAGACTATGGTAAAAAAAATTACGTCTCTGAATTCACAGCCAACCGTAATTTTTTCTTATCATAGATATATTTATTTATATTAATCTATCCACGTTTACCGCAACCATAAGTTTTTGTTTTTGTTTTTTTTAAAATAAAGGGCAGCATTAATTGATGTTGTATAGATTTAAAGTTGTTGAGTAGTGATTCTGTTATACACTTTTTAAAAATCTCAGAACTGAAAAAAAAAAAAAAAAAAAAAAATTACGTACCTGAATTCACAGTCTACCCATATTAAGAAAATAAATAACTTTAAGAATTGATGTTTTATATATATTTTTTATCATCAAAGTCCGGAGTTCTGGTTATGTCTACTCCGAGTATTCAAGTTTTTACTCATGCGTGTCACTGGTTTTATTTTCAGTAATGTTAAATAATTCACATACCAAAAAATGACTCTAAACTTACTACAACTTGCAATCTCGTTTGTTTAGACAGATAAGGTAGGTAGATTGATAAACAATATCTATCTATCTATCTATCATGTTATATTGTCGTCCACATGGAATCTGTTCGTGTCATTGTATCTATCTCTAAAAAGTCTGTTATTTTTTTCTTTCGTTCCTTCTTTCTCTCTATCAAAGTCTAGCAATATCTGTCTATCGAACTTAAGTAATATCTATCAAACTCTAGTAATATCTATCTATCTATCTATCAAACTCTAGTAATATCTATTAGCGTGAGGAGCTGATGGTGTGGCGCTCCACCTTAGACGCCAAAAACAATCTCCTTGGTCTAGCGCTTGTGAAAAGGGGATAGACTCCCTTGCTGTCTGGCCGATACCGACATTAGGTCACCCCGACAACTTATCTACCAAACTCTAGTAATATCTATCTACCAAACTCTAGTAATATCTATCTATCAAACTCTTGTAATATCTATATATATCTATCAAACTCTAGTAATATCTATATATATCTATCAAACTCTAGTAATATCTATATATATCTATCAAACTATTAATATCTCTCTATCTATCAAACTCTATTAATATCTCTCTATCTATCAAACTCTATTAATATCTATATATATCTATCAAACTCTATTAATATCTATATATATATCTATCAACTCTATTAATATCTATATATATATCTATCAAACTCTATTAATATCTATATATATATATATCAAACTCTATTAATATCTATATATATCTATCAAACTCTATTAATATCTATCTATCTATCAAACTCTATTAATATCTATATCTATCAAACTCTATTAATATATATCTATCTATCAACTCTATTAATATCTATATCTATCTATCAAACTCTATTTAATATCTATCTATCTATATATCTATATCTATCAAACTCTATTAATATCTATATATATCTATCAAACTCTATTAATATCTAATATATATCTATCAAACTTATTAAATCTATCTATCTAATTCTATCTATCTATCTATCAACTATTAATCTATCTATCTATCAAACTCTAGTTAATATATATCTATCTCTATCTATCTATCAAACTCTAGTAATATATATCTATCTATCAAACTCTAGTAATATCTATCTATCTATCAAACTCTATTAATATCTATCTATCTATCTATCTATCTATCTATCTAATAATGTAGCCTATTTCTATCTATAGTCTTTATGTCCATATGTAGTCTGTAAGTTTCATTGTTTTTTTATATCTATCTATAAAGTGTGGTGTTTTATATATCTAACTTTATTTAGGTATATCTATAAGTCTTATTCATATCTATCCTTCCCTTATATCTTACACTCAATGTTTGTTTGTTTGTTCTCCTACCCCACTTGTTTGTCGGTCAGTCTACCTATTTCCGTCTGTTGACATAATCAACAATTACACACTTTATTCTAATAGTCTGTTAATCTTCGTTGCTGTAAGTATCAACCCTCCCCACCGTTTCTGTCTGTCTGTCTCACTTTATACCTATATAGTTGATATCGGCCAGAGAGTGAGTGAGGGAGTCTATCTCCTTTTCACTAGCACTAAGACCAGGGAGATTCTTTTTGTGTCATAGGTGGAGCACCACACCTACCATCAGCTCCCCACTTTACTGCACGGATCCAAGCTGTGCTACTCCTGTGATGAATTTGTGAGGGCTGGTATCGGACTTGAAACCTTGTGGTTCCTTGGTGGATGCCCTATATATACATATATATATATATATATAATGGACTCTCCCGTCAATTATCGACGTAAGAGGGTTCATACACACAATGAACTCCCACACAGGGATTTGTTTATAGTGGTGAAGGCTTGTGTTGGACCATCCACACTTTTTGGCACAGTCGATAGGAAAGAATTGGTGCATCAAGGGTTGCCACAAACCCAATCAACGACCGACCTCAGGAATTTTGAATTCAGAGTTATCCCTCTCCTAGACTGGTTACCTACCCATGGCTGAAGGGCCCAGTCTGCCCTACTATTTAACCCATAGCTGGAGGGAGAATATATGGATTCATACCTTTCCCAAGGGTATTAGCGCTATGTGAAATGCCAATAGCTTCGCCTAGGAATTGAACTCGAATCGACGAGTCCATTTTCCATGACTCTAACCACTAGCCCACGCGCCTCATATATATATATATATATATAGTTTAAAATTTGCATACATCTGTTTGTGAGTGACACTGAATTATCAAAAACTAAAATTTTCATCTTCCTGTTTATATTTTACTTATCTATTGTCTGATTGTTTTATCATCATCATCATCATCATATATATATATATAAATATATATATATGAGAAGAAAATATTTTAAAAATATAAACACAGGATGTTATGATTAGGGGAAACAATTTTATGTGTAATCTATAAGCATTTCGGTATATTGTACCATCTTCAGGACACTGTTAAGTAATGTTTATGTGAGGGACAAAATGAAAGATGTTAAGTGTATAGTGATTGTGTGAATATTAACCGTTAATTTTTATATGCGCGTTTGTTTACGAAAGCCAATGACGTGATCATTGCATGTGCAAAATGGATGGTGAAGATCATAGCATGACGCATGCGTGAACGTGAATAGGCGGAAGAACGAAAAGTTAACAAAGATATGACGTATTTCATATGGAATATTAATGTTAGAAAAATAAGAAGATTAAAACAATATATAAATACTATAATCATATATACGCATATCCATTTTTGCACATGCAATGATCAACGATTCAAGGATGTCTGAAAGAATGATCTCAGGTGCTTTGGCATTACCCTTCCAGCTGGGAAATTTGGCTCAGGACTGCCCTCGGTGGCGGCAGAATCTCCGTTGAGGACTGTTCATGGTCAGAAGTCACCTGACACAACACATGAAGCTAAGAGGTCTCGAGAAAGCAGCGTCAACAAAGCACCGGAACATCAACATCTTCATGGTCAGCTTCAATGCGACATCTGTGGTCGAGAATGTTTTTCAAACATCGGACTTTATGTCACAGGAGCCGCTGTAACTTCAGGGGCACAAAACTTTATTATGTCTTCCGAGACTGAAATGCCAATAGATATTGTAGAGTATACCCATGGTTGTATACTTATATACTTAAGTTCTGTTTTCTTTCTAGTTGGTTCTTCTCTTTATAATCTGGATCTGGGATTGGTACATGTAATTATAAGTAAAATAATGAACTAGTTATATATGGAATTTGTATCCCCAGTCTGGAACCCCTATCTCGCTCAGAACATTAAAACTCTTAAACATCTGTTGAGAATTTACTAGTCCAGAGATTACTATAGGATATATGAAAAAATGGCCTAAAAATGACTTTGCATCTAAAGTTACCTGTTATTTCCCTTAAATCAAAGACTTCTAAATATGTTTAATAGTATAATTTAAAACAAACTAAATATGTTTTAATAGTATTAAATTTTAAACAAAATAAATATGTTTAATAGTATTAATTTAAACAAAAGCTAAATATGTTTAATAGTATATTAATTTAAAACAAAAACTAAATATGTTTAATAGTATTAAATTTAAACAAAAGCTAAATATGTTTAATAGTATTAATTTAAAACAAAAAATAATATGTTTAATAGTATTAAATTTAAACAAAAACTAAATATGTTTAAATATATAATTTAAACAAAAAGCTAAATATGTTTATAGTATTAAAATTTAAACAAAAAACTAAATATGTTTAATAGTATTAAATTTAAACAAAAAACTAAATTGTTTAATAGTATTAATTAACAAAAACTAAATATGTTTAATAGTATTTAAATTTAAACAAAAAACTAAATATGTTTAATGTATTAAATTTAAACAAAAACTAATATGTTTATAGTATTAAATTGTAAACAAAAAACTAAATATGTTTAAATAGTATTAAATTTAAACAAAAACTAAATATGTTTAATAGTATTAAATTTAAACAAAAAACTAAATATGTTTAAATAGTATTAAATTAAACAAAAGCTAAATATGTTTAATAGTATTAAATTTAAACAAAAACTAAATATGTTTAATAGTATTAAATTTAAACAAAAACTAATATGTTTTATTCATTTAAACAAAAACTAATATGTTTAATAGTATTAAATTTAAAACAAAAACTAATATGTTTACATAAGTATTAAATTAAACAAAAAACTAAATATGTTTAATAGTATTTAAATTTAAACAAAAACTATCGTTTAGAGCAGATTAGGAAAATGAATGAGACTTCCGGCCGGGTGGAATGAGGTGGTTATAGGACAATTAAGAGTTAAACTCCTGGAAACTGTACAGATGTGCAGCCAAACGAATACCCTCCATCAGGCATCTGCCATATTCTGGACATCTTATTGCCCTGGGAATGGATCGTTGAAACTTCGGCGTCTGGCAACTGACCTGGTAAATGCTACCTATTTTACTTATGTTGATTTTTTACCTAGACTCATATTGGTTGTTTTTTTTTTTATGGTTAGCGAATGAGAACAGGATACTCTGTGGAATAAATAAAGGGTTAGGTTCAAAGTTCCGTGATGGCTCCGAATACGACAAGAAAATTCCGGAGTTCGAAAAGAAGATTCCGAGTCCGAGAAGGTTCCGAGTCGCACAAGAAATACCTGAAGAAGGCCGGAGGGTATATCGGCCGAAACGTTGTACAAATAACAATGAAGATGGGGACAATAGTCAAACAACGCTAATAATACTAAGCATAGCTTAGTTTGGTAGAAGGCTAGAAGTATGGAGCACTCAGTAAGAACAACTCCGGCATCTGGCAACTGACCTGTGTAGAAACAATGATACTCACCATCGTGAAGAATAAGTTCCAATTACGGTCGAACTGGGAAGACAAGGTAGCAAGCATTGTAACTCAATACAAACTCAAAATGCTACAAAGTCCACTGCAGAATGACCAGGTATGGGACTCCACAGTGTCATGCAGATCAACAGTCAAGCACCAATCAGAACTCAAGGAGTGGATGACCCAATCACCCTGATTTCATGAGTGGATCATTCTTGATTCACTATTTATACAGCTGTCTTGGACACTGCTAAAGTTCTACTTAGCTGCTGTTATTAAAACAACAGTAGGCTAACTGACTTCAATAATCTGGTAAACGCTCATGAGGTCATTAATCATCTTAACAACAGCACCATGAGCACTTTTTTGATCTCCATGTTTCTAACTATAGAAAATCAAGCTAAGTTCCAATTACCATCGAATTGATAAAGACACGGCAACAAGTTAGTCGTAACTCAATACAAACCTATCTTGCTGCAACCCTACTGCAGAATGACAGGGTATTTATGAAACTCCACAGCATCATAGAATCAAGCAGCCAATCAGAACTCAAGAATGGAATCACCCAAATACATGAATGGACTATTCTTGATTTCCATAAATACCAACTGTCTTGGACACTGCTTTCAGTTGTACTTCAGCAGTTGCTGTTGTTCAAACCAATAGTATACTGACTGACTTCAATCTACACTAAACACATTGGGCATGCCTACAAAGTCAGAAAACAGCATTGCTCACCATGACTTTCGGAAACATTTTTTCACGCTCAGAGTTGCCAAGGCATGGAATAGGGCTGCCTGTGTCCATTGTGGGCTGCAAGAACACTGATCTTTCAAAGCTCCATGCTTCCTTGTGTCGCGCAACACTATACCTGATACCACTCCACACATATGCATGCCATGCACACACATACATGTATATTATTACTGTGATGCTATTCATGTTCCGGCACTAATACATTATTCTGTGTACTAGACATGAGCTTTAATGGTGTGGTGCACCTGAGCCCATACACAATAAATTTCATTATTTGTAGTAAATGTCTAGCAATAGTGAATTTTCCATTTTAGATTGTTTTATAATATATGTATTTCTGAACGCTGTTAGCCGAAGTAAATGAATCGAAATCTAATATATATAAGTGGAAGAAGACAATTTTTAATCATTAGTTGTTGTTGTTATAGTATTATTGTTATAATAATCATATTTATTTTGATAGTTTATTATTATTATTATTATTACTACTACTACTTATAAGTTGTGCTATTAATATTTTAAACTGTTTAATGATAAAGTAACATATGAAATAGCAAAGGTGGTTCAACACTAGAGTAAGCTCAGTTCTAATTAGTTATCTAATTAGTATAGACATTTTAATGTTTTCTATCTATCTATCTATCTATCTAGTAAAGTTTGAAGTGTGGCCTATCGTCCGGTATCAGATGAACATCGAGGGAGTCTATCCCTTCTCGTAGCGGCTAGACAAGGGAGATTTTTTTTGCTGAGTTGGAGCCATGATTATTTTCACTTCTATTCTGAAGTCTATGAATACCAGAGGATGGCTCCCCTGTAATTGAAACTTGAAATTTAAAACTTTTATGATATTGCTTTCAATTATTGCACATGGTGAAAAACTGACAGTCACTAGTGTCATTAAGAATGCTAGAAGCGGTCCTGAATAAGTTGTAGAAACAACACCCCACAAAGAAGCAACTGTATGGCCACCTACCTCCTATATCAAAACATACGAGTAAGTGAGGGCTTAGGCATGCAGGACACTGCTGGAGAAGCAAGGATGAGCTTGTAAGCGACGTTCTACTGTGGAGGCCAACATATGGACATGCTAACGTGGGCCCCCCAACTAAGACGTTTTCCATCTTATTAAGTCTTATTGGATATTCAAAATTTTTTTTAAGACACAGTTTTGTAGAATAATCATTACTAGTCAATTACCATCGAATGTGGCCAAGACAAGACAGCAAGCAGTCGTAACCCAATACGATTCTGGTTTGCTGGCAAAGACTACTGGCAAAAGTGGCAGGATATTTATTGGAGTCTCAGAGGATCATACAACCAAGCAACGAATCAGGACTCAGGTAATGGAATCACCAAATGCAATGAGTGGACTATTCTGAATTCCCATAAGTACCAGTTGTCTTGACACTGGTTCAGTTGTGCTTCGGTCAGTCAATTGTTCAAACCAATAGTAGAGCTGATTGACTGACTGATTTTGAACCCATGGATGGAACCCAAGAGATACTACACCTAGGTCAGAGTGGACCTGGGAGTAATGGGAATGAAGGGGTATTCCACATTCTCCAATCATCCAGCTACAAAGTGTGTCTTATGTTAATTACAGACTTATAAATGTGGTGAGCTGGAGAGTTAACACTTTGAAAGCAGAAATGAAATGAAAAAAATAAGAAATCTGCGTATAGGATCAGCAAAGGTGAAAGAAAAAAAAATAGAAATATTAAAAATGATAATTTTCAACCAATCCAGAAGCGTTCGCGCCTAAAAAAAAGAAGTTTAAAAAAAGACCGGATTTCAATCTAGGAGTCCTATAAAAAAAAAAGCAAAGGTTTTCGAGAACAATTCAGAAGATCAATTATGCTGGTTAGTTCACGTCGCTTGAATCTGAAATATTTGCCTACCACTGAATGTATTCAAAGTTATATCTTTCTCTCTCTCTTCAAGTTACTTTCACTGCTGAAATAAGAACACTACCTTTCTTTCTCTATTGGAGTTAACCTCAACATTTCTTTTTCTAATCCATGAACTTTTAAAAATGCATATTTTCTGCAGGACTTTGGTCAGTAGGTATCAGGGCGGCTCTTCCTATCTATAGCTCTGCTGAGAGAAGCTAAATAGGCCGAAATGCACATACAGGATTGATTTTTCTCGATTTGTTTAGCCTTACATTTGAATAGGGTATGCCCACCTAGTTAAGTTAATTATTAATCGATTATTTTTCAAAATTAGTGTACGGCTTCATGGCACATATTTCTGTCTCCAAAATATATATAATATTAATATTATATATATATATAATATCCCTCATTACAACACCATATAATTATTGTTATTTATAGTTCACCACATAAAAAAAAAATGCATGCCCTTTTTTTGGGCTCTCCTTTTGTAAAGCTTTATATATTTTTTTTTTGTTCTTCTCAGTGGAAATCCATTGCAAGGTGAGAAAAGCAAACGACCTAATAGATTCCTTCTCACTGGGAGTAGCAAAAGAGAGCAACTCTGATAGCTGAATGTAAACTGTAATAAGATAACCCAATCCCTCGCGGGTTGAAGATTATCCCTAGTTTTACCGTCTGCTGGGGTGAAGCGATTTAACAGATTTGGTTTGGTTTGGTTGTTTACGGCATATCAACCTCAGTGGATCATTTAATGCGATAAAAGTTTGAAATAATTCAATTCTTAATGGATAATTACAATTTTTTATAAATACATTTTTCTATTTAAACCCATAGAGGGACACCTAACAGGTACTACACTCCGGTCAGAGTGGACAGGGAGCAATGGTGATGAAGGGGTGTCCACATTCCCAAACCTCAAAACTGGAACCTCACCATCAGATGGAGTTTAACGTCATTCCTACAGAATGTGACCTGCAGCCACGCGCCTTCTAGCCACCCATATGATAAAAAAGGGGTTGGGGTCCATAGGTGGAAATCATATAGGTGCTAGGGCTTGACATGACCAGCCGATTGATCGGAGGGGGCCTCTCCGACCGCCCGTCTACCAAGATAGGGCAAAGTGGAGTATTGCATGTCATGACTGCTCATCACCTGGGCTCTATCCCTTAAGCATCACGGGTTGCCACCCACGGCCAACAGGTGGCCATGGGGGGTCTTACCCTCTGCAGAGGTGCAGCATCTGAGGTGAGGCGCCACACCAACCATTTAGCTCCTCACTTGACACACAGATCCTTGTGCTACTTATATGCTGAGTATCGGAAGCGCGTGGTGTAATGGATAAAGTCATGGGAAATGGACTCGTCGCCCCGAGTTCAAATCCTGGACGTGGTAATTGCATTTCCTTAGCGCTAATACTTTGGGAAGGTATGAATCTTACTCTCCTCCAGTATGGAAAAATAGCAGGGCAGAGCTGGGCTCTTTAAACCTTGGTTAGGCAACCAGTCTAGGAGAAGGAGAAACTCTGAATTCAAACCTGTTGAATTCGCTTAAAAATTGACTTGTGTCACATCCTGCTCGTGTGGAGGGGTTGTAATATTGTAATTAGTGTATTTTAATGATTGTTTTATCTTACATGATATTTTTCCACGTACCCCACTTGTACGGGTCAGGCACAAGGCCCTATTTATGTGGACCACCCACAAGCCGAGACTCATGGAGTGGCAGGTGAAATTTGCGTCGATCCCGTCGCATCTCCCTCGAGGGGGGCGCCTCAGGCGCTGGGATAAACCCAGCCCTGCCCCTTTAAATCAAGTGGGCAGGTCAATTGCTGGGGGGATAGCCCCTGGATCGACGCTATTAATCGTAACGAATCCAGGGCCGAAGCCACTGGGCCCCCACCCGTTGGGCAGGTTTAGATTGTTTTACTTAAACATTGAGATATTGAGTTTTAAAATGGAAGTGTAAAATTGGAATTTGTTCTTTCGACGCCCCCCCCCCCAACATACTTGCGGTTTGAAGAAAACCTCGAAGCAATGTAAGTTCTATATTCTATATACAAGGTGTCTAGCCCATCCTTTGCTTGAAATATCTCTGGCTTGAGTAATACTGTTATCCTAATGCACGCAGCTTCTTTAATTTCCTCACTCTTCTAGCAATACTGCCTATCAATTAACGTAGACCTCATCCAGAATGATCCTTTATCTCTCCAAATATGGATTTTTACTTCCACATTTGTTATACTTGGGTCGGTCAAAAAGTTTTTGCAAATATTTTGGTACTTGTGTTCCCCCGCATGTCGGCTGGGTGTTAGAATGCACGACTGGCACCTCTGACAGAGGGGTAAGACTCCTCAATGGGGCTACCTGTTGGCCGTGGGGGCGACCCGTGATGCTTAAGAATAGAACCCAGGTGGATGAGCAGTTCATGAATTGCAATACTCCACTTTGGCCATATCTTGGCTGCGGCAGTCGGAGAAGCCCCCTCCGATCATTCGGCTGGTCACGTCAAGCCTAGCACCTATATGATTTCGTAACCCTATTGCATCATGGCAAGCCCCAACCCCTTTTTTATCATATGGGTGCTAGAAGGCAGTGACTGAGGGTTCATGTCCTGGGAATGACGTTAAACTCTATCTGATGGTGAGGTTCCAGTTTTGGAGGTCTGGAAAATGTGGAGCACCCTTCATCAACATTGCTCCCTGGTCCACATCTGACCCGGAGTGGTAGTACCTGTTAGGGCTCATCTATGGGTTAAATAGAAAATGTATTTATAAACAATTGTATTATCCATTAAAGATTGATTTATTTTCAAAACTTTATTGCATAAATGACCCATGAGGTTGATATACCGTAAAACAAAACAAAAAAAACTTGTGTTATGTAGTGCCTTTTTCGCTACTCTAAAATCGTGTATGTTAGTACTGGGGTTTTCACTGTACCCAAAGCGATGTATGTCAGTAGTCAGTTACTACCGACTACTGGATCTCAATAAACAACAGATACGTATGTACAAGAGAGGACCTTTCTTTAATTTTCTTCGGTTTGTGGGTGGGGAAGGCGCAGAGCTCACAATGAGTGCCCGAGGGGTGATTGCTTGACGGGAGACGTGAAGTGTCCTTTTGGCTGCTGCTAGCGTCTTGTGTCGGCTTGAATCTTTCTCCGTTTATATTGATGGATACGCCTCCGCTCTTTATTTTTGATCTGATAACGGACATTTGTTATATATTTCTTTTATCTTCTCCCTGCTTCCTTGACCGGAAACCCCTCTCTTCCGTTTTTTAACTTCTTTGTTTCGCTTTTACCGGGAAAAAAGTCCTTTGTCTTTTTTTTTGTTTAATTTAACCGGAAATTCCTATTTGCGTTTGTACAATATACAACACTTGCTACTTTGCTGCATGTATATTGTAGAATTTTTTTATTAGGTGATCAGTATTCAGCTGTATTGACAAGTTGAATCTAGTTTGAATGTTGGTAGGTGGTTTATATATAGGTCTGGGCTGTTCCTCTATGTACCTTTGGCAGCTCATTCCCAGGATTCTGATTGGCTGCTGGGTTTCAGTGATTTGCAAGTTGAATCTGATATAAACCATCAGTGTGTTTGGGAGGTGGTTTTGTAGAACAATGATACTCACCATCGCATTGTGGTTCTCTCTTGTCAGCTTCTCGCTTGCGAATGTTGTAGCATATCTCCTGGCTGAGTCGGGAGAGATCCCTGCTTGGACAAAATATTCTTCCAATCTTCAGTTTTAGATCCTGTTCGCAGCGCCATGTTGGATTTTGTGTAAAGTATTCAACTTGTAACAGATGAATGCAAGATTAAAACTAGAGTTTGGTAGGTGGCTTATATGGAGCTTTGGATTGTTCCATTATGAACTCAGGCAAGTTCATTTCCTGAGTTCTGATTGGCTGTTGGATTTCAGGGTAGAGTAAGAACAGGGATAAGTACCGCACTTTTCAGCCACCACTTTGCATTATGCCAGCAGCATGCAAGGACTGTATTAAGTTACAGCTTGCCTGTTGTTCTCGTCTGCTAACTCGACGGTAGTTAGAACCCCACTGCGATGGTGAGTATCATTGTTTCTACAGTTTATTTAGAGGTTTAGGTTGTTCCTCTATGTACTTTGGCCAAGCTCATTCCCTAGATTCTGATTGGCTGCTGGTTTTTAGTGATTTAATTGTATTGCAAATTGAATCTGATCTGACCACCAGTGTTGGTAGGTGGTTTATTTGGGTTGTTCCACTATGTACTTTGGGCAAGCTCATTTCCTGGATTCTGATTGGCTGCTGGTTTTTTAGTGTAGACACTTTGATCCATGAATACCCAACACATGGCTATGTTCTGGGAGTTAGTATAGGATCTGTATTTGGTTACAGCCTATCAACCTTTAGTCTGGCAACTGGACGCTAGTTGCAGCCTTCCTGTGAAGGTGAGTATGATATGTTGATTCTATTTATATCATGTGACTGAAGCAGTTCAAGCGATTGCTGTGTCTTATGTGTAATGTATTTCAATAGTTTTAGTATTATTTGTATTATTCGGACTATTGTCCTTATCTTCATTGTTATCTATACAATGTTTCGGCCGATATCTCCTCCGGCCTTCTTCAGGAATTTCTTGTTGGACTCGGGAACCATCTCTTTGAACTCGGGAACCTTCTTGTCATAATCAGTTAAAGGTTAAAGAGCCCAGTCTGCCCTATTATTTATCCATAGCTGGAGGGAGAGTAGGATTCATACCTTTCCCAAGGGTATTAGCGCTAAATGAAATGTAATTACCACATCCAGGATTTGAACTCGGGGTGACGAGACCATTTCCCATGACTTTAACCATTACACCACGCGCTTCCATTTTTGTAATATATGTGTAAGACCCACGAATGAGGGTCTTAGTATCATGTGTATGATGTTAAACTGCCTGTAATGATGAAGTTCCAATCTTGGAGTTCTGGGGAGAGAAGAGTACCATTGCCATTACTCCCAGGTCCACTGTGACCTATAGTAGTACTTATTAGGATCCCATCTACAGTTTAAATAGATAAAAAATATGAGTTTAAAAAATGTATTTTAAAAAATTAGTTTGAATACCCATCAAGAATGAATAAAACAAAAAGTCTTCAGAATAAAATAACCCAATAAGGGTTGGCATGCCATAAAATCTAACCAAACCAATCTTATTTTATCATATATGTCTGCTAGGGTCGCTTGTTAACCCTTAGACTATACGGACCAAGTATCCAATAGGCACCCCATATCATCAACTTAATGAAAGGTTCATATTTTAACTCATCACTGGTAACTTCCGCTTCCAAATTTTTGTAAACAAATGATTTTAATCAGAAGTTTATGGAGATATTGAACTCACAATAAATTAAATAAATAGATGGTTGGTACACGTAATCAAATTAAAATTCAATAGCAAAAACTTTTTTTAAATAAATACTTTTTAATCAGAAATTTATGAATATTTTTCAACACTTACGATGATTTAAAAAAAGACGAAATACATTTTTATACTAAAATAGTTTTTATTTAATAAGAAGAGAAATGCAATTATGTTTATTTAAATAAAAATACAGTTTTTATTTACAAAATATTTTTATGCTTATTTAGATAAAAGGATGTCGTTTAGAAATAGTATCACACAATTTGTAAAATTTGTTTTTGTCAGATACAATATAATTACAAAAATTGTCTGTTTGTTTATTTTTAAATATTTAAAAGTGAAACTTACCGGTGTAGTTAAAATATGAACCTTTCATTAAGTTGATGATTTGGGGTGCTTATTGTTACTTGGTCCATATTTTGACTACAAAGTGCCTATAGCAGGCTTATTGTAACCCCTCTTCCTTTTTGCTTATATGTCATTCTAGAAGCAGCAAAGGTTTTTTTCTATTAATGACCTCTCTCAAAAGTTATTATTATTATTACTAGCAAAATAAAAAACGCACTCTGGGCGACATAAAATAAATATTGCCTGAGGGGATGGGAGTTGAAAATTTAATATCAGAGAGTTTGTATCATAAGTAAAGTAAAATCATCAAATTTATTAAAGGAGTAAAAAAATAAAATAAATCTATTAAAGAAGTAAAGAATAAAAATTTGAAATGGAAACTTAGTTCTGATAACTTTAAATATATATTAAAATAAAACAAACTATATATAGATGGATAGATAGATGGATAATACCAGGTATGTATTTATTAAAACTTGTTTAAAAAAAACCCAATGAGGACTGTCTAACATTGTATGTTCAAATTTTGAGTGTATTTATTCTACGTTATGATGTTTTATGTAGTGTGACGTAATCAGTGACGTCGTTTTTGTTACAGACAAAAACTGGAAGCGAATCTCCATTATTAATAGATTATTATTTTCATTTGGGAGAGAAAAATCTTTTTCAATTATTTTATTCATTCCATTCGTTTTTTATTATATTTGTTGGTTTGTTTTTGCATTAATTCTTAACTGTATAGAAGATATATATAGATGGATAGACATACATGCACACACACACCACATCAACTGATTATAGATGGATAGACATACATACACCACACTCAACTGATATAGATGGATAGACATACATACACACACACATCAACTGATATAGATGGATAGACATACATACACACACACACATCAACTGATATAGATGGATAGACATACATACACACACACATGATATAGATGGATAGGACATACATATACACACACACATCAACTGATATAGATGGATAGACATACATACACACACACCATCAACTGATATAGATGGATAGACATACACACACACACATCAACTGATATATAGATGGATATACATACATACACACACACAGATCAACTGATATAGATGGATAGACATACATACACACACACACACAATCAACTGATATAGATGAATAGACATACATACACACACACACACACATCAACTGATATAGATGGATAGACATACATACACACCACACACACACACATCACTGATATAGATGGATAGACATACATAATACACACACACAGATCAACTGATATAGATGGATAGACATTTGATATAGATGGATAGACATACATACACACACACACACATCAACTGATATAGATGGATAGACATACATACACACACACACACATCAACTGATATAGATGGATAGACATACATACACACACACATCAACTGATATAGATGGATAGACATACATACACACACACACACATCAACTGATATAGATGGATAGACAACATACACACACACACAGACACACACACACACACACACCACACACACACACACACATCAACTGATATAGATGGATAGACATACATACACACACACAGATCAACTGATATAGATGGATAGACATACATACATACACACACACACACACATCAACTGATATAGATGGACAGACATACATACACACACACAGATCAACTGATATAGATGGATAGACATACATACACACACACAGAGATCAACTGATATAGATGGATAGACATACACACACACAGACATACACACACACACATCAACTGATATAGATGGATAGACATACATACAACACACACACATCAACCACACACCACACACACACACACACCACACACACACACAGAGATCAACTGATATAGATGAATAGACATACATACACACACACAGATCAACTGATATAGATGAATAGACATACATACACACACACAGATCAACTGATATAGATGGATAGACATACATACACACACATCAACTGATATAGATGATAGACATACATACACACACATACACATCAACTGATATAGATGGATAGACATACAACACACACACACACACACACACACACACACAGAGATCAACTGATATAGATGAATAGACATACATACACACACACACACACACAAATCAACTGATATAGATGGATAGACATACATACACACACACACAGAGATCAACTGATATAGATGGATAGACATACATACACACACACACAGAGATCAACTGATATAGATGGATAGACATACATACATACAGATCAACTGATATAGATGGATAGACATACATACATACACATACACACAGAGATCAACTGATATAGATGGATAGACATACATACACACACACACACACACATCAACTGATATAGATGGATAGACATACATACACATCAACTGATATAGATGAATAGACATACATACACACACACATCAACTGATATAGATGAATAGACATACATACACACACACATCAACTGATATAGATGATAGACATACATACACACACACATCAACTGATATAGATGGATAGACATACATACACATCAACTGATATAGATGGATAGACATACATACATACACATACACACAACATCAACTGATATAGATGATAGACATACATACACACACAGATCAACTGATATAGATGGATAGACATACATACACACACACACACACATCAACTGATATAGACAGTACTCATTTCTTTGATAGGAGGTTACTATTTCCATAATTTGATTCTTCATTTAGATTCTTGGAATTTTGCTACTGATGGTTTTTACCAGATGTTGAAGGAAGCAAAAATCTTCATTTCTTAACACGGATGTTTTGAATTAAAATTCAGGTATAATCCCACTTACATATTAACTTTCAATACAAATGCTAAAACTAAACTCGGTGCAATAAATATTTCAAATAATTTTCGGAATGATAATGATTCATCTCGAAATTATATAAGGCATTTTACACACGTGTGTGTGTGTATATATATATATATATATATATATAATTTAATATACCAAGCGTGTTGGTAGATCCTCGCGGTGAGAAAAAACCCAGCAAATAGTTTGATTGTAAAAATATACTACCAAACATCAACCAGGAAGAAAAAAATTTTTGAAAAAAAGAAAAGACCAAGATAATCGTACCAACAAAAAATAATCTATTGGTACAGTATTTGGCCAAAAGAAAAAAACAATTTATATGTATATATATGTATATAAGATATATATATATTCATATAACCGCTAAGAGAAGCTAATTTGTAAAAAGTGCTCGATACCTAAGTAGAGCCAAGTAATAAAGATAGTCTACTGAGTCAGACGAACCTACTATTAGTTTCGCATAAAGCTCTTCAGGGCTAAAATCTGACTATAATAAGATATCTTTATATATATATATATATATATATATATATATATATATATATATATATATATATATAAGATTAATAATAATAAATATATATATATATATATATATATAAAAAAAGTTCTGGTTCCAACGGGAGAAAATTCAATATTTTAAAAAAAAAAGGAAGGTCCGCAAAATGTATTTTGTTCTCAGAAAAAAAATTTTTTAATTCTTTTTGTTTTACATATGCAACACGTGTTTCAGATCTTCTGGTATCTTCTTCAGGCTTTGGTTGATAATATGAAAATGTATATATATATATATATATATATATATATATATATATTTTGGTACAGGAGAACTTATATAATACTAAAAGTGGAGGAATCATATGTATGTGTTACATACCTCTTTACTTCATTTCTTACTTCTTCTATTCTTCTTCTGGCGTCTTTGATATCTTAAGTTCTTCTAGTGTCTCTTCTAACATCTGGACATCGTCTTTGGTCTTCCATTGGGGATTTCTCTTTATCAGAAGCCCTGTGTCATTGGTAGTTTTAGATAATAACACAAAACTTTGATTTACTTAGATCATATTTTATTCTTGAAATCCCCCACCAGACTACCTGCACAGATTGAGTCGGAGTGTGTATAACATGACTCACTAAAATCTATTTCTAATCTAAACTGGAAGAGGGTCTTCTCCACCGATTCTCACGGTATCCACCGGAAGGAAGGATCAGGACAGGTCAAGCCTTGTCATTCAAATCCTTCAAGGCCATGGGCTGTAACTTATAACAGCCATTTTGATTTTTACACTACTGTACATAAATATTAAGAATCTAATAATTATGTAACATATGTAGGGAGATCATACAGTTAGAAGATGGTAATATTTTATTATAAAATAAAATATAAAATAAAGAGAATACGAAGGCCTTTTCGACCAGTTCTTTTTCAAGTATAAACACCGGCGACGAATAAAAGTCAGATTGTATAAGAAATATTCTTTAAGAACGAATGGAGGTGAGCCAGAGGGGGACAAAAAAAAGAAAAGGGGATGTGGTTTCTAGCCGAACGCTCTACCGACTGAGCTAACCCTGCCCCTATATATATATATAGATAAATATATATGTATGTATGTATATTTCTTTGTTTTCACTTGAGTCTCATCAGAGGATTATCACAGGAAGAAGAACTATGACAGAGAAAACAAGAAAATCATAAGGGGGGGGGTGGCAAAAAATAAGATAATTTCCATCTTTTAAGACCAAGTTGTACCTGTGCATTTTAAACAACCAATGTTTTAAATGCAACATATATATGCAACCCTAAAAAATAATAATAGACTCTCCTAATTTGAGTCAGTAATAAATAAATATATATATATATATATATATATATATATATATATATGTGTGTATGTATGTGTGTGTGTGTGTGTTTCTTTGTTTTCATCTGAGTCTCATCAGAGGATTACCACAGGAAGAAGAACTATGAGAGTTCTCTCTTCCTCAAATTCATTCTTTTTCTTCCTTTCTCTCTTATTCTCCTTCCCCATCTCTTTCTTTCTTCTGTCATTTCTCTTTCTTTCTTTCTCCATTTTTTTTCTTTTAGTATCTTTTAAAAGCAAGTTGTGCCTATGCATTTTAAACAACCAATGTTTTAAATGTAACGTGTATATGCAACCCTCAAAAATAATAATAGACTCTCCTAATTCGAATGAGCAATAGATAAATGAATGGATAAATTCAAATGAGAAGAAAAAAGGAAAAAAAAAAACCCTAAGAGTGTGTATTCCCACCTAATACGAATAATTTTAAACAGATTTTTTTTACCCATAGGTGGAGCCTAAACAGGCATTACCATTCAAAGAGAGTGGACCTGGGAGTAATGACCACTCCTGTCGTGCTACTACTACCACTCATTCATTTTTTTTTCTGTCAAAAATTCAACAATCAACTCGATCCAGTTCGCCATCGTTTCTATGATGCTCAGTACATTTACCTACACTAAACTCCATGCATCCTTATTTTATTGCTGGTATTGTTATAATCAAGGTTAACAGGAGACTGTTTTCAACAATATATGCTTAAATACACTAAAAAAAAATTTCCTGAATCTGACCTGCTGAAATGGGGGTGCGCCTTATACGCCTGTGTGCCTTATACAGTCCCCAATGCAATTCTACAATCCCCCAATGACAATCAGTGAAATGGTCGAAAGCGCTTGGGTAGAAATTATGGGATAGTTTCTCCATCATCTAGATCTCAATTTATGAAAAACCATTAGAAGACTAGAAATAATACTGATAAAATCATAAAGAAGAAATATTTCATGGCCCTTCAATAGTACTTGGTTAGACAATAACTTGTTGCCAAAATGCACACCATATATATATATATATATATACATATATATATATATATATGAGAAGTAAACAAACAGACGATGTGTTTTGATATGGCTTTTTTTAGCCGACAATTTTTGGGAGAATATGTGCTTAATTGAAGTCGTGCCTAATTTTTGAAAATTAATTAATTAATAATTAATGAATTAGGCGGGAATACCTATTCAAATGTAAGGCTAAACAAATCGAGAAAAATCAATTAATTAATTAATTAATTTTAAAAAATTAGGTACGACTTCAATTAAGCATATATATGAGAAGAAAATATTTTTAAAATATAACAAACACAGGATGTTACAATCAGGGGAAACAATTTTATGTGTCAATACTTAAGTATTTCGGTATTATACCATCTTCAGGACACTGTTAAGTAATGTTTATGTGAGGGACAAAATGAAAGATGTTAAGTGTATAGTGAATGTGTGAATATGATGATCTTCACCTTCCATTTTAGCACATGCATTGATCACGTCATTGGCTTTCGTAAACAAACGCGCATATAAAAATTAACGGTTAATAACATCATATTCACACATTCACTATACACTTAACATCTTTCATTTTGTCCTTCACAAAAATATTACTTAACAGTGTCCTGAAGATGGTACAATATACCGAAATGCTTAAGTATTTACATAAAATTGTTTACCCTGATCATAACATCCTGTGTTTGTTATATTTTAAAAATATTTTCTTCTCATATTGTCGGATTAATTTCCTCACCGTCTTTCCATATATATATGTATGAAGTTGAAAATGGAAATGAATCCAACGATATGTTGAAAGGATAAATAAATAAAGGAAAGAAAATGTTGAATGGATGAAATTGATTTAATTTGAGTTACCAACATGTGTTTCGGCCGGGAGTTTGTTCATGTACACATGTATTCTATTTATGATTATTTCAAATGTGAAATAAAATAATAATACTAGAAAATTATAAATTCTTCAAGCATACAAAGAATAACAGTTTTCATCGGAGTCAAATTTTTGGTATTTGAAGTTAAAACGGTAAAAATACAGAGAATTTTGAAGTGTTCAAAAAAAATAATTTTTTTAAATTTAAAAATTTTTTTTTTTTATAAATTATTTGAAATTTGAGGAGGAAGAAGAAGAGAAATAAGAGTATTAAGGTAAGATAGAAAAATAAAAAAAAAAAGTGGAGAAAGAAAGAAAGAGATAAAGAAGAAGAGAGAAAGGGAGAAAAAATGAATTTGAGGAAGAGAGAAAGAGAGGGATAACGAAAAACCAGTGAAAAAGAAACAGGAAGAAAGAACTTCTTTTGATTAGTGACACAACCCCTCCAACTGTAATGAACAAAACACCCCCCCCCCTTCCTATAATGGACAAAACACTAAACAGTATTCCATCCGATGATACTAGAAAAAAGTCCTTATTTTCAGCCTTTCACTTCCTCAAAAACAACACCCAAACATTCTTCTTCTCTTTACGAGTCCAGTTCTCAACGCCCCCCTCCAGCCCCTACCCCCAAAAAAAACAAAAAAAAAACAAGCAAAAACAAACAAACAAAAAAACAAAAATAAACAAAAAACAAGCACTGTACTATTTTTATAAAAATAAAGAAAAAGAAAAAACACACACAAGAAAGAAACCTCGCACAAGTCATCGCCTGAAAGAAATGTTACAACAAAATCCTTGTGTTTTAATCAAAACGATGGGGTGACGAAAGTCAACACTGGTATCTTTGTACGACACCAAATTCTAATTTTAGAGAGCGACATTTTTATTTTGGTGGGTTCGTTGATTTTATCGCATTTCAACCCTTATTGGGTTACTTAATGCCGAATTCAGTCTTTTTCTTTCTTCCCAGAAATATGTTATTTCTGTACACACTATAATACTAAATCCACTTTACTAACGTATTGAGCACTTTATATTTGATATAACGCTGACTTATTCAAGTAATACTAATGCCAACCAAAGAGTGAGATAAACCTAAGATTTTTTCTGGTAAGTGATTCCCTTTACACACACAGGCAAACCTATCTCTCTCTCTCTCTCTCTCTCTCTTTTTATATATTTATTATTGGGAATGTATTTAGATTTTAATATAATGAAATATCATATTAAATTAGAAAGGCTAGATTATAGAATCATAATTTAAGATTTATTAATAAAATTAATTAATCCTTCCATTATGTCTTTCATTGGTAATTTTTTTAAGTAAACTCTTTTAGTTAAAATAGGAAGTAAAGAATAATTTACAGTAATTTCTTCTTTAAATATTTCTTTAAGTTTAATTTCGATTTGATTTTTCAAATAAAAACAAAATCTAAACAATATTTAAATCAATTAATAAAAATAAATTTTAATTTTATTCTTTTTAATTTAACTAAATAGTTAAATTAGTAAAGTTTAATATGGAAAACCTTTATGGAAAAATTTTATTAATATTTTTTATTATAATGTGTTTAAATATTTTTTGGTTATATAGTTTCTTAGACAGACAAAACACACAATTTATTATTAATATATATATATATATATATATATATATAATGTAAAAATGGAAATTGGAATTGAATCCGACAATATGAGGAAGAATGAATAAAGAAAAGAAAGTACAGAATGGATAATAAAAGATGAATTTAATCAATATCACTTACACATGTGTTTCGGTCAGTTTAAAAAAAAAAAAAAAAAAAAAATAAAAATAAATTCTCCATTTTTCTCCAACCAATTTTTTCATTCAAAATAAAATTTCACTCTGATGAAGGTCGAATTTTCTCTGTGTACGGAATATTTTCACATTTTTTTATTATTATTATTTCATTTCATTTTTTATTTAATGATAATAATAGTTTGAATCATGTACACAAAGATAAATTGACCGAAACACATGTGTAAGTGATATTGATTAAATTCCCCTTGTGACACTTGTTCGTTTGTACACCCTTGGCGGGTGGCCCCTGTGAGTGTTTTGAGCCCATGTTTTTGCAACGTGGAGCAGGTCTAGAGAAACTGGCGGACGACACGGAATCATTGCTAGAACGAGACGAGATGAACGGCAAGAAGCAGTGCAGAAAGGATTGCATGAACGCAAGAGAGTTGCAGAAGTGTGAAAAGGGTCTCGCGCCCGCCGGTGGTGTTACACCCACGGCTGGCAAAGTTTTCTACGTATTTCTTCTCCTCCGCCCCCTCCCTCCCCCTCTCTGTTTTTTCTCTCTCTCTTTCTCTCTCTCTTCTTCTCTTCTTCTGGTTTCTTGTCTTTTTTTTCTTTTATGTTTACTCTTTGATCTTCATATTCCCTTTCTCTTTTTCCTTCTATTCTTATTTCTATTTCTATATCGTCTGTCGTATCATCCTGACCATTCTCATCCTTTTGCTTCTCTTTTTTTCTCTTATTTCTTGTTCCTCCCTTTCACTTTTTTCTTCTCCTCTTATAAATACTTCTTTTCTGATTATTTTATTTTCTTCTGGCTTCCTCTTCACTCACTTTCTTCTTCACTTTTGTCTCCTCAGATTCTCTTCTGTTTTTTTTCTTCTCTAATATTCTTCTGTCTTTCGTTTTCTGTCTTCTCTCCTTTTTTTTTCTCTTCTATTATCCTCTCTTCCTTCTTTCTCCTCTCTTTCTGATGTTTCTCTATTGTCAACCTGTTTTCTCTTCAATAACCTTCCATCCATTCCTTCTCTTTTGTCTCCCCTTCTCTTCTCTTGCATTGAATGAACTATAAGCTTGCAATTAAGCTGATTATGCATTATAAAGATCATTCATTGATAAATAAACACTGAAAATTTCATTAAAATCCGACAATTCCCTAATTTCTGGGAAGTAAATTTTCATTGATATTACTCCCAGGTCCACTCTGACCAAAGTGGTAGTACCTGTTAGGGTTCCATCTATGGGTTAGATAGATAAGTATAGCATTATGTGAATGTAGACAGTCCTTGTGTAGGATTTGAGCGGGGGTCGCAAGTCATGAAGCTCATACGCCTGGAGGGAGAGTAATTGGTGTATCTTTCCCAAGGGTATTAACTTATGTGAATGCAACAGCCTTGTCCCGATTTGACACTTGGTTGATGGTCATTTTCCTAGACTCTACCATTGCACCACGCACACTAATGACTCCTCAAAAAATTCTCAGAGCAATAGTGTAATAAAATAAAGATGAGGACAATACCGAATCAATCCAAATAACTACAAGATTATCAAGCCTCATCTAAAAATCAGAGAAATATTGTAGTAAACAATAAAGATGAGGCAATAGTCCGAATAATCCAAATAATCCAAATTATCAAGCCTCATCAAAAAAATTCAGAGAAATATGTAGATAACAATAAAGATGAGAACAATAGTCCAAATCCAAATAATACTAATTAACAAGCCTCATCTAAAAAAATATCAGAGAATAGTGCAGAACAATAAAGAATGAGGACAATATCCAAATAATCCAAATAATACAAATTATCAAGCCCATCTAAAAAAATTCAGAGAAATATTGTAGATAACAAAAAGATGAGACAATAGTCTGAATAATACAAATTATCAAAACCTCATCTAAAAAATTCAGAGAAATAGTGCAGATAACAATAAAGATTGAGGACAATAGTCTGAATAATCCAAATAATCAAGCCTCAACTCAAAAGATTCAGCAGAAATAGTGCAGATAACAAATAAAAATAGAGGACAATAGTCTGAATAATCCAAATTATAAGCCTCATCTAAAAAATTCAGAGAAATAGTGTAGATAACAATAAAGATGAAGACAATAGTCTGAATAATACAAATTATCAAACCTCATCTCAAAAATTCAGAGAAATAGTGCAGATAACAATAAAGATGAGGACAATAGTCTGAATAATCCAAATTATCAAGCCTCATCTAAAAAATTCAGAGAAATAGTGCAGATAACAATAAAGATGAGGACAATAGTCTGAATAATCCAAATAATCCAAATTTTCAAGCCTCATCTAAAAAAATTCAGAGAAATAATTTTCTGCAGTTAGAAGATTATCCCAGTTATCTTAAATTGTATGTTAGACATCCAACATGGCTTACCTCTTGTTTGGTATCTTGGGGGTGGTTTGTATGTGGGTGGGTGTTTTTAGATTCTAAGAATAAAAGCAGAGCCATGGTTGCCTGGGAAAGATAGACTTGCAGAAGACGTAATGATTGCTAAGAAAAAAAAAAAAAAGAAATTCTTGCTGATAATCTCAGCAAGATCAAATATGGCCATGTGTTGAGAATTAATGTCTTTTCTATCAGAAAAAAAGCTATTTTTATCGATTATTCTAATTCCCTAAATTATTATTTCCTCCCTGTCGGCTGGGGCATTAGAATGCACTGACTGCATCTCTGCAAAGGGGTAAGACTCCCCCAAATGGGGCCACCTGTTGGCTGTGGGTGGTGACCCGTGATGCTTAAGGATAGAACCCAGGTGGATGAGCAGTTTATGACATGCAATACTCCACTTTGGCCCTATCTTGGGCTAGACGGGCGGTCGGAGAGGCCCCTTCCGATCAATCGGCTAGTCACGTCAAGGCCTAGCACCTATATGATTTTCCCAACCCTATTGCCCTTATGATAAGCCCCAACCCCTTTTTATCATATGGGTGCTAGAAGGCACTGGCTTAGGGTCTACATGTCCTGGGAATGACGTTAAACTCTGATGGTGAGGTTCCAGTTTTTGTGGTTTGGGGATTGTGAAGCACCCCTTCATTACCATTGCTCCCTGGCCCACTCTGACCCGGAGTGGTAGTACCTGTTAGGCTCCCATCTATGGGTTAAATAGAAAAATGTATTTATAAAAAGATTGTTTATCCATTAAGAATTGATTTATTTCAAAACTTTATCGGCATTAAATGACCCACTGAGGTTGATATGCCGTAAAACAAAACAAACCATAATGAATTTCTATGGCTGTAGAATACACTGACAGCAGCTCTGAAGAGATGTAAAATCTCCCCCAATGGAGCCACCTGTTGGCCATGAGTAGCAACCAGTGGTGCTTAAAGACGGAATCTTGGTGGCTGAGCAGTCAATGACATGTGACACTCCACTTTGGCTCTTACTTTAGCTAGATAGGCAGTTTGAGGGGCTCACTCCAATCAGCCAGCTTGCCATGTCAAGCCCTAGCAACTATATGATTGTCTCAACCCTATTGCCCTTATGGCAAACCCCAACCCTTTTTATAATATATGTGCTAGACAGCAGTGGCTGAGGGTCTTACTGTCCTGAGTATGATGTTAAACTGCATCTAATAGTGAAATTCCAGCTCTGGGGAATGTAGAGTACCCCTTCATCACCATTACTCCCAGGTCCTCTCTGACCCGGAGTGATAGTACCTGTTAGGGTCCGATCTATGGCTTAAATAGATAAAAAATGAGTTTTAAAAAGTGTTTTTAAAAAATTGATTAGCCATCAAGAATAAATAAAACAAAATATCTTCAGTATAAAATAACTCAACAATGGTTGACATGCCGTAAAATAAAAAAAAAAAATGATTACCCATCAAGAATAAATAAAACAAAATATCTTCAGTATAAAATAACCCAACAAGGGTTGACATGCTGTAAAATCCAACCAACCAACCTTTAAAAGATATTACATGTGATAAGCTTTGAGGTGTTTAGTGGCCAGGGACACCCCTGCTTGCTATGGCTCTGTGTGTGTGTGTATATATATATATATATATATATATTAAGAAATTTGAAAAAACAAGTGTTTCAAAAATTAGATAAATTTATTTATCAATGCTTAAACGTTTCGGTTTCTTTAAACCTTCATCAGGATGTATTAAGGGTGAAGAAATTGATGGATGGTGGAAGCGTGCTGGGCCCATAACCTGTTAAGTATCTGGCCGCCATCCTTGGCCAGTTGGAAAGAACTCAAAGTAAATAAGTAAGTAAGTCCCGAGTTATAGAATCCTTTGGTAAGTGAATAAGTCCCGAGTTATAGAATCCTTTGGTAAGTGAATAAGTCCCGTGGTATATAGAATCCTTTAGGTAAGTGAATAAGTCCCGTGGTATATAGAATCCTTTAGGTAAGTGAATAAGTCCGTGGTATATAGAATCCTTTAGGTAAGTGAATAAGTCCCGTGGTATATAATCCTTTAGGTAAGAATCCTTTAGTAAGTGAATAAGTCCCGTGGTATATAGAATCCTTTAGGTAAGTGAATAAGTCCCGTGGTATATAGAATCCTTTAGGTAAGTGAATAAGTCCCCGTGGTATATAGAATCCTTTAGGTAAGTGAATAAGTCCCGTGGTATATAGAATCCTTTAGGTAAGTGAATAAGTCCCGTGGTATATAGAATCCTTTAGGTAAGTGAATAAGTCCCGTGGTATATAGAATCCTTTAGGTAAGTGAATAAGTCCCGTGGTATATAGAATCCTTTAGGTAAGTGAATAAGTCCCGTGGTATATAGAATCCTTTAGGTAAGTGAATAGTCCCGTGGTATATAGAATCCTTTAGGTAAGTGAATAAGTCCGTGGTATAAGTCCCGTGGTATATAGAATCCTTTAGGTAAGTGAATAAGTCCCGTGGTATATAGAATCCTTTAGGTAAGTGAATAAGGTAAGTGAATAAGTCCCGTGGTATATAGAATCCTTTAGGTAAGTGAATAAGTCCCGTGGTATATAGAATCCTTTAGGTAAGTGAATAAGTCCCGTGGTATAATAGAATCCTTTAGTAAGTGAATAAGTCCCGTGGTAATATAGAATCCTTTAGTAAGTGAATAAGTCCCGTGGTATATAGAATCCTTTAGGTAAGTGAATAAGTCCCGTGGTATATAGAATCCTTTAGGTAAGTGAATAAGTCCCGTGGTATATAGAATCCTTTAGGTAAGTGAATAAGTCCCGTGGTATATAGAATCCTTTAGGTAAGTGAATAAGTCCCGTGGTATACTGGTAAGTATATAGAATCCTTTAGGTAAGTGAATAAGTCCCGTGGTATAAGATATCCTTTTGGTAAGTGAATAAGTCCCGTGATATATAGAATCCTTTTGGTAAGTGAATAAGTCCCGTGATATCCTTTAGGTAAGTGAATAAGTCCTGTGGTATAGAATCCTTTAGGTCCGACGTCCAAGAAGATCCAAGTAGTAGTGAGCTAAGATTAGAATCAGCCAGTATAAATAACAACAACAGCAGCAGAGCACTGCCAGTGATTGGACAAGAGGCTGCCCTCCCAGGTCACGTGCTTATCGGCGAGTCTATAAGTAGAGGTGAACATCTGGCACACGCCTTATATCCACAAAAATTCCAACAGTTATAAGGATGGCAGGAGATAAAAAAAATCTTTATAAAATTTTTTTGTTGTGTAACTGTATTTGTTCAGCATTATATTTTTGAAAGATGAGTTGTGATATATATATATATATATATATATGGTTGGCACTATTATACTTGAAAAAGCAGTATTAATTCAACATACAGTGTTATTAGAAGGGTGCTCAATATCTGTGAGCGTTAATAGATAAATAAATGAATAAATAAAAGGTTTAGCTTTTTCTTATTGTCATTGGAACAATTATTGTCACCGTTCAGTTTCTTGCTCTGTGAACAATTTCGTTGCCTGAAGACTGCCACAGTGGAAGAAACCGAACGGTCGCAATAATTCTTCCAATGATAATAAAAAAAAGCTAAACCTTTTATTTATTCATTTATTTATATATATATATGAGAGTACGTAAATAAACAATGTTTATTTGATATGGCTTTTAGCCGACAATCTTTTGGAGGATATGTGCTTAATTGAAGTCATACCTAATTTTTGAAAATTAATTAGTTAATAATTAATGAATTTAGGCGGGCATATATGTTCAAATGTAAGTCTAAACAAATCGAGAAAATGTAAATCCCTGAATGTACATTACGACCTATTAAGTCTCATCAGCAAGGTTATAGACATGGGAGACTGCTCCATGTGTGACTCGAAACCTCGACTGCCAAGCTGACAGGCGGAAATTTTTTACCCACTACACCAGCTGGCCAATCCCAGATTCTTCGTCTGTTTTGAACTTATTTATATATACATATATATTTCCCAAATAAAATGTATTACTTCATGTTGTATACCCTTTCTTCACTTCTTACTTCTAGTCGTCTTTTCTTCTTGCCAGCTTTGGTTCTATCTTCTAAAATCTTAACTTGGTCTGGTCTAGCGTCTCGGATCTTCTAAGGTCTGGTTTTCTATTGCTATGTTCCTGCTGGCCGGTCGTCCTGGATTCATTTCTTAGTCTTGTTACCAAGACATTCATCAACCACAAGAACATATTAATTATACAAACTTTTATTTCCTTAACTATACATTTCATGTTACTAAATATCTGACTAACATAGCATGCGTGAGTTCCAGTTTTAGGCAGGACCTAAAATGGTCGACTTCTCTGCCTGACGTCTAACTGAAAAAAACTGGGGACCGAACAGGTCCCACATGACTTCACGTATTTTGGCGGGCTTCTGTAATTTTCCATTGAAGGACCCGGCCATGGTATGAAAAGGGTCATCCCCTCAGAATTACAGGGGACCGACAATAATCTTATGCAACCGCATAGATTATGTAACATTCATAGCAAATTGAGTTTTTTTAAAAAAATTGAATACCCAAGAATAAATAAAACAAAATATCTTCGGCATAAAATAACCCAATAAGGTTTGACATGTTTTAAAATTCAACCAACCAACCAACCAATGTATTATTTCATAGCACAATACTGTAATGAACTCGCTAGCACAGTGGATAGATTATGATAGATCACTAAGCTATGGAAGCGTTGTAAAAAAAGAAAAGAAAAAGATGAAAAATACCAGGAAATATAATTTGAAACCCCTCGCCTTTATATTAGATATTATCACTATATGAGAATCTCTGTGGGTAGAGCGTGAAGTTTCTCCAGTGCTAAATGCACAACCGTATCCCCAGGGAAAGAATGGTGATTCTTTGTTTTTGTAAATATTTGTCATCTCCCACCCATTACCTCCTTTTTATAGCATGAGCAAACCAATAAAATGATTAGTAGCTAAATATTATTCTGTGTACTCTTTATTACGAGAGTCAAAAATGCTATAGAACCAATTGAAAGACTAAACAGACTATACAAGTACCACAGAAGTGGGTGAATAAAAAGAACCAAAAAAAAACCCCCAAAAACCATCACATTCTGCCTGTGACAAAGGGGTTGGAAAAATACTGCTTGATTGTAAAGTGACTCCCAATTTTAAAAATCTTATAATTTATTCCTGAATCATTATTTGTACAAAAATGAATATGAGAAGAATTTACATAACATGGAGTTTTATTTTAAATTCTACAGGGTGATTGTAAAGTGACTCTTTTCCCCAAGTGTAGAGCTCGATGTTCAATATTATTGAACAGAGCAATATAACTTTCTATGAAGTTAGCAGTCTGATGAAACTCATAGGTATACACAGATATCTGTGGGTAGAAATAGATCTATAACTACAAAATTACCTATCTTTTAAGCATTTTTCTTTATCAATTATATATATATATATATATATGAATAAAAAAAATTGTATATGGCAAAAATTTAAAAAATATAAGTAAAATGAAAGATATCTATAAACGCAAGTAAGATGAAAAACGAGTTATATATATATATATATATATATATATATATATATATATATATATATATATGGAAGTGCGTGGGCTAGTGGTTAGAGTCGTGGAAAATGGTCTCGTCGGTTCGAGTTCAATTCCTAGACGAAGCTGTTGGCATTTCACATAGCGCTAATACCCTTGGGAAAGGTATGAATCCATATATTCCCCCCCCCCAGCTATGGGTAAATTAGTAGGGCAGACTGGGCTCTTTAACCTTGGGTAGGTAACCAGTCTAGGAGAGGGATAACTCTGAATTCAAAATTCCTGAGGTCGGTCGTTGATTGGGTTTGTGGCATTCCGTGATGCACCAATTCTTTCCTATCGACTGTACCAAAAAGTGTGGAATGGTCATACACAAGCCTTCACCACTATAAACAAATCACTGTGCTGGTTGTTCATTGAATGAACACTCATCCGTCGAAAATCGCCGAGACAGTCCATTTTAAAAAATTTTTTTTTTTTTATATATGTATAAAGGGCAGTTGTGTGTATGTCCAGATGGAACTAGGAAAATAAAACAATTAACAATAAAGTAAATATATATACACATTAAATATCACCAGGGCTTGGTTTTTGAGCAAAAATAATGAAGGTTTGATTTATATTTGTAAAGATAATTAAAAAAAAAAAAATTTAAATGATAACAGCATAGAATTTCTTTTGCATTTAAGATTTTGAATAGTAGACAATGATTTTTCTTTTCAGAATGGCTGGATCAACGCAAGGTCTTTTTTTTTTTACATAGGGATTTTAATGGGGCATCCTGTGAGGATCCAACTCGTGATTCAGTAATAATGGATCTGCGAGACTAAACTTTTTTTGCTACACTCCCTCTACCCAGGCGATGCTGGGTAGCTTCTAGTTGTATAGAGAGCAGTCCAACTTGCAGCTGAATTGACTCACAAGTGGTCGATAGTAAGTCGACTACCATTTTTACTTGGAAAATATATGAATTATCTTTGTTGAAAATTGGTAGATGGAAGAAATAGTCAATAGTACATAAACTTTCCCAATAGTCAGCGTTGGTCGTCTGCAATAATTGACCTCATGCTCTGTTCTTTATACAGTCCCCAATAAGTGATGTTCACATAGAAATCTTGATTAAATTGGATATATCCGGGTTAAGGGATATATTATCGCAGTAGTAATTGGTACATCGAATAGCAATTCATATTCCGAGCTGTCGTGGGGTAGTCTGGCGAGTAAGCTTAGGTATAGGTGGGCCGGGTTAGCTCAGTCGGTAGAGCGTTTGGCTAGAAACCACAAGGTTCCTAGTTCGATACTGGTCCTCGCCAACTCAGCGTATGAGTAGCACAGGGATCTGTGTGTTAAAGTATGGAGCTGATGGTAGGTGTGGTGAAAATAATCTCCTTGGTCTAGCGCTAGACCACAGGTTGATTTGGTTGATAGCGTCAATCCCAGGCAATACCTGCTCCTTCGATTTAAAGGGGCAGGGCTGGGTTTATTGCCCAGCGCCTGAGGCACCCCCTTGAGAGGGAATGCCGATGGGATCAATTCAATTTTTCTACCTACCACCCATGAGTCTCAACTTGTGGGAGGGCCCACGTAAAAAGGCCTTGTGCCGTATCGTGTACAAGTGGGGTACATGTACACAGTACAGTCGACAGGGCTGCCTAAAGTCAGTATCAGCCTTTAAATTGAAGGGGCAGGTATTGCCTGGGATTGACGCTATCAACCAAATCAAACTGTCCAGTGGCCGAAACCCACTAGGTATAGGTATAGGTGCCTGTACCAAACACATTGTCGACATGGTGGTAGTCTGGCGAGTAATCTTAGGCAGGTAGGCTTAGGCGCTTGTACCACCACAGTGTCGATATTTATACATGACACTGTCCAATCAGATTATAGTGAGGGGGTAGCCCAGGTATTA
>CM042166.1:79310569-79348069 GCA_023376005.1 Doryteuthis pealeii
CAGTAGTAATTGGTACATCAAATAGCAATTCATGCCTAAAGTCGGTATCAGCCTTTAAATCGAAGGGGCAGGTATTGCCTGGGATTGACGCTATCAACCAAATCAACCTGTGGTCTAGCGCTAGACCAAGGAGATTATTTTAGCATCTGAGGTGGAGCACCACACCTACCATCAGTGGCCGAAACACACTAGGTATAGGTATAGGTGCCTGTACCAACACATTGTCGACATGGTGGTAGTCTGGCGAGTAATCTTAGGCAGGTAGGCTTAGGCGCTTGTACCACCACAGTGTCGAATATTTATACATGACACTGTCCAATCAGATTATAGTGAGGGGGTACCAAGGTATTTACATATTCCTTACATCAAAATCGAACTAAATCGACCTAAATTCCACCATTGTATGTCACCCCACCAAAAGAAAAAAAAATAATTTAATGAAATTTTCAGTGTTGATATATTAATGAATAAAAGATATAATGCACTAGTTATTTTATTTCAAAAAACTTTTACATTTTTTCAGGTCAGTTAACTTTAAACCATGTATATCTTTGAGGTGTAACACAGATTCTGAAAGATACGTGGTTCAAAGTTAACTGACCTGAAAAAATGTAAAAGTTTTAAAATAAAATAACTCATTCATTATATCTTTTATTTGTTAATATATCAACACTGAAAATTTCATTAAATTCGGTTAATTCCCTGATTTTTGGTATTTTTTTTTCTTTCGGCGGGATGACAAATGGAATTTAGGTTCGTTAAGTTCGATTTAACCGAAATGTTTTTCTTAGGTCATCATTTTTTACAACTTGGATTCTAAAGGGATATCAATATCTTTTTAAAGGGATATATATACATATATATATATATAACCTACTCGAGTTTCATCGATTGATTCTTCAGGGTTACTTTAAATTAATCGAGTTTACGATTAATCTTAGGTGTTATAAACATGCCCGTTGGAATGGGACTTCCAACGGGCATGTTTATAACACCAAAGATTAATCGTAAACTCGATTAATTTAAAGTAACCCTGAAGAATCAATCGATGAAACTCGAGTAGGTTACTCCTTTCCATTCTTAAAATACATATATATATATATATATATATATATATATATATATATATATATATTAGATTGGAATGGAAGTCTTGTCTGATACAAAGTAACATTTACAGTATTACCACATCCTCTGTACTCACCAGACCTTTCCCCTTCATACAATTACCTGTTATCTCCTATGAAAAACTCACTTTGTCGGAAAACATATTAGTCTGCTGAAGAAGTTGAGCAGTCAATTCAGCTGCAAGTTGGACTGATGAGACGTGAAATGTCAAAACACTGTGTCTGTGGATGACTGATATATATATATGATGGACTTTCCTGTCGATCGACGTATGAGTGTTCATACAATGAACATCCACACAGTGATTTGTTTATAGTGGTGAAAGCTTGTGTTGGACCATCCACACTTTTTGGCACAGTCGATAGGAAAGAATTGGTGCATCAAGCATTGCCACAAACCCAATCAACGACCGACCTCAGGAATTTTGAATTCAGAGTTATCCCTCTCCTAGACTGGTTACCTACCCAAGGCTGAAGGGCCCATTCTGCCCTACTATTTAACCCATAGCTGGAGGGAGAATATATGAATTCATACCTTTCCCAAGGGTATTAGTGCTATGTGAAATGCCAACAGCTTTGTCTAGGAATTGAACTCGAATCGACGAGTCCATTTTCCATGACTCTAACCACTAGCCCACGCACCTATATATATATTTTTATGTGTGTGTGTGTGTGTGTGTATATGTAAATTTTTGGTACAACTAATATGATATGATAATTTCAGTAGAGGAATCATATGTGTGTGTGTGTATGCGTGTAAAAAGGACTGAATTAAAACCAGCTGTACTCTACATAAAAATAGCAGCTTAGGGGCTTGTATAGGATTTACACTTGGGTCTCCAATTCTATTTCCTATAACGATTATCGTTCCACTAAGGGTTGCCCATAACACAACTTTCCCAACTTTAAATAGATTTATTCATTGCACAATACCCGAGTTTATATATGTGTGTCCACTGGGCTATAGAATATTATATTGATTATATCATAGTATCTTGGATTGTGTGTATATATATATATATATATATATCTTATTATAATGGAGATTATGTGTTTGTTTGTCTGTAGCTGAAACTATACAACTACTCAAGTCATTATCCATTTAGTTATTATACATCCCATTCTCCATGAATCATTTTTATTTAAGCCTCAATTATTAATAAAATTGTTTTTCATTATTAATACTGCTGGCCATATCTACAAACTAATAACATGCAATTGTATTTATATATACAACAAAATAGCGGTTTACTGTGTGAACGGGAAGGCTAATTTGCATATTGATATTTAAAATTTGATTTTAATAAATATCTGCTTGGTATTGTTGATTTCTAATTATTTGATTTTATCTTATTGAATATGAGCAAAAATCTCTTTAATAAATCTTAAAAGAAATCCATTAACAAGAAGAAATGACTGTAATATTATTCTTTACTTCCTATTTTAACTAAACAGTTTAATTAGGAAAATTTACCAATGAAAGACGGGAGTAACGGAAAATGATGGAAGAGTTAGTTTCAAAGTTGTTCTATTTTTCAATCATACCCCCTCTGTTCAAAATCTTTTTATCTACATTCTTATTCAGTTTCATTAGCCTTTCTAATTTAATATCATATTTTATTATAAAATTTAACTAAAATACTTGCACCCGGAGGGTGCATATATTTGCTAGTATAAATAATGGAGGGTTCCACATCATTTAGTTTGTCAATGATTAAATTACAGTTTTTCGGGTAAATGAATAACGTGTCGTCAATGTCACGGAAAAAATAGTTATTAGGTAAAATATATTGAAAGGGACCGGATTCTAAGAATTCGAGGAATAAGCACGCCAAAACGCCACTCAAAGGTGACCCCATAGGCAACCCGAACTTCTGTTTGTAAAAGGTTCCGTTATATTGGAAAAAACAATTTCTAGTGCAAAGTCTACAAATTTGGACTATCTTGTTAATAGGTAATGGAAATGAAGTATTACTTTTGTTGAGATGGTTTTCTAGACGAGTAATGCATTTGTCAACCGGGATACTAGTGTAAAGTGATTTAATATCTAAGCTTGCTAGACATTTGTTGTTCATGTTTATATTTCTTATTTTTTCAATTAAGCTATTCGAATTTTTTATGTGAGATTTGCTAACTGTACATATATATATATATATAATATATATATATAAGGATATGAAAACACACAATGCTGTTAAAATGAAAATATTTTATATCATATTCATATAACAATATTTCGATTTATAAAAATCATCTTCAGAGCTTGTTTTTACTCCAGACTCATCGAGAGAGGAGCTGAAAATAATTTGAATTCAAAACGAAAACATTGATGTTCCAAAAAGTCATGCGATCTTCATAAGCACATCCGCTACGCGTTTCTCGGTCAACAACATAATGTATATCTTAGTGTAACAGTTTTTGAAAAAAGAAGACATATTTCAAATTGAACAATAGACAAATTCTCTTTGTCAATATATATAAATGAACAGACACACAGATAGAGAATAACATATCAAAGATAGATAAGACAGACGGACTGATAGACATGAACACATTCAAGCTAAATAGATAGACAGATAGACAGACAAATAAATATTAACAGATAAAAAAAAAAAAAAAACCCCAAAAAACTCACACATATCTTATTATAATGGAGATTGTGTGTTTTTCTGTCTGTAACCGAAACTATATTACTACTCAAGTCACAATTCCCTTAATTATTTACGTCAAATTCTCCATGATTTCATTCTTTTAAACCTTCAGTTATTAATAAAAATTGTTTTACATCATTAAGGCTGTTGACCATATCTACGTACTAATAACATGCAATTGTATTTATATATACAACAAAATAGCGGTTTACAGTTTGAACGAGAAGGCTAATTTGCTTATTGATATTTAAAATTTTATTTTAATAAATATGTGCTTGGTATTATTGATTTCTAATTGTTTGGTTTTATCTTAAGAAAAATATAAACAAAAATCTCGTGGATAAATCTTAAAAGAAATTTATTTACAAGAAGAAATAACTGTAATATTATCCTTTACTTCCTATTTTAACTAAATAGTTAAATTAGGAAAAGTTACCAATGAAAGAGGGGAGTAATGGAAAATGATGGAATAGTTAGTTTCAAAGTTGTTCTATTTTTCGATTATACCCCCTCTGTTGCAGATCTGTTTATCTGCATTCTTAGTCAGTTTCATTAGCCTTTCTAATTTAATATGATATTTTATTATATCAAAACTTAAATACTTGCACCCTACGGAGGGTGCATATATTTGCTAGTACAACTAATGATAAATCCAGCTCCCCAACACACACATATAAAAAAACAATTAAAACAGACACACACACATACACACACACACATACATACACATACATATTTATCTTGACCAATTCTTACAATCTAATATTATTGACCCACACCTTCATCACCATTTTAACACTCCCCATCTAGAGAGAAGAAAATCCACTACCCACCCCCCAACCACCCCTGCCCCTACTGACAACCAACTGTTTTCACCATTTTGAGAATGTCCATCATTGAAGCAAGAACTATATTCAAGTCCTGAAGAAGGTCTAATAGATCGAAACGTTGCATCGTCGACAATAAACATCCAGTTTCCATAACATCCCGTGTTTGTCTACTTTTCTCCACATATTGTCAGATTAACCTCCTCATATTTCTCCCATATTTGTATAAGTGTGTGATATATATATATATATATATACATACCAAAAGAACTTGTATCTTTGTTATAACACTAAACTGCAATTGATAGTGAGGCTCCTGTTTTGTAGCTCTAGGGAGTGTGGAGTACCCCTTCATTGCCAAGTTCAGTCTGACCCAGAGTGGTAGTTCCTGTCAGGATTCAATCTATATGATAAACAGATTATGGAAGCGTGTGGTCTCATGGTTAGAGTCGTAGGAAATGGACTCGTCGACCAAAGTTCAATTCCTGGACAAGGCTGTTTGCATTTCACATAGCGCTAATACCCTTGGGAATGGTATGAATCCAATTTGCCCTCCACTATGGATAAATAGCAGGCCAGACTGGGCTCCTTAACCATGGCTAAGTAACCAGTCTAGGAGAAGGAAAACTCTGAATTCAAACCCGTTAAACCCCGCTTAAGAAATTGACCTTGTGTCACATCCTGCTCGTGCGGAGTGGTTGGTAAATATATATATGATAAATAGATTTCTTTCTAATATCGAATTTCATGATTCATAATTTTTTATGTTCAAAATATTTAATGCTTTAAAAGATTGATTATTTAAAAATTAATTCCCTGCTATGGGTTAAAAAGTACCACTACTGTTCTTCTACAAGGATGACTTTTACCAAAACAAACCTAGAAATTCATTGAATGTTTTTAAAAAACATTAACTATTTAGAAAAAATCATTAACTTTTAAAAACTGATTTTCCTACTTAATGGAATTTTTGAAAAAAAAAAAAAAAAAAGAAGATTTTCCAAATTTCAAACGGTTTTAAACATCCAATTGAATGAAACATAGTTAAGACATTTATACACACTAGCAAATATATGCACCCTCCGCCGGGTGCAAGTATTTAAGTTTTAATATAATAAAATATCATATTAAATTAGAAAGGCTAATGAAACTGACTAAGAATGCAGATAAAAAGATCTGCAACAGAGGGGGTATAATCGAAAAATAGAACAACTTTGAAACTAACTATTCCATCATTTTCCATTACTCCCCTCTTTCATTGGTAAATTTTCCTAATTAAAACTATTTAGTTAAAATAGGAAGTAAAGGATAATATTACAGTTATTTCTTCTTGTAAATAAATTTCTTTTAAGATTTATCCACGAGATTTTTGTTTATATTTCTTAAGATAAAACCAAACAATTAGAAATCAATAATAGCAAGCACATATTTATTAGAATAAAATTTTAAATATCAATATGCAAATTAGCCTTCTCGTTCAAACTGTAAACCGCTATTTTGTTGTATATATAAATACAATTGCATGTTATTAGTACGTAGATATGGTCAACAGTATTAATAATGTAAAACAATTTTTATTAATAACTGAAGGTTTTAAAAGAATGAAATCATGGAGAATTTGACGTAAATAATTAAGGGAATTGTGATTGTGACTTGAGTAGTAATATAGTTTCGGTTACAGACAGAAAAACACACAATCTCCATTATAATAAGATGTGTACTGGCAATTCCTTGGCCTTGAAATGTAAACAATCTTAAAATAAACCTCCCTTGATGATGGTCTCACCTCAAATTTATTTACGACTGTTTATATGTATGTACTTTTATTCATATATATATATACATATATATATATAGTTTCATGTACTTTAAAAAAAGAACATCAGATATAGCAGGGCAAGTTATATCTGAATTGTGTGTTTTTATAAAGTACTCGAAACTGCCATAAAGATTTATTTTATCTTTTTGTGTGCTCTACTAGCCAGTATTTGGGCACTATCTCAGTCTGTTCCTAACTATCTATCTATCTATCTATCTCTCTCTCAGTCTGTTCTTATCTATCTATCTATCTCTCTCTCTCAGTCTGTTCTTATCTATCTATCAATCTCTCTCAGTCTGTTCTTATCTATCTATCTATCAATCTCTCTCAGTCTGTTCTTATCTATCTATCTAAGTCTGTTCCTATCTATCTATCTATCTATCTATCTATCTAAGTCTGTTCTATCTATCTACTATCTATCTATCTCAGTCTGTTCCTATCTATCTATCTATCTATCTATCTATCTATCTCTCTCTCTCTCAGTCTGTTCTTATCTATCTATCTCTCTCTCTCTCAGTCTGTTCTTATCTATCTATCAATCTCTCTCAGTCTGTTCTTATCTATCTATCTATCAATCTCTCTCAGTCTGTTCTTATCTATCTATCTAAGTCTGTTCTATCTATCTATCTATCTATCTATCTATCTAAGTCTGTTCCTATCTAACTATCTATCTATCTCAGTCTGTTCCTATCTATCTATCTCAGTCTGTTCCTATCTATCTATCTATCTCTCTCTCTCTCAGTCTGTTCTTATCTATCTATCTATCTCTCTCTCTCTCAGTCTGTCTTATCTATCTATCTATCTCTCTCTCTCTCTCAGTCTGTTCTTATCTATCTATCTATCTCTCTCTCTCAGTCTGTTCTATCTATCTATCAATCTCTCTCTCAGTTCTGTTCTTATCTATCTATCTCTAGTCTGTTCCTATCTATCTATCTATCTATCTATCTAAGTCTGTTCCTATCTAACTACTATCTATCTCAGTCTGTTCCTATCTATCTATCTCAGTCTGTTCCTATCTATCTATCTATCTATCTATCTATCTATCTATCTATCTATCTATCTCAGTCTGTTCCTATCTATCTATCTATCTATCTCAGTTTGTTCCTAACTATCTATCTATCTATCTATCTATCTCAGTTTGTTCCTAACTATCTATCTATCTATCTCTCTCAGTTTGTTCCTAACTATCTATCTATCTATCTATCTCTCTCAGTTTGTTCCTAACTATCTATCTATCTATCTCTCTCTCTCAGTTCCTAACTATCTATCTATCTATCTCTCTCTCTCAGTTTGTTCCTAACTATCTATCTATCTATCTCTCTCTCTCAGTTTGTTCCTAACTATCTATCTATCTATCTATCTAAGTCTGTTCTTATCTATCTATCAATCTCTCTCAGTCTGTTCTTATCTATCTATCTATCAATCTCTCTCAGTCTGTTCTTATCTATCTATCTAAGTCTGTTCCTATCTATCTATCTATCTATCTATCTATCTAAGTCTGTTCCTATCTAACTATCTATCTATCTCAGTCTGTTCCTATCTATCTATCTCAGTCTGTTCCTATCTATCTATCTATCTCTCTCTCTCTCAGTCTGTTCTTATCTATCTATCTATCTCTCTCTCTCTCAGTCTGTTCTTATCTATCTATCTATCTCTCTCTCTCAGTCTGTTCTTATCTATCTATCAATCTCTCTCAGTCTGTTCTTATCTATCTATCTATCAATCTCTCTCAGTCTGTTCTTATCTATCTATCTAAGTCTGTTCCTATCTATCTATCTATCTATCTATCTATCTAAGTCTGTTCCTATCTAACTATCTATCTATCTCAGTCTGTTCCTATCTATCTATCTCAGTCTGTTCCTATCTATCTATCTATCTCTCTCTCTCTCAGTCTGTTCTTATCTATCTATCTATCTCTCTCTCTCTCAGTCTGTTCTTATCTATCTATCTATCTCTCTCTCTCTCTCAGTCTGTTCTTATCTATCTATCTATCTCTCTCTCTCAGTCTGTTCTTATCTATCTATCAATCTCTCTCAGTCTGTTCTTATCTATCTATCTATCTATCAATCTCTCTCAGTCTGTTTTATCTATCTATCTAAGTCTGTTCCTATCTATCTATCTATCTATCTATCTAAGTCTGTTCCTATCTATCTATCTATCCTATCTATCTATCTCAGTCTGTTCTATCTATCTATCTCAGTCTGTTCTATCTATCTATCTATCTATCTATCTATCTATCTATCTCAGTCTGTTCCTATCTATCTATCTATCTATCTCAGTTTGTTCCTAACTATCTATCTATCTATCTATCTATCTCAGTTTGTTCCTAACTATCTATCTATCTATCTCTCTCAGTTTGTTCCTAACTATCTATCTATCTATCTATCTCTCTCAGTTTGTTCCTAACTATCTATCTATCTATCTCTCTCTCTCAGTTTGTTCCTAACTATCTATCTATCTATCTCTCTCTCTCAGTTTGTTCCTAACTATCTATCTATCTATCTCTCTCTCTCAGTTTGTTCCTAACTATCTATCTATCTATCTCTCTCTCTCAGTTTGTTCCTAACTATCTATCTATCTATCTATCTAAGTCTGTTCCTATCTATCTATCTATCTAAGTCTGTTCCTATCTATCTATCTATCTATCTATCTATCTATCTCAGTTTGTTCCTATCTATCTATCTATCTCAGTTTGTTCCTATCTATCTATCTATCTCATCCTATCTATCTATCTATCTCAGTTTGTTCCTATCTATCTATCTATCTATCTCTCTTCCTATCTATCTATCTATCTATCTATCTATCTAAGTCTGTTCCTATCTATCTATCTATCTATCTATCTCTCTCAGTTTGTTCCTATCTATCTATCTATCTCAGTTTGTTCTATCTATCTATCTATCTCAGTTTGTTCCTATCTATCTATCTATCTATCTCAGTTTGTTCCTATCTATCTATCTATCTATCTATCCCTATCTATCTCAGTCTGTTCCTATCTATCTATCTATCTCAGTCTGTTCCTATCTATCTATCTATCTATCTCAGTCTGTTCCTATCTATCTATCTATCTCAGTCTGTTCCTATCTATCTATCTATCTCAGTCTGTTCCTATCTATCTATCTACCTATCTCAGTCTGTTACTATCTATCTACATACCTATCTCAATCTGTTACTATCTATCTCAGTCTGTTCCTATCTATCTATTTCAGTCGGTTCCTATCTATCTGTCTATCTATTTCAGTCTGTTCCTATCTCTCTCAGTCTGTTCCTATCTATCTACCTACCTACCTCAGTCTGTTTACATCTATCACCAGTATTCTTCAGTTTTTAGGAAGTAATTTTTTTCCTCCTCTCATAGCTTTTCCTTTCCTCAACTTCCCTCTCTCTCTCTCCCCCCTCTCTCTCTCTCTCTCTCTCTCACTCTTCCTCATCAATGTATCTGAATTCATTTTTTTTGTCTGTCTGCCTAAATATAATTTCCCACTCCTTACATATATGGTTCGGCTTTTTGAATTGCCTACCCCCTCATTCATTTAATACAAATGAGGATGACACTCGAGGCATCTTCTTCCAAAGGCGCCGAATAGAAATATTTTGGAACTGACTAAAAAGCCAACCCTGACCCTAGCCCATTCCCCGATTCTACTTCTTCCTCCTCGACCGACGCAGGGAAAGGCTGCATTTAATTCTTCAACTAATCAGGGTGGAAGTAACAATATGCAGTGGTGGTATTGATGGAGAGAAATGGTATCAGCTGATTCCGCCCAAATTATAAGCTGGTGTGTGTGAACGGGGGGAATAGAGGGGGGGGGGAATCTTTTTTATGTTGAGCGGCCATATTGAATTTTATTGGCTACTAATAAGGTTGCATTGAATTTATGGTCAAGTTATGCACAAAACACTCCTTCCAATTAGATCATTGAAGTTAAGCAACAATAAGCCTGTTTAGAAATAAATGGGTGACCACTTAGTAGATGTCCTGGGAATGACGTTAAACTCTATCTGATGGTGAGGTTCCAGTTTTGGAGGTTTGGGGAATGTGGAGCACCCCTTCATCACCATTGCTCCCTGGTCCACTCTGAACTGGAGTGGTATTACCTGTTAAGGTCCCATCTATGGGTTAAATAGAAAAATGTTTTTATTAAAAAAAAAATTGTATTATCCATTAAGAATTGATTTATTTCAAAACTTTATCGGCATTAAATGATCCACTGAGGTTGATATGCCGTAAAACAAAACAAAACGAAACAAAACCACTTAGTAAGGTGGAAGGGGGGAAATCTTTTTCGTGTTGAGCGGCCATATTGAATTTTATTGGCTACTAATAAGGTTGCATTGAATTTATGGTCAAGTTATGCACAAAACACTCCTTCCAATTAAATCATTGAAGTTAAGCAACAATAAGCCTGTTTAGAAGTAAATGGGTGACCACTTAGTAAGGTGGGAGAGGGGAAATCTTTTTCGTGTTGAGCGGCCATATTAAATTGATCAGTACTTAAATGGGTGACCACTTAGTAACAGCAGGTACTTTAAGCAAACTCAAGCTTGTAATACAGAACTAAGCAATGAAATTTGTGATTATAAATCAGAGAGAACCAGGGAGTAATGGTAGTGAAGTGGGCACTCCAAACTGCTGTCACTTTATGTGTCAGAACTTTATATGGAATTTTTTAATGATACAAATTTTATGAAAATTGATTCAACCTTTTATATGTTATATATTTCTACCCCAGAAACCCTCGACCCCTTGACCTACCGTGTGTTGCGATTCCCTCCCAATTCATAGGCCCTGTAAACGGTTGATGGAGGTGAAGGCAATCAGACACAGGGTCAAACTATTCAGCTTTTTATGCGGAAGGAGGAACTTCCTTTGTATTTTTGCAGTTAATAATTCCATTCCGTGGGGCAAATAAACAACAACAACAACAACGGGAAGTTGACCCAAACGTGTTTTTACTTTCACTAACAAAATTCCTGAATAATTTATTCAGGAAAGAGAAGATGAGGAAGCAACAATCACGTAGAAGATGCTTGATGAAATACAGAACTTCCGTTTTGAAAGGAAACCTCATGATTTTGAATTACTCCAGATTTCCGTACTTAAACAATTTTGGTTAAATCCTACTTAACGGGCATAAATTCCACCATCGTATGTCGCCCCGCCGAAAGAAAGAAAAATACTAAAAATTAAGGAATTAACCGAATTTAATGAAATTTTCAGTGTTGATACATTAATGAATACGAGATATAATGCACCAGTTATTTTATTTAAAAACTTTTACATTTTTTCAGGTCAATTAACTTTGAACCACGTATGTTTGTGAATCTGTGTTACGCCTCAAAGATACGTGGTTCAAAGTTAACTGAACTGAAAAAATGTAAGAGCTGTCAGATAAAATAACTGGTGTATTATATTGTTTATTTATTAATATATCAACACTGAAAATTTCATCAAATTCGGTTAATTCTCTGCGAGGATCCAACTAATGATTTAATAATAAATTGGATCTGTGAGACTAACATTTCCTACCCAGGCAACGCTTCTAGTAAATGAATAAATAAAACCGTTGAAAATAAAGATAATAAAACAAAGATGTGATAAAAAAAAACAACAATAAGAATAAATATAACAATAATTAATAATACGTAAAAAAACAAAACAAAAAACAAAACAAACAAAACAAATGAAGATAAATAAATTACAAAGACGTGAACGTAAACAGCATATCAAAGACCGCCCGCCCGTCCTCCCGCATAAAATCCAACACAAAGAAAGCCAATATATTCCCAGCAACAGAATCATAAAAACGAGTCGGCCCTTCCCACAAAGCACCACACTACAATATATAAGAGAGAAAGAAGAAGAAAAAACAGCCACTTCGTTTGAAAATCGTATAGGCGAGAAACGGTCAGTTACCAAGCGCCGTTGACTTCATGTCCAGGCTACTCTAACTCATATATATATATATATATATATATATGTGTGTGTGTGTGTATATATAATGTGTGTGTGTGTGTATATATAAATGTGTGTGTGTGTGTATAATATGTGTGTGTGTAAATATGTATATGTGTGTGTGTGTGTGTGTGTGTGTGTATGAGTGTGTGTGTGTGTAAATATGTATATGTGTGTGTAAATATATGTATATATGAGTGTGTGTGTGTGTGTGTGTAAATATGAGTGTGTGTGTGTGTAAATATATGTGTGTGTGTAAATATATGTATATATGAGTGTGTGTGTATGTGTGTGTGTAAATATGTATGTATGTGTGTGTGTGTGTAAATATGTATGTGTGTGTGTAAATATATGTGTGTGTGTGTGTGTAAATATATGTGTGTGTGTGTGTGGTGTGTAAATATATGTGTGTGTGTGTGTGCATATATTTGTATTTCAGTCTCGGAAGCGCCTTCTGTGACTGTGAAGTCCGATGTTTGAAAAACATTCTCGACCACAGATATCGCAATTTGAAGGCTGTCCCTGAAGATGCTGATGTTATGGTGCTTTGTTGCCGCTGCTTTCTTCTAGACCTCTTAACTTCATGGTGTTGCGTCAGGGTGACTTCTGACATGAGCAATCCTCTACGAAGAGTCTGCACCGAGGGCGGTCCTGAGCCAAATTTTCCCAGCTGAAAGGGGCAATGACAAAGCACCTAAGATCATTCTTGCAGACATCATTGAAACGCAGCTGGTGGCGACCAATCTGTCTTTTATCAGACGAAAGTTCTCATCTTTCGGGATTCGTCCATCATCCATCCGACGTACATGACCCAGCCATCGGCGATGACGCTGTCTCAGTAGAGAACAGAAGCTGGGGAGTTGAGCTCTCTCTAGAACTGCTGTGTTAGTGATCCTGTCCCTCCAGTATACCTCTAAGGCAGCGAAGTTAGAAGTTATTTAGCCGCCGCTCTTGGTGGGAGTATAAGGTCCATGTGTATATATATATATGTATATAACTCATGACTCAATAAGTCCCGGGCCTGACATATAGATGGCGCCACTAATAAAAAAAAATCATATGATTTTTATAAAGTACTAACCTTCAAATGACACGTGTCAAAATTTGAGCCCAGTCGGATTATTAGTTTACAAATTACAGTTATTTAAGTGAAGCTACTGTTGCAAATTTTCAAAACAATGGAAAAATCTGAATTTCGTGTGTTGATAAAGCATTGCTTTCTGATGGGAAAAATACTGTTCAAGTAAAGCAATGGCTTGATAAGTGTTATGTGGACAGCAGCAGGTGAAAGCCATCCAAAAACGACCAAGGACGCAGCCATCAGCAGTCAAGGTTTTGGCCTCCGTATTTTGGGATGCGCAAGGTATTTATTGAAGTCAGTTAGTCTGTATGGAGGAAGATTGGTCATCTTTGTAAATAGTATTTTGTTCATCGATTACCTTGAGAAAGGAAGAACCATCAATAGCGAATATTATATGGCATTATTAGCGTTTGAAGAAATCGCCAAAGAATGGCCACAAATGAAAAAGAAAAAAGTGATCTTTCACCAAGACAGTGCACCGTGTCACAAGTCAATCGTAACGATGGCAAAGCTAGATGAATTGCAGTTCGAATTGCAGTTCCGCCCCCAGCGACTACTGGCTGTTTGCAGACCCCAAAAGAATGCTCCAGGGAAAGAGATTTGGCTCCAATGAAGAAGTCATATCGGAAACTGAGACGTATTTTGAGGCCAAAGACAAATCGTTCTACAAAAAAAGGCATCGAATTGTTCGAGAAGTGTTGGATCCAGTGTATCACCCTAGAAGGAGACTATGTTGGGGAATAAAGTCGAATTTTGCCTAAAAGTAGTTTTTTTATTCGTTAGGCCTGGGACTTATTGAGTGCTGTGTTATCTGTGTGTGTGTGTGCATATATGTGTGTGTATATGTGGGCATATATATATATGTGTGTGTGTGTGTGTGTGTATATATGTGTGCATATATATATATGTGTGTGTGTGTGTGTATATGTGTGCATATATATATGTGTGTGTGTGTATATGTGTGCATATATATTTATGTGTGTGTGTGTATATGTGTGCATATATATTTATGTATATATGTGTGTGTGTGTGCATATATATTTATGTATATATGTGTGTGTGTGTGTGTATATGTGTGCATATATATTTGTGTATATATATGTGTGTGTGCATATATATATGTGTATATATATGTGTTTGCGTGTGTATGTATATTTGTGTATGTGTATATCTATCTCTCTCTCTCTCTCTCTCTCTCTCTCTCTCTCTCTCTATATATATATATATATATATATATATATATATATATATATGCGCGTACATAGAGATAGAGAGCTTCTACTAAAATTAACAACCTGAAATGAAGCGCATGCCTAAAAGTGACGTCACTCGAAATTGGCAGGAACCATTTTACCAAATTCCAAAATACCAAAGTCTTTCATTTTTGTCAGCCAGAAGAACTCAACATGATTGATGGGGCTAGAACCTGGATGAAATTTAAAAAAAAGGATCAGAAAATATTTCCGATAACTCTACTATATACATGACAAGAAGCGGCTACCCGGCGTCGCCTGGGTAGATTAGCCCCGCAGATCCATTATTACTGAATCGTGAGTTGAATAACTCTACTATATACATCATAATACAATAAATGTTTAGTTGAAAAAAACAAACAAAACTAAACAAAAGCAACAACAACAACATATGATTTTATGTATAATATATATAATAATAATAATAATAATATAATATCTTTTCAGCTAGTATATTAGGTCTGAGACCTGTCAGCTGTTCCTTACAAATATTCATTTTAAATCCACAAAATATTTATAATTATTCCACAGATTATCCAACTTTGCCTTGAAGGAGTTTAGAGATGGGGCATTCACTATTGATGATGGTAGTTTATTCCATGTATTCACCACTCTGTAGCTAAAATAATTTTATCTTGCGTTTGCTTTACAAGATTTTTTAAGGAGTTTTAATTTATGTCCCCTTGTATAGGTATTTTGAGCAATGTTTAGTAGGTCAGAGTTCGTTGAATAAAAAACCATGCGTGTATTTGTAGGCTTCAATCATATCCCCACTTATACGTCGGAAAACCAGACTTGCTAGGTCAATGTTCCGAAGTCTTTCTTCATATGAAAGGGTTTTTAAATTATTCACTAATTTAGTAGCTCTCCTCTGGACTCCCTCAATGAGTTTTGTGTCCATGATTAGTCTTGGGCTCCAAACCACATTAGCAAACTCCAAATGAGGTCTCACCAATGCAGTGTACACATTTTTCAACTCGCCATTTGCTTCAATCACGGCGTCCAGACGACTTCGGAATCTCCGACAAGACTTTCCAGCGACCCCCCTTATTTAAATTGGTACATGATACCGTTATTGTTGCTTTCAGTTCATCTTTGGTGTTGCACGGAATTTTGTTGGTCTCTTGCTCAACAGTGTCCAACACATGATAATCAAAGAGATTTCAATCTCGGGAATTAAGCAGTTAGATTTCAGGGATGATATTGGGTACTTTTGCTAGTAAGTTATATAACTTAACTACCTCATATTTTTTAACTCATGTCTAGATTTTTGTAAAAGGCTTTTTTTTTCTAAAACTCTTTTGTACATACGAAAAAAATTAAATACTGATTATAATTAAATACCGGGTACTTTTGCTAGTTAATAGTAAAAAACAAAGTTGGGTTATTATTAATCGTTAAATTAAATGTTTTTGCTTATTATTGTTATTTACTTTGCTGTAAAAACATAATTCAATCAATAAAACTATATACAAATTACATATTTAGAAAGATTATTTTCTTTTCTTTCTAACCAAATAAACATTTCTAAGATTAGACCGGTGATACACGAGAAATTCAGAGCTGAAACAATTAGGGCATAAATTTGTCAACTTCAAATTACCAGCAGCAGTACCATTTTACTGTTGATACAGGCAGCATCCAGCGGAATCTTTTTTATATTAGCAGCAGCAACTATACCACGATTATCGCAAATCATTTAATTTTTGTTTAATTAATTATATCCCTTAATCAGTAAAAAATCAATAACCAAATTTAGCGTGTTTCTTAGTTAGACAGATATTAATGTGTGTGCAAGATTTCAAATTCGAGTGACCTCCTGATTTGGAGTTATACGTCGACACGTATATACCAAACTTCCTTTTATATAGATATATATATATATATACATATATTTATTTATTTTTACAACATACTGTCAGATTCACTTCCATTGTTTTCAACTTACATATATATATATATATATATATATATATATATATATATATATATATATATATACTCATGTTCCTTAATTGTATGAACATTATCATCTTCTAAACACCCTCTGGTTAAAAATGAGACCATCTAAATTATCCAAGATGAAATGCAAAATGTAAATCCTGATTATCTGGTGTTGCTCATCTCCGAAATTCTTATTTCTTATGTGTGTTCTCACCTCAGCTAAATAATGGACCTTTCCATTTTTATTACAAAGAAAGAAAGGGAGGAAAACGGTCATGTAAAACCACCTTTCAAAATTTGACTGAAAAACATGCATAGAGTGAATATAGCAACATTAATGATGGCAGCAAACCCGTGTTCAAGTATTGCCATTGCTTGATAAAAAAATAAAAATAATAAAAATAAAAGTTCAACAGTTCAAAGAATATAACGGTGAGCTTCAAAAAGTTCAACAATGAGCTGCACGAAAGTGGCTCTTTAGTCCTGTCAAAGTTTTGCACATCTTCCCACATTTACAGGTAATTCCAGGGAGCACAGGGTATTTTATTAGTCCATCCCGCCAATGCACAAATTGGTGACTGATCAGGCCAGCCTTGCTCATACATAGCCTTCCACACTGGTCACATAGTAGACCGATTTGAAGCCCTTGCTGTATACGGTTGGTCTCAAACTTTTTTTGTGCTCTCCTGTAAAGCTCTTCTCTACTGCCCACGGTCCAGAGCCTTACTCTCCCAGGTCTTCTCATCGATGTTACATTTTTTCAAGGTCGACCTCAGGCAATCCTTAGAAGCACGTGGTGTAATGGTCACCATCGTAATTTGCAATTAAATAAAAAACTGACCCGTCTCTTACTTTACATTCTGCCTGTTACTTTCACCCTCTCTATGTATATCTTGATTACCTCCTCGTTATATATGTTAGTTTCTCCGTGAGCGTAGAGAGAGAGAGAGAGAGAGATTGGAGAGATATGAAACGTATTTTATGTTACGTTTCAGCTTCAGTTTCAGAAATCTTCTGTCGAAGAGATTTTATCTCGAAAAATTAAAATAAGAATAAATTACAGGTTAACAAACGGCACCATAGTTACCTTATTTTTCTTTACACTTGCATTGTGATAGCCTTCAAAACCAACCAACAAACCATATATATATATATATATATATATATATATATAATCAACTTGCTTTCTACTGTTTAGTTTAATGACACGAAAATTATACTAAATTATTCCTTACTTTTAGGATTGAACAAAAAATCTGTTTTAATTGGTTCTAATTAGTCGTAAAAAACGACCAATCTCTTACTTTACTCTGTGTCTATCTCTTTCTTCCCCTCTATGTATCTCTTGACTACCTTCTCGTTATATAATGTAAGTTTCTCTGGAGAGTAGAGAGAGAGAGAGAGAAAAAAAATTTGAAATCTATTTCTATGCTAAATTTCACGACCAGCAACCCGTAGCTTAAATTAGGTCAAACATTTCCTTTCTTAGAAAGCTAAAATGATTTTAAGGTTTCGTCCGGCCGTATTTATTTATTTAAAAAAAAATTATTCGCTTTGCCAACTTCCTTTTCCTTAATCTCAATTATCTACCCAGAGCTGAATGGGTGACCCAATGGTTCACGTTTTGTCTATATATATATATATATATATATATATATATACTAGCAAATATATGCACCCTCTGGGTGCAAGTATTTAAGTTTTAATATAATAAAATATCATGTTAAATTATAAAGGCTAATGAAACTGAATAAGAATTCAGATAAAAATATTTGGAACAGAGGGGGTATGATTGAAAAATAGAACAGCTTTGAAACTTACTCTTCCATCATTTTCCCTTACTCCCGTCTTTCATTGGTAAATTTTCCTAATTTAACTATTTCGTTAAAATAGGAAGTAAAGAATAATATTACAGTTATTTCTTCTTGTTAATCGATTTCTTTTAAGATTTATCCCCGAGATTTTTGCTCATATTCAATAAGATAAAACCAAACAATTAGAAATCAATAATACTAAGCATATATTTATTAAAATAAAATTTTAATATCAATATGCAAATTAGCCTTCCAATTCACACTGTAAACCGCTATTTTGTTGTATATATAAATACAATTGCATGTTATTAGTATGTAGATATGGTCAACAGTCTTAATGATGTAAAACAATTTTATTAATAATTGAGGTTTAAATAAAAATAAAATCATAGAGAATGTGATGTAAATAACAAAGGGAATTGTGACTTGAATAGTAATATAGTTTCGGTTACAGACATACAAACCCACAATCTCCATTATAATAAGATATATATATATATATATCTTATTATAATGGAGATTGTGTGTTTTTCTGTCTGTAACCGAAACTATATTCCTACTCAAGTCACAATTCTCTTAGTTATTGACATCACATTCTCAATGATTTTATTTTTATCTAAACCTCAATTATTAATAAAATTGTTTACATTATTAATACTGTTAACTATGTCTACATACTGACAATATGCAATTATATTTATATATACAACAAAATAGCGGTTTACAGTGTGAACGGGAAGGCTAATTTGCATATTAATATTAAAAAATCGAATTTAATAAATATATGCTTAGTATTATTGATTTTTAACTGTTTGGTTTTATTTTAATGAATATAAGCAAAAATCTCTTCAATGAATCTTAAATGAAATCCATTAACAAGATAAAATAACTGTCATTTTATTCTTAACTTCCTCTTATAACTAAATACTTAAATTAGAAAAAATAACAATGAAAGACGAGAATGATGGAAGAGTAAGTTTCAGTTGTTCCATTTTTTATTATACTCCCTCTGTTTCAAATCTTTTATTACACTCCCTCTGTTTCAAATCTTTTTATCTGTATTCTTATTTAGTTTCATTAGCCTTTCTAATTTAATACAATATTTTATTACATTAAAACTTAAATACTTGCACCCGGAGGGTGCATATATTTGCTAGTATATATATATATATATATATATATGAGACTGACACAATATTATTTTTGTAATAACTGGACTATATCTGCCAGTCCATTTTTTCCCAGTTCATGCTGTAAACTAGGTTGATTGTCCCAGATTGTAGTCAATGAAACCCCTGGGAGAAAACATCTTTCTCAGACTCTAAGAGTACGCGATGATCGCCTACCTAGCAGGTAGGCATAAGGAAGGGGGGGGGTAGTGACAAGTGCGTGATGATATTAAGAGAACAAATTGGTAAAAAAAAAGAAGAAATAGTTAGGTGAGAAAAGAACTGTCTGGGTTGCTAAAAGAAGAAACATTCATTGTAATACTAAGACGAAAACTGGTGCCTTTGGTAGGTAAAATAAACGAATAAACAAACAAAAAAAATAAATGTCCCTGCCAAGAACAACCGCATCACTCTTCCACCCCCACCCCACCCGCCGGGAATAGGAAACTCTTGTTGTCTGAAGTTGTTTCACCAGGTTTTGCTAAAAATAAAATTAAGGAGTGAAAAAGAAAGGAAAGAAGCCGACACGGAAAAGAGAGCCAAAAGGAAGGAGAGACAACAGCAACTCCAGCAAGCATCACTGTTTGTTTGCAGTCACTGCTCCAGAGACTGTCATTCAAAAATTGGTCTGTTCAGCCACTCACGCAGTTGCAGATAAAAAGAAAAAAAGAGAGCCAAAAGCAACTCCAGCAAGCATCACTGTTTGTTTGCAGTCACTGCACCAGAGACTGCATTCAAAAATTGGTCTGTTCAACCACTCACGCAGTTGCAGATAAAAAAAAAGAAAAGAAAAGAGAGCCAAAAGGAAGGAGAGACAACAGCAACTCCAGCAAGCATCACTGTTTGTTTGCAGTCACTGCTCCAGAGACTGCCATTCAAAAATTGGTCTGTTCAGCCACTCACGCAGTTGCAGATAAAATAAAGAAAGAAAAGAGAGCCAAAAGGAAGGAGAGACAACAGCAACTCCAGCAAGCATCACGTTTGTTTGCAGTCACTGCTCCAGAGATTGCCATTCAAAATTGGTCTGTTCAGCCACTCACGCAGTTGCAGATAAAAAAAAAGAAAAGAAAAGAGAGCCAAAAGGAAGGAGAGACAACAGCAACTCCAGCAAGCATCACTGTTTGTTTGCAGTCACTGCACCAGAGACTGCCATTCAAAAATTGGTCTGTTCAACCACTCACGCAGTTGCAGATAAAAGAAAAAAAAGAAAAGAGAGCCAAAAGGAAGAGAGACAACAGCAACTCCACAAGCATCACTGTTTGTTTGCAGTCACTGCTCCAGAGACTGTCATTCAAAAATTGGTCTGTTCAACTACTCACACAGTTGCAGATAATACAAAAATGGACACTAAGCCATCGTCTTTAGTATACGGAAGGATATCACCAAACTGGAAACCATATAATTGTTTGCCAAAAAGTATTTGATAATAAACAATAGACAGATGATTGATCATATGGAAATCTGATCTCACTGATAAGGTAAAGAGAAAATTCCCTAGTACTTTCTATTTCAGTCGATATACTCTCCGGCCTTCCTCTTGTCTTGTAGCCTTTAGAAGAAACTAGAAAACTTTTTGTATTATTACTAGCAGGACCTGTGGATATACCACAGTATGATAATCTAATTATTACAACATTTGATACGTTTACTTAAGAGCTATTGCTAAACACTTCAGTATGTTAAAAGTATTATAATCTTCATTTGATACTCTCTCAATATAGTGTATATACACATGTCTGTGTGTGTATATATATATATATATATATATATATATATATATAATGTATATATTATTATTATTATTATTATTATTATTATACTAGAGCCGAGCAAATCAACTTTTGTCTGCTCAAGGCTTGTTTACTATTTAGCTTAATGACACGAAAATTATTCTAAATTATTCCTTACTTTTAGGATTGAGTTATGTTTGAAAAAATCCGTATTAATTGGTTCTAGTTAGTCGTAATTTGCAATTAAATCAAAAACTGACCCATCTCTTACCTTTGCATTCTGCCTATCACTTTCTTCCTCTCTGTGTATATCTTGATTACCTCCTCGTTATATATCTTAGTTTCTCTGAGAGAGAGAGAGAGAGAGAGAGAGAGAGAGAGAGAGAGAGTCTGAAATGTATTTGTGTGTTAAATTTCATTAGCATCAACCTGTAGCTTAAATTAGGTCAAACATTCCCTTTCTAAGAAATCTCACAAAATAATTTTAATGTAAGGTCCGGTAGTATTTATTTAAAAAGATAATTCGCTTTGCAAAATCACTTTTCCCTAATCTCAGTTATCTACCCAGAGCTCAATGGGTGACCCAACATATCACGTTTTGTCTATATACACAATGATGCTAATAGCTTTTTGATTTAGTGCGGCCAGTGACGCACATATTTACTTTGAAAGAGTCCCCAAGAAAATGCATTGGTCCCAACTAAAGCCGTCTAACTTCTACTTTGTAACCTATCCTGTGTAATTCGTTTCTAAGAAACGTTTAAAAGGTATTTACAGTTAGCTTGAAATGTGAGGGAAGAAAAAAAAAAAACACTGTGACGCATGGATATGATTTTACTGCGTCCTTTTAGATTTTTTTTGCGTCAGGTAATAAACAATAGACTCTTTCCCAAGAGTATTAGTGCTATGTGAAATGCCACTACTAGTACCACAACTGTTATTCTACAAGGATGGTTTTGGCATTAGATATTGTTTGATATGCCATTAGATAATGAAACCAACTCAAATCTCTATCAATAAAGACGTGTACCTATCATCTCTCTCTCTCTCTCTCTCTCTCTCTCTCTCTCTCTCTTTTATATATATATATATATATGGGTGTGTGTCGCAAGGGGAGCGTTAAAGCAGTAGACGGGCTTCAAATCAGACAACTATGTGAACAACGCGGAAGGCCGTGTCTGAGCAGAACTGGTCTGATGAGTCACCAAACTGTGCATCGCCGAAATGGATCAATAAAATACCCTGTGCTTCCTGGAATAACTTGCGAATGTGGGAAGATGTGCTAGACTTTAGCTGGACTAAAAAGCCATATTCGCGCAGCTCACCGTTGAACTTTTTGTTCAAGCTCACCGTTGTATTCTTTAAACTTTTGAACTTTTTATCAAGCAATGGCAATACTCGAACACGAGTGCGTCCGGTGACGCACATATTTACTTTGAAAGAGTCCCCGAGAAAATGCATGGGTCCCAACTAAAGCCGTCTAACTTCTACTTTGTAACCTATCCTGTGTAATTCGTTTCTAAGAAACGTTTAAAAGGTATTTACAGTTAGCTTGAAATGGTGAGGGAAGAAAAAAGAAAAAAACACTGTGACGCATGGATATGATTTTACTGCGTCCGTTGTATTCTTTGAACTTTTGAACTTTTTATCAAGCAATGGCAATACTCGAACACAAGTTTGCTGCCATCACCCCCCCCACATATATATATATTTATATATATAGTCATCCACAGACACGTGTTTCAACTTATCAAGTCTCTTCAGTGTGGCTATACATTTGTAAGCTACCTACAGCCGGGATTGAAAGCCGATCTGTTCAGTATCAGTTCGTCACCTTAACCATCAGGCTGTCATCACCTACAGAATACGAAGGGGATTTTAACTTTTTTAATACACACATCGTTGTATGTAAAGGCCGTCATAGAGTGCTTCATCCCTTATATAGGAGAGCGATGCGTTTACGCTTTTGTGGTGTGTGTGTGTGTGTGTGTGCGTGCGAATGTTCAGTTGAACATTCGCTTAGATTACCGATCCGAAATGTAAAAATTTGAGATAGAATTGACGTCATTGCAAATGGGCACGAACCATTTGGCAAAGAACTAAATACCAACAGTTGAATTTTAGTCTGTCTAACATTTTCCAGCCAGAAATAATAAGAACATTACCTCATTTGTTATTCATTTATCTATATTTTTTATGTTTTTTTTTGTTTTGTTTGTTTTGTTATTTTGTCGGCTAATTTTTTTCTTTGGAATTAACAACTATTACCACCACCTTGTTCTCATGTATGGAACTCTAGCACACACACACACACACACACACACACACACACACACATGCACGCACGAAGGCGCTTGGTCTAATGGTTAGAGTCGTAGGAAATGGACCCGTCGACCCGAGTTCAATTCCTGGACGAAGCTGTTTGCATTTCACATGGCGCTAATACCTTCAGGAAAGGTATGAATCCAATTCTCCCTCCAGCTATGGGTAAGTAGCCGGGCAGACTGGACTCTTTAACCATGACTAGGTAATCAGTCTAGGAGAAGGAAAACTCTGAATTCAAACCTGTTAATAGAATGAGATTTGTACAGTTAAAAAAGGCGGCCAAGTGTCATTATAGTTAGCTTGAAATGGCGGGAAAAGAAAAAGAAGAAAAAAAAAACCCCCACCCCACCCCCAAATACAGGGGTATTTAGAGCAGTGTCGATCAATACCCGAATTAGACCAGAAATTCTATCATGGTGTTGACAGTGGAAATTTCCCGTAAAGAAACGCTTACTTTCTGCGAATTAGTGGAGAACTCACATCCCTGAACTGTTACGGGTTGGTTGTGTGGAATTTATCGGGATGTCTTAATGGCAAAAGTGCGTCCCTGGGACACATGGATACGATTCTACTGGGTCCTTTTAGATTTTTATGCGTTAGGGACGCAGGATGCGTGCTTACCAGCATCTCTGTAGATCAATGTTTTTCCAAGAGTATTTGCATGAAGCGAAACGCAAATAGTGTTAGCCGGAACTTGAACACGGGCCGTCTATTCCATTCCAACAATAACCATTTACGCAACAGGAGCTTCTTCCTGATAATAACAATATCAGTAATATATATTGGCGCCACTTATTTCATGTTTCAGTGAACACTTACCTTTTTAGTTTATAAACGCATCGTTTTTATTTTGCGTTTTACCCCCGAGATATCTTGAAGAAGAATTTCTGGTGGCAAAGGTCCAAAACATTCTTTTATAAGAAAATTTCTTTAAAAAAATCTACTTCTTAAAATAAGAAAATAAATACGCACATCTGTGTATATTTAATGTAGGTATAATAGCAATATTAATGATATATTTACCCATAGCTGGAGGGAGAACAGATGGATTGATGCGTTACCCAAGGCCATTTTTGCGAAGTGAAATGCAAACAGCCTTGTACATGATTTGAATTCGAGTTCCTACGGCGTTATGCTAAGCCTACCCCTGATATATATATATGTATGTATATATAATCCAAAAGTCCAGAGAAGAAATCTTCCTTACGACACAAGAGTTTTATTTAAAAAAACCTGTCGCAGTTTGAGAGCTCAATGTGTGCTCTTAATGTTAGAGTCACAGAGCAAATATATAAGTAAAGAAATAACAAAAGACTTAGAGATTTAGCATTATAGTCTATTTCAGGGAGCTTAGACAAAGTGTCTAACTCTCCCGACTCATCAGATGCTAATGATGAATTCTTTAGTACTTTAAAGGCATTAAAGTAATAAAGAATGCCTTTTAAGTAATACAGATAATAATAAAGTAATAAATTAAATGCCTTTAAAGTAATAAAGAATTCATCATTAGCATCTGATGAGTCGGGAGAGTTAGACACTTTGTCTATGCTCCCTGAAATAGACTATAATGCTAAATCTCTAAGTCTTTTCTTATTTCTTTACTTATATATATCTTATTATAATGGAGATTGTGTGTTTTTCTGTCTGTAACCGAAACTATATTCCTACTCAAGTCACAATTCTCTTAGTTATTGACATCACATTCTCCATGATTTTATTTTTATCTAAACCTCAATTATTAATAAAATTGTCTTACATTATTAATACTGTTAACTATGTCTACATACTGACAACATGCAATTGTATTATATTATACAACAAAATAGCGGTTTACAGTGTGAACGGAAGGCTAATTTGCATATTAATATTAAAAAATCGAATTTAATAATTATGTGCTTGGTATTATTGATTTCTAACTGTTTGGTTTTATTTTAATGAATATAAGCAAAAATCTCTTCAATGAACATTAAATGAAATCCATTAACAAGATAAAGTAACTGTCATTTTATTATTTACTTCCTCTTTTAACTAAATACTTAAATTAGAAAAAATAACAATGAAAGACGAGAGTGATGGAAGAGTAAGTTTCAGTTGTTCCATTTTTTATTATACTCCCTCTGTTTCAAATCTTTTTATCTGTATTCTTATTTAGTTTCATTAGCCTTTCTAATTTAATACAATATTTTATTACATTAAAACTTAAGTACTTGCACCCGGAGGGTGCATATATTTTCTAGTATATATATATATATATATATATATATATATATAAGATACATCGAGAGATTTTTAATGCTAAGATTTTTCTCAATTTTCTTTCCATATTTAAATTGAATATAATCTTTTAAAAAATACAACATTACATATTGACAATGCCCCAATGATGGTTTAATATTAAAAAAAAAAAAAAAAAAAAAAACAAAACACACACACAAAACGATTAACGTTGACAAATACTTCAAACTATAATAAAATCATTATTTGAATACCTTGTTTTTTCATGTCATGTATCTTGAAATTCTCGCTTAGTATTGAGGATAAGCGGCTAATACGCAGTTTTGAAACCAATGGTAACAAACGCCGATTAATTGTATAGTATACCATAACAAATGAATATAGCTCTTACACCTGTAATCGAGCACTTTAGTTTCATTTCTCCAATAGAATATATATATATATATATATATATATATATATATATATATATATATATATATATCACCCATAAGTAAGTAAACCCCAACAATTTTTATAATAAGGTATTGTAGGAAGGAGCCTCACGAACCCGATATTTGCTCATGATTAATGAGATTATGAACCAGTCCTCATCCCATATAAGTAATAGTAAGCAAATTCGGCGGAGTGGCCTATGTTATATACCCCTTTAACATTGGGTATATATAATATATATATATATGAGAGAGAACTAGAGAGAGGGGGAGGAAAGAGAGAGAACTAGAGAGAGGGGGAGGGAAAGAGAGAGAACTAGAGAGAGAGAGAGAGAACTAGAGAGAGGGGAGGGGAAAGAGAGAGAACTAGAGAGAGGGGGAGGGAAAGAGAGAGAGAACTAGAGAGAGAGAGAGGGAAAGAGAGAGAACTAGAGAGAGAGGGGAGGGGAAAGAGAGAGAACTAGAGAGAGAGGGAGGAAAGAGAGAGAACTAGAGAGAGAGAGGGAGGGGAAGAGAGAGAACTAGAGAGAGAGGGAGAGGGGGAAAGAGAGAGAACTAGAGAAGAGGGAGGGGAAAGAGAGAGAACTAGAGAGAGAGGGGAGGGAAAGAGAGAGAACTAGAGAGAGAGGGAGGGGAAAGAGAGAGAACTAGAGAGAGAGGGGAGGGAAAGAGAGAGAACTAGAGAGAGAAGGGGAAGAGAGAGAACAGAGAGAGGCGGGGAAAGAGAACTAGAGAGAGAGAGGGGAGAGGAAAGAACTAAAAGAGGGGGAGAAGGGAAAGGGATAGAACTAGGGAGAGGGGAAAGGGATAGAACTAGGGAGAGGGGGAGAAGGGAAAGAGGTAGAGCAAGAGAAGAGAGAGAGAGAGAGAGAGAGAGGACAAAAGACCCAAGCGCTGACCTTGTGTGCTGAGTTGGTGAGGGCCGTATCGAATCCGGAACCTTGTGATTTCTATTGGGTACTCTCTCCTCGAAAATCCGAGCCAAACCCACCAGCGCACGTGTCACCCTTATTCTGGGGGTCAACGTACTCGCTCTCCAATTTCAATATCATATTAAAGAAAGAAAAATCTCTTTCTTTCTTTCTTTTTTTAAGCAGAAATTGCGCATTTGGATCAGAGGTGGGGGGGCGGGGGGGGGAGAGCAAAGAGGCTGAATCTGGTCTTCATCTTTCATATTGCAGGTGATTTTTATCAGCCAAGTCACAGATGTCAATAATTTAAATGTTTAATTAAGTGAAGATTAAAGTTTTTCTTTTTCTTTTTAAATTATTTGGGCGTCGAAAATGTACATAACGTGCACAACTTTCTTTCATTTATTTATTTAAATTTCTTTTTCAAATCTCCTTCTCTCTCTCTCTCATTCTCTTTCTTTCTTTCTCTGTCTCTATCTCTCTCTTTCATATTATTTATCTAAATTTTCTCTCTCTTTCTTTCTCTCTTTATTCCTCTCTTCTCTCTCTCTCTTTCTCTCTTTATTCCTCTCTCTCTCTCTCTCTCTCTCTCTCTCTCTCTCTCTCTCAAGTTAATACCGTCGATCCCAGGGGGCTATCCCCCCCAGGCAACACCAGCCCCCTTGACTTAAAGGGGCAGGGCTGGGTTTATTGCCCAGTGCCTGAGGCGCCCCCTTGAGGGTGAATGCCGAAGGGATCGACGCAATTTTTGTTCTTTCCCACCCATGAACTTCGGCTTGTGGGTGGGCCCACGTTAAAACGAGGCCTTGTGCCCAGCCCATACAAGTGGGGTATGAGGCAAATACCTGTGTATAAAGTTGAGTGTAAGGGACTTACGGGCATGCTGAAGAAGATATCTGGTATCTTAGGGTGATTTTCTTGGAGAGGATTTAAAGTCGCTGCCTCGTCGGAGCTGGTCCGGGTTCTTCTGTGATTTTGGTATTTCGCGCAAAAAATTCTGGGCTCATCACGTGATTGGTATATCCAATCACAGAAAGCCTCTCTCCTTTACTCAACTCCACACACAGGAATTACCATTTTACTGACCCAACAATTTGATTTCTGATTGGAGCAAAAATTCCACATTCTACTTGGAAATGTTTGACAGTGCAGGGTGTTTGACATGTTTCGCTCCGTGGTTGATCCTCCTGCTTAAGTATAAAGAGTGTGTGTAAGTCTTATATGGCCAATACGCAGTATTACTTCTTCCTCTCTGGATGTTCTATATCCCGGCTTCCATTATTCTACAATAATGGTGGACTTGATGGGGTTCGAACTCGCTCTCTTCTTTTATCTATATGATTGTCCAAATTCTATTGCCCTTATGACAAACCTCAACTCATTTTATCATACATGTGCTAGAGGGCGGTGGCTCAGGGTCTTAATGTCTTAGGCATGACGTTAAACTGTATCTAATGGTGAGATTCCAATTCTGAAGCTCTGGGGAATGTGAAGAACCCATTCATCGCCATTACTCCCAGCTCCACTCTGACCTAGAGTGGTAGTACCAGTTAGGGTCCCATCTATGGGTTAAATAGAAAACGTGTTTTAAAAATGAATTGAGTTTTTTTTTAATTGAGTTAGATAAAAATGTTGAATACCCATCAAGCCTGAATAGAACAAAATGTCTTCAGCATAAAATGACCCACCACGGGTTGACATGCCGTAAAACCCAACCAACCAACTTCTACTTGTAATGGCTTGTTGGACTGGGTTACTGTTAATTGCTCTACAGTATAAAGAAACTAGACACGAAACGACAGTACTCCAAGGTTTGAAGTATGGAGTTAACCACGAGTGTGGCAGACAGGCTGAGAGTTAAAGAAATAACCAAACAACTAGAAATAGGAATAAAGGACGTGTATTACAGAATAACAAAAGGATTGCAGACTTTAGTTCGTCTGCACAAATATAATTTGTAATAAACTTATCTGAGTCCTGAGATAGGGTATTATCGGAGCCCTTGCTACGGCCTTCTAATAGTTCGGATATGATAGACATTCTGTTTGATGTCCGACTCCGATTCTGGTTGTTGAGGAAGAGGAGCGACCCTAATTTAGGTCTGTCCCCAGTGATAGCTGGATCAGAAGAGAGGCATGAGTTTGCTTATTTGGCTTTGCCGCCAAAGTATGCTGGCTCGTGATTGGTTGGTTTGAAACAGAGGCTCGCAGACAAGGAACGGTAACCCCCATACCCCATAATTCTCAATAACAGCAGGCGGTATTTTTATGATACCGGGGAGAACGAATGAGGTTTTCCTTTTGTGTGTGTGTCCATCGTTTCTGTGGATATATCTTCAGATACGTTTATTTCTAATGTTTGACTTCGTGGGGTACGAACTCGCTTTCTTGTTTTATCAGACTCGGCAACAACATATCGCTCTGTGGGGTAAGTAAGTAAAGTAAAGTCATAGGGGTGGCCTAAAGTCGGTATCAGCCAGACAGTGAGTCTATCCCCTTTTCACTTGTGCTAGACCTAGGAGATTGTTTTTTAGTGTCTGGGGTGGAGCGCCACACATACCATCAGCTCTTCACTTTACCGCACAGATTCCTGTGCTACTCATACGCTGAGTTGGCGAGGACCGGTATCGAACCAGGAACCTTGCGAATCCTAGTCAAAAATAGGCTAATCTTGCAAATTAAAACGGAAAACTTTTTTGGTGGTGCCCCATGACAGTTTAACTTACGGTTTAGGGATTTGGGGATTAAGGTTGTTTTTAATTATGTATTGCTTAAAAAAACAACAACAAAAAACCCAAATTACTATACATTTAATTAACCATTGAAATTAATTATTGAACTCAACGGTAGACACATTAGTCTCGGTTGTTTGTGTTAGTATTGCAATGTATAATTTCAATTATACTTGGTTAAAAAAAAAAATTTTTCAACATTAAATGTATAGTAATTTGTTTGTTTTTTTGTTGTTTTGTTTTAAGCAATACGTAATTAAAAACAACCTTAATCCCCAAACCCCTAAACCGTAACCCAATTCGCAAAAAGTTAATTCATACACTGTTGTTAAACTGTCATGGAGCACCACCAAAAAAGTTTCCGTTTTAATTTTCCGACCAATTTGCAAGTAGAGTCCAAAAATAATGCATTCTGTGAGAAACGTAATCACTCCATCTTGATGTAATGGTTTGCTGGACTCGGTTCCTGTGACTCGCTCTACAGCAGGCGCCATACCTGGAAGAACAAATGAGGTTTTTCCCCTTGTGTGTGTGTGTGTGTCCATCATGTCTATGGATATATCTTCAGACACGTGTATTTACACACAAACAGACATTGCCAACATTATTTTGCCGACAAATTGGGAAATATCTCAAACGTCTCTCTTTCTGCGAAATTCTAGCCTCATTTCCGTGTTGCAAACGAACAGAGACTCCATTCCTAAATCTCGACTCTCTCTCTCGCTCTCTGTCTCTCTCTCTCTCTCTCTCTCGCTTTCTCTCCCTCTCCCTCTCTCTTTCTTTCTCTCTCTCTCTCTTTATTATTTATTTATTTTACTTCACTCCCTTATCACAAATTCTAACCTCTCGAGAGCAGAAGAGTAAAAAAGTAAATAAATAAAAAAAATAAAAACACACACATATACGTACATTTAAGCGGTTTTCACAGTCGTAAAAAAGAAAAAAAAATATACTAAGTAAAGTCTTTCTTCCTTTTCCTACCATCTTATTTTTTCTCTCCTTCTTCTTCTTCTTCTTCTTCTTCTTCTTCTTCTTCTCTCGTCGCTTTTTTGCGTACATCTTCCTACTCCCTGCGTAAAGGGATGCGAACGAAATGATCAGATCTTTGGAATGTATCTGGGACCTATCCGGCCAAGAGTCAAAAATAAATAAAAAAAAGAATAAAATAAAAAACCCTTCCTCCCACTTTTGTTAGTAGTTAACAATAACTATTCCTAGCCAACAATAGGGACTGAAACCCTCCCGGTAATATTGGCAAACCTACAAATTCTTAATTCTTTTTTTCCGCTTGTAAGAAAATAAGAATTGACTTTTTAGCAGTCAGTCAGTAAGTGTGAGTGAGTCACGCTGATGTGTTACGTAGCTAATGTTATTGTTCCTACTTACCAGTACCAATTGTCGACAAAGGGGAAGTTTTTATATTTGAAAAGAGAAAGGAAAAAGAAAAAAATGAACGCGATTTAATTGTACATAACAAACAACAGAACAAAGAAAGAAAAAAAAAAAAAAACGATGTTTTACCAAAAGGTAAGTTTACTTATTCAATCAAGTTTATTTTATAAAGGGTAATTTATGAGGAAGTGTGTCCCGGTCTCCTGCCTCAAAAATTGCTACCCGGTGACTATCAAAATAACAACTCCAGCTCAGTCTATTCAAAACTATCCATCCATCTATCTATCTATCTATCTATCTCAATTTGTTCATATTTATTTATCTATATTACTTTAAATACTAAGATTTTTTTTTAAATTCATGTTTTTTAATGTCTTCTTTTTAGTTTAAATAAATTACCTAAAGGGTAATTTATGAGGAAGTGCGTCCCGGTCTCCTGCCTCAAAAATTGCTACCCGGTGACTATCAAAATAACAACCCCAGCTCGTCGTAATTCTTGTTTATTTATCGTAATTTGTCGTAATTCTTGTTTAGATATGAAGATGGATATATAGTTTGGAATAGACTGAGATAGATAGATAGATAAACAAAATAATATACATAGATATGAACAAATGGAGATAGATATTTTCGACAAGTTGCATCTTTTTTGTCGTAATTCTTGTTTATTTAAATTAAAAAGAAGACATTAAACAAACATGAATAAAAAAATCTTACTATTTAAAGTAATATAGATAAATATGAACAAATTGAGATAGATAGATATGAAGATGAATAGTTTTGAATAGACTGAGCTGGGTCGTTATTTTAATAGTCACCGGGTAGCAATTTTTGAGACAGGAGACCGGGACGCACTTCCTCATAAATTACCTTAAGTTAATTAATTAATATCTATTAAGAAACATAATTAGTTAATATTCATTATTTACTAGAAGTGGCTACCCAGTATCGCCTGGGTAGATATTGGGGGGGGGATACAAATGTAAACAAATCAATATTGTATTGATTTGTTTACATTTGAGTTTTATAAATGCTGGACATTTTTAAGTAGAATTTTAAAGCTACGGCTAAACTTGCAAATTGGTCGGAAAATTAAATCAAAGTTTTTTGGTGGTCCCTCATGACAGTTTAACTACAGTCTATGAATGAACTTTTTGCGAATTGGGTGACGATTTAGGGGTTTGGGGATTAAGGTTGTTTTTAATTACGTATTGCTTAAAAAAAACTACCAAAAAAAAAAATTACTATACATTTAATGTTGAAAAATATTTTTTTTAAACCAAGTTTAATTGAAATTATACATTGCAATATTAACACAAACAACTGAGACTAATATGTCTACCGTTGGATTCAATAATTAATTTCAATGGTTAATTAAATGTATAGTAATTTTTTTTTTTAAGCAATACGTAATTAAAAACAACCTTAATCCCCAAACCCCTAAACCGTAACCCAATTCGCAAAAAGTTCATTCATAGACTGAAGTTGTTAAACTGTCATGGGGTACCACCAAAAAAGTTTCCGTTTTAATTTTCCGACCAATTTGCAAGTTTATCCAAAATTTTTATAAAGTTTATAAAGTTAATTAATATCTATTAAGAAACATAATTAGTTAATATTCATTATTTACTAGAAGCGGCTACCCAGTATCGCCTGGGTAGAGTGTGTGGGAGGGGAGGGAAAACTACAAATGTAAACAAATCAATATTGTATTGATTTGTTTACTTTCGAGTTTTACAAATGCTGGACATTCTTAAGTAGAATTTCAATGCTATTTCTATATGTATATTTTAATTTTTAAATATCTTTGAATATAAATCAAATCTTCATACCTTTTGCACAAAAAACAAGATCTGGTGATATTTAATGTATGTAATTTGGCTAAACTTGCAAATTGGTCGGAAAATTAAAACGGAAAGTTTTTTGGTGGTCCCCCATAACAGTTTAACTACAGTCTATGAATGAATTTTTGCGAATTGGGTTACGTTTTAGGGGTTAAGATTGTTTTTAATTACGTATTGCTTAACCCCCCCCCCAAATTACTATACATTTAATTAACCATTGAAATTAATTATTTAATCCAACAGTAGACACATTAGTCTCAGTTGTTTGTGTTAGTAATGCAATTATGATTTCAATTAAACTTGGTTTAAAAAAATATGTGCGTAATTAAAAACAACCTTAATCCCCAAACCCCTAAACCGTAACCCAATTCGCAAAAAGTTAATTCATAGACTGTAGTTAAACTGTTATGGGGGACCACAAAAAAAGTTTCCGTTTTAATTTTCCGACCAATTTGCAAGTATAGCCGTTAATTAATATCTATTAATTAACATAATTAGTTAATATTCATTAATATTAATATCTATTAATTAACATAATTAGTTAATATTCATTATTAACTAGAAGCGGCTACCCAGTATCGCCTGGGTAGAGTCGGTGTGGGGGGGACCAAAAATGCAAATGTAAACAAATCAATAATGTATTGATTTGTTTACATTTGAGTTTTATAAATGCTGGACATTTTTAAGTAGAATTTTAATGCTACTTTTATGTATGTTTTAATTTTTAAATATCTTCGAATATAAATCAAATTTTCATACCTTTTGCACAAAAGACAAGATCTGGTGATATTTAATGTATTTAAATTATATATTTATATCAAATATTTGTTTTATTTTCGTAGTTTCATCCGGACATACACACACATACACACTAACTGCCTTTTATATATGTACTAAAAGCGGCTACCCAGCATCGACTGGGTAGTGGGGGACAAAACCCCCGGTGGCTTGATTTGTTTACTTTTGAGATTTACAAATGCTGGTCAGTTTTGAGTAGAATTTCAATGCTATTTCTATGTATATTTTAATTTTTTGATATATTCGAATATAAAGCAAATCTTCATAACTTTTGCACAAAAGCAAGAACCGTTGATAAACATTTTCTGAACATATATATATATATATATATATATTGGAGGATATGTGCTTAATTGAAGTCATACCTAATTTTGAAAATTAATTAGTTAATAATTAATGAATTTTAGGCGGGCATATATTTTCAAATGTAACAAATCGAGAAAATGTCAATCCCTGAATGTACATTTCGACCTATTAGGTCTCCTCAGCAAGGTTATAGACATGGGAGCACACGGAGCAGTCTCCCATGTCTATAACCTTGCTGATGAGACCTAATAGATCGAAATGTACATTCAGGGATTGACATTTTCTCGATTTGTTTAGCCTTACATTTGAACATATATGCCCGCCTAAATTCATTAATTATTAACTAATTAATTTTCAAAATTAGGTATGACTTCAATTAAGCACATATCCTCCAAAAATTGTCGGCTAAAAGCCATATCAAATAAACACAGTGTTTATTTACGTACTCTCATATATATATATATATATATATATATATATATATATATATATATAATAGTATTTGATAATTTGCTTTTTGAAGCATTGTTAAGTAAAGTATATTATTATTTATATTTTTGCAATTACAATGCGTATATCGTATAAAATTCGATAATTATTAAAAATAATCATGACAAGCAAACTTGCCGAATAACGCGTGCGACGTGGAACACCGTACATATGTTTCAACCTTATTAAGTCTCATCAGCAGTGTATACCTACGATCTCCCTCTGACAGAGATCGAACCGGAGAACCAGCACGCAGAGGTTACACTGCTGATGAGACCTAATAAGGTTGAAACATCTGTACGGTGTTCCACACATCGCACGCGTTATTCGCCGAGTTTGCTTATCTTGATTATTTTTAATAATTGTCGAATTTTATACGATATACGCATTGTAATTGCCTTCAAAAATATAAATAATATATAATGTAAACATTTAACATAAAGATATTTATATGTGCACACGTAGGTAAAGTTGATAGTCACATAATATCCTTCTTTGTCAATGCACCTTATCCAATGTTTTTATTAAATACGCAAGTCGAATGTCATACAATGAAATATATACATATACATATGTACAAAACATCCATCAATTTCTTCACCCCATAATACATCCTGATGAAGGTTTCAATAAACCGAAACGTTTAAGCGTCGATAAATAAATTCATCTTAATTTTGGAACACTTCGTTTTTCAAATTTCTTAATATTGTCGGATTTATTTCCATATTTACTCCCATATATATATATATATATATATATATATATATATATATATGTGTGTGTGTGTGTGCACGCGTTAAATATTAGAGAATACAAAGCCTGATAACTTAATCTCGTAGATTATCACCTTGGAAAGAAAAGAAAAAAAAGTTCTCTAGTAGAAACTTGGTGAGGAGATGGGCGCCGCGATAAAATAACAATGAAGTCATGTGGTGTTATGTTTAGAGAGCAAGGTTAGCAGACTATTGTTAGCGACTTCGAATTTCACTGGGTGCTCAATACTGCTGGCCGTGTGTCAAACTAAACTTAGTAAATGGCACGATTATTGAAGGGCTCCAAAGTTGTTGTTTTTTTTTCCTTCTATTTACTTACTTATTTATTTATTTATCTAGATAAGAAATGGATCATTATGAATTTTACTAGTATAAACCTTAGGTACCACCAATTTTCCCTGTGAAATTTACCCCCCCCCTATATTTAACAATGAAACTTACATAAAGGTTAATATTATCCTGAATATTTTTTTATCCATTCGAAAGAAGAAACATTAAACAAACTCCTGATGATTTTTAAAGTTTTTTTCATCTCATAGAAATAATGAAAATTAAAAAACGAAAAACAATGTTTACATTTTTGCACCGTTAAATCAATTGAAATTTAACGTAGCCAAAAAAAAAAAAAAACAAGTTATGACTGATCACATGACCTATTTTGGTGGTACCTTATAAACCTAATGACCGCGAGGAAAATGTTTTTTTGTACTTGCAATATATACCCCACCCCACCCCCGGGCGCAAGTAGTTTAGTTTTGGTGTAATAAAATATTATATTAAATTAGAAAGGCTAATGAAATTAAATAAGAATACAGATAAAAAGATTTGAAACAGGGGGGGGGGTATAATCGAAAAATAGAACAACTGAAACTCTTCCATCACTCTCGTCTTTCATTGCTAAATTTTCCTAATTTAACTACTTAGTTAAATTAGGAAGTAAAGAATGAAATGACAGTTATTTCTTCTTGTTAATGGATTTCTTTTAAGATTTGTCCCCGAGATGTTTGCTCATATTCATCTTAATGAATTTCGATAATTATTTATTTGGCTATTATCTTATAAAAGAAAAAATATACATCGATATTTTTTCTACTTAAAAAAAGGGGGGGGTGTACATTTTCAATCGAGTTTTTCTTCAAAAAGTATACTTTGATGCAATGAAATAAGGTTTGCATTAAGTAGATATTTATTTCTAGAATCCAAAAATATAACATTTTAAACTTAACATCCGATTTTTCACATTTTAAATGAATTTTATATATTAATTTTTCATAGCAAAAATACTAAATTAAAGTTTTGAAATAAAATAACTGATGCATTATAAAATTCATTAATTGTTAAATCAATACTGAAAATTTCATTAAAATCGGATAATTACCTAATTTTTGGTAAATTTTTTTCCATCCCAAATGTTACAGTAAAATTGTAAACAAGCACTTAAAACCATCGAAAAAGAGGCTGAATGGCGGATCGCGTCGAAATTGACCAAAACAAATCCCTTTAAATGTATTAAAAATAAACTGTATATGTAATGATATTTTTCTTTTTTTTAATGATGGTCATTATGTTACTACTTATCGATTTAGACAAAGTTTGACCTTAAATAATAGATTTAATTATTTTTAATTCGCTTTTAAAACTCGTAGAAGCTGGGGTTTTTTTTGCCAGTCCCTAGTATATTGTCTTTGGTTTATATTGGCTTTTTAAAAATTAGTTGAGACACACCCGTCACAGCTCCGTGGGAAAAGCAGTTCGCAAACAACTTCTCGAAGGTAATTAACATATATTCCACTGAGATTATTCTGGGGGTGAACGCCTTTCCAACAAAATCCACACCCTTCTTTCATAATGAGCTTCCTCTCTCTGGACGTTTCTGCCGATATACTCTCCGGAC
>CM042166.1:79350569-79383069 GCA_023376005.1 Doryteuthis pealeii
GAAGCTAATCTGTAAAAAGTGCTCGATACCTAAGTAGAGCCAAGTAATAAAGATAATCTACTGAGTCAGACGAACCTACTATTAGTTTCGCATAAAGCTCTTCAGGGCTAAAATCTGACTCTAACTAATAGTAGGTTCGTCTGACTCAGTAGATTATCTTTATATATATATATATATATATATATATATATATATATATAGTGTGAGATGGTCACTATTTCAGCTTTTGCTGGAATGGTGTACCAAAGGCAGTATTATTGGTAGAGTGCTCAATATAAAATAGAGCTGTTATATAATTATAGACATTTGAAACATCTTCACCTGATGATTGCATCGCATGAAACCAATATGGTTGTGATTGTTCCTTTGTCACCTAATAAATAGATATGTAAAACCTTTATATATTTATCTTATATATATATATATATATATATATATATATATAATTGACCCCCCTCTTGCAGAGGTGCAGTCAGTGTATTCTTCTGCTCCAACCGTACGGGTTGTGTAAATCACTAGATTATGTTCAACAAAATGTATTCCAACTCACTCCTGTCGGCTGGGGCGTTAAAATACATCGACTGCACCTCTGCAGAGGGGTAAGACTCCCCCAGATGGGACTTCCCGTTGGCCGTGGGTGGCGACCCATGATGCTTAAGGATGGAGTCTTAGTGGATGAGCTGTCCATGACCTGCAACACTCCACTTAGACCCTTATTTAGTCTAGACGGGCGGTCGAAGAGGCCCCCTCCGATCAATCGGCTGGTCATGTCAAACCCTAGCACCTATATGATTGGGTTTATGACGTTAAGGAACGAGTTAACAACGATATGAAATGCAACAGGTTTTTAATACAAATATGCACATTAAAAAGGGTACAACAAAGAGAAGAAAGTTCATAGTTTAGTTCGGACAAGCAACCCGAGGTTTAGTAAGAGTTCTTATAAAGTTAGCGGCACCTGTTCGTGAGGTATAGCCTAATATTACTTTAGTTCTCAGCTCCTTAAGGTCTTAGCCGTAGTCATTAGTTTAGTTGAGTTTGGGTAGTTTTTGGTTACAGCACCGTTCGATGTAAGCCGTAATTAATTGGCTGTGGTTTTTTTTTGGGTGGGGTTGGAAGAGGTGTTAACCCCTTAATGGTTACAACTAAAAAGAGGATGAATCGCCAATGTCATGGCTTTTTATAAAGTTCACCATGTGGCTATAATGTTAGGGATGGCTGCTGCTGCTGCTGCTGTGTGTCGGTGACACTCGACCACTGTCCCCTAGGGACTCAGGTCCCGGTGAAGACCGAAGATAATAACATAAAATTTCAGTACTACTTAGTTTTTATACGTATTTTTACGTATCTTATACGTATTTTATTCATTTAAAACTTAATTAATAATGTGACCAAGAAACCTTTGCGCGAAAAATAAGTGGACTCTTTTGGTGATTTTTATCTTAATAATTACGTAAAAATTATTGAGCCACCGTTTACATCCAACTTAAAAACCGCCCTGTCGGTGGGGCGTTAGAATGCACCGACTGCACCTCTGCAGAGGGGTAAGACTCCCCCAATGGGGCCACCTCTTGGCCGTGGTGGCGACCCGTGATGCTTAAGGATAGAACCCACATGGATGAGCAGTTCATGACTTGCAATACTCCACTTTGGCCCTATCTTGGGCTAGACGGGCGGTCGGAGAGGCCCCCTCCGATCAATCGGCTGGTCACGTCAAGCCCTAGCACCTATATGATTTTCCCAACCCTATTGCCCTTATGGCGAGCCCCAATCCCTTTTATCATATGGGTGCTAGAAGGCGGTGGCTGCGGGTCTGCATGTCCTGGGAATGACGTTGTAGCGTTAGTTTGTATTTGCCTGGTGGAGTTGTTTGCCCCTTTTAGTTTGCTGGTGCCCGCTAGGGTGCTATAGTATTTAAGCGCCGGGTTCAAACCCTTTCGGCCTCTTTTCCTGTTTCAGCAACTACGAGCCACATGGGGTAGATTTTATCTAACCCCTCTCGTTGGGGCTCCGCCCCCCTTACATTACTGTAAGTTCTTTACAGCATGGACTATCTCTAGTCTCATGTCTGTACTCTTGTATGTTATAATGTCCCATTCATGAATGTGTCTTTATCTTTATATATGTAACTCTTTTACTATGTACGTTGTATCTTCATATCCATGTGCTGTATATATTAAATGTTTTGTCTGTTAACCTTCGTCGGAGTTTTGTGTATTCAAAGTGTGTATAACTTTAAACCTTCCTTACAACGTTAAACTCTATCTGATGGTGAGGTTCCAGTTTTGGAGGTTTGGGGAATGTGGAGCACCCCATTCATCACCATTGCTCCCTGGTCCACTTTGACCCGGAGTGGTAGTACCTGTTAGGGTCCCATCTATGGGTTAAATAGAAAAATGTATTTATAAAAAAATTGTATTATCCATTAAGAATTGATTTATTTCAAAACTTTATCGGCATTGAATGACCCACTGAGGTTGATAGGCTGTAAAACAAAACAAACCAAACCAACTTTTAAAAAAACAAACAAACTAAGGCACTTACCCCCTAGGAAGCAAGCCCCCTGGGTAATTTAAAAACAAACAAGCAAACTATTCACTCCTAATCAGGGTGCCACGGGCGTTGAGTAATAAACCCAATTTTTTCAGAATTTACATCATGGGGGCAGGTGCTGCCTTAGGGGTGGTCTTTTGGATATAGACTGAGTAAATTGGTATCTATCGTGTCAAATTTGTGCTTGATGCAATGGGGTCTCGGTCGAACGTTCACCTGCGGAGGCCCTAAGCTATAAGAAATTTGAGGTCCTTCTTTAAAAGAATTTGGATAAATAAATAAAATTATAAAGAAAAATTATATATATATATATATATATATATATATATATATATATATAATTTTAAAAGTTGGGCGTTATTACGAAGCATTAAAATATATAAATGAATGAACTCGATATTATGGAGTATTGGACTCACTTATTTTTTTATTATTTTTTGTCATAAATTTTCAGGTTCGTTAGATACCCTTTATCAAATGAATGTTATTCCTGTTTAACGGCTTTTTTGTCTCTGTTGTTATCGACAGCAGCAGCGTCTGTGAAATATTTATAATAACGGAGAATTCCGATGTCTGCGTTCAATCCCTTCACGTGTGTTTGTAATTTTAGAATCCATTTAGTTTCTGATTGTTTTCTAGATTGCGTTGTTTAAAATGCATTTGAGGTGTGTAAGGTTGTGTGATAATGTGTTAAAATGAAGTGCTATTGTACTATGCGGGGATTTGAGATTTATAGTGGATTTGTGGTTATTTAGTCTTAGTCTAAAGGATGTTGATGTTTCTCCCACATATCCGCTATTTCTGCATTGTGTGCAGTATATATAATATATGATGCCAGCGCTATCGCATGTTAGGTGTGGCGGATGGATTTTCCTTTCATACATACATACATATATATATATATATATATATATATATATATATATGTGTGTGTGTGTGAAAGGAAAAATAAATAAAGGAAAGAAAATGTTGAATGGATAAAATTGATTTGATATGAGTTTACTAACACGTGCTTTGGCTAGGAGTTCATGTACACATGCATTCTATTTAAACTCGTGTTTGTAAACTCATATTAAATCAATTTTATCCATTCAACATTTTCTTTCCTTTATTTATTCATCCTTTCAACATGTCGTCGGATTCATTTTCATTTTCAACTTTATATATATATATATATATATATATATATATATACCTTTGATCAGATATAAATTTATTTCGGCATGTTTTCCTCTTTCAGTCTGATTTCCACCAATCCGAAGATTTCATAGCCGGTTTTATTGCTATGATTTTCCCGTCAATACAACCGAGAATAAGATAGGGACTGCCAAACTTGCCGTAAAATCTGTATTTTACAAAATAAATTTAACTCCCCCGATTGAAAATAATTTACTAAAAATCAGGGAATTATCCGATTTTAATGAAATGTTTAATGTTGATTCATAAATGAATGAATTTTATAATGCATCAGTTTTAGCGAGTGGGGGGGGGAGAGGGAAACGTTAGGGTAAGTGACTGGATTCAAAACAGAACGAATTAAAACAAAAGATACATACTGTTTAAAATTTCACTGAAATAGGAAAGTTAATATTTAAGATTATTGACCTTACTTTCATATATATATATATATCTTATTATAATGGAGATTGTGTGTTTTTCTGTCTGTAACCGAAAACTATATACTACTCAATACACAATTTCCTNTAGTTATTAACGACACATTCTCCATGATTGTATTTCTATTTAAACCTCAATTAATAATAAAACTGTTTACATTATTAATACTGTTGGCCTTACCTAAATACTAATAACATACATAATGCATAATATACAACAAAATAGCAGTTTTCAGAGTAACGTAAAGCTAATTTGCATATTGATATTAAAAAAACTGATTTTAATAAAAATGTGCTTGGTATTATTGATTTCTAATTGTTGGTTTTATCTTAATGAATATGAGTAAAAATCTCTTCATAAATCCTAAAAGAAATTCATTAACAAGAAGAAATAACTGTAATTTTATTCTTTACTTCTATTTTAACTAAATAGTTAAATTAGGAAAATTTAGCATTGAAAAACGAAGTGATGAAAAAGTTTCGTAGTTCTATTTTCCGATTATACCCCTCCGTTTCAAATCTTTTTATCTGATTCTTAATTAGTTTCATTAGCCTTTCTGGTTTAATCTTAATATTTTATTACATTAAACTTAAATACTTGCACCCGGAGGGTGCATATATTTGCTAGTATATAATAAGATAAATATATATATTAGGTACACTTCACCTGATGATTGCATCGCATGAAACCAATATGGTTGTGATTGTTCCTTTGTCACCTAATAAATAGATATGTAAAACCTTTATATATTTATCTTATATATTATATAACAGCTCTATTTTATATTGAGCACTCTACCAATTAATACTGCCTTTGGTACACCATTCCATCAAAAGCTGAAACAGTGACCATCTCACACTATATATAATATATATATATATATATATATATATATATATTATATATATATATAATATAAGTTTGTTGAACTGTACAGACAATTCTTGTCGGACAAGTTTTTGGTTGATCCTTTCTAATTTTCGGCATCTTTTTGTGTCGGGGTGGAACTGGTGTAACAGTCCACCAAAGGTTCGATACGAGCGCTTGGCAATACAGTTTGCCATCATCAGGTAGGAACGATGGTGGTTTCGTGTCTCGTTTTAACGAGAACGAGTAGTAGCAAGGAATTAGAACTACTGCATCGTTCGCTCAAGCCACTACCATTCTTACAACCTCCTACTACCAATTGTTATTACCTCCACTTCTAATTCCTTGCTACTACTCGTTCTCCTTAAAAACGAGACACGAAACCATACAATCGTTTCCTACCTGATGATGGCAAACTGTATTGCCGAAAGAGCTCGTATCGATACCTTTGGTGGACTGTTACACCAGTTCCACCCCGACACCAAAAAGTCTGTTCAGTTCAACAAAACTGTATTAAAGAAAAAAATGCTACCAAAATATACTTATATATATATATATATATATATATATATATATAACAAAACCGTTTTACAGTATGCATCCCAATTTCTCGGAAGACAACTGTGATAAATTCGACATAAGACTCCAGTCAAATGTTAGCTCCTAAGAGAAAAGCCTACCACCTTTTCTTTTAGTGACAAATAAACAATGGCGGAACTGGTACTTCCGGTTTCTTTAAACAGATATAATTCTAAAATATTTTCTATAACTTTTTACTCCTATGACAGTTTTCATATAATCTTTCAACAGCTTATTTTCGTTTTTTTAGCGACGGAAAACAAACATTTGTTTTTATCTGTTTATTTATCTATTTTTAGAAGACCATAAATTATTGCATTTTCCTTCTGGCTGGAATCGTACAAGAAGGGAAAAAACTAGAAGTAAAAATTTCTAATACAATATTTCTCTCTTCTTTCTTTCTCTCTCTTTCCCTCTTCTATCTCAATGCTAATTATGTCTCTCTCTATCTTCTACTTCAATTACTAATTCTCTCTTTCTCTCTCTCTCTCTCTCTCTCTCTCTCTCTACTTCAATTACTAATTCTCTCTTTCTCTCCCCCTCTCTCTCTCTCTTCTGCTTCAATTACTAATCTTTCTTTTCTCTCTCTCTCTCTCTCTCTCTTTCCCTCCTCTATCTCAATTACTAATTCTCTCTCTCTCTTTCTCTCCTCTCTCTCTCTCTCTTCTCTCTCTCTTCTCTCTCTTCTACTTCAATTACTAATTCTTCTCTCTCTCTCTCTCTCTCTCCTATCTCAATTACTAATTCTTTCTTTCTTTCTCTCTCTCTCTCTCCTATCTCAATTACTAATTCTTTCTCTCTCTTCTCTCTACTTCAATTACTAATTTCTCTCTCCCTCTCTCTCTCTCTCTCTCTCTCTCTCTCTCTCTCTCTCTACTTCAATTACTAATTCTTTCTTTCTTTGATTTAATTTGTTGGATGTGCGGTGGGAATGGTTAGAGTCTTAGGAAATGGACTCGTCGACCCGAGTTCAAATCCTGGACGAATCTCTGCGTTGAACTCAAGAGGTTGTTTACTACACTGGCTTGCACCATTTGGACACTAACGAAACGGACCTGTCGGCTTTGGAATACAGCGACTGCCCCTGTAGAGGAGTAAGACTGCCCTGTCGGTGAGGCTGTAGGATGCATCCACTGCACCCCTGTAGAGTAGTAAGACTGCCCTGTCGGTGAGGCTGTAGAATGCATCCTGCACCCCTGTAGAGTAGTAAGACTGCCTGTCGGTGAGGCTGTAGAATGCATCCACTGCACCCCTGTAGAGTAGTAAGACTGCCCTGTCGGCGAGGCTGTAGGATGCATCCACTGCACCCTGTAGAGTAGTAAGACTGCCCTGTCGGCGAGGCTGTAGGATGCATCCACTGCACCCTGTAGAGTAGTAAGACTGCCCTGTCGGTGAGGCTGTAGAATGCATCCACTGCACCCCTGTAGAGTAGTAAGACTGCCCTGTCGGTGAGGCTGTAGGATGCATCCACTGCACCCCTGTAGAGTAGTAAGACTGCCCTGTCGGCGAGGCTGTAGGATGCATCCACTGCACCCCTGTAGAGTAGTAAGACTGCCCTGTCGGTGAGGCTGTAGAATGCATCCACTGCACCCCTGTAGAGTAGTAAGACTGCCCTGTCGGTGAGGCTGTAGGATGCATCCACTGCACCCCTGTAGAGAGTAAGTCTGCCCTGTCGGTGAGGCTGTAGAATGCATCCACTGCACCCCTGTAGAGTAGTAAGACTGCCCTGTCGGCGAGGCTGTAGAATGGCTGCTGTAAGCTGTAATGCATCCACTGCACCCCTGTAGAGTAGTAGACTGCCCTGTCGATGAGGCTGTAGAATGCATCCACTGCACCCCTGTAGAGTAGTAAGACTGCCCTGTCGGTGAGGCTGTAGAATGCATCCACTGCACCCCTGTAGAGTAGTAAGACTGCCCTGTCGGTGAGGCTGTAGAATGCATCCACTGCACCCCTGTAGAGTAGTAAGACTGCCCTGTCGGTGAGGCTGTAGAATGCATCCACTGCACCCCTGTAGAGTAGTAAGACTGCCCTGTCGGGGCTGTAGAATGCATCCACTGCACCCCTGTAGAGGAGTAAGACTGCCCTGTCGGTGAGGCTGTAGAATACATCCACTGCACCCCTGTAGAGTAGTAAGACTGTCCTGTCGGCTGAAGCTGTAGAATACATCCACTGCACACCTGTCGACACTATAACGTTTCGTTATTTCAGACCTTCTTCGGGACACGAGCTGAGTTCTTGTATTGAAGGATTCAGTTCTCTTACTAATGTATGTATCTAGTCATGTCAAAAAATGACAAAGGGAGATAATAGATTTTTAAATTTCTTAATTTTAAAACAACTACCAAAGATCAGGGAATTGTCCGATTTTAATGAAATTTTGACAAAATTATTATTCAACGACTTAATTTTATAATGAATAGCTTATTTCATTATTTTTTTAAAATTGAAAAAAAAAATGTAGGGGGTTGATCTAAAAGATCAACCTTGAAGAAAAAATAATCCGGTTTCTAATTTTTACATTTATTGAAAGATGAACTCCTGAATAAAATATATGCAAATAAAAAAAATATAAATTCGATACCCGAAAAAATTAAAAATTAAAAAGTTATTTTCTTAAAACTCAAAAAATAATTTATGTAGAATGTTTTTTTTTTTTTTTTTTTTTTTGTAGTTTTAAAAACAATTTTTTTTTTTTTTGAATTGATGCCAAAAAAAACCCCCAACATTTTTCTGATTCAATTGGTCTATTTTTATTCACTTAAAAATTGAATCGTGAATTGAATGAACGTCTGGAACTATCCATGAGGCCTGAAAATGAGCATTCTGAACAGGCATGTAACGATACGGACATAAGAGAGGACTGAAAATGCTCTTAATACGTAAAATGCGATTCTAATGATATTATCTCTTGCGCACTATTCTGCATTTGTACCGAGGCTACTTTGGGACTTTCTGTAATCTAATACTATTAATACGTAAAATGCGATTCTAATGATATTATCTCTTGCGCGCTATTCTGCATTGGTACTACTTTCTAATGCTATTAATACGTAAAATGCGATTCTAATGATATTCTCTTGCGCACTATTCTGCATTGTACGAAATTATCATACAGTGGTATATCCACAGGTCCGGATAGTCTGCTGTATGTAGCTAGTATGAAAATGAAAGTTACATGTTTAACATGCGATTCTAATGATATTATCTCTTGCGCACTATTCTGCATTCGTACTTAGACTACTTTGGGACTTTCTGTAATCTAATGCTATTAATACGTAAACTGCGATTCTAATGATATTATCTCTTGCGCACTATTCTGCATTCGTACTAAGACTACTTGGGACTTTCTTTAATCTAATGCTCTTAATACGTAAAATGCGATTCTAATGATATTATCTCTTGCGCGCTATTCTGCATTGGTACCGAGACTACTTTGGACTTTCTGTAATCTAATGCTATTAATACGTAAAATGCGATTCTAATGATATTATCTCTTGCGCGCTATTCTGCACTACCTAGACTACTTTGGGACTTTCTTTAATCTAATGTTCTTAATACGTAAAATGCGATTCTAATGATATTATCTCTTGCGCGCTATTCTGCACTACTTTGGGACTTTCTGTAATCTATGCTATTAATACGTAAAATGCGATTCTAATGATATTATCTCTTGCGCGCTATTCTGCACTTATACCTAGACTACTTTGGGACTTTCTTTAATCTAATGTAATACGTAAAATGCGATTCTAATGATATTATCTCTTGCGCGCTATAACTGTAATCTAATGCGTAAAATGCGATTCTAATGCGCACTATTCTGCATTTGTACGAAATTATCATACAGTGGTATATCCACAGGTCCGGATAATGTAGCGGTATAGCGCTAAAACTGCGATTCTAATGATATTATCTCTTGCGCGCTATTCTGCTAGACTACTTTGGACTTTCTGTAATCCGTAAAATGCTCGTGCGCTTAATACGTAAAATGCGATTCTAATGCTTGCGCACTATTCTGCATTTGTACGAAATTATCATACAGTGGTATATCCACAGGTCCGGATAGTCTGCTGTATGTAGCTAGTATGAAAATGAAAGTTACATGTTTAACATGCTATAGTAAAATGCGATTCTAATGATATTATCTCTTGCGCGCTATTCTGCATTTGTACGAAATTATCATACTACAGGTTGATAACTTACAATGCTATAGTAAAATGCGATTCTAATGATATTATCTCTTGCGCGCTATTCTGCATACTAATTATGATGCTATAGTAAAATGCGATTCTAATGATATTATCTCTTGCGCGCTATTCTGCATTTGTACGAATTATCATACAGTGGTATATCCACAGGTCTTGATAGCCAGCTATAATTCCTCTTCTTTCCTTTTTTTTTTTCAATTAAAACGATACTTAACATTATCAGATGTATAAATAGCAAAGATATCTCCTTAATGTTTCGTAAACATAGCAGTAAATTGGTTATGATAACACAGATCCCAACCGTTTTATTTCCCCCGAGTGAAGATTTTCTTTTTAGTTTCCCATTCGCCCGCGTCATATATCGCCCACTAACAGAGATAGAATGCAGGAATTCGCAGATTCTACAGAAAGCAGAAAGTCTGTTAAATAGGTACCCCCAGAACATTCGATCCTTACCCACCCATTTTTTTTTTCTGCTGGTTGACTTCGACACCTTAAAAAACGAGAGCTAACAAGCTCCTACTGCGTACCAGTTCGCCATTATTATAAATTAGGTTCTCCCACGGATGAACTTCTACTACTACTACTGTTCCCCGAGGGTGGGGCAAGCAAAGGAAATATTTTAGATTACGGTTATGTCATGCTGACAGCACCGATTCTCGTCTGATCGTTGAAGTTAAGCAAGGAATAACCTGGTCAGTACTTACATGGGGGTGACCATTGCGGAATAGCAGTTACCATAAGCAATCCATGGCCTTGTACCATACAAAGAAAGAATAAAACCAAAATCACTAAGAGAACAGTGAAGAATAATCAAGCTAAGTTCCAATTACCGTGGAATTGGTAAGACACGGCAATAAGCGGTTGTAACTTAATACAAACCCGTTTTGTCGCAATTCTACTGCAGAATGACAGGGTGTTTATAAAACTCCACAATATCATAGAAACCAAGCAGCCAATCAGAACTCAAGGAATGGAATCACCCAAATGCATGAATGGATCATTCTTGATTTCTATAAAGACCAACTGTCTTGGACACTGCTTGAGTTGTGCTTAGCTAGTTGCTGTTATTCAAACCAACAATAGACTAACTGACTTCATACCCATCACACTCACTATGTATCGCAATTCTACTGCAGAATGACAGAGTATTTATAAAACATAATGTATGAATGGACCATTCTTGATTTCTATAAATACCAACTGTCTTGGACACTCCTTGAGTTGTGCTTAGCTAGTTGCTGTTATTCAAACCAACAGTAGACTAACTGACTCAATATGGCGCTGCGAACAGGATGGGATTGTATTAAGTTACAACCGCTTGTTGCCGTATCTTCCCAATTCGACGGTAATTGGAACTTAGTTTGATTATTCTGCAAACATAAGATTAAGTTTCCAATCAAGACACGATGACAGCATCTATTCTTGTCGGATCAATAAAGTTAAGCAATAAATAACCTGGTCAGTACTTACATGGAGTCGACCATTGAGGAATGTTATATGCATTTAAACTTTAAATAAACATCAGTAGATAATTTGTATTATTTAGATTATTTCGGACTGTTGTCCTCATCTTTATTGTTATATACACAACGTTTTGACCGATGTATCCTCCAACCTTATTCAGGTGTTTCTTGTCGTTAACCAGTTAGTCTAGTTAGAACTGTATTAACTCAACGCTTATATCCGTTGCGCCATGTGTCTAAGTGACGACGATCTGTCAGTTGTAGGTTCAATCCTGGCTACGGGCAAAAATAACATAGAATACTTAACATAGCTTAAGTCTAATACCTGTTCATGGTTAGCGGAATGAGAACAATCTACGCAGCCACTTAGACTAGATGATTCGGCATTCTCCATTTGTGGCGTGGGCTGGTGGCCCAGGTGTAGAGATTCCGCTATTCACTCTCTGGTCGCTGGTTCGATCTCTAGTGGCAGAGATCGTGGTATGCACTGGTGTCCAGTGCTCTGGATGTCGCACATGGTGTTTGCCGAGTTGTTTGGTCATGGTAATTTAATTCAATTATCAAATATATATATGTATGAGGTGAAAATAAGGAATGAAAGAACAAAACTCAGACAAAAATGTGTAGTATATTTCGCTGGAGATTTGACCTCAGCTTCTTCTGCTTTATTGAATTACTAGGGTCATACAAGTGTTTCACCCACAAAACTTACCCACATGTCTACTTCCCTCTTCTATAAAACACTTAGACGACGGACTCTCCTCCTAATACTCACGTGACCTTACTATATAACAGTATGTATGTATGTATGTGTGTGTGTGTGTGAGTGTATATATGTGGTCGTGTGATCAATTACTTTTTCCGCCCTGTCAGCTGGGGCGTTAGAATGCACAGACTGCACCTCTGCAGAGGGGTAAGACTCCCCCAATGGGGCCACCTGTTGGCCGTGGGTGGCGACCTGTGATACTTAAGGATAGAGCTCAGGTGGATGAGCAATTCATAAGATGCACTACTCCACTTTGGCCCTATCTTGGGCGGTCGGAGAGGCCCCCTCCGATCAATCGGCTGGTCACGTCAAGCCCTAGCACCTATATGATTTTCCCAACCCTATTGCCCTTATGGCAAGCCCCAACCCCTTTTTATCATATGGGTGCTAGAAGGCGGTGGCTGCGGGTCTACATGTCATGGGAATGACGTTAAACTCTATCTGATGGTGAGGTTCCAGTTTTGGAGGTTTGGGGAATGTGGAGCACCCCTCCATCACCATTGCTCCCTGGTCCACTCTGACCCGGAGTGGTAGTACCTGTTAGGGTCATATCTATGGGTTAAATAGAAAAATGTTTTTATTAAAAAAAAATTGTATTATCCATTAAGAATTGATTTATTTCAAAACTTTATCGGCATTAAATGACCCACTGAGGTTGATATGCCGTAAAACAAAACAAACAAACAAACAATTACTTTTTAAGTCGATTTCTTCACCTAAAAACAAGTGGTTGCTCATTACATGAAATACGTTTTTGAAAAAGTCGTATCTTACCGTCGTAAATTGTAATTACTAATTAATTGGATATTGTGTCACATGTTCTCTTGATTGCTCAGGTTCAAGGCGGCATCGTAATAAACTTACTTATTCTTAAATGAAGTTTGTCTATAGGTGGCTCTGTGGCGCAACGGTAGCGCGTCTGACTCCAGATCAGAAGGTTGCGTGTTCAAATCACGTCGGGGTCAAATCAAATTTTATTTTTTATTCAAAGTTAAGCAAATACACTTGAGGAAATATTTTTTATAAGTTTCTTCTCATACATATTGATTATTTTTGATTATGCAAAACACTTTTGGTATATCAGAATATATATTAGGTTTTATATATATATATATACTAGCAAATATATGCACCCTCCGGGTGCAAGTATTTAAGTTTTGATATAATAAAATATCATATTAAATTAGAAAGGCTAATTAAACTGAATAAGAATGCAGATAAAAAGATCTGCAACAGAGGGGGTATAATCGAAAAATAGAACAACTTTGAAACTAACTATTCCATCATTTTCCATTACTCTCCTCTTTCATTGGTAAATTTTCCTAATTTAACTATTTAGTTAAAATAGGAAGTAAAGGATAATATTACAGTTATTTCTTCTTGTAAATAAATTTCTTTTAAGATTTATCCACGAGATTTTTGTTTATATTTCTTAAGATAAAACCAAACAATTAGAAATCAATAATAGCAAGCACATATTTATTAAAATAAAATTTTAAATATCAATATGCAAATTAGCCTTCTCGTTCAAACTGTAAACCGCTATTTTGTTGTATATATAAATACAATTGCATGTTATTAGTACGTAGATATGATCAACAGTATTAATAATGTAAAACAATTTTTATTAATAACTTAAGGTTTAAAAGAATGAAATCATGGAGAATTTAACGTAAATAATTAAGGGAATTGTGACTTGAGTAGTAATATAGTTTCGGTTACAGACAGAAAAACACACAATCTCCATTATAATAATAATAATATATATATATATATATATATATATATGAGAAGAAAATATTTTAAAAATATAACAAACACAGGATGTTATGATCAAAGGAAACAATTTTATGTGTCAATACTTAAGTATTTCGGTATTATACCATCTTCAGGACACTGTCAAGGAATGTTTTTTGTGAGGGACCTGAAGATGGTATAATACCGAAATACTTAAGTATTGACACATAAAATTGTTTCCTTTGATCATAACATCCTGTGTTTGTTATATTTTTAAAATATTTTCTTCTCATATTGTCGGATTAATTTCCTCGCCATTTTTCCATATATATATATATACAGGGTGTTCGGGATAAATTTGACAGGTTCATAAGGAAAAAGAAAAAGTGCTTGGTAACTATAAAATTTAATGGATTGTAAAGAAATTCAACAGCCACGGAAATTACACTACTGTCAACAAGTTTCACTCAAAATAAGCGCCATTAGCGTCGATCACAGCATCAATCTTCTCCGGAACCTGGAGCAAGCTGATATTACAGTTTCCCTGGGAAAGGTCTCAAAAACTACCTTAATTCTGTCGATTAACTGGGTTTTTGTAGTACTGGCACTGCGATTGGTGTCTTTCTCAACAGCGCCACATACATAATAATCCATGGGGTTAAGATATGGGAAGTTCGGAGGCCAAACATTGGGACTGGTGTAGTCGTAAAAATTCGCCGACAACTATTTAAAAAAACTTTTCCCAGAGGTTTGACAGGGGGCCGAATCCTGCTGCCATACATATGGCCTACCATTGGCTACCCTTGTTATCCGGGACTTGACTACAGTGTTCTCCACGTAGGTATCTGAATCCAACCTGATACCTCATCGGAAAAGAACCAGATTGTTTGTGCTTCAACAGGATGTTTCACTTTGCTCAGAAATTTTTACGGGCGTTTTCTGGGAGCAATTGACCTCTGCGACGCTTTTATGAGTAGTAGCGAAGGTCTTCATTGAATGCAAGCATCATGGTAGAGGCTGAAACATTAAATTCACATGACAAAGCCCAAGTTTTAATACCAGGGCCCTCCAACACGTTTTTTCTGCAGATTTTCGAGTACGCAATCAGATCGTCTGTTATGTTGCTTTCTTCTAGCCACAATCTCGTAGTCTCCATTGCAATTCTCCAATTCATGCCTGATTGTTTTTACGGTGTTCAGGGAACATTGGGCAGCAACCATAATCTTCTTATTTTGATGGCCGGCGCAGATCATCATGATACAAGTTATTCTCTTCCATTCTATCTGTCATCACGTATATGAATGAAGAACGGTCCAAGTTTTTAAATGATGCGTAGTGTGCGTCAATACCTCCAACGTACGGAGAAAAATAACCAAATATAAATATGTCAAATTTATCCCGAACACACACACACTCTCTCTCTAACTCTGTCTCTGTCTCTCTCTCTTTCTCTCTCTCTCTTTATATATATATAATGTTGTATTTTAGGTGGTCTCAGTATGCTTCTCTCGGTATATATATTTTTAAAAATGTTTTTTTTTAAGTTGGGCGTTATTACGAAGCATTAAAAATATATAAATGAATGAACTCGATATTATGGAGTATTGGATTCACTTATTTTTAAATTATTTTTTGTCATAAATTTTCAGGTTCGTTAGATACCCTTTATCAATTCTAAAATTACAAACGCACGTGAAGGGATTGAACGCAGATATCGGAATTCTCCGTTATTACAAATATTTCACAGACGCTGCCACTGTCGATAACAACTGAGACAAGGAAGCCGTTAAACAGTAATAACATTCATTTGATAAAGGGTATCTAACGAACCTGAAAATTTATGACAAAAAATAATAAAAAAAATAAGTGAATCCAATACTCCATAATATCGAGTTCATTCATTTATACATTTTTAATGCTTCGTAATAACACCCAACTTAAAAAAAAACATTTTTTTAAATATATATATATATATATATATATATATATATATATAATTATAATACTAAAGCTGTGTTATTGTTCAAACTTATAAATTTAGCTGTACCAAAAACTTGTTTATATATATATATATATATATATATATATATATAGTTAGATAGACAGATATGAACAAGGCGTAGATCGATATATAGATAATTTTGGTGATTACCGATGACTTCAATATTGGTGTATGTATATTTACCCAACCCCTCGGCACGAAGGCAATTGTTAAGCGGAGTTCAACTGGTTTGAACCCATCAAGAATGAATAAAATAAAAACGTCTTCGTTATTAAATAACCCAACAAGGGTTGACATGTCATTAAACCCAACCAACCAACCAACCAATCGATCTATGGGTTAAATAGAAACAAATTTAGTTTGAAAAATCTTTTTTGAATACCCATCAAGCATGACTACAACAAAATGTCTTCTGCATAAAATAACCCAACAAGGGTTGAAATGCCGTAAAACTCAACAAATTAAACCAAACCTAAAAAGGAAATACGCTTTGTACTTCACGAGGTACCACCAATTTTCCCTGTGAAATTTACCCCCCCCCCTATATTTAACACAATAAAACTTACATAAATGTTAATATTATTTTGAAAATTTTTTTGTTCATTCGAGAGGAGAAGCATTAAACATACTCCTGATGATTTAAAAAAAAAAATTCAGCTTCCGGAAATAATGAAAATTATAAACGAAAACAATGTTTACGTTTTTGCACCGTTAAATCAACTGAAATTTAATTGTAGCCAAAAACAAGTTATGACTAGAGGCTTTTTAAAAAAATTCTATGAAAAATCAATTAATAGTCCGATTTCTACGAAAATTTCAATAATTACTTACCTTTTGATGAAAATATGTCTGAAATATTTTTTTTCTAAAATATATTAGGGGAAATATTTTTTTACGAGGTCTACCCCCCTATTTTATTTCATGAAATATGAAAAAATGAACTGGCAAAAAACGATTTTTACTTTTTTTCTATAAACATAAGAGTCTGAATAATTATATCAGAAGATTTTTATAAGTTTCGGCGCGAGAGCTTTTTAGTAAAAGAACTATGAATACAGAATACTGCTAAAAAATATCAACAAAGAAACTGACCGTGTCGTAAATAAACGGACTGCTTTACTTATTTTTCAAGATAACGATGAGTTATTTTTCCCCAATTGGATAATTTCATCTTTGAATTAACAGTTTTTCTTTGTAACAACTCTTTATGTTCGTTATTTCTTTTTTGCGAGATTTTTTTTTTAAGTTCAAAAATATTTACGTTTCTTTCTTCATTATGGCCTAAACTGATCACGTGACCTATTTTGGTGGTACCTACATTTCACCTTACCTAAATGAAAAAAAAAATGAGCAACATCTTTGCCTCTTCACGTAATTATTCCTTACATCAAAATTTATGATGTATCCTGTTTATGTACTAATCAGCTTCTTACGTTGCCATGGAACTAATTACCTACATATTGGATGACGCACCCTTATCATACATCAGAATCAAATAATTCCATTTGGTTTCAGTAATTGGTGGCTCCAATATCAGTTTAAAAAAAAAAAGCCGGTAAACTGTGGGGCATTTTTAAATGCTGGTTAAGGAAAAAATAACCCCTAGAATATAAATTCTGCGTTTCTAGGTATCACAGGTTATTTACACACACACACACACACACACACACACACAAACGCGCGCGCATATATATATATATATATATATATATATACCTTATTATAATAGAGATTGTGGATTTGTCTGTCTGTAACCGAAACTATATCACTACACAAGTTACAATTCCCTTAGTTATTTACATCACATTCTCCATGATTTTATTTTTATTTAAACCTCAATTATTATTAAAAACTATTTTACATTATTAAGACTGTGGACCATATCTACATATAACAGCATGCAATTGTATTTATATATACAACAAAATAGCGGATTACAGTGTGAACGGGAAGGCTAATTTGCATATTGATCTTAAACATTTCATTTTAATAAATATATGTTTAGTATTATTGATTTCTAATTATTTGGTTTTATCTTAATGAATATGAGCAAAAATCTCAGTGATAAATCTTAAAAGAAATCCATTAACAAGAAGAAATAAGTCATTTTATTCTTACTTCCTATTTTAACTGAATAGTTAAATTAGGAAAATTTACCAAAGAAAGAAGGGAGTAAGGGAAAAAGATGGAAGAGTTAGTTTGAAAGTTGTTCTATTTTTCAATCATACCCCCTCTGTTCCAAATCTTTTTATTTGCATTCTTATTCAGTTTCATTAGCCTTTCTAATTTAATATGATATTTTATTATATTAAAACTTAAATACTTGCACCCGGAGGGTGCATATATTTGCTAGTATATATAATGGATAGAAGTAACCTACTCGAGTTTCATCGCTTATTTATATTTTCAAAATATATTTGAAAATATAAATAAGCGTTCGTCTATAAAAGATAAGTCCCATTCCAACGGGCATGTATTGTACCAACTGAGATTAATCGAAAACTCGATTAATTCAACGGATGTAACCCTGAAGAATCAATCGATGAAACTCGAGTAGGTTATCTCTATCCATTATATAAATAAATTGTGCTCTACATTGTATTGAGCACTTTGTATTTGTTTTTTCTCAATCTTAACCTCTGGATACTGTGCGCTTCCAACGATCGTACTCATACCCACCGGTAAGCTACTACTCATACATTAACATATATATATATATATATATATATATATATTATAAAAAAGAAAGTCCGCAAAATGTATTATGTTTTTAGAAAAAATTTTTAATTCTTTTTGTCTTACATATGCGACACGTGTTTCAGATCTTCTGGTATCTTCTTCAGGCTTTGATCAATAGATAAAATATTTGAATACAAATACATTGATCAAAGCCTGAAGAAGATACCAGAAGATCTGAAACACGTGTCGCATATGTAAGATAAAAAGAATTTAAAATTTTTTTCTAAAAACATAATACATTTTGCGGACCTTCTTTTTTTTTTTTTTATAAAATATTGAATTTTCTCCCGTTGGAACCAGAACACCATTATATATATATATATATATATATATATATATATATATATATATATATATGAGAGGTATCCAAAACTTGGTAGTAAGGGATGATTCTATATGTGATTTCTAAGATACACTGTATTATTATTGTATGATCCAGTATGTACAAATACAGTGAATCTTTAAATCACTAAAAAGAGCTCAATGTATAATAAACTTTTTAGATTATATACAGAGCAATATTTATCTTTGAAAGGAAGAAAATTTTAAATATATTTCTCTATTTATATTTTATTACTTTTTATATAATTTTTTGTTTTATTCTTCTCTATACTTCATTCAATAGATTCATTCAATAGTTTAATTCATAGTTTAATTTTGTCTGACTACCATCCCCCCAAGAAGCCAGAACTCGAAAAGTATCCTTTTTTCTCATTTGACTTCCTGTCACCATGGTGACAGTCTTACAATGTATTTTTAACAAAAAAATTTATTTTTTTTTATTTTTTTGAGAAGTAAATTTTTCAGTTATGCAATTCAATTAACCTGATCTTCCATCTGATGAGACTGGATTTTGGGGAGCTATATTAAATCAACTTAGATTTATATAGGCCCCAATTTTGGTCGAAATAAATTTATTATGGAATTACGGTGTTGAGTTTTTCCTTCCTTTCTAAGATATATATATGTGTGTGTGTGTGTGTGTGTGTGTGTGTGTGTGTTTGGGCAGCATTCTTTCATTTATATATGTGGAATTAAACAAAAGGCAAGTCTCCTGTTTAACGATTTTATAGGTGATCTTTTCAAGCTTGCTGGCCAACTTTTTTATATTTGGAAATGTAAAAAAGTTGGCCAGAAAGCTCAAAAAGATCGTTCATAAAATTGTTAAGCCGGAGACGTGTCTTATGTTTATATATATATATATATATATATATATAAAGGATAGGAGGATTGGAGTAAATCCGACAGAATGTGGTAAAGAACAGAGGGAAAATGTGGACAAAAGAACAACACAAACAGGTAGATGTAGGAGATATATTTCGTCTTGCATTGAGCAGAACATCATCAGTCTTATATATATATATATATAATATATATATATATATTAGTTATCCTAAAACATTTTACAGTTTCAAGGGAAAATAGTTAAGTAAAGACTATAAAAGTATTATTGCTTTGTAACACAAAAAGACTTGTTTAATCAAGTGTTAAATTTCCTCATGTAAATGTCAATTTCCTTTAAATATTCTTCCCAAAATGCCAGAGTATTTGGTGTCTATTTTAATGCGATAATGGCGTTTCTTATCAAATGATTTAAATCGGATTGTAAATGAATCTGCGAGCGAAACAGGCGGCCATATTAAGAAGCGGGAAAGTTGTTTAGAAACAGAAGATTTTGGAATTGATTGTTTGGTTAAAACTTCCTGGCAGAAATCGACTGACAAAAGGGCGGGAAAAGAGGGAGAAAATAACGGGAAAGGGAGAATAAGGGCGGGAAGAATAAGGGCAGAGAAGAAGAAGAAATTGTAACAGGAAAGAGGCTGTGGAAATAGAGAAGAAATAAAGATGAAGAGAAATGAGTGTCCGGGGAAGGGGACAGATGAAGAATGAAGAAAATAACAAAAAAGAAGAAAAAAGAAGAAGAATGAAGAAAATAACAGAAAAGAAGAGGAAAGCAAAATATAACAAATAGGAAGAAAGAAAAAGAAGAATGAAAAAATGAAAACGAAGAAGAATGAAGAAAATAATAAAGAAGAAGAAGAAGAAGAAAGACGAATGAAAGAAATAACAAAAAAGAAGACGAATGAAGAAAATAACAAAAAAGAAGACGAATGAAGAAAATAACAGAAAAGAAGAAGAAGAAGAAGAAAAATAACAAAAAGAAGAAGAAGAAGAAGAATGGAAAAATAACGAAGAAGAAGAAGAATGGAAAAATAACGAAAAAGAAGAAAGACGAATGAAGAAAATAACAAAAAAGACAAGAAAGAAAGAAAAAGATAAAGAAAAATAAGAAGATAATTGAAAAAGAAGAAAGATCGATCGTAGAGAATATTGATGTCTACAAGTTCGATAAAAAGAAAATGAAAAAATCAAGGAAGTCCCCCCTCCAGAAAAGGAGAGAGAGAGAGAGAGAGAGAGAGAGAGAGAGAGTGGAACTGAAGGAGAAAAAGAGAAGAGAGAAAAGAAAAAGAATGACAAATAAAAAAGAAGAGAATATGGAAGAAGGAAAAGATGTATCAGAGTGAGAGAAAAAAGGAACGCAGCGAATAAAAGAAGAGAGAGAAGAAAAAGAGAAAAAAGAAGAAATATGTGGATGGAGGAGGAAGAAGAAGAAGAAGAGAAGAAGAAGAATGCCAAAGTGAAAAAGGAAAAGAATTGGAAGAAGAAGAAAATGAAAAAGGGGAGGAGAGAAAGAAAGAAAGAAGGATCGAGAAATTAGAATGTGAAAGAAAGAAACAAACAAACAAATATTGGCTTGAGGAGATATGGAAAAAAAAGCAAGAAAGAAAGAAATAAGGATTTTGAAGACAAGATGTGAAAGAAAGAAAGAAAGAAAGAAAGAAAGAAATGAATAAATGATGGATTAGGATAAAGAGATATGAAAGAAGAAAGAAAAGAAAGAAATATTGAGAAGACGGATATGAAAGAGAAAAAGAACGAAAGAAAGAAGGATAACAAAAAGACTATATGTTACCTAAAAGCGGAAATGAAAACAGACAAAAAAGATAAAGAAATAAAAATAAATAAAAAGTAACAAATGGCGATTTCATTGTTAATTCAAACATCTTGAACGTAAAAGATAAAAACAAAAATGGTTGAAGTGAAAAATGCACACCAGTTGGAAAATTTTAAGCTGTCTGCTGCTGAACAACAGAAGTTTTGGCGATAAGGAAGCTGGACGAAATATAAAAGGTTAGGGGGGGGAGATAGTGGTAGAGGAAGAAGAGAAAAAAAAAGATCCTTTTGAAGCGTTTTACTTTGGAGAATTAGCCTCGTTTCCATTTCTTCCTGTTTATGGTTTCCTTATTATATTATCGACTTTCTTCTTCGCATCTTCCTTCTCCTCCTTGAATCATCACTTCTTTTTCTTTTTCTTCATCACTTTCGTCATCATTTTCTTTTCCCCGCTTCATGCAGAAGATGAATTAATTTCTTTAGTGAGAAATGGAAATAGTTTTAGTTAAAGGGAAGAAAAACAATGGACGACCTTGGATAGCAAGAACATACGTACACACACACACACACACACACACTCTCTCTCTCTCTCTCTCTCTCTCTCTCTCTCTCTCTCTCTCTCTCTCTCTCTCTCTCTCCATATCTCTATCTATCTATTCATCTATCTAAGTATATTCATATCTATCTAAGTATATCCAAATCTACCTATCTAAGTATATCCAAATCTACCTATCTAAGTATATCCAAATCTACCTATCTAAGTATATCCAAATCTATCTAAGTATATCCATATCTATCTATCTATCTATCTATCTAAGTATATCCATATCTATCTGTCTATTCATATCTATCTAAGTCTATTCATATCTATCTATCTATCTATCTAAGTCTATTCATATCTATCTATCTATCCATCTGTCTATTCATATCTATCTATCTATCTATCCATCTAAGTCTATTCATATCTATCTATCTATCCATCTAAGTCTATTCATATCTATCTATCTATCTATCCATCTAAGTCTATTCATATCTAAGTCTATTCATATCTATCTAAGTATTCATATCTATCTATCTAAGTCTATTCATATCTATCTATCTATCTAAGTCTATTCATATCTATCTATCTATCTATCTAAGTCTATTCATATCTATCTATCTATCTAGTCTATTCATATCTATCTATCCATCTAAGTCTATTCCTATCTAAGTTTATTCATATCTATATATCTATCTATCCAAGTCTATTCATATCTATCTATCTAAGTCTATTCATATCTATCTATCTAAGTCTATTCATATCTATCTATCTATCTAAGTCTATTCTATCTATCTATCTATCTATCTATCTAAGTCTATTCATATCTATCTATCTATCTAAGTCTATTCATATCTATCTAAGTCTATTCATATCTATCTATCTAAGTCTATTCATATCAATCTATCTAAGTCTATTCATATCAATCTATCTAAATCTATTAATATCTATCTAAGTCTATTCATATCTAAGTATATTCATATCTATCTATTGTTACGCACGCACACTCGTTAGGGACGATCAGCGTACCTCAGCAACATGAAATAACAAAAAAAAAATGCAAAAGGTCCCAGATGTAAAAAAAAAATAAATAAATAAATAATACAAAACGGAATGGGATTCAAAACTTTTCTCTTTGCTCCCGTGAAAATGGTAGAAGACCGATGAATGGCAACAATACTGAATGACGAAGAACGACCAGGATTTCGGATAAACACAAGAACATTTATTAACATTTAATTACAATTTGTTTGTATAAAAAAAAAGGGGTAAAAGCATATATACAAATCTACACGTTATCAGGGGAGTAAAATGAATATATGATTCTTATTGTTAAATGAGTGGGCGAGCAATTGAACATATACATATATCAACCATATCAACATTACATAAAATATATGACAGACAATAGGAATTCACAGAATACAAAATGTGATATGTTTTTTTTTTGTGTTAACTCACGGTGACGTTGTAACTCGCAAGGAAGTCATTTTAGAAAAAAAAAATTAATCCTTTCTTTTTTTTATTCCTTTTTTTATCAAATTAAGTTTAAGTTTAATCTGTTTAAATATTGTAAATATTATATTGTGTTAGTCTAGTATTTAATTCTAAGGCTAACAGCAACAAATAAATGAATTATAACTTAGTTTAATTCTAACAATTTATAAGAGACAAATAAAACAATGAGTAGCAATATAAAGTCCTTCCTGTGTATAAAGTTGAGATTAATGGCCGCCCTGTCGTTTGGGGCGTTAGAATGCACCGACTGCACCTCAATAGGTAAGACTCCCTCAATGGGGCCACCTGTTGACCGTGGGTGGCGACCCGTGATGCTTAAGGATAGAGCCCAGGTGGATGAGCAGTTCATGACATGCAATACTCCACTTTGGCCCTATCTTGGGCTAGACGGTCGGTCGGAGAGCCCCCTCCGATCAATCGGCTGGTCACGTCAAGCTCTAGCACCTATATGATTTTCCCAACCCTATTGCCCTTATGGCAAGCTCTTTCCATCCAAAGTGGATTAGCTTTGATTCGTAGTAAAATGTCTTTAATTCTTCTGTCCGTCCATCTTCCGATCCAAGTATCGAATATTTGCAGAGCGAGAAATTTTCAAGTGCTGAACGTAGGGTGATTCTTTCAACTGTGTCTTGCCTTGTGCGATTTCTCGGCGCGAAAAGCTGTCTCAATCGTTGTCATAGCGACAATCCTGGGGTTAGGTGTACTCTTAGGGTCGCGGAGTCACAATTGAAATCCACATGCATACTTTCCCCATCACCTCAGGTGTGTGTGGGGGGAGTACAATTGCCTTCTAAGCACATAGGTGGTAGGAGGAATGTTAGCATTCCTTTGTAAAAAAATACAAGACCAGTTGAATCTTACTTCCTTTGCTCGCCCACACACTTTTGGGTTTTCTTTTCTTTTTATTTCTTTCTTTCAGATGAAGTTTTCTTATATTCTAGCATATGTATACTGGTTGATGTACCAGCGATATGTCACACTATCTAAGTCTATTCATATCTATCTAAGTCTATTCATATCTATCTATCTAAGTCTATTCATATCATTCTATCTATCTAAGTCTATTCATATCTATCTAAGTCTATTCATATCATTCTATCTATCTAAGTCTATTCATATCTATCTATCTATCTATCTATCTATCTATCTATCTATCTAAGTCTATTCATATCTATCTATCTATCTATCTAAGTCTATTCATATCTATCTATCTGTATCTAAGTCTATTCATATCTATCTATCTATGTCTATTCATATCTATCTATCTATCTATCTATCTATCTAAGTCTATTCACATCTCTCTCTCTCTCTCTCTCTCTCTCTCTCTCTCTCTTATATATATATGTATGTCTATTCATATCTATCTCTCTATCTAATTACTCTATTCATATCTATCTATCTCTATCTATCTAAGTCTATTCATATCTATCTCTCTATCTAATTACTCTATTCATATCTATCTATCTCTATCTATCTAAGTCTATTCATATCTATCTATCTATCTAAGTCTATTCATATCTCTCTCTCTCTCTCTCTCTCTCTCTCTCTCTCTCTCTCTCTCTCTCTCTTCTCTCTCTCTTATATATATATATATATATATGTATGTCTATTCATATCTATCTATCTATCTATCTATCTAATTACTCTATTCATATCTATCTATCTCTCTATCTATCTCACTCAGTCTTGTTCATATCTATCTCACTCAGTCTTGTTTATATTAGAACTGGCAGGGGCACCCGGCGTTGTCCGTTTATCATATCAAAATAACGCCACCCAGTAACGCACAAAATTGGCTCATCTTACAAATAAGATTACTGAATGTTTTTATTGGCATAAGAATCCTGACGTTTCCTTTGTTCAGTCCAAAGTTTGACGATAAGCACTATTCCTGGTTTTGCTGTCTGGTATCAGACAATTAGATTTGCCAAATCTTGAAAGACTGACATAAAGCTGACCATGTAAAAAAAAAAGAAGTTCAGTGATTTATATATTTATTTTATATCCTTGAGTTTTTCTTATCTATATATATATATATATATATATATATATATATATATATATATATGCGTGTGTGTGTAATTTGTGTGTTGAAATGAAAAAATAAAGGAAAGAAAATGTTGAATGGATAAAATGTTATTTTATTATACTGACACGTGTTTCGGCCAGGAGTTTATCCATGCATACATGTATTCTATTTATTATTATTTTAAATACAAAATAAGATAAAATAACAATAATAGAAAAACTACATACATTCTTTAGTATACAAAGAAATAGTGACCTTCGTCAGAGTAAATCCTTATTGTTTTAAATGAAATCGGTTGAAATACAGAGAATTTCCGAAATGTTCGAAAAAAGAACTTTTTGAAATCGCTTGAAGTGTTCTAACGCGATATATATATATATATATATAATGAGTCAGACGAACGTACTAAAAGTTTCGCTTAATGCTCTTCAGGGCTAAGATCTGACTAAAAAGACTAGGAGCAAACGCCTTAAATATAGTACTTACCACCGTGATTCAAATAAATCACTTAAATTAGCATAAACTAAAACGACCAATAGAAAAACAACAAAAACAAAGAACACTATTAAATCTATATTTTATTAATATATATTTAAATTAATTTTTATTTTTTATATTTTTATTTTTTTAAGTAAATTTGAATCTACTACATTTGTCCTAATAAAACCCTAAATAACGCTAATTATCACATATACAAAAAAGCACCCTGTCGTCATCTCAGCGCGAGGATTTACCAATAAGTTAAAAGAAAGGAAATGAATCCGACGGTATGAGTATATATAAAAAGATATGAAAACACCACAAAAAGCTGTTAAAGTGAAAATATTTTATAACTTAGCTGATATTGAACAATATTTCGATTTTATGAAAATCGTCATCAGAGCTTGTTTATAATCCGTGTTGTTAAGAGCGGAGACAAAAGTCATATGAGTTCAAAAAAAAAAAAAACTTTTTTTCTTTTTTGCAACGTCAAGGTTTTTGTTTTGAACTCATATGACTTTCGTTTCCGCTCTTAACAACACGGATTATAAACAAGCTCTGATGACGATTTTCATAAAATCGAAATATTGTTCAATATCAGCTAAGTTATAAAATATTTTCACTTTAACAGCTTTTTGTGGTGTTTTCATATCTTTTTATATATACTCATATATTATATATATATATATATATATATATATATATATATATGAGTATATATAAGATATATATATATATATATATATATATATATATATATATATATATATGTGTGTGTGTGCGCCAACGCTTCCGCACGAGCAGGATGCGACACAAGGTCAATTTCTTAAGTGGAGTTTAACAGGTTTGAATTCTCAGTTTTCCTTCTCCTAGACTGGTTACCAAGACATGGTTAAAGATCCCAATCCGCCCTGCTATTTATCTATAGCTGGAGGGAGAATAACGGGATGCATACCTTTCCCAAGAGTATTAGCGTAATGTGAAATGCAAACAGCTTCGACCAGGAATTGAACTCGGGTCGACGAGTCCATTTCCTACGACTCTAACCATTAGACCACGTGCCTCTGCATATAAGTAAATATTTACTGACATCCCACCATGTCAGTCGAACACAAAGATCATTATAGTAGGGAACTACGCACAAACCAAAGATCATGCGTGGCTAGTGTTTAATAATAATCCCATCGGCATTCCTCTTTTGAGCCGCCACAGGCATTATGCAATAAACCCATCCCTGTCCCTTTTAGATGAGAGGGCAGGTGCTGATTGGGGAAACACTCCTCCTGGGATCATGTTGATATTAATATCTTACCGGTCCAATTGTTAAAGCTACTGGACACACAGGGCCCGAACGCTGGATAAGTATATATTTCTTTATGTAGGTATAGATAAATGATATCGATATATATAATATATATATATATGTGTGTGTGTGTGTGTGTGTGTCTTTTAATATAGGACACACATCCCAAGTTCCCTTTTCTTTCATTATAGTCACTCATCTACAGAAAGCGATAAAGGAAAGGCATGGATTGTTATATATACACTAGACAAAACGTGACCCGTTGGGTCCCCCATTTAGTCACCCATTCAGCTCTGGGTAGATAATTGAGATTAGGGAAAAGGGAGTTAGCAAAGCGAATAAAATTAAAGAATAAATAAATACGGACAAAACTTTAAAATCATTTTATAAGCATTCTAAGAAATAGATTGTTTGAACAAATGTGTGTTTGTGGTAGAGATATGAGGAACACAAGGACAAAACTCAGACAAACGTATGTAGGATATATTTCGCTACAGCTTTGAGCTTAAAACGACTGATGATGCCGAGCTCAAAGCTGTAGCGAAATATATCCTATATACGTTTGTCTGAGTTTTGTCCTTGTGTTCCTCGTATCTCTACCACATTCTGTCGGATTTATTCCAATCCTCTTTCCTCATTATATATATATATATATATATATATATATATATAGGAAGAAATGATTTCTTTTCCATATAAAACGCCTACTTAATGATTTGCTTCCGTGTTGGCAGGAACTATTGTCCGTCCGTCTGGAAGATGAAGTCAGCATTCCCAGGAATTTATTCTTAGAAAAATAACGATTCCAGCAGACATTTCTCTGCTAAAATAATTCTTTGGTAACTGTAGACTTTTTATATAATAATAATAATAATAATAATAATAATAATAATAATAACGAAATTCTCCCATAAAGTCAATGGACAAAGTACTGTAAAAAAGGATTCAAAGTTATATTTACTTGAAGATACAAACTCCGACAAAGGTTTGATAAACAAAACATTTAATACGTATACAACACATGGATAAAAGGGTACATAATACATAGGTAAAACAAAGTTACATGTAGAAAGATAAAGACACATTCATGAATGGTACAAGATATACATAAAAGCCACAGCCATGAGACTAGGGATAGTCCATGCTGTGTGAATGACTTACAGTAATGTAAGGGGGGGCGAAGCCCCAACGAGAAGGGGTAGACCTTAACTAACCCATGTGTCTCGTAGTAACAGGAAAAGAGGAAGAAGCATTTGAACCAGCCGCTTAAATATAAAACGGCCCCCTAGCGGGAACCAGCGAACTAAACGGGCAGACAACTCCCCAGGCAAATACGAAACTAACGCTACAGTACTAAGACAAAAGAATATCCGAATGCAATGGAAACGGAAAACTTTGGAGCAAGATATGGGAAATGAAAGACCATAACAGAAAGGCTGAATGGATACATAGGATAAAAAAAAAAGGAACTGCAAGGACTCGAAGAATGACTCAAGGCAAGCACATACTTGGACTCACTAAGACCAACACTTAATAAAATACCAAAGTGTTATAGTGTATGCATAAACTAGAATCTGTTCTTGAGAATGAAGCACATAAAATTCTCCGGGGCTTTGAGATAAAGACGGATCACCTTATCCCAGCCAGAAGACCAGACCTAATATTGATTAACAAAAAAAAAAAAAGAACTTGTAAACTGGTAGATTTTGCAATACCAGCAGATCACAAGGAGAAGATGAAATAAAACGAAAAGATAGACTAATACCTGGACCTTGCCAGAGAATTGAAAAACAAAAAAACAAAAAAACAAACAAACAAACAAAAAACATAGAATATGAGGGTCAAAGTGATACCAATTGTAGTTGGTGCGCTTGGAACGGTTCCCAAAAGAATTGGGACCATCCAGACAACAGCATTGTTGAAATCAGCTAGAATACTCAGAAGAGTCCTGTAGACCTGAGGAGACTTGTTGTTACTCAGACTCCAGTGAAAGGTCATCAGCTTACGATGGTGCGAAAAACTCCCATAATAATAATAATAATAATGATATTAAATCTTATTATAATGGAGATTGTGTGTCTGTCTATCTGTAACCGAAACTATAGCAGTACCCAAATTACAATTTCCTTAGTTATTTACACCACATTCTCCATGGTTTCATTTTTATTTAAACCTCAATTATTAATAAAATTGTTTGACATTATTAATACTGTTGGCCTTATCTCCATACTAATAACATGAAATTGTATTTATATATACAAGAAAATAATGGTTTTACGAGTACCCAGTCTGAACGGAAAGCCTCCCCGTTTGCATATTGATCTTTAAAAAATGATTTTAATAAATGTGTTTGGTATTATAGATTTCTAATTGTTTGGTTTTATTCTTATTGAATATGAGCAAAATCTTGGTTATAGATCTTAAAAGAAATCTATTAACAAAGAAATAAACTATAATTTTATTCCTTACTTCCTATTAACTAAATAGTTAAATTAGGAAAATTTAGCAATAGAAAGACGGAGTAATGGAAAGTTAGTTTCAAAGTTGTTTGATTTTTCGATATCCTCCTCACGCGTCTGTTAAGATTAGTACGCTCTTTTTTGTATATGTGATAATTATCTATATTTATTAGGACAAANTGCTGTTGTTGTCATTATATGGATATGGATATAATATATATGTGTGTGTGTGCATCATATGTTGGTGTATGTAGTGTGCATATAATTTATTCATGATATGTAGTATGTGTGTGGTGAGTGGCGAATATTAGTGATATAATAAGTTATATAGTTTGTTATGTGTGTGTGTGCATGTAGATTTATATTATATATATCTGTGAATGTGTGGGTTGTGTGCTATGTATCATAGTATTAGTATTATTATTTGTGTGTTGTGTAGTGTGCCATTATACGTGAGTGTGTAGTTAATATAGCTATTTGTTTAGTATGTGTTGTTGTTGTTTGTGTAGTGTGTGTGTAGGTGTTGTGTGTGTGTGTGTTGTGTGATTTGCTTAAACCAAACAGTTAGAATCAATAATACCAGCACATATTTTTAATCAAATTTCTAATATCAATATGCAAATTAGCCTTCCGTTCACACTGTAAACTTCTATTTTAGTATATATAAATATAATTGCATGTTGTTAGTATGTAGACATGGTTAACAGTATGAATAATGTAAAACAATTTTATTAATAATTGAAGTTTAAATAAACAAATAAATTCATGGTGAATGTGACGTCAATAACTAAGGGAATTGTGACTTGAATGGTGATTTAGTTTCGGTTACAGACAGAAAAACACACAATCTCTATTATAATAAGATTACACACACACACACACACACATTTCACTTAGCATAAACGAGTAAACCGTTATGGTGTTTTTAAAAATTTAAAGACAGCTGCGTTTGTCAACAATTTTAAATAGATTTTTTCTCTCTCACATTTCAAAATCGACAAAAACAGAAGCTCACAAACTTTTTATTTTCAGTAATAATTTATTTTTCCTCAAACCAACGAAAGCCCTGATGAAGGTCTATCGAAACAGACCGAAACACTGCAGCATAGGCGAAATAAACATCATTCGTTTATAAACTTGTGCTTTTTTCAATTTTTTACAATATTACATACTATCGGATTATTTTTCTTCATATATATATATATATATATATATATATATTTGTGTATGTGTGTGTGTGTGTGTGTGTGTGTGTGTGTGTGGAGGGGGTGGGTGGGTGACACAAGGTTACAATTATGTTGCATCCAGCAAAGATCAAAATCGTTGTTTTAAAAAGCGTACAAAATATCACGGATCCAAGGGAGGTAATCACGACATTTCCATAAAAAGGGGGTTTAGATTTTGTCTGCTATTGTAAACGAAATACAGTTTTTGTCATGCATTTTTGTGATGTTCAACATCGAAGATAACTTTAAAAAAATATTTTTTTTTCATCTTTCCTGAAAAAAATATTTAGTTATATTTTTTTTTTCATTTTGGGGATGTAAAATTTAATCTCTAACTTGAATATTTCATTGATACAGAAAAGAAACAGCATTAAGTAAAGTAGAGTTGTCTCCCTTAGCAAAAGTAATAATTCATTAATTTTTATAAAAATTTCCAGTCATCATTTATTCTATTTGTTATTTTAAAGTTTTCTTGGTTTTTTCCTATGAGTCTAACATAAACAAAGGGGAACCACTCTGGTTGACTGATAAATTATTTATTTATTTATTGATCTACTAGGAAAAAAGAAGACGGGGTTAGGGTTAGGGTTTAGGGTTATTTAATGGGAAAATAAATAAGTAATTTATCATCAAGAGTGGTTCCCCTTTGTTTATGTTGGAGTTATAGGAAATAACCATCTTTTTATTCCTATAAAAACTACCATCAATTAACTTTAGCTTAGGATAGGGTTAATAGTATTGAAACACCCAGTGAGCATCGAACTCACAATGTTCAGATAAACGCCTTCATTTACTAAGTTTAGCTTATAATAGGGATAATAGTATTGGACGCACAGTGAGAAACAAACTCACATATAATGGTCCTAAGAAACCTGTCATTTATCAAGTTGAGCTTTGTTTGGCATAAGGCTATTAGTATTTGACACACAGTGAGAATCGAACTCACTAACAATGGTCCATTTCATTTATGTTATTTTCATTTTTATTTTTTTAGGCACATTGCCTTGAGGATATATATATATATATATATATATATATATATATCCTCAAGGCAACTTGCCTAAAAAAATCGGATTCATTTCCATTTTCAACTCACTCACACACACACACACACATATATATATGTGTGTGTGTGTGTGTGTGTGTGTGTGAGTGAGTTGAAAATGGAAATGAATCCAACGATATGTTGAAATAATAATAGAAAATTATAAAATATTTAAGCATACAAAGAAAAACGGCCTTCTTTAAGGTAAAATATTTGATATTTGTTGAGCGTTTTAACTTCAAATATCAAACATTTGACCCTGAAGACGGGCATTTTAATTTATATCCTTAAATATTTTAAAATTTTCTATCCTTATTATTTTATTTTATATTTAAAATAATAATAAATAGAATACATGTGTACATGAACAAACTCCTGGCCAAAACATGCGTTGATAACTCAAATTTATCCATTTC
>CM042166.1:79388069-79405569 GCA_023376005.1 Doryteuthis pealeii
ACCTAAAAAAAGGGAAGCATTCTGAATGAATGTTATCTGTTAATTAATCTACCCATTATTTTCCCATTAAACTAACCCTAAACCCTAACCCTAACCCCGTCTCCTTTTTCCTAGTAGATCAATAAATAAATAAATAATTTATAAAATTCATTCAGAGGGTTCCCCTTTTATAGGTGGGAGTTATAGGAAATAACCGAATCTTTCTTTTATATATAGATAGATAAAAAAAAATAACGATAATAGCAGCATTATTTAAAGGGGGGTAACTAGAAATACATTTAAAAGAGACAAAGTATAGTAATGCTCAGTTATCTCCCTTATACTGTTATTTACATTACATTTGAACAGAAACGACTGGTTTTTATATACCTGTAAAATCACCTTAATTATTCCTAAATAATACACCCCACCTGATTTTAAGACTAAGAACTAGTTGTGCGTATTATACACGAGAACAAAATATCTTTTAGTGGGAGGGTTAGAGTTAGGGCTACGTCGCCATAATGGAAATGGCATGACCGAAATTAAGTTATAACAAATGTGTTAACAAACATTTCTGTTTTTATACTACTACAAAGAAATCGCCACTGGAATGTGTGTTTGTTTATAATTTGTTTCTTCTATAGTAGGCATGTGCATTTTCTCGCTGGCTCTAAAAAGGGTGATCACAGGAAATCTTTCTAAAAAATCATATAAAATAAACTAACTATCCGATTTTAATAAAACTTTCGGTATATGAAGTAATAAAAGACGAACTTTTATTGTAAATAAATGTTTACTAAATTGAAAAGGCTAATAATTTTTTTCATTAGTTTTTGTTTCGCGCATTGATCCCCTGTACAAAGATTTTTTTTTTTTTTTTTTTTTTTTTTTTTGGATATGAATAATTTTTACATTTTTGGAAAGATAATTTAACGACGGAATATATGTAAAAAAAACTAAATCGCAACTAATTCGGTTTTGGTAATAGGGCATCTTTAACATTGAAACTTAAATCTCGTAAATAAGAAAAAATAAGTATTTTTTTATTTTTTTAAATTGTTAGGTTATTTTCTAAAGAATTTTAGAACAAAAGTTCCTATTGTCTACTTGTTTATTTATTTTTTTCAGGGATTTTTAAAAATTTATAAAATGTAAAATAAATACTTTTGTTTAGCGGATATCAAAATCGTATTTATTAATCAAAGAAAATATTGTATAAAAAATATCTAGCTAAAAATAATGACATAACATATTTCGGTTTTTACTTTAAAAAATTTTGAAAATAATGTTTGAATTACAAATTGTCGTCATTCTTATTAATGGATGGATCTAACGGAAATAATATCCGTTTTGGTTTTTGTGGAAAACTCTTGTAGTTGTTGTTGTTGCAGCGCTGGGTTGTTGAGGTACATAAGTTAAATCGTGAGACATCAAGGAAATGCTAAATTAGTAATTTGTTTTTGCTTCAGAAAAGAAATTATTATACGTACAATCCTCCATACAAAGAAATAGTGCACACGTCAAGATGCGATAACTATGTCAACAAAGATTAAGAATTTACAGAAATTTACGGGAATTTACTTTAAAATGCAAAGATTTAGGTTTTATGTAAGAAAAATTTGTTTTTTCTTTTTTATAACACATAAACTTGGAATTGTTCTTTATATAAACGTAAAAGAAAACATAAAAAGTTAATTTTCAATTTTTTATTGACGTTTTAAAATATTTTTTATGCATGAGAAAACCCTTAATTCAAACCTGTTAAACTCCGCTTAAAAACTGAAATTTTGTCCTATGTGGAGGATTTGGGTAAATCTATAATAGAGTAATTCCATGTCAAATCATCCAGAAAAAAAAGTAAAATTGTCACCCACCCCCTTCAATTTTTCTGAAATTTTTTTCAGGTGTGAACTATGTTAACATTAGACAATCCCAAAAATTTGAGCTTCCAATTCCAAAAATTGGCAGCGTTATGTCGATTTTTAGCTCTCCAAATTTGGTGGGGTTGCCGAAAAATGGTGACTTTTTGTAATCTATTTTTGTCTGTAAAATGAGTTCTAGAGCTTCACTCCTAAAAATTGGTTTATAAAAGCATTTTTCGCCCAAGGAATTCAAAAATGTTACCAAAAAGTCTGAAAGTCAACCAATTTTAAGTTATTGATGATTTCTGATTTTTTTCTTAGCACACACACACACACACACACAGTCGCTCTTTTTTTTTCTTTCTTTCCTCTTTTTATTATGTTTTATTGAAATATATTGCCGTTATCGCTTCCGCGTGCTCACACCCTCTATCTCTCTATCTTTCTCCTAATTTTTTGTCTTTCTTTCTTTCTTATTATATTTTTCTGTGTAGCTTATCCTTTTTCTTCTCTTTCTTTCTTTATAATAAAAACGGAATGGTCCATTATTTAGCTGAGGGTATTAGAAAATGATAACGGTCGTATTTTTTTATTTAGGGAAACCATTATTATTATATAGATAGTCGGTCTCTCTTATTTAAGAGCTATTGTATTTAGTTCAATATGTAAAAAGTATAATAATCTTGATTTAACCTCTCTCTCTCTCTATATCTACCCTCTCTCTCTCTCTCTCTCTCACTCACTCACTCACTCTCTCACTCACATACGCACACACACTATTTTTCTTTCTTTCCTTCTTTTCCTCTTTTCATTATGTTCGATTGAAACGTATAGCGTTATCGCTTCCGCGTGCTCACAATCTCTTCTTTCTTCTCTTTTCTTTCTTTCTTATTATATTTTTCTGTGTAGCTTATCCTTTTTCTTCCCCTTAGAATGATCCATTATTTAGCTGAGGGTGTTGGAAGATGATAACGGTCGTATCTTTAAAAAAATTTTTTTTTTTAGGAAAACCAGAATTATTATATAGATGGTTGTTCTCTCTTCATCTTCACATCATAAATTAGTGCAGACTACTAAAACCCACTCATCTTATTCAACCAAATATTTTGTCTACTTTTTCATCCCCCAAAGCCACCCTATATCGACTCTCACGTAGGAAAGGAATTTCTGATAAAATAATATTCTTTCGAGTCAGTCAGTCTCTCTTCATCTTCTCTCAGAAAAGCATGTCATTGCAACATGAAGCTCCTTCTAGAAGAAGGTGTGCAAAAAAAAAAAAACGCGCACGTGTGAATGCGTTCATATTTGTTTATTACACATCACCCACACAGATTTAGATGCAAAGGAACACTAATAAATAATAATAATAAAAAAAAAGAACAAAGAACAAAGAAAAAGAAAAGCTGCGTTCAGCTCCTTTAACCCTCTCAATTCTAATGGGATATTAATATAAAACATCTGTTTATAATTCCAGTTGTTTGCCAGATAATAATACGAGTGAAACATTTTTGTTCTTTCCCTAAAAACAAAAACTCGCCTTTCTATTTAAAAGGTCAGAATTATGGGGCACCCAGTGAGAATCGAACTCACAAACCCTCTCAATTCTAATGGAATATTACTATAAAACATTTGTTTATAATACCCGTTGTTTGCACATACCTCACTTACATACACATATATCGGTAAAAAAGACTATTTGCTCGTAAATTCCTACCAAAAAACCGAACCCCCATTTTATGTCCGTGTTTTTGCAATAAATGTTTTATTTTTCTTGTACCCGTTATTTTACAATACAAAATATATTTTCTTTATTTATTTTAATATTCACTTCAATGTGTATATTCTAAAAGCTTTTATTTTGTGAGAATGTTTAAAAGTGGGGGTTCGTTTTTACACTTCAACTTTTTACTCGTAAATTCCTACCATAAAATGCCCAAGCCTAATTTTATGGCAGGAATTTACGAGTAAAAAGTTGAATATTACTTTTTGTTGTTGTTATTTCTTTTCTTTTTGGCTTTGGTACTCTAAAATAAAAACGTCAGATTTTAATAATCGTCAACGAAAAAACAAAATTACGGTCATAAAAGGAGGATTCATTTTATGCCTAAATTGTAAAACGAGCCCCCACTTTAAAACTAAACATTCTCACAAAATAAAAACTTTTAGAATATAAACATTGAAATGAATGTTAAAATGAATAAAGAAAAAATATTTTTTATTGTACATAACGGGTGCAAGAAAAATAAAACATTTAATACAAAAACACGGACATAAAATGGGGGTTCAGTTTATTTTATGGTAGGAATTTACGAGCAAATAGTCCATTATTACCTACTTCACTTATATACACATATATCCACGTACCTCACTTATATATATCATATGGGTGCTAGAAGGCGGTGGCTGCGGGTCTACATGTCCTGGGAATGACGTTAAACTCTATCTGATGGTGAGGTTCCAGTTTTGGAGGTTTGGGGAATGTGGAGCACCCCTTCATCACCATTGCTCCCTGGTCCACTCTGACCCGGAGTGGTAGTACCTGTTAGGGTCCCATCAATGGGTTAAATAGAAAAATGTATTTATAAAAAAATTGTATTGTCCATTAAGAATTGATTTATTTCAAAACTTTATCGGCATTAAATGACCCACTGAGGTTGATATGCCGTAAAACAAAACAAACCAAACCAATTACTTATATTATAATACGAGTGAAACATTTTTCTCCAAACTCGCCTTTCTATTTAAAACAAACATTGAATCTAAAAAAATAGTCTTTTACTAAGCATAGCTTAGTTTGGCACAAGGTCATAATCATGGAGCTGTATACGAGGATTTTTTTCAGAGTTGCCTGGTTTATCAGCCGAGGGGCCTCTCTGATCGCACACTGAGATGCTTGGATGGTATACAAGCGAGCACACTTTGGGATGGGGGTGAGTGGTCTTACCCCCCCCCCCTGCAAGGATGCAGTTGGCACATGCTACGCCCTATCGACCGGGTAGTCGTGGCTTTCCTGTCAGACTAAGTTAAACGTAATAAATAATAGTCAGGTGTTCTCTCTTAAATTCCGAACTGATACAGCAAGTCTCTACATATTAGAGATATCTTGAAGATATTGTTATGGCGATGAGGAACTCACGGAACTTAAGATAATTCCTTTCCATTTTATTATCACGTGACATTGACACGTGTTACCTGTTGGTAAATGATTTTCCCTACCCTATTGCCCTTATGGCACCTCTGCAGAGGGGGTAAGACTCCCCCAATGGGGCCACCTGTTGGCCGTGGGTGGCGACTGTGATGCTTAAGGATAGAGCCCATGTGGATGAGCAGTTCATGACATGCAATACTCCACTTTGGCCCTATCTTGGGCTGGACGGGCGGTCGGAGAGGCCCCCTCCGATCAATCGGCTGGTCACGTCAAGCCCTAGCACCTATATGATTTCCCCAACCCTATTGCCCTTATGGCAATCCCCAACCTTTTTATCATATGGGTGCTAGAAGGCGGTGGCTGAGGGTCTACATGTCCTGGGAATGACGTTAAACTCTATCTGATGGTGAGGTTGAGGTTTGGGGAATGTGGAGCACCCCATTCATCACCATTGCTCCTTGGTCCACTCTGACCCGGAGTGGTAGTACCTGTTAGGGTCCCATCTATGGGTTAAATAGAAAAATGTATTTATAAAAAAATTGTATTATCCATTAAGAATTGATTTATTTCAAAACTTTATCGGCATTAAATGACCCACTGACGGCATTACCTTTTGACACCCCTATGTGAAGAAGTAGGGATGTGATCCACAGAGGACCAGCTTCATTTTGATGTATGATACATGTTCCTGTGTTGGTAATTATACCTGTCCTAAACAAAATGACATTACTTTTTGACTCCCCTATTTGGAGAAGTAAGGATGTGATCCACAGAAGACAGCTTCATTTTTATGTATGATACATGTTCCTGTGTTGGTAATTATACATGTCCTAAACCAAATGACATTACTTTTTGACTCCCCTATTTGGAGAAGTAAGGATGTGATCCACAGAGGACCAGCTTCATTTTGATGTATGATGCACGTTCCAAACAAAATGGCATTACTTTTTGATATCCCTATGTGAAGAAGTAAGGATGTGATCCACAGAGGACCAGCTTCATTTTGATGTATGATACATGTTCCAAATAAAATGACATTACCTTTTGACTCCCCTATTTGGAGAAGTAAGGATGTGATCCACAGAGGACCAGCTTTAATTTTATGTATGATATATGTTCATGTTAGTAATTATACATGTCCTAAACAAAATGGCATTACTTTTTGACACACCCACGTATGTCTGAGTTAGGCTATTAAAGACATGAATACGGGACAAGGCAGGTACGGTCACTGTGTTTGCACCCGAAAGTCTCGTCGGAGTTTGACGGCTTTGTGTTCGTCTTCCTGCTACTCGAGGGTGGCCCTGTGGCTGTTTTCAAAGAAGGGGACACCATGGTTGGCGGTGAGGCGCCAGGCGTCACGGTTCTCAGCAAGGTTGGACCACCATCAGCGACGGTCGATGCGACCTGTATGTTTAATCTCCAGTAAATTGAAACATCCGGTTTGTTGCAATTTTCCGCCATTCTCTCTCTCTCTCTCCCCCCTCTCTCTCTCTCTCTATATATATATATATATATATATATATATATATATATAGAGAGAGAGAGAGAGAGAAAGTCATCCACAGACACCGTGTTTCGACCTTTCACGTCTCATCAGTGTGACTAGACACAACAACTAACTCCGACCAGAAGCGAACCCCGGCTGACTTTACGCCCGTCCGATCCGTTAACCTCCAGGCCATTGCCAGCTGCGGTTTAAGGAGCGGTGTTTTAACTGTTTTAAATACATACATCTGTGTATATACTTTACGATCCCAGAGACATCAAATCTGTAAACAGATGATCATTGCGTTATGCTGGCGGTGAAAGTTTATTAAAGTAGCTCCTAAAGAGCTCTACCGGGTTATATATATATATATTATATATATATATATATATATATATATATATAGGGTGTGTCATAAAAGTATCGAGATTGAAACTGTATTTACCAAGATAGAAATGAACAATAAATGGAACGTTAATTTTTTTCGGAATACAAGGTGTGTCAAAAAGTACAGATTTTAAAGCTGTATTTACCATGATAGAAATGAACAATATGTGGAACGTTAATTTTATCAGAATACAAGTTGTGTCAAAACGTACCGAAATCCTCGATACTTTTTTGACACACCTTGTATATCTACAGAAAAAATCCGGTTCCATTCAGACCCACTATTTTGCATATTTTAAACTAAAATTTGGCGAGACTAGGGAAACATACCATGGTAAGCAAAGGACACTGCTATGATCTTTAAATTTTCTCCCATATAGACCCACTGCCTTTTGTAAGGATATTAAAGTATATACTTTAGTTTGTTTTTGTTTTTTTTAACAGCTCTTTCATTTTTCTTGTGTTGTAAAATGTTTCTCTTGTAGGAACCAAATCTATGTAGTGAAAAGATATTTTATTGTGTATGCAATCTGGCATGCATGGCACATTTGTTGCTGTTATTTTTAAGCAAGTAAAAATGTGTAATCCTCATGTGACCTATGCAAAGTCTGGATAGTAGTAATTCTTTCTTTCGGCTTTTTTTTCTGAAGCTTCGTTTCCATTCTTGTAACTGGGTGAAAGAGAGAGTACCTAACCTGTTGAGTTAAAGTGAAATGTATTAGTCTAATTTATTTTCTTTTTGACCCAATCTTTCCTTACTTTATTTTTCCTTACTGTGAAGAGTTCTAGAAATTGGTTGATTTTTGTTTGATTATTAATTCATATCACTTAATAAGTAAAAATCCAAAAAACAAATTTTGTGTATTTCTTAGTTAGAAACACATTGATGTGTATGCGAGATTTCAAATCAGAATGACATCTCTTTTCGGAGTTATAAGTCGACACGTACATACCAGAAAAAATATTTTATATATATATATATATATATATATATATATATTGTTGTCATGTATTATGTATTATTTGGATTATTATTAGTGTGGAATATTCCTCCGTTGCCATTACTCCCTGGTACTGTCCAACCTGGATTGGTAATACCCGTTAGGGTACCATATATAGGTCAAACAGATCCGTTTAAAGTAAAAATGTGTAATCCTCATGTGACCTATGCGAAGTCTGGATAGTAGTACGTCTTTCTTTCGTCTTTTTTCTGAAGCTTTGTTTCCATTCTTGTAATGTTGGTTTTATTTCTAGGAGTTTGTTGTGTTTATTTCTGCTCCAGTGATGTTGCCTTTTGTTGCTGTTTTTAATTTCATTCATTACATAACAGGAATTGGTTCTTAACACGATAGTGTCGGGTAACAAAAGAGTTATCTTATCTTGGTTTGGAGGTGTGTCTACTTTGATCTCTCGAGACATCGCTTCTCTCAACTCGTGATCGTTGGTCACGCGGAAAACGATACCCTTTTCTCATCCCCCTCTTTGGTCGTGTCTTTTCTCTCTCTCTCTCTCTCTCTCTCTCTCTCTCTCTCTCTCTCTCTCTCTCTCTCTCTCTCAGTGAGATAAATCCTGTTGGCACCAGGTGGAACACATTATCAGAATGATGATAATTGGGATAGAAAAATGACAAACACGACATTTCGATATATGATCAACGAAGAACAAAACAAACCAAAATTAGCATAGAAATATAGATAATATATATATATATATATATATATATATATATATATATATAAAGTTAAGAGTTAGGAAATGAATCCGACGGTATAAGTATAGATAAAAGGATATGAAAACACACAAAATGCTGTTAAAATGAAAATATTTTATATCATATAGCTAATATTGAACAATATTTCGATTATAAAAATCATCTTCAGAGCTTGTATTTTTTTTTTTATTCCGGACTCATCGAGAGAGAAATTGCGCGTTTTGAATTCAAATTATTTACAGTTTATAGCTCGATGAGTCCGGAATAAAAAAAAAAAAAAAAAAAAAAAAAACAAGCACTGAAGATGATTTTTATAAATCGAAATATTGTTCAATATTAGCTATGAATATTGATATAAAATATTTCATTTTAACAGCATTGTGTCTTTTCATATCCTTTATCTATCTATCTTTATATATATATATTATATATATATATATATATATATAATATAAAGTAAAGAAATAACAAAAAAACTTAGAGATTGAGCATTATAGTCTATTTCAGGGAGCTTAGACAAAGTGTCTAACTCTCCCAACTCATCAGATGCGAATGATGAAATCTTTATTACTTTTAAGGCATTTGAAAACAGATTTTTATTTATTATTTTATTTTTTAAATTTTTTTTAAAGTATGAGTTCCAACTGAAAACATTGATGTTGCAGAAAAAAATTTTTTCTTAAAATCACTTCCGTCAAAAGAAATGGGTCAGTGAAACATATAACTAATAAAGTATCCAATATAATTTGACATCAAGAAAACCAGACAGACAGATCAAGCAAAACAATACTCAATCTCTAAGTCTTTTGTTATTTCTTTACTTATATATTTGCTCTGTGACTCTAACATTAAGAGCACACATTGAGCTCTCAAACTGCGACAGGTTTTTTTTAAATAAAACTCTTGTGTCGTAAGGAAGATTTCCTCCCTGGACTTTTGGATTATATATATATATATATAAAGATAAACCTAATGAGTCAGATAAATCTACTAAAAGTTTCGCTAAGTGCTCTTCAGGGCTAAGATCTGACTAAAGAGATTTGGAGCAAACTCACATTTATACAAACCTACCACCTAGGCACAAAAGAATTAGCATATATAGAGCGAAGTTCGTTTTTGTTTGTGTGAGGTGTGAGCAATATTTGTAATATTTCTTGGTGAAGTCAATAAAAAAGAAAGAATTATTTATCTGTGGTTATCCAATTCGATGGTGGATGTGTTAGCGATTTAGATTAACGTCTTTTATCTCTGGTGTTTTTATCATATTGTGTATTATATTGGTTTGGAGGTGGCAACAAAGAGCCTTCAAACATAAGTGGGGTAAACCTTTGTATTACCAAACATTGTTTGGTTGCTCATTGGGACATTGTACACAGTTTGCCTGTTTGGGATATATATATATATATATATATATATATATATATGAGAAGTAAATACACAAGCGATGTGTTTTGATATGGCTTTTTAGCCGACAATTTTTGGGAGAATATGTGCTTAATTGAAGTCGTACTTAATTTTGAAAGTTAATTAATAATTAATTAATTAATTAGGCGGGCATACGTATTCAAATGTAAGGCTAAACAAATCGAGAAAAATCAATCTCTGTATGTACATTTCGGCCTATTAGGCCTCATCAGCAGAGCTATAGATAGGAAGACCGCCTCTGCTGATGAGGCCTAATAGGCCGAAATGTACATACAGAGATTGATTTTTCTCGATTTGTTTAGCCTTACATGTTTGAATAGGTATGCCCGCCTAATTAATTAATTATTAATTAGTTAACTTTCAAAATTAGGTACGACTTCAATTAAGTACATATTCTCCCATATATATATATATATATATATATACTTGCAAAATCACCCGGTCCGTGACCGGACTACTTTTATTTTGGGAACACCAGTGAGAAAGGGAGAAAACAGGAGTAAGAGAGGATAGGAGGAAAATATTTTATTAAATTTAAAAAATCTCCGAGAATTCGTATATTACAGTTAATTTGTTTTTTAGGAAATGCTTTTTTGTTTACATTTAAAATATTATTTAAAAAAATGTAATCCTAAACTTGTTTTAAAACATAATTTTATTTGAGAGAGACGAACACAGGAGAGAGAGAGAGAGAGGCGCGAGAGTGAGAGAGAAACAGACTGAGTGACAGAGAGAGTACCTAGCCTGTTGAGTTAAAGTGAAATGTATTAGCCGAATTCATTTCCTTTTTTACCTAATTTTTCCTTACTTTATTTTTCCTTACTGTGAAGAGTTCTCGAAATTGGTTGATTTTTGTTTAATTATTAATTCATATCACTTAATTAGTAAAAATCCCAAAACAAATTTTGTGTATTTCTTAGTTAGAAACACATTGATGTGTATGCGAGATTTCAAATCAGAATGATATCGCTTTTCGGAGTTATAAGTCGACCGGAAAAATTACTTTATATATATATATATATATATATATATATATATATATTATATATATATATATATATATTATTGTAATCATGTATTATGTATTATTTGGATTATTATTAGTGTGGAATACTCCTCGGTTGCCATTACTCCCATGTACTTTCCAACCTGGATTGGTAGTACCCGTTAGGGTACCATATATAGGTCAAACAGATCCATTTAAAAATTATTCGTATTCGATAGAACCGCGTGCAAAAAAAAACAAAAAAACTTAAAATGTAAATCACACAAAAAATGTGTTCATGGGTGTACAATGAACGCGATTCCCTGACCTCTTTGTATAAAATAACCCTAACCAAACTGTCATGCCATTAAAATGAACCAATCAACCTAGCTAAACACAAGACACTATTTCTAATGGTGTTTATTTAAAAATAGAACCTTCTAATTATTTCACTATATCACAGGGTTGACGTCATCGCGTTGTTTGGGGGGAGGGGAGGGGGAGGGGGTACGATACTATTGCAGAAAGGCAGGGGTAACGCTTACCGCCGGTTAAAATGTCAGTCCTGTGAGGCATCTCTGAACTGCTGTGTTGTTGTTTTTTCTTTCTTTCTATAAGAGAAACGTTTACCAGACCGAGAGTAAAGTTGGCGAACACTGAGTGAATGACAAAGAAACAGGTTAGTTCCTTCTGGGACGCTTTATTTGGTGAACGCCGATTATTCAAACAAGAAAAAGAGAAAAAGAGAAAGAGAAAGAGAGAAAGAAGACCTACCATCTGCCAGAATGTCCCGCTGTGCGTTATTGGCTTTCAAGAGTTACTAGCAGGTGTACTAATATTACAACCCACGTGTTAATGTCTACCCTCTGCAATCAGTTTGTGTACATGGGCTGTGGAGGCAGGTGGCTCATACAGAAAGAGCAATAATAATAATAATAATAATGATGAATGGTGATGATAATAATGTGATGATAATAATGATAATACTGGTGATGATGGCGATGATAATGATATAATAAATGATAATAATAATGATAATAATATAATAATGGTGATGATAATAATGATAATTACTGGTGATGATGGCGATGATAATAATAATATGAAATAATAATGATAATAATAATAATAATGGTGAATGATAATAAATGATAATACTGGTGATGGATGGCGATTGATAATAATAATAATGATAATATGATGATGATAATAATGATAAATGATGATAATAATGAATGATGATAATAATATATAATTAATGAAGATGATGGTGATGATGATAATGATGATGATGGTGATGATAATAATGATGATAATAATGATAATAATTAATGATGATGGTGATGATGATGATTATGATGATGGTGATGATAATAATGATAATAATTAATGATGGTGATGTTGATGATGGTGATGATAATAATGATAATAATTAATGATGATGATGGTGATGATGATAATGATGATGGTGATGATGATAATGATGATGATAATAATGATAATAATTAATGATGATAATGATGATGGTGATGATAATAATGATAATAATTAATGATGATGGTGATGATGATGATTATGATGATGATAATAATGATAATAATAATGATGGTGGGATTATAATAATGATGATGATGGTGATAATGATAATAATAGTAGTTGATAGATTTTGCAGTCCCAGCAGATCATAGGGTGAAGATAAAAGAAAACGAAAAGATAGATAAATACCTGGACCTTGCCAGACAGTTGAAAAAGCTGTGGATATGAGGGTAAAAGTGATACCTATTATAGTTGGTGCACTTGGAATGATTCACAAAAAGTTTAGAAAACAGACTAGACGAACTGGAAATCAGGGGAAGAATTGAGACCATCCAGACAACAGCATTGCTGAAATCTGCTAGAATACTCAGAAGAGTCCTGGAGACCTGAGGAGACTTGTCTCTCAGACTCCAGTAAAAGACCATCAACTAACACTTGTGTGAAAAACTCACAAGGTGTGAAATAATACTAATACTAATAATCTTATTATAATGGAGATTGTGTGTTTTTCTGTCTGTAACCGAAACTATATTACTACTCAAGTCACAATTCCCTTAGTTATTGACATCACATTCTCCATGATTTTATTTTAACGTTTTTAATAATTAATAAAATTGTTTTACATTATTAATACTGTTAACCATATCTACATACGAACAACATGCAATTATATTTGTATATACAACAAAATAGCGGTTTACAGTGTGAACGGGAAGGCTAATTTGCATATTGATATAAAAAAATCGAATTTAATAAATATGTGCTCTGTGTTATTGATTTCTAACTGTTTGGTTTTATTTTAATGAATATAAGCAAACATCTCTTCAATAAATCTTAAATGAAATCCATTAACAAGAAAAAATAACTGTAAGTTTATTCTTACTTCCTCTTTTAACTAAATACTTACATTAGAAAAAATAGCAATGAAAGACGAGAGTGATGGAAGAGTAAGTTTCAGTTGTTCTATGTTTCAAATCTTTTGATCTGCATTCTTATTTAGTTTCTTTAGCCTTTCTAATTTTATATAATATCTTATTACATTCAAACTTAAATACTTGCACCCGGAGGGTGCATATATTTGCTAGTAATAATAATAATATGAAGAAGAAGAAGAAGAAGAGGCCACAATCAACAAAAAAAAAAAAAAAGAGAACTTATCAACTGGTAGACTTTGCAGTTCCAGCAAATCACAGGGTGAAGATAAAATAAAACGAAAAAATACCCAGACCTTGCTAGATAACTGAAAAAGCTGTGTAATATGAGAGTAAAATTTATACCTATTGTAGTTGGGACTCTTGGAATGATTCCCAAAAGTTTAGAAAACAGACCAGAGAAACTGGAAATCAGAGTAAGAATTTAGACCATCATTTTCTCTTCAAAAATTGGGCTATTCTATCATTTTTTCTTCAATTTTGGGTTATTCCTACATTTTTCTTCTATTTTGGATTATTCCATCATTCTTTCTTCAAAAATTTGGTTATTTCATCATTTTTTTTATTCAGAATTGGGTTATTCCTTCATTTTTCTTCCATATTGGATTATTCCATCATTCTTTCTTCAAAATTGGGTTATTTCATCGTTTTTCTTCAAAATTTGGTTATTCCTTCATTTTTCTTCAAAATTTGGTTATTCCTTCATTTTTCTTCAAAATTTGGTTATTCCTTCATTTTTTATCTGTATAATTGGCTTTGGAGTGTCACATGATGAGCCCAGGAAATCAAAATTAGTAACTCCGAATCAAGCGAACGCCCATTGAGGCAAGACGAATGTTGCTGGTTCTTCCGCGCTCTCGTTGTTTAAGTTGGTATCGGGAATTAAATTTAAAAAATACACCGAGAATATGTCACAGTGTTCCTGATTTTAGAAGAACTAAAAAATTTTGTTTAAAAACAGCAGAACCAAGGAGAGAGGCGCTCTTGCTGAAGATTTCAAACACGATACGGTGATAGCAGAAGGCACTCGTGTCATCTGAGCGGGGTTCTCCGATTGGATTACATTTTGGCAATGTTTTCTCTCCTAAATATTAAACCTGATCTTACAATGTATCGGTTGTGATATAACTATATCATTTTATCTCAAATTCAAATGAGTTATTTGCAAGAAAATAGATTCTCTTCAAAATGGCCGCCATCCAAATTACCCTCTTCTTTGTCAACGAGCGCCATCTATGTAATGATAACCGGACAGTTTGTACCTAACAACACTTTCCTCTCCCCCCTTCCCCGCCACGGGAATAATAAATAAAAAGAAAGAAAGAAAGAAAGAAACAACGTCTTGGTTCTGGCAGAATGATGGAATTGTTTTTGTTCCAATACGATTTTGATTATTCTGGATATTTTCAGATCCTCCAAGAGATCTCTGCAATCTCGATGGCATGAAAGACAACGGTCGGCGTCGCCAAATTTTATAAATTCCGCACCCCCTCCCCTGATAAACAAGAGGAGGAATGAAACTTTTATTTTTACAAAGAAATATATATATTATATATATATATATATATATATATATAATGTATTAATGATTTGAAGGCAATTACAATGCGTATAAAAATAAAAACAAACAGATGTTATTTTTGTCTTATCGATTTCAAAGTAGAAACTTCATCTTCAGAGGTGCAAATCGATAAGACAAAAAAAACATCTTTTGTTTTTATTTTTATACGCATTGTAATTGCCTTCAAATCATTAATATATTATTACATACTTAACAATGCTTCAAGCAAATTACCAATTATATATATATATATATATATATATATATATAATATATATATATTATTATATAATTATCGAATTTTATGCGATATACGCACTGTAATTGCCTTCAAGGAAAAATATAAATAATAATATATACTTTATCAACAATGCTTCTAAAAAACAAACATCCAAAAATCTTATTCCCTTCGCCGAAGAGCATAGGCCTGTGGTTTGTTATTGTTCACTCAACGTCCCCGTACCTATTATGGTAGAGGCGTACTAGGTTAATTTCGCAGGGATTGTCCGTTGTGTATCGTGGCCGAAGCAGTATGGTCTCTGACTATGCCTGCTGAAGTCCCGGTTTCGATTTCTGTCGGAGGGAAATCGTTAGTATACATCGCTGATGAGACTTAATAAAGTCGAAACAGTCTGTACGATGTTCTACACACCGGGCGATCCTTTGCCGGGATTCACTTGTCAAGATTATTTTCTATAATTATCGAATTTTATGCGATATACGCATTGCAATTGCCTTCAAGCAAAAATATAAATAATAATATATACATTATTCAACAATGCTTCTAAAAAACAAACATCCAAATATATATATATATATATATATATTTACCAACTCCTCCACACGAGCAGGATGTGACACGTGATCAATTTCTTAAGCACATCACATACTAAGAGATATATATCACTCCTTCTTCTTGGCAAGAATAGAGTTTGTTCCTGTTTTAAATGTCAGAGTTCCCCCCCCCCCAAAAGAGAAAAGTCTGACTTGGATCAAAACAATGCAAAGTGAAACCCAAAATACAATGGATGTTTATAATCATTTGGTGAGTTCACATGAGATCTAAAAGATTCACAGATTAAATAGTCACATTGTTCTATCATAAAACAATCACAGCTCTGGTGATAGTGAATGTGTATACATATTTACTTGGTCATACATATAAACACACGCCAACTGCTCTTTATACATATATATAGGAAGCGCGTGGTGTAATGGACAAAGTCATGGGAAATGGACTCGTCGCCCCGAGTTCAAATCTTGGACGTGGTAACTGCATTCCACATGGCGCTAATACCCTTGGGAAAGGTATGAATTCTACTCTCCCTCCAGCTATGGGTAAATAGTAGGGCAGACTGGACTCTTTAACCTTGGTTAGGCAACCGGTCTAGGAGAAGGAAAACTCTGAATTCAAACCTGTTAAACTCCGCTTAAGAAATTGACCTTGTGTCATATCCAACTCGTGTGAAGGGGTTGGTAAATATATATATATATATATATATATATATATAACATTTACCAACCCTTCCGCTCGAGCAGTCACAAGATCAATTTCTTAAGCGGAGTTTAACGGGTTTGAATTCAGAGTTTTTCCTTCTCCTAGACTGGTTACCTTGCCATGGTTAAAGAGCCCAGTCTGCTCCGCTATTTACCCATAGCTGGTGGGAGAATTGGATTCATACCTTTCCCAAGGGTATTAGTGCCATGTGAAATGCAAACAGCTTCGTCCAGGAATTGAACTTGGGTTGACGAGTCCATTTCTTATGACACTAACCATGAGACACGCGCACACACACACACACACACACACATACACATAAATACATACAACACACACACCCATACATAAGAGAGAGAGAGAGAGAGAGAGAGAGAGAAAAGAGAGAGAGAGAGAGAGAGTATTATAACTGTTATTTGTGTCTCTACGATAGAAGTGAGGTCCATAGCTCGTGTTTGGGTATCTAATATTCGAACCTCACGCAGTGTTTTGTTTTTCTGACTCAGTGCGTACCTTGGTAATTATCCATAACGATGTTGTCTCGTGTAGTGTGATGGTAAACAAGCAAGTCACGGTAGGCCACTCGCTTTAATAGTTTGTTCGCTCTTGACGGGGGGGGGGGTGTATGCTGCCCCGTTCTTGTGGTCTTGTGCAACACCCTTGCTAAGCTTAGTAACTACCTACCTACCTATATAAGTGTTTGCCTTGCTGGAAGCATCAGGTAAAAGTGGTCTCTCCCCACTCCCTTTTGCCTTTCTTTCTTTTTTTTTTTTTTTTTTTTTTTCTTTCTTCCGCACTCCAGATGTGGTTGGTGAGGAAACTGACACTCGTTTATTTGTTGGGTGCCAGGGTTGGTGAAATTTAGGGTGAAGAGATGAGTAAGGAGTGTCCGGATCGTATTTGGGTAGGTGCCAGAAGGGGGGGCAATGGTGGTGGTGCTGCTGCTGGTGGTGCTGGTTGAATAGTTCGTGGAATCGACGTGTA
>CM042166.1:79410569-79478069 GCA_023376005.1 Doryteuthis pealeii
TTTGGTATGAATAACCCAAATGGGTTGACATGCCGTAAAATATAACCAGCCAATCAGCTTGTATAAGATTAATGTACAGGCATATACATGTGTTTATTTATACAAGTTTTGTTGAACTGTACAGACAATTCTTGTCGGACAAGTTTTTGGTTGATCCTTTCTAATTTTCGGGCCATCTTTTTGGTCTCGGGATGTAACTGGTGTAACAGTCCACCAAAGGTTTCATTACGAGCGCTTTCGGCAATACAGTTTGCCATCATCAGGTAGGAAACGATGGAATGGTTTCGTGTCTCGTTTTTAACGAGAACGAGTAGTAGCAAGGAATTAGAAGTGGGAGGTATAACAATTGGTAGTGGGAGTTGTAGGAATGGTAATGGTTCGAGCGAACGATGCAGTCGTGTTAACCTACCTAAACAAAATAAACTTTGAAATAAGTCAACATGTTCTTAAATGCTTATAATTTCCCGCCTATCCTCCTTCCACTATACCCCTCCCCTTCACACACACTTGTGCCCCCCCCACTCCACAAAAAATCACTACTGCATCGCTCCTCAAACCACTACCATTCCTACAACTCCACTACCAATTGTTATTACCTCCACTTCTAATTCCTTGCTACTACTCGTCTCGTTAAAACGAGACACGAAACCATTCCATCGTTTCCTACCTGATGATGGCAAACTGTATTGCCGAAAGCGCTCGTTTGAAACTTGGTGACTGTACACCAGTTCACACCCGACACCAAAAAGATGGGCCGAAAATTAGAAAGGATCAACCAAAAACTCGTCCGACAAGATTGTCTTGTACAGTTCAACAAACTTATAAAAGAAAAAATGCTGCAAATACACTTCTGTGTTTATTTGTGAATATGTACTACAATCGGAAGTTCCTGTTTCGATACCGGCCCTCGCCAACTTAGCGAATGAGTAGCTAAGGGATCTGTGGCGGTAAAGTAAGGAGCTGATGGTAGGAGTGGCGCTCACCTCAGACACTAAAACAAATCTCCTTGGTCTAGAGCAAGTGAAAAGGGGATAGACTCCCTCGCTGATTGGCTGATACCGACTTTAGGCCACCCCAACGTTTTTTACTTACTTTTAATTATCTACGTGTATAAGGGCCGGGTTAGCTCAGTCGGAAGAGCGTTCGGCTAAAAACCACAAGGTTCTTAGTTCGACACCGGCTTCGCCAACTCAGCGTATGAGTAAGACAGTGATATGTGCGGTAAAGTAAGGAGCTGATGGTAGGTGTGGCGCTCACTTCAGATGCCAAAACAATCTCCTTGTCTAGCGCAAGTGAAAAGGGGATAGACTCCCTCGCTGATTGGCTGATACCGACTTAGGCCACCCGACGTTTTTACTTACTTTTAATTATCTACGTGTATTTAGCAAAAAGTTTCCATCAACACAGACGCAATTTTAGTTGTACAGGTAGCATAACAGCTGTGGGCACAGAGAATTGAATTAGCAGACAGTGTGTTTATATTTATGATCTTGGGGGTATGAGTTCAATTCTTGTACACTGTAATCTTACCAGATATCCTGTGGTTTGAACAGATGGGATAGATCGACAGACTGAGATAGATAAATAGATAAGTAGAAGATATAAACTAATATATATATATATATATATATATATATTATATATTATATATAGATATAATAGATAAATCTAATGAGTCAGACGAACCTACAAAGTTTGCTAATGCTCTTCAGGGCTAAGATCTGACACAGGGGTCAGATCTAGCCCTGAAGAGCATTAAGCGAAACTTTTAGTAGGTTCGTCTGACTCATTAGATTTATCTTTATTATGTGCTCTACTTAGGTATTGAGCACTTTTTACTTATAAGCTTTAGTCTCCAAGCGGTTTTGTTGAATATATATATCTTATATATATATATATATATATGCATATAAATTGTTTTTTCTTTTGGCCAAAATATTGTACAATAGATTATTTTTTGGTTGGTACGATTATCTTGGTCTTTTCTTTTTTACAAAAAATTTTTTCTTCCCGGTTGATGTTTGGTAGTATATTTTTACAATCAAACTATTTGTTGGGTTTTTTCTCACCGCGAGGATTTACCAACAAGTTTTGTATATTATATATATATATATATATATATATATATATATCCACAAATTGTCGCATCGCCATTTTCAAACGCACTGTTTGACTACTCCATATATATATATATATATAATATATATATATATATATATATATATATATATATATACTTGGCATTAAAAACAAAGGCAGGTCTCCTGTTTAACGATTGTATTGGTGATCTTTTCAAGCTTTCTGGCCAACTTTTTATATTTGGATTAGTCCACCGAAGTTCATATCCCGAGTACTTTCGGACTTCGAAGCGCCATCATCAGGGGTGATGTGTTCCATTTTTTTCCCCCAAAGTAATATATGATGCGGAGGCTGGAGTAGGAGAATTGATAGGAACGTTAATAGGCATTTAATAGGCATTTAAAATGTGTGCATTGAAAATTAATCAGCCTTTAGAAGGACAGACATTTTATTCCGGATGTGTGGTGATTTCCCTTGTGTCTGGAGCTTCTGGAAGAGTATTTCGATTTATTATATATATTATATATATATATATATATATATATATTGTAAACAACTTTTAGCTATTTTCAGCCGACAGTATATTTGGGAGATATGTGCTTTTTTTTTTTAAATTTAGTCAGACCTAATTTTTTTTTTTTGAAAGTTAATTCATTAATGTTTAATTAGGCGGGATTTAAACTACTTAAATGTGAGGCTAACAAATCGAGAAAAATCAATCTCTGAATATATATTTGACCTATTAGGTCTCATCAGCAGAGTTATAGATACGAGGACCGCCTAGCGTGTGACTTGAACCCATCCATAGACACCGTGTTTCGACGTTTTACGTCTCTTTAGTGTGGCTAGACACAACAAATACCTCTGACCAGGTGCGAAATCCGACTTTTCGTCAGCCCGATCCGTTAACCTCTCGGCCATTTGACAGCTGCCATTTTAAGGAGCGTGTTTAAAACTGTTTATACATACATTTGTTTATATATTGTTTATATTTTTAACAATCACCAGAGAGTTCCAGTCTGTAAACGACGACCATTGCTTTGCTGGCGGTGAAATTTACAATTTAGGCATAAAGTTTTTCGTCGACGATGATTAAAATCTGACGTTTTTATTTAGAGTAGCAAAGCCAAAAGAAAAGAAATGACAACAAAAGGTATATTCAGCTTTTACTGCGTAAATTCCTGCCATAAAATTAGGCTTGGGCCATTTTATGGTAGGAATTTACGAGTAAATGTTGAAGTGTAAAAAACGAACCCCACTTTAAAACTAAGCATTCTCACAAAATAAAAGCCTTTAAGAATATAACACATTGAAGTGAATATTAAAATAAATAAAGGAAATATATTTTGTATTGTAAAATAACGGGTGCAAGAAAAATAAAACATTTATAAAAAAACACGGACATAAAATGGGGGTTCAGTTTTTCTATGGTAAGGAATTTACGAGCAAATAGTCGCATTATTACCAGGATATGTGTGTGTGCGTGTGTATGTTGTAAATGATATGAAGGATATGGACTAATGTGAGAATCTAGGGGTAGAGTCAGTTAAGTTTTGTTGATGGATTAATGATGATGGGATGACAAGGCGGCTCGGTTGTGTTTGTGGAGTTGGGGATGAGGGGGGTTGGGATGAGGGGGGGTTGGGATGAGGGGGAAAGAAGTGATGAAGGTGATTACTGTGTGTTTTGAAGGATTCTAAACACAGGAAAGAAAATATACGAAGAGGAAGAAAGAATCTTTGGAGTGGGATGCTGCAATAAAATAGGGCAAAATGATACTGGGGGCGGGGGGGGGGTAGAACAAGAAGAAGAAGAAGAAGAAGAAGAAGAAGAGGTTTCAAAGGTTTACATCATCTGGTTGTGCAAAACTCTCAATGTCTTCTTCTTCTTTTCCTCCTTTCTTTCTTTTCTTTCTTTTCTTGTTCTTTTCCCTTTTTCTTTCTTTCTACTTCTTCCTTTTTTCTTTCTTTATTTTTCTTCCTTTCTTTTTTTCTTTTCTTCTTCTTCTTCTCTTTTCTTCATCTTCTTTCTTTTTCCCTTCTTATTCTTCCTTTTCAACTTCTTCCTTTTTCTTTCTTTCTCTTCTTCCTTTTTTCTTTCTCCTTTTTTTCTTCTGTCCTTTCTTCTCTTCCTTTTTTCTTTCTTCTTCTTCTTCTCCTTTTTTCTTTCTTCTCTTCTTTTTTTCTTCTTCTTCTCTTCTCTTCTTCTTCTTTCTTTTCTCTTTTTTCTTTTTCCTTCTTCTTTTCCTTTTTTTTCTTTCTTCTTCTTCCTTTTTTCTTTCTTCTTCTTCCTTCTTTTTCTTCTTCTTCTTCCTTTCCTTCTCTTTTTTTTCTTCTTCTTCTTTTCCTTTTTCTTCTTCTTCTCCTTTTTTTTTTTCTTCTTCCTTTTTCTTCTTCTTCCTTTCCTTCTTCTTTCCTTTTTTTCTTTCTTCTTTCCTTTCTTTTCTCTCTTCTTCTTCTTCCTTCTTCTTCCTTTTTCTTCTCTCTTTTCCTTTTTTTCTTTCTTCTTCTTTTCTTCTTCTCTCCTTCTTCTCTTCTTTTCTTTTTTCTTTCTTTTCTTCTTTTCTTTTTTCTTCTCTTTTCTTTCTTTCCTTCCCTTTTTTTTTTCTTTTTCTTCCTTTTTCTTTTCTTTCTTTTTTCTTCTTCCCCTCTTCTTTTCTTCTTTTTTTCTTCTTCTTTTTTTTTTTTCTTTTTTTCTTTCTTTTTTTCCTTCTTTTTCTCTTTTTTTTCTTTTTTCTCTTCTCTCCTTCTTTTTTCTCTTTTTTTTCTTTTTTTTCTTTCCTTTCTTCTTTTCTTTCTCTTTCCTTTTTTCTTTCTTCTTCTTTTCTTCTTCTTTTTTTTTTCTCTTCTCTTTCTCTCCTTTTTTCTTTCTTCTTCTTCTTCTTTTTTCTTTCTTTTTTTCTTTTTTTTTTTTTTTTTCTTTTTTTTTTTTTTTTTTTTTTTTTCTTCTTCCTTTCTCTTTTCCTTTTTTTCTTTTCTTCTCTTTCTTCTTCTTCTTCTTTCTTCTTCTTTCCTTTTTTTCTTTTCTTCTCTTCTTCTTTTTTTCCTTCTTCTTTCTCTTTTCTCTTTTTTCTTTTTCTTCTTTCTTTTTCTTTATCTTTTCTTTTTCTTTTTTTTTCTTTTTTTTTTTTTTTTTTTCTTTCTCTCTCTTTCTTCTTTCCTCCTCCTCTTTTCTTTTTTTCTTTTTTTTTTTCCTTTCTTTTTTTCTTCTTTTTTTCTTTTTTTTTTTTTTCTTTTTTTTTCTCTTTTTCTTCTTTCTTCTCTTCTTCTTCCTCTTCTCTTCCTTCTCTCTTGCTTTTTTTCTCTTCTTCTTTCTATCTTTTCCTTTTTTCTTCTTCTTCCTTCTTCTTCTTCTTCCTTTCTTCTCTCTTTTTCTTTCTTCTTCCTTTTCTTCCTTCTTCTTCTTCCTTTTTTTTTCTTCTTCTTCTTTCTTCCTTTTTCTCTTTTTTTTTTCCTTTCTTCTTCTTTCTTCTTCTTCCTTTTTTTCTCTCTTCTTTTTCTTTCCTTCTTCTTTTTCTTCTTCTTCTTTCTTTTATTCTTCTTCTTCCTTTTCTTCTCTACCTTTTGTTTTTCTTTTTCTTCCTTTCTTCCTTCTTCTTTTCTTCCTTTCTTCTTTCTTCTTTCTTCTTCCTTTTTCTTTCTTCTCTTCTTCGCCTTTTTTCTTCTTCTTCCTTTTTTTGCTTCTTCTCTTTTTCTTCTTTCCTTTTTGCTTCTCTTCCTTTCCCTTCTTCTTCTATTTTTTTTTTATTTCTTCTTCTTACTTTCTTCTTCTTCTTCTTCCTTTTCTTTCTTCTCTCCTTTTTTTTCTTTCTTTTCTTTCCTTTCTCTCTCTTCTCTTTTCTTTCTTTTCCTTTCTTTTCTCTTTTCTTTCTCTTCTTTCTTCTCTTCCTTTTCTTATATTCTCTTTCCTTTTTTGCTTTCTTTTCTGCCTTTTCTGTTTCTTCTTTCTTTTTTCTTTTTCTCTTTTTCTTTTCTTTTTCTTTCTCTCTTTTTTTCTTCTTCTTCTTTCTTCTTCTTCTTTTCTTCTGGTTCTTCTCTTCTTTCTTTCTTCTTTCTTCTTTTCTTTTCTTCTCCTTTCTCTTCTTTTTCTTTCATTACCTTTCTTATCTCCTTTTTCTTTCTTTCTTTTCTCTTCTTCCGTTTCTCTCCCCTTTTCTGCTTCTTTTTCTTTCTTCCGTCTCCTCCCGTTCTTCCTTCTTCTGTCCAATGAGTTTAGTAGACACTTTCAAAATATCCATAGGATAATGGACATAGCTATCCAGTTCAAATTTGGATGTGTTTGCAATTTTCAATTCACTCTAATGCCCTTGGGAAAGGCATGGATTATCTGTCCTCCCTTCCTCAGCTCATGGGTAAATAGTAGTGGCTAGACTCGGATTTCTTTGGCTTTGGGGTTAGGCAACCATCTAGGAGAAAGAAACTTTAAAGCACTTTAGTGAGGATCAAACTCACTATTCACTAGAGGACTACGTTACTAATGTAAACATTTCATTTACCAGCCCCTTCCGCCACAAACAGGATGTGACACAGAGGTCAATAATTTAAGGTGGAGTAAACTGATTTGAAATTTAGAGTTTTCCTTCCCTACACATGGTTGCTATATCATGCCCCAGTCTACTCTATTTACCTATAGCTGGAGGGGAGGACAGTTGGATATTCATGCTTTTACCAAAGGCACACAATTGAATACAAATGAAAACACAAATAAGCCATCAGGCATTTGAACTGTGGCCCTGGTTCCATTTCCTATGTAGGTACGGTCAAAATTTCACATAATTTGTAACCCCCCCCCACTCCATGAATGTAAATCAACATAAACTGGGTAAAAATAAATGCCAACTCTGTCAGCTGAGGCGTTTAGAATACACTGGACTTACAACCTTTGCCGAGGGGCTACATACTTCCCCCGATGGGCCACCTGTTGGGCACAGTGGACGACCCATGTTGTTAGGATTGGAACCTCAGGTGGCCATGAGCAGTCCATGACCACTGCCATCACTGATCCACTTTCGTTCCTTATTTAGGCTAGAACGGCGATTAAGGAGACCTTCCTCTGATTGGCTGGTCACGTCTAGCCTAGCACCTATATGATTGCCCCAACCCTATTGCCCTTATGGCAACACCCCAGCCCTCATCATTGGGTGCTTGTAGGTGGTGGCGAGGGTCTTCATGGTCCGGATATGATGTTTAAATCTCTGATGGGGAAGTTCAAATTCGTGGAAACTCTGGGGCGAATATCTGGAGTACCCCCTTCATACCCTATTACTCCCAGCCCACTCTGAGGGTCTTAATGTCCTGGGTATAATGTTAAACTCATACTGATGGTGAAGTTTCAATCTGGAGCTCTGGGGAATGTGGAGTACCCCTCATCAACATTACTCTCAGATTCCACTCTGACCCAGAGTGCGTAGTAACCTGTTTAGGTCCCATCTATGGTTAAATAGAAAAATGGTTTATAAAAAAAAATGAGTATCCATTAAGAATTAATTCATTTCAAAACTTTGTCGGCAATTTAAATTGACCCTGAGGTTGATATGCCACAAAACACCAAACAATCCATCCCTATCATTCATTGTCTCTTGTAGGTCCTTCTGCACAGCATCCAGTATCTACACAGAGCTGGTCAACTGTACAGTCTTCTGCTTGCACTGGCATGTCCATGTACATGTTTCCATAGGAGAACATCACTATAGTTAAGTTCTTGCTTCTCCAGAATATCCTTGTTATCTCCCAGGATGGTTGTGTGATAGGGGCAAGTGGCTCTACAGGCGACCTTCTTATTTTAACCTAATTCAAAGTGTAAGGTTATTTTTGTTTTCAAATAAAAAGAAACGTGTTAAAAGAAATAAAAAGATTACATTAAAAAAAGATGATTTACTGACACTGGTTAAATGCTCATAGGTCATTAATCATCTTAACAACAGCAACCTTTGAGCACCCTTTTTGATCTCCTGTTTCTAACACATGTGGGCATGCCACAAAGCAAGAAAACAGAATAGCTCACTGACTTCATAAACATTTTTTCCAAACGACTTCAGAGTTTGCGAGGGCACTTGATAAGCTGCCTGCGTCTGTTGTGACTGCCTAAACATTGGCCATCTCAAAAGCCTCCATGTTTCCCTGCTAAGGACCGCCGTTCAAAACTCTATACCTGATAACACCATTCCACACACATTGCACCACACACACGTGCCATGACATACATGTATATTTGTTACTGTATTGTGATTCAGTTCCGACACTAATACAATTATTCTATGTACTAACATGAGGACTTTGATGAAGTTTATGGTGCACCTGGAGGCACTATAAACAATATCATCTTATCTTATTACTGTACATTATTATGTCCACTGACACTTAATACATTATTCTATGTTACTCAGACAGAACTTGATGAGTTGGTGGGTGCACCGCTGAGCCGTATACACATTACATCTATATTATTACTGTAACTTATTCATTGTCCCTGACAACTAATATATTATTTATGTACTAGACATGAGATTTGATTGGTTGGGTGCAACCTGATGCACTATACACATACATCTATTTATTACTGTCACATTATTCATGTCCCTTGACATACAATATATTATCTATGTTACTAGACATGAGACCTTTGATGAGTTGTGGTGTAGCGAAGCACTGTACAACTGTTCATGTTCCTTGACACTATACATTATTCTGTGTTGTACTAGACATGAGTCTTGATGATGTGTGGTGTTAGCATGAGACCTGTACACATAGCATTATATTATTACTGTAGCATTATTCTGTGTAACTAGGACATGAGACTTTGATGAGTTGTGGTGTAGCGACTCTGTACAGATACATGTATAATTACTGTAGGTTTCATGTTCTTGACGCTAATACCATTAATTCTGTGTACTAGACATGCGACTCTTGATGAATTGTGGTGGGCACTGAGCACTGTACACTATACATGTATATATATACTGTACAACTATTCATTTCCTGACACTAATCGCATTATTCTGTGTACTAGACGATGAGATTTGATGAATTGTGGTGCACCTGGCACTGTACACATACATGTATATTATTATCTGACATTTATTCGTGTTACTAGACGACTGAGACTTTGATGAGTTGTGGTGTATGCGAAGGCAACTGTAGGCAGATACATTGTATAATCTTACTGTACGTTATCATGTCCCTGACGGCTAATACATTTATTCTGTGTAGCTAGACATGAGACTTTGATGAGTTGTGGGTAGCTTGAGCCACTTGTAACACATGTTCATAGTTTCTGGACACTAATACATTATTTCTGTGTACTTGCATGAGACTTTGAGGATTGTGGTGCCTGAAGCACTGTACACATAATGATATTATTGACTGTACATGTAGCATGTTCCTGACATACTATGACATTATTCTATGTATTAGACAGTGAAGACTTTGATGATGTTGTGGTGGCAAGCTGAGCACTGTTACAATCACATGTATATTATTACGTACACTCTTTCATTGTTCCTGACACTCAATACATTATTCTGTGTAACTAGACATGAGACTTTGATGAGTTTGTGGTGTAGCCTCGAGCACTGTCACATGCATGGTTATTAATTACTGTATGACTATCATGTTCCTCGACAGCTAATACATTATTCTGGACTAGAACAACAAGACTTTGAGTTGTGGTGCACACTGAGCACTGTAACAATAAATTTCATTATTATTATCATTCCTCTGATTAAGAAAATTGTTTCAAAATGAAACACAGAGTGGAAATGGGTGATTATTATTTTGTAATGTGAAATACAAGACATAATATCTACGGGGCCATTGCTTGGGTATCAAATGACAATCTAAAAAAAAAATCTTTTCACACTAAAATGATATTGATAATGATCATCATTATTCATCATCATATCATCATCATCAATTTATTATCATCATCATAATTTTTTTCTTTCTGTGTCCTTAATATTATTATATACAAAGTTGTTTATTTTAACACTGAGATCAGATGGGAAAGATTGATTAGACAAATAAGAGGAGAACGTTATTCATTCATTCTAATGCATTATTTATAAACAGGGACAAACTTGAAAATACGGAGGCAACACAGAAATACATTGAAAACTGAATTAAGGTTTAGGAAGAGGAATGCAATGATATATTTTATTAAAAAATACATTCGAAATGGTTTTAACTATGAATGCATCAATGGAAATTAATTTTCTATATAGAACTGCAATGGCAAATGAATTTTCTTATAAGATTGCATTGGAAATGATTTTACTATTATAGAAATGATGGGAAGTGGTTTTTATTATAAACATACATTACAAATGATTTTCCTATAGAAATGCATTGGAAGTGGTTTAATTAAACTAAAAATACATTACAATATTTTAACTATAGTAAATGCATTGGAAGTGGTTTTTTAATAAAATACGATTACAAATGATTTACTATAAAAATGCACTAGGGAAATTTATTTTACTATAAAAATGCAGCTCGGAAATTATGTTAACTATAAAAATGCATTGAAATATTTTTACTATAAAAATGCATTGGAAATGGTTTTAAAAAAACAAAACAAAGGAAATCAGTTGGAAATAAAATTTTCTATAAAAAATTGCCTTGGGAAATGATTTACTAAAAGAATGGCCATTGAATATTTTATGATAAAAATGCATTTGGTCGTTAAATAAATGCATGACTTTTACTATAAAATAGCATTGAACATTATGAATTTTTACTAATATGATATATAGATGATTGGAAATGATTTTACTATAAAAATACATTGGAAATGATTTTTACTATAGAAATGCATTGTAAGATGTGTGTTACTAAAAATGCATGGATAATCGAAAATTTTATTATAAATCGCTGGAATACTTTTACTATAAAAATACATTGGAAATGATTTTAACTATGAAATAATTTCTGAATGATTTTTACTATAAGCAATGCAATGTAAATGATTACTATAAAGAATACATTGGAAATGATTTACTATAGAAAATGCATTGTAAACTGTTTTACTATAAAAATACATTGAAATGATTTTACTATAGAAAATGGCATTGTAAAATGATTTTACTATAAAAAATACATTGGAAATTGATTTATAATAAGAAATGCATTTGTAAAGATTTTACTATAAAAAATACATTGGAATGATTACTATAAGAATGCATTGTAAATCATATTTCTGTACTATAAAAATGCATTGGAAATGAGTTTTACTATTATCATTACTTATGTACGCTGGAGTATTAAGACGTTAGTATTATCAGCAACCCATTATCTTTTTTCTTTTCTGACATCGTTGAAATAAACCGAGACCTCAATGATCATTTTCCTTTTTTAAAACTGACTGTATTTTGAAATTGCATTTGTTTTTATCGCAGACAAGATTTAGCTTTTCCCTTATTGCGATTCACTTCGTTGTTTTTTGTCATTTGTCTACAGCTAAGTAAATATTTGCTGACAGCAAAGACAAAATAAAAAGAAAAACTTGATATAATAACATTTACAACTTGCGAGGTGTTGCGGGTTGCTCAGCTGCACCCACACCGCCCAACCAGGGTTGATGGCTTAAACCCATAACTCTTCAGTCTTGTGCATACCCAGAACAAACATCATCCTCATCATACAATGTCAATGCAATTATCACGATATCCATGCAATTCTCGCCAACCTTCTCTATCCATTCATTGTCCCAGGGAGGCTCCTCTTGCGCAGCAACCAAACCTGAAGCATCCTCGGCAGAGTTGGTCAATGTAAAGTTCCTGCTGGGTGGCCAACATTAGCAATGTACGTGTGTTTGGCGGCTTCCACAGGAGAATGCGCTTATGTGTTCATATCTTATTTCCAGGCAGTGTCCTGTCATGTCTAGTCCGTCTCCTTGGATGGTTTGTGAAGATAGGGGGGGCAAAGGTGTCCGTAACAGCTGCCTTCCGTCGTGGGGTGCTGTTTCCAACGAACTTGTTCAAATGACGCACTTAGCATTCCTTGTGCAGCTCCCATCTAGCTTATTCTCAAAGGCGCCGCTCATTACGGGTCCAAGTGGTGCACGGCCATATTGCAGCTGATATTAACCACAGCTTGGAAGATAAGTCCGCTTTAAAGACTGTTCAGTGAGATCGGCATTTCCCATATTGACTGATAGATTTGTTTTGTGGCGACCATGCTTTCCTATTCGTGGTTTCAAATTTAATCTTATGGTCCAAAACATGGTGGTCTTTATTTAAACCCAACTTGTGGGCCGCTAGGCCCAACCTCAGCAGTGAGAGCCTATATCCATCTCCCCCAGCTATGGGGTACAATAGTAGTAGGGGCAAACTGGGCTCTTCAATCTTGGTAAGGCAACGATGTCTAGGAAGAAGGAACACTCTGAATTCAAACCTGTTTTTAAACAACTCTGCTTAAGAAATTGACCTTGTATCTCATCCTGCTTGTGCGGAGGGGGTTGTATATATTATATATATATATATTATATAATATATACTAATAATATATATATAATATAATGGCGACATAAATAATTAGTATTATGTAAAAAAAACTTGAGGCCATATACAAACTGTTTTTCCCGAAATACAATGTTTCAAATTATTCTTGTATTAGATGTAGAATACTGATTATTTATAAATGATAAAACAAATGGCTTTAGGCAAAAATTTGTAATTCCAAAATAAAATCCCAAAAAGACATGAAAATATATTTTAATATAGTTAATTATACATTAACTAGCAGGACAAGTGGATAACCACGTCATCACATGTAGTGCATTAGCAAAGGATATCATGACAATCTCCTCGCCAACCTTCCCTGATAATTCATTTGTCCCAGGGAGTCAAATGAGTCGGTTACAAAAGCGAGGCTTTGTCTTATAACTCCACCATGAAAATATAAACAGTAGTAGACAAACATTATAGAAAAATGGATGGTCACACATGCAAGACTGTCCTTAATTGGCTATTCCACTGAAATTACTCATGCGAGAGGGCGCGAGTTAATATTTGTCACGTTGGATAGCCACTATTTGTATATGTTTGTACTACTGTTTTTTTGTTTCTATAATCTTTGTTTAACTCATTTCCCTCTCTTGTAACATCTTTATTCCTGGCCAGGCCTCTCCTGTATAGTTCTTTATTTCTGGCCCCTACACATCATTCAGAGGTCAATTTAAGTGGGATCGTTGATTAAGACTACCGCCTCGCGATAAACCTTGCTTCATATTGTATATATTTGTACCTACTGTTTTCTATTGTCAAATATACTTTAACTCATTTCCTCTCTTGTGTCTTTAATTTTGGCCCCTCATCAGAGTCAAATCAGTTGTTCATGGACAGTTGATAAGACCTGCCTTCGCGCAGTAACCCATCAACTCATTTGTATAAATGTTTAGGCCATCACATACACATGGTATTACGCTAAATATCAAAAAGAATTATAATACAAATGTAATACTACAATTCACTATTGGTTAAGAGTAAGTTTAAGTCATTTGCTTATTTTTTTTTAAATTTTTAAAACATGAAAAAAAAGTTAAATCCCAAAATTACCTCTTCAGTTAACATACAATTGCAGGTCATCAGCCTAGTTTTATTTTAGGCACTCCCCACGCCACCACAACCAACAATGGACTGACGAGGGCTTATTAACATAATTTGGGACTTGAAAAAAAAAAAAAAAGATTATTTTCCATGCTTCCACCAGGCCAAATTGCACAAAGCGTCCTTTTTTTCTATGTGGGGATTTAATTTTTTTAATGGGTCATCCAGCGAGGATTGAACTTGTGCTATTACAGTAATAACAGATTCCTGGCAAGACTGAAATTTTATTTTTCATCGAATGTTTGTTGTAACGGCATATAGCCCTCAGTGGGTATTTAATGGCGATAAAGTTTGAAATAAATCAATTCTCTTAATTGGATAATAAAAAAATTTTTTTTTTATAAATTACATTTTCTATTTAACCCTAGATGGGACCTCCTAACAGGTACTAACCACTTTTTTCACCACTCCTATTTTCCGGGTAAGAGTGGCCATGGAGCAATGGTGATAGAAGGGTGCTTCCACATTCCTCCCCAACCTTCACTGAAACTGGAAGATCCCCATCAGATAGAGTTTAACACTCGTCATTCCGAGGAATGTAGACCCGCAGTCACGCNTTATTTCTTATAATGCATCAGCCCCCCCCCCCCCCCCCCCCCCCCCCCCCCCCCCCTGTTATCTTATTTGAAAACTTTTTTTTCACTTTGACCCGTCCCCCTTATGTTTGGGCGGAAAAAATAACTGGGGTTATATATCATCGAAACTAAATTATTACAGTATAAATAAAAAGACCGAAGGTGGTGAATAGAAAAGAAGAAAAAAAATGAAAATTAGTTTCTTTCTTACCTGGGGAAAGTTATATTCAACAAAAAAGTCTGAAGCAGGTCTTGACGACATTTCGGGGGTTTGTGTCCAATCGCGGTCGAAGACCCTTGATCCAACTGCTAAAGTCATTAACCAACGCATCTCTCAGGTTATTATCCAAAAAAAGAAGGGAGAATTTTTTTTTACAAGTTTTAAAACGGTACTAGATTTTTTAAAAACAAAAAACACCGTACTTTTTTTCTTTTTTTTCTAATTGAAGAAAATATCCCTTGGTAATGTGGTAAATATTTTTTCCTTTCCTTTTTTTTTCTTCCTTTTTCTTTCGCGGTATGAATGGGATTTTTTTCTTTTTTGTTTCCTTTTTTGTTTGTTCTTTCTTTCTTTCTGACTGAAGGTAGGAATTTATTTACTTTCCAATATTTACTTCTGATTCTCCAGCTTTTTTATGCTTTTTAATATATTTTTTTTTTTTTTAATTCGAATGTACACACCTGTCCACACTGCTGCAGGGTTTATTTAAAAAATGACTACAAACGAACGACTTAAGATAGATAAATATTAAACATAGAAACACACATAAACTAAACCTTTTCTCCCTCTTTTTTTTCTTCTTAAATTTGATCTCTCTTTAAAATTCTAACCGAAATTTGAGCTAAGTTCTCAATTTTCTTTTTTCTAAGTTAAGTTTTTTTTTTTGGTAGTATTGATGGTGTAGTTAGCACCGTTTTGTTTTTGGGTTGTTTTTCTCTTCTGTTCTTAGACAACGTACATATTTACAACGTTATTTTGTTTGTTATTTTGTGTTGTTTTTTAAGTTGCTGTTTGAAAAACACTACAGTTGCAGGTTTGTTTGTTGTTTGTTGCAAAGTCGAGGGCAACCCCCCTTTTGAAAAAAAAAAAAAGAAAGAAGTTTGAAGAGTGCAGCAGCACGTGCAGGTGCCTGCGCGCACTCTCTTCCTCTCCGACATGCGGTCGTCTCTGCTCGCCAGTCGTCAAAGGCAAAAAAGAGACGTTTTTCGACACTAAAATCCAAAAACTTGTACACCTGTTCCCCATGGTAGATATCACAACCCCACCCGTACCGTTTCGTACATGTACCAGAGAAAGAGACACTAAGAGAGATAGAGAGAGAGGGGAAACGAGAATGGTGATAGAAAGAAAAATTAAAAATAAAATGGTAAAACGAATAGTAGAAGAATCGGTAGAAAAAGAAAACAGAAAAAAGCAGTTCCTGACTTTTACTTCTCTTCTAAGAAGAGAGTAACTTGATCAGAGATAAAGAGAAAGCCGTCCTCCAATGTTGATGTTGTCGGCTCCTGCTGATATGGCAAAGCAGGGCCGGACTAACAGACCTGGGCCATCAATGTCGGGTCTTTGGGGGTGCCAAATCTTTAGATAAAATAGCGTCAATACCGACATGTGTTCTTCGAGAAGACTTGATTTGAGGGTAAATAAATAAATAACAAAAACCAAAAAAAAAAAAAAAAAGACCCAAAAATAAAACAGCAAGGGTAGTGGGTGGTAGCGTTGTCACGATTTGGAAATTGCGTGGCTGGCTTACAGGACAGAACTAAAGATAGGAACCCAAAATCTAGCAGGATATGATGTGGGGGGGGCAGTTAGAAATCTTTAGCGGTGAGATTTTTGAAATTTAAAAAAAAATTTAAATCGTAGGAGAAGACGGTTTGTGGCCGCCTTTTTTTTTTTTAGGTACTAATGCAGAATAGCGCGCAAGATAGATAGTATCATTAGATTAGGTATAAAAAAGCATTGGTACTAAGCAGAATATACAAGAGATAATATCATTAGATTATGTATAAAAAGCATTGGTACTAATGCAGAATAGCCGCGCGCAAAGAGATAATATCATTAGATTAATGTATAAAAAGCATTGGTACTAATGCAGAATAGCGCGCAAGAGATAATATCATTAGATTACGTATAAAAAGCATTGGTACTAATGCAGAATAGCGCGCCAAGAGATAATATCATTAGATTACGGTATAAAAAGCATTGGTACTAATGCAGAATAGCGCGCAAGAGATAATATCATTAGATTACGTATAAAAAAGCATTGGTACTAATGCAGAATAGCGTGCAAGAGATAATATCATTAGATTACGTACAAAAAGCATTGGTACTAATGCAGAATAGCGCGCAAGAGATAATATCATTAGATTACGTATAAAAAGCATTGGTACTAATGCAGAATAGCGCGCAAGAGATAAATCATTAGATTATGTATAAAAAGCATTGGTACTAATGCAGAATAGTGCGCAAGAGATAATATCATTAGATTACATATAAAAAGCATTGGTACTAATGCAGAATAGCGCGAAAGAGATAATATCATTAGATTACATATAAAAAGCATTGGTACTAATGCAGAATAGTGCGCAAGAGATAATATCATTAGTTAACGTATAAAAATGCATTACAGTTCACAGAAATATCCGAAACCATTGAGATGCTAGGGTTAGGGTTAATCTACTTCAGGAGTTTCCATAATCTAATACGGTTATTTCTATAAGTCTAACATGATCAAAGGGGAACCACTCTTGACTGATTATTTTTTATTTATTTATTATCGATCTAGCAGGAAAAAAGAAGACGAGGTTAGGGTTAGGGTTTAGGTTAGTTTAATGGGAAAATAAATAGATAATTTATCAGTCAAGAGTGGTTCCCCTTTTGATCATGTTAGACTTATAGAAAATAACCTGGGTTAGCTCAGCCGGTAGAGCGTTCGGCTAGAAACCACAAGGTTCCTAGTTCGATACCGGTCCTCGCCAACTCAGCGTTATGAGTAGCACAGGGATCTGTGCGGTAAAGTAAGGAGCTGATGGTAGGTGTGGCGCTCCATCTCAGATGCAAAAAGCAATCTCCTTGGTCTAGCACTAGTGAAAAGGAGATAGACTCCCTCACTGTATGGCTCATACCGACATTAGGCCGCCCCGACGACTTTACTTTTTTACTTACTATTTATACATAAAATGCGATTCTAATGATATTATCTCTTGCTCGCTATTCTGCTAAAACGCCTCTTATATAAATGTAATACGAATTTGTCATTCATGAATATAGCGCCCTGTCGGTGCGGCGTTAGAATGCACCGACTGCACCTCTGCAGAGGGGTAAGACTCCCCCAATGGGCCACCTTGTGGCCGTGGGTGGCGACCCGTGATGCTTAAGCATAGAGCCCAGGGATGAGCAGTCCAATGACATGCAATACTCCACTTTGCCTATCTTGGGCTAGACGGGCAGTCAGAGAGGCCCCTCCGATCAATCGGCTGGTTCACGCAAGCCCTAGCACCTATATGATTGCCCCACCCTATTGCCCTTATGGCAAGCCCCAACCCCTTTTTATCATATGGGTGCTAGAAGCGGTGACTGCGGGTCTACATGTCCTGGGAATGACGTTAAACTCTATCTGATGGTGAAGTTCCAGTTCTGGAGTTTGGGGAATGTGGAGCACCCCTTCATCACCATTGCTCCATGGTCCACTCTGACCCGGAGTGGTAGTACCTGTTAGGTCCATCTATGGGTTAAATAGAAAATGTATTATAAAAAAATTTTTATTATCCATTAAGAATTGATTTATTTCAAAACTTTATCGGCATTAAATGACCCACTGAGGCTGATATGCCGTACAACAAACATTCATGAATAAATAAATTTCAGTCTTGCAGACTCTGTTATTACTGAATAGCAAGTTCAATCTCGCTGGATGACCCAAAAAAAATTAAAAAATCCCACATAAAAAAAAGACCTTGTGCAATTTGCCTGGTGGAAGATCAGGAAAATAATCTTTTTTTTTTTTCAAGTCCCCAAACTTAGTTAATAAAAGCCTCAGTCACATTTTGGTGTGGGTGGTGGGGAGTGCTAAATAAACATGGCTGATGACTGAATTGTAGTTAACTGAAGATGTAATTTTGGGATTTAACTTTTCAGTAAAAATGAAGCAAATGACTTAAACTTACCTTAACAAATAGTAATTGTAAGTGATTACATTTGTATATAATTCTTTTTGAATATTAGCTGCGCCTAAACATATACAAATGAGAGGGTTACTGCAAGGCGGGTCTTATCAAACTGTCCACTGAACTATTGACTCTGTGAGGGCCAGAATAAAGAACACAAGAGAGGAAATGAGTTAAATTAATTGACAAAGAACAGTAGTACAAATATATACAAAATGAGAAGGTTACTCGCGAGGCGGCTTATCAACTACCACTTAAATATTGACTCTGCGTGAAGGGCCAGGAATAAAGATACAAGAGAGGAAATGAGTTAAACAACAATATATTAACAAAAAACAGTAGTACAAACATATACAAATATTGGCTAATCCAGTGAAATATTAACTCTGCGCCTCTACGCAGAGTTTAATATTTCAGTGATAGCCAATAAGACAGTCTTGCATGTGACCCATCTCATTTCTATATGTTTGACCTACTACTGTAATAATTTCAGTGCAGGTAGTGATAAGACAGCCTCGCGTCTGTAACCGACTCATTTGTTATCCTGGACAATGAATTATAGGCGAAGGTTGGCGAGAGAATTGTCATTGGATATCCGTTGCTAATTGCCACTTACATGATGAATGACTTGTGGTATATCCCACTTGTTCCTGCTAGTTAAATCTACTATAACTATTATAAAGAATATATTTTCATTGTTTTCTTTTGGATTTATATTTGAATTACAAATTTTTGCTAAAGCCATTTGTTTTTATACATTTATAAGATATCAAGTATTCCTATCTAATACAAATAAAGTGAAAACATTTGTATTGAGAAAACAGTTTTATGGCCTCAAGTATTTTTACATAATACTAATTATTTATCGCCATTATATATATATAATATATTATATTATTAATATATATACCAACCCCTCCGCACAAGCAGGATGAGACACAAGGTCAACTTCTTAAGCAGAGTTTACAGGTTTGATCAGAGTTTTCCTTCTCCTAGACAGTGCCTTACCAGAGACCAGTTTCCCCTACTATTTACCCACTAGCTGGAGGAGAATTTTGGAATAGGCTCACTGCTGATTTGGCCTAGGGCCACAAGTTGGAAAATCCTACCATGTTTTGGACATAAATTTAATTCTGAAAACACGAATAGAAAGGCATGCTCCGGCCACAAACAATTATCAGTCATAGAAATCCTGATCTCACTGACAAGTTAAGACGACTATTCTTCCAAGCTGTGTTATATCAGTGCTGCAAATATGCTGCACCACTTGGACCCTAATGAGGCGCTTTGAGAATAGCCTAGATGGAGCCTGCCACAAGAATTGCTAAGTGCGTCTTTGAACAAGTCGTGGAAACAGCACCCACGAGGAAGCAGCTGTACGGACACCTGCCCCCTATCTCACAAAACCATCCAGTGAGACGGACAATGCAGGACACTGCTGGAGAAGTTAGATGAGCATAGATCGACATTCTCCTGTGGGAAGCCAAACACACGTACATGCTAATTTGGCCACCGCAAGGACTTACATTGACCAACTCTGCGAGGATGCCTGGTTGCTGGACGCAGAGGACCTCCCTGCGACAATGAATGATAGAAAGGGTTGGCGGAAATTGTCATGGGATATCCGTGATAATTGCATGACATGATGATGAGTGATGTGTTCTGGGTATGCACAAGATGAAAGTTATGGGTTTAGCCAAACACATGGGCGGGGTGCGGTGGCATCTTGACAACCGCCAAGACACCCCCAGTGGTAAGGTTAATTATCAAGTTTTTTCTTTTATTTTGTCTTTGCTGTCAGCATATAACAGTGGTAGAAAATGACAAAACAAAGGTGAATTGCAATAAGGAAAGCTAAAATCTTGTTGGCGATAAAAAACAAAATGCATTCCAAAATACAGTCAGTTTTTAAAAGGAAATGAGTATTGATGTCATCGGGTTTATTTCAGATGTCAGAAAGACAGAAAAAAGATTAATGTTGCTGATAAACTACTAACATCTTAATATCTTCCAGCCTACCAGTGAAATGAATAAAGTAAAGATCATTTCAATGCATTTTTATAGTAAATGATTTACAATGCATTCTATAGTAAACATCATTTCCAATGTATGTTTATAGTAAATCATTTACAATGCATTTCTATAGTAAAATCTATTTCAATGTTATATTGTTTATAGTAAAATCATTTTACCAATTGCATTTCTGATAGTAAAATCACTTTCCAATGTATTTTATTAGTAAACATCATTTACAATGCATTTATAGTAAAAAATCATTTCCAATGTAGTTTTTTATAGTAAAATCATTTACAATGCATTTCTATAGTAAATCATTTCAAATGTATTTTCATAGTAAACATTTCCATTTATTTTTATAGTTAAAAAGTCATTTTCCAGCGTATTGTTATATAATAAAACTCATTCCAATGGCATTTTTAGTAAAAGTCATTTTACAATGCATTATCTATAAGCTAAATCATTCCAATGTTATTTTAGAGTAAAAATCATTTCCAATGCATTTCATATTAGTAAAATCGATGTTCAATGTATTTTTATAGTTTAAAATCATGTTCAATGCATTTTTATATAAACCCATTTCCAATGCATTTTTATTCATAAAAACTTCCAATGCATTCTCTATTAGTAAAATCATTTTCCCAATGCTATTTTTATAGAAAATTTATTTCCCTTGCATCTTATTGTAAACCATTTCCAATGCATTGTTGTATAGTAAAACTATTTTCAATCATTTCTTATAGTAAAATAAATTTCCAGTGCATTTTTTATAGCCTAAATATAATTTCCAGTGCATTTTTATTAGTTAAAATCATTTGCTTAATGCTATTTTTATAAATAAAACCACTTCCCATGCATTTCTATAGTAAAATATATTGTAATGTATTTTATAATAAAACCACTTCCAATGCATTTTCTATAGTGAAATCATTTGTAATGTCATCTTAAAAAAATTTTATAATAAAACCACTTCCATGCATTTCTATAGTAAAATCATTCCAATGCCTTCTTATAGAAAATTCATTTCCATTGCATTTATAGAAAATGAATTTCCATTGCATTCTATACGTAAAACCATGTTCGAATGTATTTTTATAATAAAATCATATCCATTGCATTTCCCTCTTGCCTAACCTTAATTCAGTTTCAATAGTATTTCTGTGTTGCCTCCGATATTCCAAGTGTCCCCTGTATAAACATATTCATTTAGAATGAATGAAACCGTTCTCCTCTAGTCTAAACTCAAATCTTTCCCATCTGATCTCAGGGTTAATAAACAACTTGTATAATAATTATTAAGCGACAAGAAAAAAATATTAATGATTGATGATATAAATGAGATGTAATGGATGATGCATAATGATTGCATCCATTATCAATATCATTTTAGTGTGAAAAGATCTTTTTTTTTAGATTTTGTGGCATTGTTGATACCAAGCGAATGGCCCACCCAGATTATGGTTTGTATCACATTACAAAAAAAATAATCATACCCATTTCGCACTCTGTGTTTCCATTTCAAACATATCTTCTTTAATACAGGGACATGATAATAATAATGAAATTTATGTGTACAGTGCTCAGGGCACCACAACTCAAAGTCTTGTGTCTAGTACACAGAATACTGTATTAGTCGTCAGGAACCGATGAATAGCATACCAGTAATAATATACATACCTGTGTGGGGGAACCAGTGCCAGCTACACCACAACTCATCAAAGTCTCATGTCTAGTACACAGAATAATGTATTAGCCTGTCATTGGAACTGAATAGTGTACAGAATGCATATACATGTATGTGTACAGTGCTCAGCTGCACCACAACTCATCAAAGCTCTCATGTCTAATACATAGAATAATTATTAGTGTCAGAACATGTACAGTGGTACAGTAATAATATACATGTATGTGTACAGTGCTCAGGTACACCACAATTCCTCAAAGTCTCATTTCACGGTACACAGATAAATGTATAGTGTCAGAACATGAACACGTGTACAGTGCCATCAGCTACACCACAACTCATCAAAGTCGTCATGTCTAGTACACAAATAATGTTATTAGCCGTCAGGACATGAGACTTGTAGAATTGTTGCGTGTACTCAGCACTGTACACATACATGTATATTATTACTGTACACTGTACATGTTCCTGACACTAATACATTATTCTATGGTATTAGACATGAGACTTTGATCGAGTTGTGGTGGCAGGCTGAGCACTGTACACATACATGTATATTATTACTGTACACTATTCATGTTCCTGACACTAATACATTATTTCTGTGTACTAGACATGAGACTTTTGATGAGTTGTGGTGTAGCTGAGCACTGTACACTGCATGTATATTATTACTGTATGCATTCATGTTCCTGACACTAATACATTATTCTGTGTACTAGACACAAGACTTTGAGTTGTGGTGCACCTGAGCACTGTACACAATAAATTTCATTATTATTATCATTCCTGTATTAAAGAAAATATGTTTCAAAATGAAACACAGAGTGGAAATGGGTTGATTATTATTTTTGTAATGTGATACAAGACATAATCTGGTGGCCATTGCTTGGGTATCAAATGACAAATCTAAAAAAAAAATCTTTTCACACTAAAATGATATTGATAATGATCATCATTATCTCATCATTATCATCATCATCATTATTATCATCATCATTAATATTTTTCTTCTTGTCCTTAATATTATTTATACAAGTTGTTTATTTAACCTGAGATCAGATGGGAAAGATTGATTAGACAAATAGAGGAGAACGTTTCATTCATTCTAATGATTATTTATACAGGGACACTTGGAAAATACGGAGGCAACACAGAAATACATTGAAAACTGAATTAAGGTTAGGCAAGAGGAATGCAATGGATATGATTTTATTATAAAAATACATTCGAAATGGTTTTACTATAGGAATGCAATGGAAATTAATTTTCTATAAGAATGCAATGGAAATGAATTTTCTATAAGAATGCATTGGAAATGATTTTACTATAGAAATGCATTGGAAGTGGTTTTATTATAAAAATACATTACAAATGATTTTACTATAGAAATGCATTGGAAGTGGTTTTATTATAAAAATACATTACAAATGATTTTACTATAGAAATGCATTGGAAGTGGTTTTATTATAAAAATACATTACAAATGATTTTACTATAAAAATGCACTGGAAATTATTTTACTATAAAAATGCACTGGAAATTATTTTACTATAAAAATGCATTGAAAATAGTTTTACTATAAAAATGCATTGGAAATGGTTTTACAATAAGAATGCAGTGGAAATAAATTTTCTATAAAAATGCATTGGAAATGATTTTACTAAAAGAATGCATTGGAAATATTTTATGATAAAAATGCATTGGAAATGGTTTAATATAAAAATGCATTGAACATGATTTTACTATAAAATACATTGAACAAATGCATTGGAAATGATTTTACTATAAAAATACATTGGAAATGATTTTACTATAGAAATGCATTGTAAATGATTTTACTAAAAATGCATTGGAAATGATTTTATTATAAAAATACGCTGGAAATGATTTTACTATAAAAATACATTGGAAATGATTTTACTATGAAAATACATTTGAAATGATTTTACTATAGAAATGCATTGTAAATGATTTTACTATAAAAATACATTGGAAATGATTTTACTATAGAAATGCATTGTAAATGATTTTACTATAAAATACATTGGAAATGATTTACTATAGAAATGCATTGTAAATGATTTTACTATAAAATACATTGGAAATGATTTTACTATAGAAATGCATTGTAAATGATTTACTATAAAAATACATTGGAAATGATTTTACTATAGAAATGCATTGTAAATCATTTTACTATAAAAATGCATTGGAAATGATTTTACTATTATTCATTTCACTGTAGCTGGAGATATTAAGAGTTAGTATTTATTCAGCAACCATTTAATCTTTTTCTTCTTCTGACATCTGAAATAAACCCGAGACATCAATACTCATTTCCTTTTTAAAAACTGACTGTATTTTTGAATGCATTTGTTTTTATCGCAACAAGATTTTAGCTTTCCTTATTGCAATTCACTTCGTTTGTTTTTGTCATTTTCTACACTAAGTAAATATTGCTGACAGCAAAGACAAAATAAAAGAAAAACTTGATAATTAACCCTTTACCAACTGGGGTGTCTGCGGGTGTCAGATGCACCCACCCGCCCAACCAGGTGTGTTGGCTTAAACCCATAACTCTTCATCTTGTGCATACCAGAACAACATCATCCTCATCATCATGTCATGCAATTATCACGGATATCCATGACAATTTCTCGCCAACCTTCTCTATCATTCATTGTCCCAGGGAGGTCCTCTGCGCAGCAACCAGCATCCTCGCAGAGTTGGTCAATGTAAGTCCTTGCTGGGTGGCCAACATTAGCATGTACGTGTGTTTGGCTTCCACAGGAGAATGTCGCTTATGTGTTCATCCTTACTTCTCCAGCAGTGTCCTGCATGTCTAGTCCGTCTCACTTGGATGGTTTGTGAGATAGGGGGCAGGTGTCCGTACAGCTGCTTCCTCGTGGGGTGCTGTTTCCACGACTTGTTCAAGACCGCACTTAGCATTCTTGTGCAGCTCCCATCTAGCTTATTCTCAAAGCGCCTCATTAGGTCCAAGTGGTGCAGCCATATTGCAGCACTGATATAACCACAGCTTGGAAGAATAGTCGCTTTAACTTGTCAGTGAGATCGGATTTCCATATGACTGATAATTTGTTTGTGGCCGACCATGCCTTTCCTATTCGTGTTTCAAATTAAATTTATGTCCAAAACATGGTAGGATTTACCAACTTGTGGGCCCTAGGCCAAACTCAGCAGTGAGCCTATATCCAATTCTCCCTCCAGCTATGGGTAAATAGTAGGGCAAACTGGGCTCTTCAATCTTGGTAAGGCAACCTGTCTAGGAGAAGGAAAACTCTGAATTCAAACCTGTTAAACTCTGCTTAAGAAATTGACCTTGTGTCTCATCCTGCTTGTGCGGAGGGGTTGGTATATATATATATATATATATATATATATATATATATATAATGGCGAATAAATAATTAGTATTATGTAAAAATACTTGAGGCCATAAAACTGTTTTCTCAATACAAATGTTTTCAAATTATTTGTATTAGATAGGAATACTTGATATCTTATAAATGTATAAAAACAAATGGCTTTAGCAAAAATTTGTAATTCAAAATAAATCCAAAAGAACAATGAAAATATATTTATATAGTTATTATAATTAACTAGCAGGACCAGTGGATATACCACAGTCATCATCATGTAGTGCAATTAGCACGGATATCCATGACAATCTCTCGCCAACCTTCCCTATAATTCATTGTCCCAGGGAGTACAAATGAGTCGGTTACACGCGAGGCTGTCTTATCAACTACCCACTGAAATATTAACAGTAGTACAAACATATAGAAATGAGATGGTCACATGCAAGACTGTCTTATTGGCTATCCACTGAAATATTAACTCTGCGTAGAGGGCGCAGAGTTAATATTTCACTGGATAACAATATTTGTATATGTTTGTACTACTGTTTTTTGTTAATATATTTGTTTAACTCATTTCCTCTCTTGTATCTTTATTCTGGCCCCTCACCAGAGTCAATATTTAAGTGGGTAGTTGATAAGACCGCCTCGCGAGTAACCTTCTCATTTGTATATATTTGTACTACTGTTCTTTGTCAATATATTTAACTCATTTCCTCTCTTGTGTCTTTATTCTGGCCCCTCATCAGAGTCAATAGTTCAGTGGACAGTTGATAAGACCGCCTTGCGAGTAACCCTCTCATTTGTATATGTTTAGGCCACAACGCTAATATTCAAAAAGAATTATATACAAAATGTAATACTTACAATTCACTATTTGGTTAAGAGTAAGTTTAAGTCATTTGCTTCATTTTTAACTGAAAAGTTAAATCCCAAAATTACATCTTCAGTTAACTACAATTCAGTCATCAGCCATGTTTATTTAGCACTCCCCACCACCACAACCAACAATGATGACTGAGGGCTTATTAACTAATTTTGGGACTTGAAAAAAAAAAAAGATTATTTTCCTGATCTTCCACCAGGCCAAATTGCCACAAGGTCTTTTTTTTTATGTGGGGATTTTTTAATTTTTTTATGGGTCATCCAGCGAGGATTGAACTTGCTATTCAGTAATAACAGATCTGCAAGACTGAAATTTATTTATTCATGAATGTTTGTTGTACGGCATATCAGCCTCAGTGGGTCATTTAATGCCGATAAAGTTTTGAAATAAATCAATTCTTAATGGATAATAAAATTTTTTTATAAATACATTTTTCTATTTAACCCATAGATGGGACCCTAACAGGTACTACCACTCCGGGTCAGAGTGGACCATGGAGCAATGGTGATGAAGGGGTGCTCCACATTCCCCAAACCTCCAGAACTGGAACCTCACCATCAGATAGAGTTTAACGTCATTCCCAGGACATGTAGACCCGCAGTCACCGCCTTCTAGCACCCATATGATAAAAAGGGGTTGGGGCTTGCCATAAGGGCAATAGGGTTGGGGCAATCATATAGGTGCTAGGGCTTGACGTGACCAGCCGATTGATCGGAGGGGGCCTCTCTGACTGCCCGTCTAGCCCAAGATAGGGCCAAAGTGGAGTATTGCATGTCATGGACTGCTCATCCACCTGGGCTCTATGCTTAAGCATCACGGGTCGCCACCCACGGCCAACAGGTGGCCCATTGGGGGAGTCTTACCCCTCTGCAGAGGTGCAGTCGGTGCATTCTAACGCCGCACCGACAGGGCGCTATATTCATGAATGACAAATTACGTATTACATTTATATAAGAGGCGGTTTAGCAGAATAGCGAGCAAGAGATAATATCATTAGAATCGCATTTTATGTATAAATAGTAAGTAAAAAAGTAAAGTCGTCGGGGCGGCCTAATGTCGGTATGAGCCATACAGTGAGGGAGTCTATCTCCTTTTCACTAGTGCTAGACCAAGGAGATTGCTTTTTGCATCTGAGATGGAGCGCCACACCTACCATCAGCTCCTTACTTTACCGCACAGATCCCTGTGCTACTCATAACGCTGAGTTGGCGAGGACCGGTATCGAACTAGGAACCTTGTGGTTTCTAGCCGAACGCTCTACCGGCTGAGCTAACCCAGGTTATTTTCTATAAGTCTAACATGATCAAAAGGGGAACCACTCTTGACTGATAAATTATCTATTTATTTTCCCATTAAACTAACCCTAAACCCTAACCCTAACCTCGTCTTCTTTTTTTCCTGCTAGATCGATAAATAAATAAATAAATAAATAATCAGTCAAGAGTGGTTCCCTTTGATCATGTTAGACTTATAGGAAATAACCGTATTAGATTATGGAAACTCCTGAAGTAGATTAACCCTAACCCTAGCATCTCAATGGTTTCGGATATTTCTGTGAACTGTAATGCATTTTTATACGTTAACTAATATTATCTCTTGCGCACTATTCTGCATTAGTCCAATGCTTTTTATACGTAATCTAATGATATTATCTCTTGCGCGCTATTCTGCATTAGTACCAATGCTTTTTATACGTAATCTAATGATATTATCTCTTGCGCGCTATTCTGCATTAGTACCAATGCTTTTGTACGTAATCTAATGATATTATCTCTTGCACGCTATTCTGCATTAGTACCAATGCTTTTTATACGTAATCTAATGATATTATCTCTTGCGCGCTATTCTGCATTAGTACCAATGCTTTTTATACGTAATCTAATGATATTATCTCTTGCGCGCTATTCTGCATTAGTACCAATGCTTTTTATACTAATCTAATGATATTATCTCTTGCGCGCTATTCTGCATTAGTACCAATGCTTTTTATACTTAATCTAATGATATTATCTCTTTCGCGCTATTCTGCATTAGTACCAATGCTTTTTATACATAATCTAATGATATTATCTCTTGCGCGCTATTCTGCATTAGTACCAATGCTTTTTATACATAATCTAATGATATTATCTCTTGTGTACTATTCTGCATTAGTACCAATGCTTTTTATACCTAATCTAATGATACTATCTCTTGCGCGCTATTCTGCATTAGTACCTAAAAAAAAAAAAAGGCGGCCACAAACCGTCTTCTCCCTACGATTTAAATTTTTTTTTAAATTTCAAAAATCTCACCGCTAAAGATTTCTAACTGCCCACCCCCACATCATATCCTGCTAGATCTTGGGTTCCTATCTTTAGTTCTGTCCTGTAAAGCCAGCCACGCAATTTCCCAAATCGTGACAACGCTACCCACCCACTACCCTTGCTGTTTTATTTTTGGGCTCTTTTTTTTTTTTTTTGGTTTTTGTTATTTATTTATTTACCCTCAAATCAAGTCTTCTCGAAGAACACATGTCGGTATTGACGCTATTTTATCTAAAGATTTGGCACCCCCAAAGACCCGACATTGATGGCCCAGGTCTGTTAGTCCGGCCCTGCTTTGCCATATCAGCAGGAGCCGACAACATCAACATTGGAGGACGGCTTTCTCTTTATCTCTGATCAAGTTACTCTCTTCTTAGAAGAGAAGTAAAAGTCAGGAACTGCTTTTTTTCTGTTTTTCTTTTTCTACCGATTCTTCTACTATTCGTTTTACCATTTTATTTTTAATTTATTCTTTCTATCACCATTCTCGTTTCCCCTCTCTCTCTATCTCTCTTAGTGTCTCTTTCTCTGGTACATGTACGAAACGGTACGGGTGGGGGGTTGTGAATATCTACCATGGGGACAGGTGTACAAGTTTTTGGATTTTAGTGTCGAAAAACGTCTCTTTTTGCCTTTGACGACTGGCAGAGCAGAGACGACCGCATGTCGGAGAGGAAGAGAGTGCGCGCAGGCACCTGCACGTGCTGCTGGCACTCTTCAAACTTCTTCTTTTTTTTTTTCAAAAGGGGGGGTTGCCTCGACTTTGCAACAAACAAACAAACAAACCTGCAACTGTAGTGTTTTTCAAACAGCAACTTAAAAAACAACACAAAATAACAAACAAAATAACGTTGTAAATATGTACGTTGTCTAAGAACAGAAGAGAAAAACAACCCAAAAACAAAACGGTGCTACTACCACCATCAATACTACCAAAAAAAAAACTTAACTTAGAAAAAAGAAATTGAGAACTTTAGCTCAAATTTCGGTTAGAATTTTAAAGAGAGATCAAATTTAAGAAGAAAAAAAAGAAGGGAGAAAAGGTTTAGTTTATGTGTGTTTCTATGTTTAATATTTATCTATCTTAAGTCGTTCGTTTGTAGTCATTTTTAAATAAACCCTGCAGCAGTGTGGACAGGTGTGTACATTCGAATTAAGAACAAAAAAAATATATTAAAAAGCATAAAAAGCTGGAGAATCAGAAGTAAATATTGGGAAAGTAAATAAATTCCCTTACTACCTTCAGTCAGAAAAGAAAGAAAGAACAAACAAAAAAGGAAACAAAAAAGAAAAAAATCCCATTCATACCGCGAAAGAAAAAAGGAAGAAAAAAAAAGGAAAGGAAAAATATTTACCACAATTACCAGGGATATTTTCTTCAATTAGAAAAAAAAGAAAAAAGTACGGTGTTTTTTGTTTTTAAAAAATCTAGTACCGTTTAAAACTTGTAAAAAAAAATTCTCCCTTCTTTTTGGATAATAACCTGAGAGATGCGTTGGTTAAATGACTTTAGCAGTTGGATCAAGGGTCTTCGGACCCGATTTGGACACAAACCCCCGAAATGTCGTCCAAGACCTGCTTCAGACTTTTTTGTTGAATATAACTTTCCCCAGGTAAGAAAGAAACTAATTTTCATTTTTTTTCTTTCTTTTCTATTCACACCTTCGGTCTTTTTATTTATACTGTAATAATTTAGTTTCGATGATATATAACCCCACCGATATTTTTCCGCCCAAAATAAGGGGGACGGGTCAAAGTGAAAAAAAAGTTTTCAAATAAGATAACTGATGCATTATAAAATTCATTCATTGATAAATCAACACTGAAAATTTCATTAAAATCGGATAATTCCCTGATTTTTTTTTAGTAAGTTTTTATTTTAATCAGGGGGGTTGAATTGATTTTGTAAAATACGTCTAACTATGACGTAAAAATGTTGATACCTAAGCTAAACTAATTCATCCGTTATTTTCTTACAGTTCCACCCACTTTTTTCAATTATTTACATTTTTTTTTTTTTTTACGTTTTGTTTTCATCGTTTTTTCATATTTATTTTAATCAATTAAATCATATTTTTTTTAAATAGTCCTATTTTTGTACAAAATTTATTAAATTTTAAAGTAAAACATTGACAATTTTAGCTAGTATTTTTCTTAACTCTTAATAATTTTTGTTTTCTAAATTTATTTAAAAAGAATGTTAAGTTGTGTTGCACGTTAAAATGATTTTGACGAAAAAAAAACTTTGATTTCAAAGAAAAAGAAAGTTAACTAAAATTTTAATGCATAAAGGAAAAAAAAAAGAGTTAAATCGAACTTAACGAACCTAAATTCCACCATCGTATGTCTCCTCGACAAAAGAAAAAAATACCAAAAATCAGGGAATTAACCGAATTTAATGAAATTTTCAGTGTTGATATATTAATGAATAAAATATATAATGCACCAGTTATTTTATTTAAAAAGTTTTACATTTTTTCCAGCTCCGTCAACTTTAAACCACGTATCTTTGAAGCGTAACAGATTCTCGGAGTTCAAAGTTAACTGATCTTTAAAAAAGTGTAAAAGTTTTTGAATAAAATAACTGGTGTATTATATCTTTTTATTCATTAATATATCAACACTGAAAATTTCATTAAATTCAGTGAAGTCCCTGATTTTTTGGTATTTTTTTCTTTAGGCGTGGGTGACATACAATGGTGGAATTTAAGTCCGTTAAGTTCGATTTAACCGAAAAAAGATTATTGGAAATAATTGCTTTAGCACTTTAACACTATTATTGTGCTACGAAAAATATTTTTATTGTTGTGTTGTGGTACCAAATTATTGTTATTGCGGTACCATACATACAAAAAAAAAAAAAAAAACCTGAATTTGAAAGACTACCATCAACAAGGAATGATAAACAAAAGATACGTTTTGCAAAAAAAAAAAAAAAAATGCAAATTCAGTATGTACCACCAATTTTCCCTGTGAAATTTACCCCTCCTATATTTAACACAATGAAACTTACATAAAGGTTAATATCATCTTGAAAATTTTTCGTCCATTCGAAAGAAGAAATTAAAAAAAAACTCCTGATGATTTTTAAATTTTTTATCAGCTTACAGAAAGTAATGAAAATTATGAACGAAAAACAATGTTTACATTTTTGCACCGTTAAATCAATTGAAATTTAACGTAGCCAAAAACAAGTTATGACTAGTGGTTTTTTAAAAAAATTCTATGAAAAATTAATTAATGGTCCGATTTTCACGAAAATTTCCATAATTTTGGTGGTACCTAACTTAAAGAATAAAACAATTTTCAAATTCAATAATAATAGATATGAACTATACTGTAACGTTTCCATTTACTTACTAGGTACCACCAATTTTCCCTGTGAAATTCCTACCCCCCCCCTCTATATTTACCACAATGAAACTTGCATAAAGGTTAATATTATCTTGAAAGTTTTTTTGTCCATTCGAAAGAAGAAACATTAAACAAACTCCTGATGATTTAAAACAAAAATTTCCGCTTACGGAAATAATGAAAATTATAAACAAAATACAATGTTTACATTTTTGCACCGTTAAATCAATTGAAATTGTAACGTAGCCAAAAATAAGTTATGACTAGAGGCTTTTTAAAAAATTATATGAAAAATCAATCAATGGTCGTATATTCACGAAAATTTCCATAATTTTAGGTGGTACCCACCGCTTTAGCATTTAAAATATTCTAACTTAAAGAATAAAACAATTTTCAAGATGTGAACTGTAACGTTTCTATTTATTTACAATTTACTCCTATCATTATAATTTTTCAAAGGCGATAACTGCTAAATACTAATTATAGAGTACTTCCCTTTTTTTGCAATGGGTGCTATTCGCAGAATTGCGTCCCGGCCTCCTGCCTTAAAAAAACGCTAGGTGGTGACAGCTGAAAAAACAACCCGCTCTAGGAATGAAGTCCTTAGCTGAAGCTACTAATCAATTACAAATAAATAAACAAAACATTTTTTCGCTATTTTTATTTTATTTTATTTTATTTTAATATATTTATTTCCAACAAACAATTACAAATAAAAAAAAATAAAAATATTTAGATATTTTTTTTTATTTTAACTAAAAACAAGACATTAAAAAAAGATAAATAAAACAAAATCTGGTAAAACTTGCAAATCGTACTCAAAATCCCATGACCCAGAAAAAACAGAACCCACAAAACTGTTAATTTTAACTAGGGAGGTTTAAGGTTGGGGTTTAGGGTTAGTTTAATGGGAAAATAAATAATTTGGGTTCTGTTTTTTCTGGGTCACCCTATATACAGAATGACCCAGAAAAAAAAGAACCCACAAATTTTGTAATAAAACTGTAAATTTTAACAATTTGAGTTCTGTTTTTTTCTGGGTCACTATGTATACAGAATGACCCAGAAAAAAAAGAACCCACAAATTTTGTAATAAAATTGTTAATTTTAACTAGGTGGGTTTAGGGTTAGGGTTGGGGTTTAGGGTTAGTTTAATGGGAAAATAAATAAATAATTTGGGTTCTGTTTTTTTCTGGGTCACCCTGTAATATAATGGGATTTTGAGTATGATTTGCAAGTTTTACCAAAAATCTGAATATTTAGATATTCTTTTATATTCTAATTTAAAAAAAATGTCAGGTCATTTTTTATTTAAAAAAAAGAAAATCTTTCATTTTATGGTATCGTAATTTTACAATAGGTACGATCCACTTCAGCTAGGGACTTCATTCGTAGAGCGGGATGTTTTTTCAGCTATCACTGCCTAGCGTTTTTTAAGGCAGTAGGTCGGGACACAATTATGTGAATAGCACGTTGCAATGATTGTGAAGATTCAAATGACTGACGTTCCGCAATTTTGTAGGGTTTTTTTTTTTTCCTTCTGTATTTTTAAGTTTGCTATGTTTTGAAAATTACTTCTTTAGAAACTTGTTGTGGCCATAAAGTAGGGGCTTAGTTTACAATAGCCATGCAATGTATAATTGGATACTGATTTCGTGTCCAGTTTTATATTCAAGTACTTAATTCTTTAGAGACTCAGCCCTGTTGGATGGGGCTTTAGAATTCACCGACTGCCCCTCTGCAGAGGGGTAAGACCCCTCCCCCCCAAGGAGCCACCTGTTTCCCAATTTGAATCATTGTTTCGATAGATAGTCCTGACACTTGTAGCGGAGTGAGAGCAGTCTGTCCCAATGGATTACTATGAACGCTAAAACATTGTGTATGTATATTTCACAATAAAGATGAGGATAACTGTCTGAAAAATCAAAATAATAGATATGAAGCCTCATCTGAAAAACCCTTATGGCAAGCCCCAACCCCTTTTTATCATATGGGTGCTAGAAGGCGGTGGCTGCGGGTCTACATGTCCTGGGAATGACGTTAAACTCTATCTGATAGTGAGGTTCCAGTTTTAGAGGTTTGGGAAATGTGGAGCACCCCTTCATCACCATTGCTTCCTGGTCCACTCTGACCCGGTGTGGTAGTACCTGTTAGGGTCCCATCTATGGGTTAAATAGAAAAATGTATTTATAAAAAAATTGTATTATCCATTAAGAATTGATTTATTTCAAAACTTTATCGGCATTAAATGACCCACTGAGGTTGATATGCCGTAAAACAAAACAAACAAACAAACAAAATAAATTTTAATTTTTCTGATTGATGTCCTCATCTTTGTGGCATGTATAAACACAACGTTTCATCTGCTGTATCCTCCCCCAGGTGTTTCCTGTGTATCTGAGTATAACAATTATCGAACCTGGGAAATCGTTTTTAATAATTTGACAGTTGATTGTCACCGAGCTTTTGAAAATTATTACTGTGCTCAGATACACAGGAAACACCCGAGGAAGGCCGAAGAATATAGTGACTAAAATGTTGTGTTTAGACCTGCCACAATAAAGATGAGGACAACTGTCTGAAAATTCAAAAATTTTATGTAGAAAGCAAGATGTTAGACAATATATTGAAAACTATGTTAAGCTTAAGCTAAAATGTTATTTTTCACCCGTAGTCAGGATTGAAACTGCAACCTCCAGATGATAGTCACTTAGAACTGTATTAACTCAACCCTTATATCTTTGTTATGCCATGCTGGTTGTTGGATTTAATGGCGTGTCAACTCTTGTTGGTTATTTTATGCATGTTATGCCATGCGGTTGGTTGGATTTAATGGCATGTCAACTCTTGTTGGGTTATTTTATGCCAAAGACATTTTGGTTTATTCATTCTTGATGGGTATTCAAAAAAATTTTTTTTTTTAAACTACATTTTTTTCTATTTAACCCATAGATGGGACCCTAACAGGTACTACCACTCCGGGTCAGAGTGGACCTGTGAGTAATAGTGATGAAGGGATACTCCACATTATCCAGAGCTCCAGTATTGAAACTTCTCCATTAGATGCAGTTTAACGTCATACCCAGGATACTAAGACCCCAGCCACTGCCTTCTAGCACATGTACGATAAAATGGATTGGGGGTTTGCAATATGGTTGAGACAATTATATAGGTACTAAGGCTTGGCATGATAGTCAATTGATTGGAAGAGGACCTACATTGACCAACTATGCGAGGATGCTGGATGCTGCGCAGAGGACCTCCCTGGTGCAATGAATGATAGAGAAGGTTGGCGAGAGATTGTCATGGATATCCGTGCTAATTGTGTGACATGATGATGATGATTATTTAAATAATGTATTGGGGGTTTTGAAATATGACTAAGAATATTTCTTACCTTGATCTGAACCACCAACCCCACTTCATTACCTATTCACAGTCTCACCTAGTGTGCACTTCTGCAGAGGGGTAAGACTCCCCCAATGGGCCCACCTGTTGGCCGTGGGTGGCGACCTGTGATGCTTAAGGATAGAACCCAGGTGGCTGAGCAGTCCATGACTTGCAATATTCCACTTTAGGCTTTTCTTGGGCTAGAGAGGCCCCCTCCGATCAATCGGCTGGCCATGTCAAGCCCTAGCACCTATATGATTTTCCCAACTCTATTGCCCTTATGGCAACCCCCAATCCTTCTTATCTTATGGGTGCTAGAACGCGATGACTGAGGGTCTACATATCCTGGGAATGACGTTAAACTCTATCTGATGGTGAGCTTCCAGTTCTGGAGGTTTGGGAATGTGGAACACCCCTTCATCACCATTGCTCCCTGGTCCACTCTGACCCGGAGTGGTAGTACCTGTTAGGGTCCTATTTATGGGTTGAATAGAAAAACATGAGTTTATAAACAAAATTGTATTATGCATTAAGAATGAATTTATTTCAAAACTTTATCGGCATTAAATGACCCACCGAGGTTGATATGCCGTAAAACAAACCAAACCAAACCAATATTCTGTGGTATTTAACAAAAAGTGTTTAGGTAATATATATATAATCTACTTATGACTAAGATATACTGTATTTGACAGCGTATAAGACGTACCCCCATTTCAGCAGGTCAGAATCAGGAAAAAAGTTTTTAGTGTTTGTAAGCATGTATTGTTGAAAACAGTCTAGCTGTGCATTACACAAGCAGAAACATAGCTGTATAAAAGCAATTTGACAGTACAGACAAGCAATAAACATACACAAGACATCTCAATAGCAGGAAATAATAGTAATAATAATAATAATAATAAGATTTAGCCTAGGCCGACAGGAGGTCTCAAACTTCACCTACAATATATAAGACGCTGGGCAATGTTTTTAGTCAAAATTTTTGAAAAAAAAGTGTGTCTTATATGCCGTCAATCGTCTGGCCACGTCAAGCCCTAGCACCTATATGATTGCACCAACCCTATTGCCCTTATGGCAACCCCCAATCCTTCTTATCATATGGGTGCTAGAAGGCGGTGACTGAGGGTCTTATATGCCGTCAAATACGGTACATTATTATTTAAATAGTAATATATATAATTGAACTTAATACTTGAACACTTAAAAATTATAAAGAAGAAATATTCTGTGGTAGTTAACAAAAACTGTTTAGATAATATATATAATCTTCTACGTATGACTTACCTTGCTTCAACCACCAACCCCTCAATTACCTATTTACAGTCTCACCTAGTGTGTACGACACGCTATACGTAACCAGTGCATCACAATACCAACGTACAACAAGATATGTTTTGGAATTAGACAGCGGAGCTATTTCTTCTTGTAGGTGGCTTGTCAAAATTGGTAGTCGTGTTTATACGACATGGGAGCCTCAAAAAAGAAAGGCACTTCAGAAAAGACCTGAAAATAAAAACCACATAACGCTGACAAGAAAAAAAAATGGAGACGTGCACAGCGGATTGTGAAGCATTTAGATTCTCCACCCTGCTGAACGAAGGGACTTGACCAAAAAGTCTTTATCTGTTTGCAAATGTCAAAAATAAGCAGTTAGAATCTTTTTTTTTCTAATTCAAGCGAATAGAAAAAATTGCTCTTGAAATAAATACAGAGACAGTTAGAAAACTGTGGTTATTTGAAATGTCTTGTCATGGTTTTGCACAAGAAACGAAAACCTATTTATATATTAATACTTATGTTCCTTAATTTTATAACTGTTATCATCTTGCAACACCTTCTGACTAAAATAAGACAGTCCAAATCATCTAAGATGAAATGCAATTTATATATTAATACTTATGTTCTTTAATTGTATGACTGTTATCATCTTGCAACACCCTCTGGTTAAAAATGAGACCATCCAAATCATCCAAGATTAAATGCTATATATATATATATATATATATATATTCGTGTTCCTTAATTGTATGACTGTCATCATCTTGCAACACCCCCTGATTAAAAATAAGACAGTCCAAATCATCCAAGATGAAATGCAATTTATATATATTAATATTCGTGTTCCTTAATTGTACGACTGTTATCTTCTTGCAACACCCTCTGGTTAAAAATAAGATCGTCCAAATCATCCAAGATTAAATGCCATATAAGTAAAGTAAAGTCGTCGGGGTGGCCTAAAGTCGGTATCAGCCAATCAGCGAGGGGAGTCTATCCGCTTTTTACTAGCGCTAGACCAAGGAGATTGTTTTTTAGCATCTGAGGTGGAGCGCCACACCTACCATCACCTCCTTACTTTATCGCACAGATCCCTGTGCTACTCATACGCTGAGTTGGCGAGGGCTGGTATCGAACTAGCAACCTTGTGGTTTCTAGCCGAACACTCTACCGACTGAGCTAACCAGGCCCTTTTGCAATATATATATATTAATATTCGTGTTCCTTAATTGTATGACTGTTATCATCTTGCAACACCCTCTGGTTAAAAATAAGATAGTCCAAATCACCCAAGATAAAATGTAAAAATGTAAATCCTGATTATCTGGTGTTGCTTATCCATCGAATTCTTATTTCTTATGGATGTCGTTACCTCAGCTAAATAATGGACCATTCTGTTTTTATGATAAAGAAATGGAAGAAAAAGGACATGCTATACTGAAAAAATATAATAAGAAAGAAAGTGAGTAGGGGAAAGATAGAGAGAGGGGGTGAGTGCACAGAAGTGATAACATGAATGTGTTTCAATCGAACATAATGAAAAATGAACAAAAAAAAAGTTTGATTATTTCCTATAAGTCCAAAATAAACAAAGGGGAACGACTCTTGACTGATGAATTATTTATTTTCCCATTAAACTAACCCTAAGCCTAACCCTGTCTTCTTTTTTCCTAGTAGATCAATAAATAATCAAATAACCATTCTTGACTGATAAATTATTTGATTATTTATTGATCAGGGTTAAGTTTAATGGGAAAATAAATAATTTATCAGTCAAGAATGGTTCCCCTTTGTTTATGTTGGAATTATAGGAAATAACCAAAAGTTTTATATATGAGGGAGAGTAAAAATTATCAGCACTGTTGCCATAACATATCTTCATTATTGCCACACTGTCCCTGTATTGTGCTAAAAACTCCAATGAATTTCAGCCCCTGACACTCCTTCTGACCAGAGAAATCACTGCTCTTTGTTCTTCCTTCGTGCATACTACTAGTGGTGCGGCAAAGTTAACACTGTGAAGACAGCAAGCAAAATGGTGCGATCAGACTCCAGCTTTGATCACAAGAATGCCAATTATAAGCACACATGTGCAGAACGCAGTGTGACAAAAACAAAGATATGTTATGGCAAAAGTGAGGACAATTTTTGACTCTCACTCATGGCATCACTCGGGTTCATTTTAGGGGGTGGAGGGGATTTGTAGAAAAATGTCTGAAAGCAAAAAAACAATCAGGATTGGGGGTTATGTTTTTTATCTATTTTTTTATATTTTGAAAAAAATTGCAACTTTATCTAAAAAGCAACAATAATAAGATGGAATAAAACTAGCAATAAAATAATTATAGTGAAAATGCTGTTATTTCCTATAACTCTCCAACATAAAAAAGGGGAACCACTCTGAATGAATTTTATCTGTTAATTAATCTACCCATTATATTCCCACATAACTAACCCTAACCACTTTTTTCCTAGTAGATCAGTAAATAAATAGATAATTTATCAGTCAGAGTGGTTCCCCTTTTTTATGTTGGAGTTATAGGAAATAACCGAAAATGCTTTATTTAAAAAGTAACAACAATGAAATAATAATAGTGAAAATGCATCTTCTAACAAAGCAACAATAATAAGATGGAATAAAACTAGCAATAAGATAATAAAAAGCCAATTGCATCTTTACCAATTGGTAAATCTTCAACAGAAATGGTAAGAAAAGAAAAACAAACGTGGGAGGCCCAAACTTAACATCTGTTGGGAATTTCATGATTATAAATTGAATGCTATCTGGAAAAAAAAATTGCAAGTTTTCCTAAAAATGCTTTTTAGGAAAACTTACAATTTTTTTATGTTGGAGTTATAGGAAATAACCGAAGATGCTTTATTTAAAAAGTAACAACAATGAAAAATAATAGTGAAAATGCATCTTCTAACAAAGCAACAATAATAAGATGGAATAAAACTAGCAATAAAATAATAAGTCAAAATGCTTCATTTAAAAGCAACAATAATAAGATGGGGTAAAACTAGCAATAAGATAATAATAGTGAAAACGGTTCATTTAACAAAGCAACAATAATAAGATGGAATAAAACTAGCAATAAGATAATAAAAAGCCAATTGCATCTTTACTAATTGGTAAGTCTTCAACAGAAATGGTACGAAAAGAAAGAAGAAAAAGAAAAGGGAGAGCCCAAACTTAACACCGTTGGGAATTTTATGATTACAAATTGAATGCTATCTTGAAAAAAAAATTGCAAGTTTTCCTAAAAAGCAACAATAATAAGATGGAATAAAACTAGCAATAAGATAATAATAGTGAAAACGGTTCATTTAACAAAGCAACAATAATAAGATGGAATAAAACTATCGATAAAATAATAATAGTGAAAATGCTTCATTGAAAAAGTAACAACAATAAAATAATAATAGTGAAAACGGTTCATTTAACAAAGCAACAATAATAAGATGGGGTAAAACTAGCAATAAGATGATAAAAATCCATTTGTATCTTCACTAATCCTTTAGTCTTCAACAGAAAAATGGTACGTAAAGAAAGAAAGAAAAAGAAAAGGGGGCGAACCCAAGTTAACACCTTGAAGAATAATCTAAATAAAGGTTATCTGTGTAAAAATAGAGAGGTTCACCTTTAAGGTAGTTAGGGCATGAAAAGTAGGATCTTTTGTTCTATAAACATCAGAATCAGTGGTCTACTCTTGCAAAGCAGATGAAGCGTTAATATCTATATTTTGGAATGTAATGTTAGTTTATATTTAGAGATTGTAGGATTGTATATCATCTAATACAGTTATTAGCCCCACCTACTCAGTGGTAAGAACAACATCTACATTTTCTGAAACATGGTTTACCACCGCCCCTGCTACATGTGCATACATATGTTTACATACACATACACAGGTGTGTGTGTGTATGTATATATATATATATTTGTATATGTATAAGTATTAACTTACCGGTGGGTATAAGAACGATCGTTGGAAGCGCACAATATCCAGAGGTTAAGGTTGAGAAAAAACAAATACAAAGTGCTCAATACAATGTAGAGCATAAATTTATTTAAGAATGGAAATGAGTAACCTACTCGAGTTTCATCGATAGATTCTTCAGGGTTACTTTTAAATTAATCGAGTTTACGATTAATCTTTGGTGTTATAAACACCAAAGATTAATCGTAAACTCGATTAATTTAAAAGTGTTATAAACACCAAAGATTAATCGTAAACTCGATTAATTTAAAAGTAACCCTGAAGAATCTATCAATGAAACTCGAGTAGGTTACTCATTTCCATTCTTAAAATATATATATATATAATCACACACACAGGGTGTATTAAAAAAAAAAAAAAAAAAAAAACGCCACATGTGCAGAAACAAAACAAAGAAAAAAATAAACAAAAACTCCAAATACTAGAAGCTTTATACATGAAACAATACAAACCATCCTTAAATAAGATTCATTTTCAATGCAATTATATGAGGTTCACAGAGTATTAACTCTGGTTCTTATAAAACATTGGGTTACCTAAAGGATAAATACCCAATGTGGAACACTTCGGTTAGGAAAACGACAAACACGTTAGTTACTTTTATTAGACTTTACTAGCAAATATATGCACCCTCCAGGTGCAAGTATTTAAGTTTTAATGTAATAAAATATTACATTAAATTAGAAAGGCTAATGAAACTAAATAAGAATGCAGATAAAATGATTTGAAACAGAGGGAGTATAATAAAAAAATGGAACAACTGAAACTTACTCTTCCATCACTCTCGTCTTTCATTGTTATTTTTTCTAATTTAAGTATTTAGTTATAAGAGGAAGTAAAGAATAAAATGACAGTTATTTCATCTTGTTAATGGATTTCATTTAAGATTCATTGAAGAGATTTTTGCTTATATTCATTAAAATAAAACCAAACAGTTAGAAATCAATAATACTAAGCACATATTTATTAAATTCGATTTTTTAATATTAATATGCAAATTAGCCTTCCCGTTCACACTGTAAACCGCTATTTTGTTGTATATATAAATATAATTGCATGTTGTCAGTATGTAGACATAGTTAACAGTATTAATAATGTAAGACAATTTTATTAATAATTGAGGTTTAGATAAAAAATAAAATCATAGAGAATGTGATATTAATAACTAAGAGAATTGTGACTTGAGTAGGAATATAGTTTCGGTTACAGACAGAAAAACACACAATCTCCATTATAATAAGATTATAACATGTATAGGGGAACGAAGTTCCCCAGACTATAAAATGTCACAAGAGTCCAAACATACACAGTAGTGTTCATATACAAAATAGGTGGAAACCACTTACTGTGAGCAGTGTCGTGTCTGTGGCGTCTGGCATGCACCATAGGTGTCTGCTGGAGAGAGGTGACAAGCACGTCCAGGCTTGTTCAGTGGCATCAGAAGAAGAGGGTTCCCTCCTTGGGTTCCTGTGTCACGTGACCACACTAGGGTCTCCAGACACAGGAGATTTACCAAAACCCTCAGGCAAGGAAGACTGCCCTTACACAGTTTTAAAATGCCTATAACACTTTTCCTATCAATTTTCCTCCTTCCAGCCTCCACACCCCTTAATATACTAGCTTGAAAAAAAAAACTGGAACATAAACACATCACTCCTGATGATGGCACTTCGAAGTGCCGGAAGTACTTGGGATAAGAACTTTGGTGGACTAATCTACAGATTCCATCCAATTGTAAAAAAGTTGGCCAGAAAGCTTGAAAAGATTGTTAATAAAATTGTTAAACAGGAGACATCTGTTTTGTTTAATTCTACATGTATAAATGAAAGAATGCTGCCCAAATACACATATTTCAAATATAAATATGTAAGTTGAAAATGCAAGTGAATCCGACGATATGTTGAAATGAAAAATAAAGGAAAGAAAATGCTGAATGGATAAAAACTCCACTCCCACTGAACAGGAAGGAAGGAGTTAGATACTTATATATATATATATATATATATATATATATATATATATACACATGTACAAATTCATATGATTAATTAATGCCTGAAGAAGATATCAGAACATCTGAAACATGTGCCGCAAATGTAAGATAAAAATTAAATTAAAAAAAAAAACATAATCCATTTTGTGGACCTTCTTTTTTATAATAAATGTATGTATGTATATGTATATATATATATATATATATATATGCACACACGAACCAGGGACAGAACAACAGCTGGATATTGAAACTCTGTTTTTTGTTTTTGTTCATTTCCGTGCTTCATAATACCAAACAACAACATTCACAAGAACGAAGTTTATACACTATCAACTTATATACATATATAAGTTAAGAGTAAGGAAATGAATCCGACGGTATAAGTATAGATAAAAGGATATGAAAACACAAAATGCAGTTAAAATGAAACTATTTTATATCATATTCATAACTAATATTGAACAATATTTCGATTTATAAAAATCATCAGAGCTTGTTTTTAATATGGACTCATCAAGAGAGAAGCAGAAAATAATTTAAATTCAAAACGAAAAACATTGATGTTCCAAAAAGCGTGCAAGTCATGCGATCGTTTTGTCATTAGCTTTTTGGAATATCAATGTTTTTCGTTTTGAATTTAAATTATTTTCTGCTTCTCTCTCAATGAGTCCAGATTAAAAACAAGTCCTGAAGATGATTTTTATAAATCGAAATATTGTTCAATATTAGTTATGAATATGATATAAAATATTTTCATTTTAACAGCATTGTGTGTTTTCATATCCCTTTATCTATACTTATATATATATATATATATATATATATATATATATAGAGAGAGAGAGAGAGAGGCAGTGAGAGAGAGATCAGAATGTTCGTATAGATGGATAAGTATTTAAAGTAGTTTTAACTGCTTCTTATAATAGATAGATACAAGAAGAAAGTTTACACACTATCAACTTATATATAACAGTTGTGTTTGCCAACAAAGCTTTCATCAGATGATAACCCTGAAATCAGGTGTAGTTAGAGCCAAAACATCTTTACTACAAACCTTGGTCAGCGGTAATTTATGACATCACCAAACTTACATATATACAGGGTGGGCCAAAAGTAGGGTTACAGTTACTTCATTAAGTTTAAGTGTTAACTGTAACCCTACTTTTGGCCCACTCTGTGTATGTATATATATAATATATATATGTGTGTGTGTGTGTGTGTATATATATATATATATATATATATATATGTGTGTGTGTGGGTGTGTAATGGTTAGCAAGCTAGATTTGCAGACCATTGTTAGTGAGTTCGATTCTCATTGGGCGCCCCATACTTCTGGCCTTAGTAAATAACTATACGTGTGTGTGTGTGTGTGTGTGTGTATATATATATATATATATATATATATATATATATATATGTGTGTATGTGTGTGTGTAAGTTGAAAATGAAAGCGAATCTGATGGTATGTTGAAATGAAAAATAAAGAAAAGAAAATGTTGAATGGATAAAATAGGATTTATTTTATTTTATTTTACTGACATGTGTTTTGGCCAGGAGTTTATCCATGCGTACATGTATTCTATCTATTATTATTTAAAATACAAAATAAAATAACAATAATAGAAAATACTACAGAAATGTTTAGTATACAAAGAAATAGCGACCTTTGTCAGAGTAAATCCTTATTATTTTAAATGAAAAAGATGTAGCAATGCATATATCTTTGATTTATTGTTGAATATAAACCAAATGTATGGACCGCCCTGTCAGCTGGGGCATTAGAATGCACCAACTGCACCTCTGCAGAGGGGTAAGACTCCCCAATGGGGCCACCTGTTGGCCATGGTGGCGACCCGTGATGCTTAAGGATAGAACCCAGGTGGATGAGCAGTTCAAGACTTGCAATACTCCACTTTGGCCTTATCTTGGGCTAGACGGGTGGTCGGAGAGGCTCCCTCCGATCATTCGGCTGGTCATGTCAAGCCCTAACACCTATATGATTTTCCCAACCCTATTTCCCTTATGGCAAGCCCCAACCCCTTTTTATCATATGGGTGCTAGAAGGTGGTGGCTGCAGGTCTACATGTCCTGGGAATGACGTTAAACTCTATCTGATGGTGAGGTTCCAGCTCTGGAGGTTTGGGGAATGTGGAGCACCCCTTCATCACCATTGCTCCCTGGTCCACTCTGACCCGGAGTGGTAGTACCTGTTAGGGTCCCATCTATGGGTTAAATAGAAAAACATGAGTTGATAAACAAAATTTGATTATCCATTAAGAATGAATTTATTTCAAAACTTTGTCGGCATTAAATGACCCACTGAGGTTGATATGCCATAAAACAAACCAAATGTATGGACACACACACATACACACACACTTACTTTTATATATTCTGGTAATGTGTATATTGTTTTGTGTATTTTGAAATCGTGTGTATATTTGTAGCAATGTGTTTGTGTCCATATATTTCATAGGATGCTTTTTAAAAAAAAAATATTTACATTTCTACCTTTAATATGGCCTAAACTGATCACATGACCTATTTTGGTGGTACCTCGTGGATGCTTTTTTTAAAAAAAAAGATGTATATATATATCTTTATGATTTATTGTTGATATACAAAACGAGTGTATGGATGCCCGCACACACCAACTTTTAATATTGTTGCTGTGATTGTATCTTATGACATTTCCTTTGCGGGTTTTTTCTCTTGAAGTCTTTTTTTCAGGTGAAAAGCGTTGTTTCATTCCTAAACTTAGGTATTTCCCTTATCAACTTTCTCTCGTTACATTTCCAACCAATTATCTCTTTCCTATTTGCCGTTTCTTCTTTTTAATGTGCATAAACCGAAACAGTCGTTGAACAACCATCTTCACTTTTTTTCTTTTTTTAACTGTACTAGCAAAATAAAATGATGTTAGTGGAATATGAAATGAAGTAGTTGTCGGGGTGGCCTAAAGTCAGCATGAGCCAGACAGCAAGGGAGTCTATCCCCTTTTTCCCTAGCGCTAGACCAAGGAGATTGTTCTTTTAGCATCTGAGGTAGAGCGCCACACCTATCATCAGCTCCTCACTTTACCACACAGATCTCTGTGCTACTCATTCGCTGAGTCAGCGAGGACCGGTATCGAACTAGGAACCTTGTGGTTTCTAGCCCAACGCTCTACCAACTGAGCTAACCTGGCCCTTATCTCTTGCGCGCTATTCTGCATTAGTACCAATGCTTTTTTATATGTAATCTAATGATACTATCTCTTGCGCGCTATTCTGCATTAGTACCGGAAAAAAAGGCGGCCACAAACCGTCTTCTCCCTATGATTTAAATTTTTTTAAACTTCAAAAATCTAACCGCTAAACATTTCTAACTCTCCACCCCCACATCATATCCTGCTAGATCTTGGGTTCCTATCTTTACTTCTGTCCTGTAAAGCCAGCCACGCAATTTCCAAAAGCTCCTCACTTTACCACACAGATCTCTGTGCTACTCATATGCTGAGTTGGCAAGGGTCGGTATCGAACCAGGAACCTTGCGATTCCTAGTCAAGTGACGGAGTTAAAGCGGCCCTATATGAAATGAAGTCCAATGTATATATTTTTAATTTCTCAACTGGGATTAATACTTTTAATAAAATTGAAACTCTAAGGAAAACCCAACTTAATACGTTAACTCATTTAGAAGTTTTTAAAAAAATTAAAGGACAGCATTAATTGATGTTGCATGGATTCAAGGTTGTTGCATAGTGATTCAGTTATACACTTTTTCATCTTAGCGTTGTTATTTTAAGGGAATTGAGATTATAAACTTATCAAGTCCTACACTGAAAAAAAAAAAAGAAAATTACTAATCGCTGGCAATTTTGCTGAGTATTTAACGATATTTCTATTTCAGAGTAACAATAATAAAACAAATAAAATAAAATTTTAAAAAATGAATTAAAACAATCTACATTTGCAGTTCTGAGGTAAAAATAAAAAAGTGTATAACTGAATCACTATGCAATTAGTTAAAAGTTCAGAAATTAAAAATATTTACATTGGTCTTTGTAAGGGCCCGGTTAGCTCAGTCGGTAGAGCGTTCAGCTAGAAACCACAAGGTTCCTAGTTTGATACCGGCCCTCGCCAACTCAGCGTAAGAGTAACACAGGGATCTGTGCGGTAAAGTAAGGAGCTGATGGTAGGTGTGGCGCTCCACCTCAGATGCAAAAATAATCTCTTTGGTCTAGCGCTAGTGAAAAGGAGATACTCCCTCGTTGATTGGCTGATACCGACTTTAGGCCACCCCAAAGACTTTACTTTTACTACATTGGTCTTCATTCCATATTCCACTAACATCTGTCCGGTAAACTATGGTGAAAAAATTTACGCTCCTGAAATCACAGTCAACCGTACTGTGTTCACTTTTTTTGTGCAAAAAATTATTTTTCAAAAAAAATTGTTGATCTTTTCACAGCGAAATAATGAATGAAACTTAAAGAAAAAAGATTTTTCTTCCTTAAATTTAAGACTTCATTTATTTAATATAAAAAAGTAAAGTAAAGTCGACGGTGCAGCCTAAAGTCGGTATCAGCCAATCAGCAAGGGAGTCTATCCCCTTTTCAATAGCGCTAGACCAAGGAGATTGTTTTAGCATCTGAGGTGGGGCGCCACACCTACCATCAGCTCCTTACTCTACCGCACAGATCCCATGCTACTCATATGCTGAGTTGGCGAGGACCGGTATCGAACTAGGAACCTTGTGGTTTCTAGCCGAACGCTCTACCGACTGAGCTAACCCAGCCCCTATTCATATATTATTATTATTTCTCTATTTAATATACCTATTTATTATCTATTTGATATATTTATTTATTATTTATTTATTAATATATTTATTTATTTATTAATATATTTATTTTATTATCTAATATATTTATTTATTTTATTATCTAATATATTTATTTATTTATTTATCTATTTGATATATTTATTTATTTATTTATTATCTAATATATTTATTTATTATTTATTTATTATCTAATATATTTATTCATTATTATTATTTGTCTAATATATTTATTTATTATTATTATTTATCTAATATATTTATTTATTTATCTAATATATTTATTTATTATTTATTTATTTATCTAATATATTTATTTACTTATTATTATTATTTATTTATTTAATATATTTATTTCCTTTTTGCCGTTTCTTCTTTTTAACGTGCATAAAACGAAACAGTCGTTGAACAACTGTCTTCACTTTTTCTTTCTTTTTTTAAATGTATTCTTTTTACTTTTTTAGCTAGAAGGTAAATTGCTCAGTGGGTAGTGCACTGAACTGGGGGCGGGGGCGGGTGTGGTTGGGAGTGAGAATAGCAGTGATATAAATTCTATATCTAAGGTCATCAACTGTTGATATCATCATGTGCATCTGGTGGAGACGGTAACGTATCAGATCTTAATTCAGTGGATGTAAAAGAGCCCAGATATCTTTTTAATGTTTTTTTTTCTTTTGTTTTTGTTTTGCATTTTTTTTTTTCACCATTTCAAGCGTGTGTTTTAGGGGTGAGATGAGGGTGGAGGTAAGGAACTAATTTCCCCTCAAAAGGCCATTACATCCATGCCACTGGGGAGAAGGGGAGATATAGAATGAACATACTCACTGTCATAGGAAGTCTGTGACTAGCATCCAGTCACCAGCCCAAAAACACTCTGAAGCAGACCACAGTCAATTGTTCAGTATATATGGATAAAAATATCCACACTAAAACCATCTGCCCGCCCTGTTGGCTGGGGCGTTAGAATGCACCGACTGCACCTCTGCAGAGGGGTAAGACACCCCCAATGGGGCAACCTGTTGGCCGTGGGTGGCGACCCGTGATGCTTAAGGATAGAGCCCAGGTGGATGAGCAGTTCATGACATGCAATACTCCACTTTGGCCCTATCTTGGGCTAGACGGGCGGTTGGAGAGGCCCCCTCTGATCAATCAGCTGGTCACATCAAGCCCTAGCACCTATATGATTTTCCCAACCCTATTGCCCTTATGGCAAGCCCCAACCCCTTTTTATCATATGGGTGCTAGAACGTGGTGGCTGCGGGTCTACAAGTCCTGGGAATGACGTTAAACTCTATCTGATGGTGAGGTTCCAATTTTGGAGGTTTGGGGAATGTGGAGCACCCCTTCATCACCATTGCTCCCTGGTCCACTCTGACCTGGAGTGGTAGTACCTGTTAGGGTCCCATCTATGGGTTAAATAGAAAAATGTATTTATAAAAAAATTGTATCATCCATTAAGAATTAATTTATTTCAAAACTTTATCGGCATTAAATGACCCACTGAGGTTGATATGCCGTAAAACAAAACAAACCAAACAACCACTTTCCCTTCAACCTGCAAGTCAAAACCAAAATTGGTAAAATAATAGTGCCACTGGGGGGAAGGGGAGGTATAGAATGAACACCATACTCACTGTCATAGTAAGTCCGTGACTAGCATCCAGTCACCAGCCAAAAAACACTCTGAAGCAGACCACATTCAAGTGTTCAGTATATATGGATAAAAATATCCACACTAAAACCATCTGCCAGTCAGAATCCTGGAAATGGACTTGACCATGCCACATTGTAGAATAGACCAAGCTGCTATTTAAACCACTTACCAAGTCTGGATTCTCAGAAGCAGATTCAACTTGCAGCACAGTTGAATACGGATCAGTCTACACAAATCTCTACACTCCCTCCAATTTTTTTATTGTTAAATCTTATGTCCTTGTCCCTTTTCTACAGATCAACTATCTCTCTATTACTATTACTCTCAGACCCACTTTGGACTGGAGTTGTAATACCTGACATATTTACAAGACAAATAGATCTGTTTGAGATAATGTTTTAAATGATTTTGAGGAATATTAATACATTGGTTCTTAACTGTTCAGTATATATAGATAAGAATATCCACTCTAAAACCACCAGCCATTCAGAATCCTGAAAATAGACTTGACCATGCCACATAGTAGAATAGCCCAAGCTGCTATTTAAACCACTTACCAAGTCTGGATTCTCAGAAGCAGATTCAACTTGCAACACAGTTGAATACTGATCTGTCTACACAAATCTCTACAATATAACAGAGTTTAGTCAGGTATGGGAAGGTAAAGTAGGCTATAAAATCTCAGCATCAGATTTTCATAGTAGAAAATAGATTCGGGAGGTCACGCACCGGTCAAACTGTTTTGTGTTCATCCTGTTTTGCTCATCACTATTTTTTTAACCTTACTCTCTCACTTATTTCTTTCTTCCTCCTTTTCTAATATAGTAGTTCTAGCTCACAAAAGTCAGGATAATATCCCCATCTTGCTACAACTATAAAAGCTCAGCATCAGATTTTCATAGTAGAAAAAATAGATTGGTTGACCAGCATTTTCGTAATCATTAGACTTGACCATGCCACATAGTAGAATAGCCCAACCTGCTATTTAAACTACTTACCAAGTCTGGATTCTAAGAAGTAGATTCAACTTGCAGCACAGTTGAATACTGATCAGTCTAGACAAATGTCTACATATTATAGATATGTAGATATTTGGTTGTAAGTAGTTATGAGGTGAAGATGAAGGAGAAAATGAAGGATTTGGGCAGTCAGGAATTATTGATGCAAAATATGAATGGATTTTTTTTCCTGCCAAAATAGGCTAAAGTGGCACAAATTGTAAATAGCTTTCATCAAGGTGAAATGATATACACATCTTAAAAGGAGAAGGATTATATATATATCATATATATATATATATATATATATATATGAAGTGAACAAACAGTGTGTTTGAAATGGCGAAGGCTGACAATTTTTTGGGAGATTATGTGCTTAATTAAAGTCATACCTAATTTTGTTAATTAATTATAATTAAATGAATTAGGCGTGCATATCGGTTTAAATGTAAAGCGTAAACAAATTGAGAAAAAGTCGATCTCTGTATGTACATTTCAGCCTATTAGGCCTCATCAGCAGAGCTATAGACAGGGCAGTGGTTTGTGCGCGATTCAAACCCTACTTGATCATATGAATATCAAAGCCCGAAGATCTGAAACACGTGTCGCAAATGTAAGATAAAAATAATTAAAAATTTTTTCTAAAAACATAATCCATTTTGCGGACCTTCTTTTTTATAAAATATTTCATTTTCTCCCGTTGGAACCAGAACAACACTTTATATATATATATATATATATATATATATATATATATATATTATACACACACACACAACACACACACACTCAAGAGCAAGGTTATTATACGTATGATATGTATATTTACATTTGAAATGAAAAATAAAGGAAAGAAAATGCTGAATGGATGAATTAGATTTTATTTTATTTTACTGACATGTGTTTTGGCCAGGAGTTTATCCATGTACACATGCACTCTATCTATTATTATTTTAAATACAAAATAAAATAACAATGTTAGAAAACTACACAATTTTTTCATTTCAGAAATTCTCTGTATTTTAACACTTTTGATTTTAAAAAAGAATTTACTATGATGAAGGCCGTTATTCCTTGTATACTAAAAAAAAACAGAAAATTTTGTAGTTTTCTATTATTGTTATTTTACTTTGTATTTAAAATAATGATAGATAGAATACATGTATACATAGATAAACTCCTGGCCGAAACACTTGTCAATAAAATAAAATAAAATAAATCCTATTTTATCCATTCAGCATTTTCTTTCCTTTATTTTTCATTTCAACATACCGTCGGATTCGCTTGCATTTTCAACTTACATATTTATATTTGAAATATGTGTATTTGGGCAGCATTCTTTCATTTATACATGTAGAATTAAACAAAAGACACATCTCCTGTTTAACAATTTTATTTTTGATCTTTTCGAGTTTTCTGGACAACTTTTTTTATATTTGAATGGAATTCGTGGATTAGTCCACCAAAGTTCATATCCCGAGTACTTTCGGCACTTCGAAGTGCCATCATCAGGGGTGATGTGTTCCAGTTTTTTTTCAAAGTATATTAATGGATGTGGAGGCTGGAAGGAGGAGAATTGATCGGTAAAGTGTTATATTTATATAAGATATCTGAATTAGCAGTATAATTTGCTTGTATTTTTTTTGTTCATAAGAATGCTTCTGCTGATTTGTCTGGTAGTCATTTTGTTGTCTAGTTGTTGTCTTCTAAGGGCTTCTTCTAGTCATTGGATTTAATTAAATTCACAAGACTTTTTTTCTTGATCAAGATTTTATTTAGTCTGGCCCATGTTTTTCCGCGCAGTTTTTTTTTCAAAGTATATTAATGGATGTGGAGGCTGGAAGGAGGAGAATTGATGGGTAAAGTGTTATATTTATATTTATATAAGATATCTAAATTAGCAGTATAATTCGCTTGTATTTTTTTTTTTTTTTTTTTTTTTTTTTTTGTTCATAAAATGGCTGACCTCTAAGAAATCTGAAGCTGAGATTTGTGTATATCGAATGTCTTAACTCACTCTTGCATTTCTGATAAGATTCCAACTTTTTCTTCCCAGTTTTTTAAAGATTGATTCAACTGGAGTGAAGAGGAAGAAGAAGAAGAAAAACAAGAAGAATCTTCTAAGATTTTTATTTCTAAAATCTTCGGCATTTTCATATCTATTTCTTTTATTTTTACTTCTTTTTTTTCCTCCTGAGTCACTGATACTTCGGATGTAAAATGAAGATTATGGAGAGATGAGTTTATGGATTAGATTCCTTTTTGGTAATATTAGTCCCTCCATCTTGAACTATGAAAAGTAAACCTTACTGGCAGTTTCATCGTATAGTATACTTCAGGCATGCCCATGGTGCAACTAAGAGACAGAAATGGAAGCCTATTGAAAAGTAACCCTCACTAAAAAAGAAAGTGGGACAGTTTCATGGCGTAATATACTCCAGGCTTGCTCATGGTGCAACTGAGAGCCAGAACTAGAGACCTATTGAAAAGTAACCTCACTAAAAAAGAAAGTGGGACAGTTTATGGCGTAATATACTCCAGGCTTGCTCATGGTGCAACTGAGAGCCAGAACTAGAGACCTATTGAAAAGTAACCCTCACTAAAAAGAAGTGGGACAGTTTCATGGCGTAATATACTCCAGGCTTTCTCATGGTGCAACTGAGAGCCAGAACTAGAGACCTATTGAAAAGTAAAATCACTAAAAAAGGTGGGACAGTTGCATGTAGTATACTCCAGGCTTGCTCATGGTGCAACTGAGAGCCAGAACTAGAGACCTATTGAAAAGTAAAATCACTAAAAAAGGTGGGACACTCCAGGCTTGCTCATGGTGCAACTGAGAGCCAGAACTAGAGACCTATTGAAAAGTAAAATCACAAAAAAAGGTGGGACAGTTTCATGGTATAGTATACTCCAGGCTTGCTCATGGTGCAACTGAGAGCCAAACTAGAGACCTATTGAAAAGTAAAAATCACTAAAAAAGGTGGGACAGTTTCATGGTATAGTATACTCCAGGCTGCTCATGGTGCAACTGAGAGCCAGAACTAGAGACCTATTGAAAAGTAATCACTAAAAAAGGGGACAGTTTCATGGCGTAATATACTCCAGGCTTGCTCATGGTGCAACTGAGAGCCAGAACTAGAGACCTATTGAAAAGTAAAATCACTAAAAAAGGTGGACAGTTGCATGGTATAGTATACTCCAGGCTTGCTCATGGTGCAACTGAGAGCCAGAACTAGAGACCTATTGAAAAGTAATCACTAAAAAAGGTGGGACAGTTGCATGGTATAGTATACTCCAGGCTTGCTCATGGTGCAACTGAGAGCCAGAACTAGACCTATTGAAAGTAAAATCACTAAAAAAGGTGGGACAGTTTCATGGATAGTATACTCCAGGCTTGCTCATGGTGCAACTGAGAGCCAGAACTAGAGACCTATTGAAAAGTAAATCACTAAAAAGGTGGCGTAATATACTCCAGGCTTGCTTAGTGCAACTGAGAGCCAGAACTAGAGACCTATTGAAAAGTAACCTCACTAAAAAAGGTGGGACAGTTTCATGTAATATACTCCAGGCTTGCTCATGGTGCAACTGAGAGCCAGAACTAGAGACCTATTGAAAAGTAACACTAAAAAAGTGGGACAGTTTCATGGCGTAATATACTCCAGGCTTGCTCATGGTGCAACTGAGAGCCAGAACTGGAGACTTATTGAAAAGTAAACCTCACTAAAAAAAATGTGGGACTGTTTCATGGTATAGTATACTCCAGGCCTGCTCATGGTGCGACTGAGAGATAGAAATGGAAGCCTATTGAAAAGTAAAAAAATAAAGTCGACATCAGCCTGTCAGCGAGGGAGTCTATCCCCTTTTCAATAATGCTAGACCAAGGAGATTGTTGTAGCATCTGAGGTGGAGCGTCACACCTACCATCAGCTCCTTACTTTACCACACAGATCCCCGTGCTACTCATACACTGAGTTGGCGGGGACCGGTATCGAACTAGGAACCTTGTGGTTTTCATGGTGCGACTGAGAGACAGAAATGGAAGCCTATTGAAAAGTAACCCTCACTAAAAAAGGTGGGACAGTTTCATGGTATAGTATACTCCACTCCAGGCCTGCTCATGGTGCGACTGAGAGCCAGAACTGGAGACTTATCGAAAAGTAACCCTCACTAAAAAAGAAAGTGGGACAGTTGCAAAATGATAACGGTCATACAAATAAGGAACACTAGTAAGTATTGATATATAGATAAAAATAACAATAATAATACAATCGCTGGTAAGCTAGTCTTAGAAATCCTTGATAATAATTTTGATTTTAATAGTTTCAGTTATCATGGCCTTGTGCCAGGCTATCTGAGCTAAGTAAATACCTGTAATCAAGCCAAGCAATCATTTATACTCACTGCTAATTAGGGTTTGCAGGTAATAAGGTTACCTTGATTACGGTATCTTCCCTTTCACACTGGTTGTAGAACGACAAGCTTTTGGGTCAAGACAGAATCAACAAAAATTGGTCCAAGAAAATGGTTCCTGCAATTGGAATATGTCTGTGAAGATTTTCAAAGACAACAAGATTTTGTTTTTCTCTCTTCTACTTATATCACCTCATTAGATTTTTTAAAAATAATGCGAAGACGTACTTGGTAGGGCTGAACATCCCAATTAGTTACACTGGGAAAAGGATTGACATATTCAGTAAGATCTTATTTGGCATGTGCAAAAGTCTCCAGCGCTTTTTTATGTATTTAGTCTTTAGTAGTAAGAAAAAAAAAAAAGTGCTAAAAACTTTTGCATACAGTTTTTATTTGGTTATTAATTTATCAACTTTTATTGGTTATTTAATGCCAAAGCCATCCTCATAGAAGAACAGTAGTGGTACTATTTAACCCATAGCTGTGGGAGGGATTAGATTTAATGGCATGTCAACTGGTGTTGGGTTATTTCATACTGAAATACTGAAACGTACACGGTAGGGCTGAACATCCCAATTAGTTACACTGGAAAAAAGGATTGACATATTCAGTAAGATCTTATTTGGCATGTGCAAAAGTCTCCAGCGCTTTTTTATGTATTTAGTCTTAAAAAAGAAAAAGTGCTAAGAACTTTTGCGTACATTTTTTATTTGTTTCTTGGCATAACAACTTTAATGGGTTATTTAATGCCAAAGCCATCCTCGTAGAACAGCAGTAGTGGTACTATTTAACCCAATGGTTCTCAACCTTTTTTTACCCATGGACCCCCTTTAATCCTAGGAGTAATCACAACAAAGGAGTACTCCACACTCCCTGTGTTCTGGGTATGATTCTAGACTGCATCCAGTGGTGAGGCTACATTTCTGGAACTCTGGGGAGTGTGGAGTACCCCTTCATTGCCATTTCTCACATGTAGGTGTTAGACGGCTTTAGTTGTTTCATCAAAGAAAATTTTCCCATACCCTTTTCCCAATTTATAAATAAAAACCCTACAATTTACTCTGGTGGACCCTCTCATAGCCATTCGATGTTTAAAAATCCCATTGTATTTTTATATTTAAATATATTTTGCTTGCCTGGGTCCCAAAAATGTTATAGGGTCCCCGGGGGTCCACATGGACCCTGGTTGAGAACCACTGATTTAACCCATACCTGAGGGGGGGGTTAGATTTTACGGCATGTCAACCAATGTTGGGTTATTTCATACTGAATAAGTTTTGTTTTCTTCATTCTTGTCGGGTATTCAAATTTTTTTTTGACTCAATTTTCTTAACTGCATTTTTAAAAAACTCGTCTAACCTATAGATGGGACCCGAATGTTGTATACCAAACATCAGGTATATAATTGAGAGAGGAAACTCTGGTGATAGACAGAGAGAGACAGAGACTTACCATATTTGACGCATATAAGACGCCAAGGCTCGAAATTAATACCGTCCCGTCGACGATAAAAATTACATCCGGGACGATCAATACGTCATCCGGGACAGTTTGCCAGGGACGGTAAAAATTTTCCCTAAAAGTTAGTACTACATTCCAATATTGGCCGTCCAGTGATTGCCCGAATGCTGACCTCAAAAAACGGTCTATTTCTAGACTTAAAATTACCAATGGCAACAACACTGAAGAAATAGACACAGTCACACAGTATATATTTTTATGATTGGAAAATGTCCGCATAAAGATGGAAATAGAATAAATTTTAGTTTATAAAATTTTTATTTCATTATTCTTGATTATAAATAAATGTTTCTGTCAAGAAACTTATTTTTTTCTAGTTAGTAACCTTTTTTTCAACTATTTATTTACGTTTTTATTGGACAGGTTTGCAACTTGACTTGAACAAGTTTTCTTCTTTTACCAGAATGCATTTTAGGAGGCGTCAAAATTAGTTATAATAATTTGTATTAAATGCTAGCAGATTTTAATAAAATAATTTATATTTGGACAAAAAAATCCATTTCCTAGTGAATATCAAACAAAATAATTAAATTATCATACTGTGGTATGATCCACAGGTCTTACTAGTCATCCAATATATTGCCAATGTAAGAAAACCGAAGATAAAAAGAATTTCTTGCAAGTTATCTTGTCAGCTGCTCCCAAATGATTAATTAATCCTACCTGTGATATCACAGATTCCACAAACAATTACTCATTATTTAGATATTTCTCCCTGAGGGTCGGGAAGGGGGGGGTAGTCTTTGACTAAATGTTATCAAGCACTTTGAGACAATCTTTTCTTTGGCTAATTTCAATATCATCTACAGTAAAGTCAGTGGAGTGGCCTATTGTCGGTATCAGCTGGACAGTGAGGGAGTCTATCCCATTTTTGCTAGTGCTAGACAGGAAGATTGTTTTTGTGTCTGAGGTTTTTTTTTTCTAGTTTAGTAAGAAATATTAAAGTCATATGTTTATTCATTTATTTTATTATATTTTTTTTTATTAGCATTACTAATATTATTATTATTGTTATCATTTTGTTATTGTGAAATCAGATGATTATAAACATACATTGTATTTCCGGTTTCACTTTACATTGTTTTGATCCAAGTCAGACTGGGTTTCTTTTTTTTTTTTTTTTTGAACTCTGACATTTAAAACCCGGAACAAACTATTGCCAACAACAAGAAGAAGACTGGGTTTCACAAAAAAAAGGGGGATGTACTTAAGAAATTGATCATGTGTCACATCCTGCTTGTGTGGAGGGGTTGATAAATGTGTATATATATATATATATTTTTATGTTTTTTTTATGTTGAAGTTGGGCGTTATTATGAAGCATTTAAGAATAAATGAAAGAACTCGATGTTATGGCAGTACTGGATTCACTTATTTTTTATTATTTGTTATCATAAATTTTCGGGATCGTTAGATTCCCTTTTTCAAATGAATGTCGCTTGAAATGAATGTCGCTTGAAATGAATGTCGATCCCCAAAATTTATGATAACAAATAATAAAAATAAGTGAATCCAGTACTCCATAACATCGAGTTCCTTCATTTATTTTTAAATGCTTCATAATAACGCCCAACTTCAACATAAAAATATATACCGAGAGAAGCATATGGAGACCCCAAAATACATATATATATATATATATATATATATATATATATATATATATATATATATATATATATATATCTTATTATAATGGAGATTGTGGGTTTGTATGTCTGTAACCGAAACTATATTACTATTCAAGTCACAATTCCCTTTGTTATTTACATCACATTCTCCATGATTTTATTTTTATTTAAACCTCAATTATTAATAAAATTGTTTTATATCATTAAGACAGTTGACCATATCTACATACTAATAACAGGCAATTGTATTTATATATTCAACAAAATAGAGGTTTACAGTGTGAATGGGAAGGCTAATTTGCATATTGATCTTAAAAATTTGATTTTAATAAATATATGCTTAGTATTATTGATTTCTAATTGTTTGGTTTTATATTAATGAATATGAGCAAAAATGTCGGGGATAAATCTTAAAAGAAATCCATTAACAATAAGAAATAACTGTAATATTATTCTTTACTTCCTATTTTAACTAAATAGTTAAATTAGGAAAATTTACCAATGAAAGCCGGGAGTAAGGGAAAATGATGGAAGAGTTAGTTTTAAAGTTATTCTATTTTTCAATCATACCCCCTCTGTTCCAAATATTTTTATCTGAATTCTTATTCAGTTTCATTAGCCTTTCTGATTTAATATGATATTTTATTATAAAATTTAATTAAAATACTTGCACCCAGAGGGTGCATATATTTGCTAGTATATATAATGTATGTATGTATGTATGTATATATATAATAGGGGAAGGTATGCATTCAACAATTCTCCCACTATCTACAGGTAACTAGTAGGACAGACTGGGCTCTTATATCTTCGTATGACAACCTGTCTAAGAGAAGGAAAACTCTGAATTCAAACCTGTTTAAATTCCACTTAAGAAATTGACCCTGTGTCACATCCTGCTTGTGAAGAGGGGTTGGTATATATATATATATATATGAAACTTGAAACTGATTAAATTGTATTAGACCTGTGATATAAAGCAAAACAAAACAACTTCTATGACCATAGAACTCATCTTAGTAAGTAGAGATGATTATTCTGTGAAAATGATGACATTGTTTTATGATAGAACAATGTGACTATGTAATCTGTGAATCATTTAGATCTCGTGTGAACTCACCAAATGATTATAAACATCCATTGTATTTTGGGTTTCACTTTACATTGTTTTGATCCAAGTCAGACTTCTTTTTTTTTTTTTTTTAACTCTGGCATTTAAAACAGGAACAAACTCTATTCTTGCCAGCAAACAGAGGAAGTGATATATAACTCTTAGTAGGTGATGTGTATGCATTACATATATATCTATTATTATACTAAAGCTGAGCAAATCAACTTTTTTTATGGTTTAGTTTAATAACACGAATGTTATACTAAATTATTCCTTATTTTTAGGATTGATTTATTTTTGAAAAAAATCCATTTTAATTGGTTCTAATTAGTTGTAATTAAGTAAAAACTGACCTGTTACTTTACATTCTGCCTATCACTTTACCTATCTCTGTATCTCTTGATTACCCCCTCGTTATATATGTTAGTTTCTTAGAGAGAGTAGAGAGAGAGAGAGAGAGATATGGGAGAATTTGAAATGTATTTGTATGTTAAATTTCATAAGCAGCAACCCGTAACTAAAATTATGTCAAACATTCCCTTTCTTAGAAATCTTACAAAATAATTTTGATGTTTTGTGTGGTTTTATTTATTTTTGAAAAATTTAATTCGCTTTACAAACTCACTTTTCCTAATCTCAGTTATTACCTAGAGCTCATGGGTGACCCAACATGTCACGTTTTGTCTAGTATATATATATATATATGAGGTGAGGTAAAAGGAAAAGTGAACAAAAATAATGACTCAAACAAGTAGGAGAGAAATATTTCGTCCTTCTGACGCGAGACTGAGGATGTTCTTCACGTCAGGATGAAATATTTCTCTCCTACTTGGACTTGTTTGAGTCATTATTTTTGTTCACTTTTCCTTTTACCTCACCTCATACTGCCAGATTTTACTCCAACCCTCCTATCTTCACACATATATATATATATATATATATATATATATATATATTGAAAGGTAAATAAATAAAATAAAAGGATATCAACATTTTACCCGAAGAAGGCCGTTTTTCTTTGTATGCTTAAATATTTTATAATTTTCTATCCTTATTATTTTATTTTATATTTAAAATAATAATAAATAGAATACATGTGTACATAACAAACTCCTGGCCGAAACACATGTTGGTAACTCAAATTAAATCAGTTTTATCCATTCAACATTTTCTTTCCTTTATTTATTTATCCTTTCAACATATCATCGGATTTATTTCCATTTTCAACTTATATATATGTGCATGTGTGTGTGTGTATATATATAGCTCAGTTGCTAGAGCGTACACCTAGGAATCACAAGGTTCCTGGTTCGATACCGACCCTTGCCAACTCAGCATATGAGTTGCACAGAGATCTGCCAAACTCGATACTGGCCCTCGCAGCATGAGTAGCACAGGGATCTGTGCGGTAAAGTAAGGAGCTGATGGTGGGTGTGGCCCTCCACCTCAGACACTAAAATGATCTCCTTGGACTAGCGCTAATGAAAAGGAGATAGACTACATTGCTGTCTGGCTGATACCGACATTAGGTCACCCAACCGACTTTTTAATATACAGGGTGCGGCATAAGTAAGGCCTTTACTTATGCCGCACCCTGTATATATAGGCTAATTGTACGTATGATATATACATATATATATATGTTAGTTGTGTTTTCATATATATATATATATATATATATATATATATATATATATATATATGAGAAGTAAATAAACAAATGATGTGTTTTTGATATGGCTTTTTTAGCCGACAATTTTTGGGAGAATATGTGCTTAATTGAAGTCGTACCTAATTTTGAAAATTAATTAATTAATAATTAATTAGGCGGACATACCTATTCAAATGCAAGGCTAAACAAATCGAGAAAAATCAATCTCTGTATGTACATTTCGGCCTATTAGGCCTCATCAGCAGAGCTATATATATATAGTCATCCACAGACACCGTGTTTCGACATATCACGTCTCATAACGCCGTTACTTATGCCGTACCCTGTATATTTGTATGTGTGTGTGTGAGCAACATATTTGTGTGTGTGTATGTGAGTGAGCAACATGCATGTGTATGTGCGCATGTGTTTATGTGTGTGAGCAACATGCATACATATATGTGTGTGTATGTAAACAACATGCATGTGTGTCTAAGTAACGTGTTTGTGCATGTGTAAGCAACATGCATGTGTGTGTGCGTGTAAGTGTGTGTGCGCGTGTGTAAGTAACGTGTGTGTGCGCGTGTAAGCTCGTGTAAGCAAAATGCATGTGTGTGTACACGTGTAAGTAATGTGTGTGTGCGTGTGTGTAAGTAACGTGTGTGCGCGTGTAAGCAACATGCGTGTGTGTGTGCACGTGTAAGCAACGTGTGTGTGCTCGTGTAAGCAAAATGCATGTGTGTGTACACGTGTAAGCAACATGTGTGTGTGCGTGTGTAAGTAACATGTGTGTGGATGTGTAAGTAACATGTGTGTGTGTAAGTAATATGTGTGTGCATGTGTAAGCAACATGCAACATGTGTGTGCATGTGTAAGCAACATGTGTGTACGCATAAGTGTGTCAGTAACATACGTGTGCAAGTAACATGCGCGTGTGCGTGTGTAAGCAACATGCGTGTGTAAGTAACATGCATGTGTGTGTGCGTGTGTAAGTGTGTGCGTGTGTATGCAACATGCATATATGTGTGTGAGCAACATGCATATGTGTGTATATAACATGCATATATATATATATATGTGTGTGTGTGAGCAACTTGCATATATATATATATATATATATATATCTTATTATAATGGAGATTGTGTGTTTGTCTGTCTGAAGCCGAAACTAAATCACTACTCAAGTCACAATTCCCTTAGTTATTGACGTCACATTCACCATGATTTATTTTTATTTAAACCTCAGTTATTGATAAAATTGTTATACCTTATTAATACTTTTGACTTTATCTACATTCTAATAACATGCAATTGTATTTATATATGCAACAAAATAGCGGGTTACAGTGTGAACTGGAAAGCTAATTTGCATATTGATATTAAAAGTTTAATTTTATTAAATATGCGCTTGGTATTATTGATTTCTAATTGTTTGTTTTTTTCTTAATGAATATGAGCAAAAAACTCGGGGATAAATCTTAAAAGAAATCCTTTAATATAAAGAAATAACGGCAATTTTATTATTTATTTCCTAATTTAACTAAATAGTTAAATTAGGAAAATTCAGCAATAAAAGGAGGGAGTGATGGAAAATGATGGAAGACTTAGTTTCAAAGCTGTTCTATTCTTCGATTATACCCCCTCTGTTTCAAATCATTTTATTTGGATTTTTATTTAGTTTCAAAAGTATTTCAAATTTAACATATTTCATTACATTAAAATTCAAATACTTGCACCCGGAGGGTGCATATATTTGCTAGTATATCTAATGTTGATTGCATTAAAAAAGGAAGTCGAGTGGTTAGGCGATTAATTTTTCTGCTGGTTTCCCTTTTGATGATGATAGATGTTTGCAGTATAAAATCCTCTGAGGAGAAACGGGAGTCAAATTATCACAAGACAACATGGTGATTTGCATCAGGTCACTTAGTAACATCTCCTTCTTATCCTTATTAGGTGTGGCTGACAGGATAAAGAAACACTGACTAAGATATGATAAGGATATTTACGTAAAATAACTGTATTTATATTTACTTACTAATAAACACGACAATATCTTTATCTCTCTCATTCTGCTTCTTTTTCTTTTTTTTCATTATATATATATATATATATATATTATTATTATCTATTATTATTATCTATTATTATGCTAAAGCTGAGTGAATCAACTTTTGCTTCCTAAAGGCTTTTTTACTGTTTAGTTTAATGACACAAAAATTATACTAAATTATTCCTTACTTTTACTTCTATTATTATACTAAAGCTGAGTTAATCAACTTTTGCTTCCTAAAGGCTTTTTTTACTGCTTAGTTTAATGACATGAAAATTATACTAAATTATTCCTTACTTTTACTTCTATTATTATACTAAAGCTGAGTTAATCAACTTTTGCTTCCTAAAGGTTTTTTACTGTTTAGTTTAATGACACGAAAATATACTAAATTATTCCTTACTTTTACTTCTATTATTATACTAAAGCTGAGTTAATCAACTTTTGCTTCCTAAAGGCTTTTTTACTGTTTAGTTTAATGACACAAAAATTATACTAAATTATTCCTTACTTTACTTCTATTATTATACTAAAGCTGAGTTAATCAACTTTTGCTTCCTAAAGGCTTTTTTACTGTTTAGTTTAAGGACACAAAAATTATACTAAATTATTCCTTACTTTACTTCTATTATTATACTAAAGCTGAGTAATCAACTTTTGCTTCCTAAAGGCTTTTTTTACTGTTTAGTTTAATGACACAAAATTATACTAAATTATTCCTTACTTTTACTTCTATTATTATACTAAAGCTGAGTTAATCAACTTTTGCTTCCTAAAGGCTTTTTTTACTGTTTAGTTTAATGACACAAAAATTATACTAAATTATTCCTTACTTTTACTTCTATTATTATACTAAAGCTGAGTTAATCAACTTTTGCTTCCTAAAGGCTTTTTTACTGTTTAGTTTAATGACACAAAAATTATACTAAATTATTCCTTACTTTTACTTCTATTATTATACTAAAGCTGAGTTAATCAACTTTTGCTTCCTAAAGGCTTTTTTACTGTTTAGTTTAATGACACAAAATTATACTAAATTATTCCTTACTTTTACTTCTATTATTATACTAAAGCTGAGTTAATCAACTTTTGCTTCCTAAAGGCTTTTTTTACTGTTTAGTTTAATGACACAAAAATTATACTAAATTATTCCTTACTTTTACTTCTATTATTATACTAAAGCTGAGTTAATCAACTTTTGCTTCTAAAGGCTTTTTTACTGTTTAGTTTAATGACACAAAAATTATACTAAATTATTCCTTACTTTTACTTCTATTATTATACTAAAGCTGAGTTAATCAACTTTTGCTTCTAAAGGCTTTTTTACTGTTTAGTTTAATGACAAAAATTATACTAAATTATTCCTTACTTTTACTTCTATTATTATACTAAAGCTGAGTTAATCAACTTTTGCTTCTAAAGGCTTTTTTACTGTTTAGTTTAATGACACAAAAATTATACTAAATTATTCCTTACTTTTACTTCTATTATTATACTAAAGCTGAGTTAATCAACTTTTGCTTCCTAAAGGCTTTTTTTACTGTTTAGTTTAATGACACAAAATTATACTAAATTATTCCTTACTTTTACTTCTATTATTATACTAAAGCTGAGTTAATCAACTTTTGCTTCTAAAGGCTTTTTTTACTGTTTAGTTTAATGACACAAAAATTATACTAAATTATTCCTTACTTTTACTTCTATTATTATACTAAAGCTGAGTTAATCAATTTTGCTTCTAAGGCTTTTTTTACTGTTTAGTTTAATGACACAAAAATTATACTAAATTATTCCTTACTTTTACTTCTATTTTATACTAAAGCTGAGTTAATCAACTTTTGCTTCCTAAAGGCTTTTTTACTGTTTAGTTTAATGACACAAAAATTATACTAAATTATTCCTTACTTTTACTTCTATTATTATACTAAAGCTGAGTTAATCAACTTTTGCTTTCCTAAAGGCTTTTTTACTGTTTAGTTTAATGACACGAAAATTATACTAAATTATTCCTTACTTTTACTTCTATTATTATACTAAAGCTGAGTTAATCAACTTTTGCTTCCTAAAGGCTTTTTTTACTGTTTAGTTTTAATGACAAAAAATTATACTAAATTATTCCTTACTTTACTTCTATTATTATACTAAAGCTGAGTTAATCAACTTTTGCTTCCTAAAGGCTTTTTTTACTGTTTAGTTTAATGACACAAAAATTATACTAAATTATTCCTTACTTTTACTTCTATTATTATACTAAAGCTGAGTTAATCAATTTTGCTTCCTAAAGGCTTTTTTTACTGTTTAGTTTAAGGACACAAAAATTATACTAAATTATTCCTTACTGTTACTTCTATTATTATACTAAAGCTGAGTAATCAACTTTTGCTTCCTAAAGGCTTTTTTTACTGTTTAGTTTAATGACACAAAAAATTATACTAAATTATTCCTTACTTTTACTTCTATTATTATACTAAAGCTGAGTTAATCAACTTTGCTTCTAAAGGCTTTTTTTTACTGTTTAGTTTAATGACACAAAAATTATACTAAATTATTCCTTACTTTTACTTCTATTATTATACTAAAGCTGAGTTAATCAACTTTTGCTTCCTAAAGGCTTTTTTACTGTTTAGTTTAATGACACAAAAATTATACTAAATTATTCCTTACTTTTACTTCTATTATTATACTAAAGCTGAGTTAATCAACTTTTGCTTCCTAAAGGCTTTTTTTACTGTTTAGTTTAATGACACAAAATTATACTAAATTATTCCTTACTTTTACTTCTATTATTATACTAAAGCTGAGTTAATCAACTTTTGCTTCTAAAGGCTTTTTTACTGTTTAGTTTAATGACACAAAATTATACTAAATTATTCCTTACTTTTACTTCTATTATTATACTAAAGCTGAGTTAATCAACTTTTGCTTCTAAAGGCTTTTTTACTGTTTAGTTTAATGACACAAAAATTATACTAAATTATTCCTTACTTTTACTTCTATTATTATACTAAAGCTGAGTTAATCAACTTTTGCTTCCTAAAGGCTTTTTTTACTGTTTAGTTTAATGACAAAAATTATACTAAATTATTCCTTACTTTACTTCTATTATTATACTAAAGCTGAGTTAATCAACTTTTGCTTCCTAAAGGCTTTTTTACTGTTTAGTTTAATGACACAAAAATTATACTAAATTATTCCTTACTTTTACTTCTATTATTATACTAAAGCTGAGTTAATCAACTTTTGCTTCCTAAAGGCTTTTTTTACTGTTTAGTTTAATGACACAAAAATTATACTAAATTATTCCTTACTTTTACTTCTATTATTATACTAAAGCTGAGTTAATCAACTTTTGCTTCCTAAAGGCTTTTTTACTGTTTAGTTTAATGACACAAAAATTATACTAAATTATTCCTTACTTTTACTTCTATTATTATACTAAAGCTGAGTTAATCAACTTTTGCTTCCTAAAGGCTTTTTTACTGTTTAGTTTAATGACACAAAAATTATACTAAATTATTCCTTACTTTTACTTCTATTTTTTATACTAAAGCTGAGTTAATCAACTTTTGCTTCCTAAAGGCTTTTTTACTGTTTAGTTTAATGACACGAAAATATACTAAATTATTCCTTACTTTTACTTCTATTATTATACTAAAGCTGAGTGAATCAACTTTTGCTTCCTAAAGGCTTTTTTTACTGTTTAGTTTAATGACACAAAAATTATACTAAATTATTCCTTACTGTTACTTCTATTATTATACTAAAGCTGAGTTAATCAACTTTTGCTTCCTAAAGGCTTTTTTTACTGTTTAGTTTAATGACACAAAAATTATACTAAATTATTCCTTACTTTTACTTTTATTATTATACTAAAGCTGAGTTAATCAACTTTTGCTTCCTAAAGGCTTTTTTACTGTTTAGTTTAATGACACGAAAATTATACTAAATTATTCCTTACTTTTACTTCTATTATTATACTAAAGCTGAGTTAATCAGCTTTTGCTTCCTAAAGGCTTTTTTACTGTTTAGTTTAATGACACAAAAATTATACTAAATTATTCCTTACTTTTACTTCTATTATTATACTAAAGCTGAGTTAATCAACTTTTGCTTCCTAAAGGCTTTTTTTACTGTTTAGTTTAATGACACAAAAAATATACTAAATTATTCCTTACTTTTACTTCTATTATTATACTAAAGCTGAGTTAATCAACTTTTGCTTCCTAAAGGCTTTTTTACTGTTTAGTTTAATGACATGAAAATTATACTAAATTATTCCTTACTTTTAGGATTGAATTATGTTTGAAAAAATTCTGTTTTAATTGGTTCTAATTAGTCGTAATTTGCAATTAAGTCAAAAACCGACCAATCTCTTACTTTACTCTGTGTCTATCTCTTTCTTCCCTTCTATGTATCTCTTGACTACCTCCTTGTTATATAATGTTAATTTCTCTGGAGAATTGAGAGAGAGAGAGAGAGAGAGAGAGAGAGGAGAATTTGAAATATATTTCTATACTAAATTTCACAACCAGCAAATCGGAGCTTAAATGAGGTCAAATATTTCCTTTCTTAGAAAACTAACAAAATGATTTTAAGGTTTCATCCGGCCGTATTTATTTATTTAAAAAAAATAATTTTATTCGCTTTGCAAACTTCCTTTTATTTAATCTCAATCATTTCCCCAGAGCTGAATGGGTGACCCAACAGGTCACATTCTGTCTAGTATATATATATATATATATATAGTTGGCAGAGTGGTCTCTTATCAGTATCAGCTGGACAGAGGGGGAGTCTATCCCATTTTCACTACCACTAGACCACTTTTTTTCTTTTTTTTTGTGAGTTGGAGTGCCACACCTACCATCACTTCCCCACTTTAAATGCAGAGTGGCCTGTATCAGCTGGACAGTGCTTTTGCTAGCGCTAG
>CM042166.1:79483069-79520099 GCA_023376005.1 Doryteuthis pealeii
TAACCAAAACTAGATAATGTCACGTTACCTAAATACACTCAAAATTAGACGGTCCTCATTGTTTTTTAAAACAATTTTTAATATAGATACATGGCCGATATTTATATATATATATATATATATATTTACCAACCCCTCCACATGGGCAGGATGTGACACAAGGTCAATTTTTTAAGCGGTGTTCAACAGGTTTGAATTCAGAGTTTTCCTTCTCCTAGACCGGTTGCCTAACCAAGGTTAAAGAGCCCAGTTTGCCCTACTATTTATCCATAGCTGGAGGGAGAAGGGGAGAGTAGGATTCAACCTTTCCCAGGGTATTAGCGCTAAGTGAAATGCAATTACCACGCCCAGGATTGAACTGGGGCGACAAGTCCATTTCCCATGCCTTTAACCATTACACCACGCGCTTCCATTATATTTATATATAGTTTGTTTTATTTTATATATATTTAAAGTTATCAGAATAAGTTTCCATTTCAAATTGTTTTTTTTACTCCTTTAACTCTTAACATCCTGTTGAGAATTTTCTATGTCCAGACATTCCTATAAGGATATATTAAAAAAATGGCTAAAAATGGCCTTTTCATTTAAAATTACCTGTCATTTCCCTTAACTCAAAGACTTCTTGATATGTTTAATATTACATTTAAACAAAAGCTATCATTTGGGGCAGATTAGTAAAACGAATGATAGTTCCGGCCAGGTGGAATGAGACGATATTGGACTTTAAGAGTTAATAAATTTTATGATTTTACTTACTTAGATACAAACTCTTGGCACTGAATTTTTAACTCCTACCCTCTCAGGCAAATCTTTAAAAAAATAATTTTTACACTGCCCAGAAAACTTTTTATAAAATCAAATTCTAAGGAAACATAACTACATTAATTCATTTAGAAGTTTAAATTTTATAAATTAAAGGACAGCATTAATTGATGTTTATAGATTTTAAGGTTGTTGCATAGTGATTCAGTTATACACTTTTTTCACCACAGCATTGTTATTTTAAGGGAATTGAGATATAAACTTATCAAGTCATATACTGAAATAAACTGAAAATTACTATTCGCTGGTAATTTTGCCGAATATTTAACAATATTTCTATTTCAGAGTAACATATAAAAATTTAAAAAAAATTGAAACAGTCACCTTTTGCAGTTCTGAGATCAAAACAGTGTATAACTGAATCACTACGCAACACTTTAAATCTATACAACATCAATTAATGCTGACATTTAATTTTTTAAAAAACTTATAAATGATTTAACGTATTAAGTTATGTTTTGAGTATTTGTTCCCTCTAATTTCAGTTTACACTAAAAAATCTCATCTACGGAAGCTAATTTGCAATGATATTAAAATTTGATTTTAATAAATGTGTTAGTATATTGATTTCTAATTGTTGGTTCTATTTAACGAATATGAACAAAAATCTCAGGGATAAATCTTAAAAGAAATCCATTAACAAGAAGAATATACTGTCATTTTTATTCTTATGCCCTATTTTAACTATATAGTTGAATAAGGAAAATTTAGCAATGAAAGACTGGAATGATGGAAGAAGTAAGTTTCATTTTTCTATTTTTCTTTTAAATTAAGTCAATTCTATTTGAATTGAAGTGAGATACACTCATATAATTTTAGAAAAAAGAATGGTCTCTGCATCTTAGAAAAGTGGAAAAATATTAATTTAAATGCTAGACTGACTTTTTTTCCAAGTAAAAAATAAAAGTAATGTAAGGGAGATAACTCTATCGATTTAAAATGGCTGACTGCATTAGTTTATGCATTGTATAACAATCCTAATCTGCGAATAATATGTGTGGTGTGTAATGATTATGTGTGTGTGTGTGTGTGTAATATATGTGTGTGTGTAATTTGTTGTGTGTGTGTTGTGTGTGTGTAATAGTGTGTTAATATGTGTGTGTGTGTGTGTGTTAATGTGTGTGTGTGTGTGTGTATATGTGTGTGTGTGTGTGTAATATATTTGTGTGTGTGTAATATATGTGTGTGTGTAATATATGTGTGTGTGTAATATATGTGTGTATGTAATATATGTGTGTATGTAATATATTTGTGTGTGTATGTAATATTTTGTTGTGTGTGTTAATATATTTGTGTGTGTGTGTAATTATATATTTTGTGTGTGTGTAATATAATGTGTGTGTGGGTGTGTATGTAATCATATAATTTGTGTGTGTATGTAATATATTTGTGTGTGTATGTATATATATGTGTGTGTATGTATATAATATGTGTGTGTATGTAATATATATTGTGTGTATGTAATATATAGTGTGTATGGTAATATATATTGTGTGATGTAATGTAAATATATATGTGTGTATGTAATATATTTGTGTGTGTATGTAATATTATGTGTGTAAGATATATATTTGTGTGTATGTAATATATTTGTGTGTTGTATGTAATAATGTGTGTGTAGTATTTGATGTGTGATGTATGTAATATATATATATGGGTGAATGTGTGTGTTCATAGAATTATGTGTATGAATTATCTTAATTTTGTATGATTGTGTCGACATTTTACTTGATTACAAGATTTGCAATGCTGTAGAGTTTGGTAATAAAATAATACCTATTAAAATCCATTTTGAATGTATAATAGTCCAGCAAAGAATAATATTATCCTGGTATATTTAGTTTTAAAAAAATGTTTGAAAGTGTATACTTATTTGTGGTCACACTCTGTGTGCATATATTATATATAAATATATATATATATATATATATATATATATAAGGGATGAGTTAGCCTAAGAGATTGGCGGACAAAATTGCCTGGGTAGATACCCTAAAATATGAGGACACCACACCAATTTTTTGAGAATTATATAACACACACACACAAACATACACATATATATTTGAAAATTGATTTTTTATTTGTAGGATGGAAGGTTAGAAAATAGCAAAAGGTATTTTTTCCTTTTTTTTTTTTTTCTTTTTTTTTCCTGTGTTTTCCAGTAAGAAAGAGGAATTCAGAGGAATTACAAACCTGTGAGGGTTTTTTTTTTTTTTTTTTTGAAAATTCCTGGTCCCACCGTTCGAAAGGTTGAGGCTTGAGTGTTGGAAAGAAGCAGTTGGTGGAATTGTTTCTGTACACAAAGGATGGGTTGGATGTGGGAAATATATAGGAACTCAGGATTTGCAATTGAAGATCACTGCTAGAACCGTGGGGGATAGAAAACATGGCTGGGTGGTATGCCCGAGCGCAAGTGGGGTGACTTAATAAGTGTTGACCATGGCGGACGGAGAGTTTATATCAGCAGTGTAGGACAGTCCAACTTGCCAGAACGAACATTGAGGGTATGTGTTGTTTAATCCGGGATTCCAATCTCAGGGTGGTTCGGCCAACATAGCAAATTTCCCATTTGCAAGTATATTTATAAATGAGGTTACTTTTATGGTGGAGGCCACTTTATCCTTCAGATTAAGAGGGAATAGGACATTAGATTTGAGGATGATACGCGGATGTGACAGCGTTGTAGCACGAAGGATAGATTTTTTTATTTTGTCAAGTATAGGGATTGAGGATTTGCCCAGCCAAGGAAGTCTTAGGTAGACTGGGCATGCATAATATATATATATATGCATTGTAACTATTATGTAACTTTGACATACTTTTGGTTATTTTTAAGCTACATCTACTAACCCTTGTTTTTTTTAAGAATATCTTTTTTTTTTTTCTTTTCAATATATTTTTTTATGGAATTTTCTAAACTGATTCATCAACAAAAGAGAGAAGATTTGAATATCTAAAAATTAAACGCAAATAAAAACCGGTTATTTTCTATAAATCTAACATAAACAAGGGGAACCACTCTTGACTGATAAATTATTTATTTATTCAGTGATCTACTAGGAAAAAGATGACGGGTTAGGGTAATGGGAAAATGAATAAATATTTATCAGTCAAGAGTGGTTCCCCTTTGTTTATGTAAGATTTCTAGGAAATAACCTAAAAACCTTTTAATACCTTTTTTTTTTTAAATTCCTACGCAGAGACAAAGTTTAGAAAGAGTTATCTCCCCTAACACTTGTCTTCACACTGATAGTGTAACGAATAGAAATGTACTTAACCATTTCGCCACGAGTCGGATATGAGAGAGGGTCGCAAGTATGAGCATCCACCGAGGATCGAACTCATTGTTCATTAGTAATCGATATGCAAGTGTTTCAGTGTTTAAAATGATTGTGCAGATATATTTTTTCACTATATATAATTGTTGTGGTTGATTGGATTTTACTACATGAGTATGGAGTACCTTTTTATCGCCATTACTCCAGGTCCACTCTGACCTGACTGGTGTACCTGTTTAAGACTACTCCAGGTCAACTCTGACTCTGACTGGTAGTAACCTGTTAAGACCCATCTATGGGTTACATTTTTTAAAAATGAATTAAAATGTATTTTTTAAAATTGAGTTTAAAAAAAATTGAGTATCTAACAAGAATGAAAAACAAAACGTTATTGGCATAAAATAACCTACAAGAGTTGAAATGCCATAAAATCTACTAACCAACCAGCAATAAACGCGTTCAGCTGCTATAAAGGACAGGTAACAAACGTGTATGAGTATTTGTGTGTGTGTGTCTGTGTGTATGTGTATATATATATATATATATATATATATATATATATATATTAGTAAATGAAGAAAAACTCTAAACTTGCTTCATATACAATAATTTATTTCAACCGTATTAATACGAGTAAGAGTCATGTTCTTGTGATTACCTGAAGATGCCGTATTAATACGGTTGAAATAATTATTGTAATGAAGCAAGTTTTAGAGTTTTTCTTCATTTACTAAATATCTTGCTCTGTCCTTCTACTCACTGGTATTAGGTAACATTGAGCTCTCCTTATGGTCTACCTGCATCAGCTTGGTTAAACCACACATGGAAAGACCCTAACTACGGAAAAAAAAAAAAAAAAAAAAAAAACAATATAATATATATATATATATAATATATATTATATATATATATATATATATACCATACAGATGTGTCAAAAAAGTATCAAGATTTTTTGTAATTTTTTGACACCTTGTATTCTGAAAAAATTAGTGAATGGAAGCTTTTTTTTTTCGTAATACAAGGTGTGTCAAATATGTATAAACATCTTGATACTTCTTGACACACCTTTGTGTGTGTCTATCTATCTATCTATCTATCTATCTATATAATATATATAATATATATATATATATATATATAATATATATATATATATATGAGAAGTAAACAAACATACGATGTTTGTTGATATGGCTATTTTCAGCCGACAATATTTGGGAGAATATGTGCTTAATTGAAGTCGAACCTAATTTTTTTTAAAGTTAATTCATTAATAATTAATTAGGCGGGATTTAACTATTTTAAATGTAAGGCTAAACAAATCGAGAAAATGCCGAATGTACATACAGAGATTGATTTCTCGATTTGTTTAGCCTTACATTAAATAGTTAATCCTGCCTAATTAATTATTAATGAATTAACTTTTAAAAAAATTAGGTTCGACCTCAATTTAGCACATATTCTCCCAAATATTATATATAATATATATATATATATTATATATATATAAGAACCTCATACAATATTTGTTTATTATATGAATTATTATAGATAAATGAATATAAAAATAAAGTAAACAAAAATAATGAAATTAAATGAATGAAAATTAATTGATGAAGATAAATGAATAAAAATAAATCATATAAAATGAAATAAATAAAATAATATGAATTAATATAAAATGAATAATAAGATAATAAATAAAAGAATAAATGAAAAATTAAATAATAATATAATAAAATAAATAATAAGATAGATGAAAGTAAATAATAAAGATATTTACAGCCAACTTTGTGGTTTTTGGGGGGGGATTTTTTTAGGTATATCTTTTGAGGGTTTGGATTTTCAAATCAATTTAAGTGAGCAATCTTTCAATGTTCTTTCTTTCTTACACAGCACACACACAACACACAGACAAACGAAAGTATCTAAAATATATTATTACTAGATATCCAATATATACTTCAATCTGACTATCAAAAAAATCTTCTTCTCTGGGTGCAAGTATTTTAGTTTTAATCTAACAAAATATATTAGATGAAAAAAAAGAAAGAAAAAAGAATTACAAAACAAAATATGAATGCCTATAAAAAGAATTTACTTAGTCTTGTTTTATTTTAATTGATTTCTATATAAAATTACATTTATATAATTATATTTTAATTGATTTCTATATAAAATTATACATTGGATTGCTTATAATACATTTGAAGAATAAAACACTAATATTAGAACAATCATAACAGGCAGGCATAGTTCATTAAATGCTGGTTTTCTTAAAACCTTGTATGTGAAATTATCCACGGCCTTATGCTATGCAAACGTTTATTTCTTTATGAATATATAACACACTCTGCAAGATTCTAACTCGTAAATAACATGGGTTGTTTGAGATTTAAAATAGAGACTTAATGATAAGATGTTAATTAAGATTACATAATTTGTTGACTATTTAATTGATGAAATAATAACGTAAATATCTAAACGAATTGTGACATCGATGGTGATGTAGTTTCGTTTATAATAAGATAAAATATTTAAATCCTGCTTCACAGGTCACTAAGATCTAATAGAAAAATATCTTTGAGATTTCTCCCCCCCCACATCATTTTAAGTAAACATTATAAGAAGATCAGTCAAAAATCTAAATTTCTAATTTTTCTTCTATCTCTTTAACTAAAAAAAAAAAAAACTCCTCATAAAACATGCCCTGTCAAACCTTTCTCCCCCACCCCCCACACACTTTTTGGTTGCTCTCGTTATTTCCTGGATCTCGTAAATCCAAACTCTATTTTCTTCCTTATTCAGGAAGAGAACAACTGTCAATTGTAATCATGGACATTTTTAGGCCAAAAAGGAATAAACATACTAAAACATTTGTAATCTTTTTGAAACACCTAGAAATATTTATTTATAAACTGGAGACTTTCGCTATGAAGTATTGTGGATATTTAACCGACATAGTTGAACAGAATTCCTTTTTAGAGTTTTTCATACTCCCTCATATATATAATTAATCTGCAAATGATTGAACAAGTTTTTTTTTGCATTTTTCTTTCAAAATTTTTTTTTTTTTTTTTTTTTTCTTAAGTTATTTTTCAACTTGCATGAAAAGTTATATTCAGTTTGNAGAGAGAGATACGTGGTTGGCGGATAATTTGTCAGAAACAAATTTTGGCGATAGTGGTATACTTCTTTGTATGTCTTGTATGATACTGAGTCTCGATACTGTGCAATTATATCGAACCCGTCCAGCCACGAGATAGTAGAATGTACACACAGGATACTCGTACATTATGCATGGTGAAGAAATTTTAGCGACGAGCGATACTTTTTCTGTCATATTTGTGGGTTAGTCTAACAATTGCACAACTCACGCTAAATGCGACCGCCCTAATCTAATTAACTTAATTAAAATTAATTTTTTCAAAATTAGTACGTTAACTTCAAAAATTAAGGGGTGCCATATTCTTCCCCAATATACGTTATATATAATGTAATGACTTAAGGAAATGAAATAGTTTTTTTTTTAAATAATTTTAATAGTTTAAGGGTTCTTTTTTAAAAATAATAATACAGTGGAATAAGCGATTAGCCCCAGTTAGTCATATTTGAATAGCTTTTTTCGACTTATCTTCCATTTAACACGTTTTCATAATAACATAACTATAATAAAAATAAAAATGAAAATTATAAATTACATTCTAAATCAGGAGCTATGTGTAATGATGTTAAGTTTAAGTTCAATGATTATTCACATGTGAAGTCAATTCGTTGGCATTCATAGGCCTTATAGTCTCCACAAATATGCAGAACAGGAAATAACATTCCTGTATGATGACAAAAATTTTCTAACATTTATCTGTCCAGTTCTTTGTTCATAATAATATATATATATATATTATTAGTAAAGTAGTATGTGTGTGTGTGTGTTGTGCTGAGTATGTGTGTTGAACTAAGGGAAATATACATGGTGACTGTTAAAGGGAATGTGCGCTGCACACGTATGTAGTACATTGGAAAAATTGAAAAAAAGACTCTAGCAGTGATTTACTAATGAGTTGAGTGGTAGAATAGATTTGGTGCGCAGCTTTTACACTTTGCAATGAATGTTTCGAGGTCAAATTGTATATCATGTCCCTTTGATCTAGGGTGTACATTTTTGATTGGTATATGGAGTGGGATAGAAGTGAGAGAATAATTTTTATGCAGATATACATTTATGTTATATATTTGGAGTAAAGAGCGAGTACATGTTTGTTCCTTCGTTGTTTGTTTATTTTTGAGATTTTTCATAGTTTCTGTCAAATTTGAAACGTCTGAGAATAAAGAAAGCATAGTTGTGGCTAAAGAAATGACATACGAGCTTATGAGAAAGTGTATGTAAGACAATATACCATGATTATTTGCTAGTGTGAGCACCTTATATTATGAGGACTGTGTAAAATGTTTTGGTATCGAAAAAAGCCTTGTGCATTTTTTATGTGTTTATGAATGTTGTGGTTGCCATGTGTGTATAACTAAACTTTTGCGATAAACGGAATCGAAACATATCTGTAAGTAGTTGTTGTGTTTTTGTGATAGATAGAGGATGGATAGCACTGGGATGTTGTCCACTATGAGCATAAATAAATTTAGTATGGCAAAGGAGACATCATTTCTGCTTTGGTACCACTTTTGCGTGTGTATTGCTTCTACAATATGTAGGTCGAGTGGCCGTATAAGGGAAAGAAATATACTTGACTTCGATATAGCGAATTTTGGGTTAATTGATTTTAAAAGGCCATTGTGGAAAGGCGTTTAATTGCTCTGCTTAACTTGTAAGTACGAACGGTACTAAGCTAACAAAACAAGGGATTTCTTATGACTTAATACTGAGGAACTGACTACTGGATCATATGGATTAGTAGGTGTACTGATGATGAGGAAAACTGGAAATAACTTCAGAACAGTAGAAAAAACACATAGTTTCATAAACAAACATGAATGTCTTTATTACACCTACGTCTATTTCTTCTCACATTTGAACAACAAAAAGCAACCAGAAAAAGTACGCTTCTATAGCAACTACTACAAACACAGAGGCCTGCGCGCAATACGAGTTCTTGTTACATTACAGTAATATTTTATTTTCCCAAGGTGATAACCTCCCACAGCATGAGAAGCACAGTGTACATTCGCAGGTGCCATCTCAAAACGAGCAGAGGATCCAACACTTGAGAGCAGCTTCATATCAGCGTTACAACACTAATATTACGAACTCATATTATCGGCTTTCACACTGGAAGACTCGTCCCTGGGAGTAATGTCGTAATTTTGTAATTCGCAACTCTCCTTCACACTCAACCATCCACTCATGTATTTTACCAAGAACAGGCGCCTCACCATAATATGAGATTCTAGCTTTTGCCGTCATATATTTTGTTTAGCTTCACCATATCAATATGATTATCCATATCAGTTAGTATTATTCATACGTATAGTAAATTATACTTTAAGTTACAATGTTTACTACATATATCATATATTGTAATAATTATTACTATATGCATACATGATATAGTACTCACAATTAATCTCAAATCTAATATGGCCTCAAGTATTTCAATGCGAATGAGCAGGCTGAAGAAAAGTCTATACTTGAACACAGACTAAAATAATCATGTTGTTATATCTTTTCTCTCTAATTAAGTCCTGCGAGTAGGCCTTTAAACCTCAATATATTTCTATTAGATGGAGATCGAATATTCCCTCAGAAAAGTATTACGTGACAGATGCCACTATTAGTGCTATTATGACGAAGTACAACAGAAGCATTGAATGGCCTTCAGTCAATATTGGTAGGGCATCATGTTGACTTGACGCCGCATTTTCTTGACCCACGAAAGACATAGAAAGAAACGGAGACGATAAATGCGTTACATGAGAGGAAATGAGAGGCGTAAGAACACAGAGAAGAAGTGCTCTGCCATAGATAACTACATAGCTTCTATAAATACCTCTATGTAGAACAGCAAAGTTTTAAAGAGTGAGCTCATAGATAAAGTTCATTATTGTTCAGATTAAGTGGGGATAGCCAGTGCAGCGTAGTCTAATTCGTGAAGGGGTAATCTTGAATATGTTCTTCTCGCTGGTGTCTACTGTATCTTTTAAAATCTCAGACTGAGGTTTCCCTCAATCGTGCGAATCATTCTTAGATTTGAAGGAGTTGGTGTTATGATTATTTTGCTAGGACAATAACTAGAAAGATTATATCAACGAGTTAATAATCGAAGTTCATATTATCAGATGTTTTATCTAACCCATAAACAACACTGAGCATGATAAGCACACAAGCCGGCTTTTCGCAACTGATAACACGTTATGAAATCTGCTGATAACCTGAAGAGAAACCAGAACACACTGCTTATCTACTCACAAATCGAGATAATTCTATAACGCTAGCACGCGAGGACCAGATCTAGTATAATAGAAGCATTATACCAAGACACTAAGAATGTATAGAAGAGTGATTACAAATGACCGTGTCGACAGTTATAATATGAGGCGCACAACACACAGTACATGAAAAGTCAAGAAAAGGGTATAACAACGTTTATACTTTTAGTAGGCTCACTCATATCGACAAATACTCAGCGCAGCCAATTTTTAGAATTGGAGTTGTCATAGCTGGATGTATTGATTGGTGAGTAAATAAATAGAGCTACTCAACTCGTATATAAATACGAATAGAGTTCTATTCGTGTTATTACCTAAAAAACACAATGGTCAACAGGGCTTCTGATAAAGAGAAATCTCTCAACAAAAAATAACCGTAAGTAGGCGTCCACGGCGTGCAATTATGTCATATTCTCTCGTGTGTGAGATTTGAGACACTGGATCACCAGACCTTATAAGATACGATATTAATCATTTACATTGTAACGCCTCAGTTAAAGATTTACATCTTACGCCTTATTAACAGTAACCAGCCTCCCAAGATGTTAGAATCAAGATTCTAGAATAACATATGCCGTCAGTAATGTATAAATGACTATCTCAGAGTGTATGAAGTTAGCGGACAGGGTAATTCACCCCGGTGCGCGCTATTCTGTTTATGATCGACAAGGTTATTTGGTCTAATAAATTAATTCCTTAATGGATACTCATGGTTGAATATAAGGGAACTATAGTTATTATCTATTTAACAACAGCATGGAGTAGAACCCTAACAAGTACTTTGAATCTGAGCTAAACATATACTAACCCCGAGTAAGAGTGGACTAAAAGATTAACCGGTGAATAAGATGTGCTCGGCAACCTGAGCACCGAAAAATTTTTGTTAACAAGAGACAAACGACTCAAGGAACTGAGTACAGTCACTCAACCAAAATAATGCTACTTACCAACACTTTAGTGTTTAACGTTATAGTACATTATTTAGCCAAAAGAAAAAACAATTTTACTCATATATTAGTATTTCAGTATCACTATAGAGACCCTTGACACAACAGCTTGCCATGAGAACATATAAATGCTAATATAGAGTGGAAGGTAGAGTGGCTTCAATAGCCCAATAGTAGGAGACATAATGATGTAGAGACGAGAATAGTAAGTCTAATGAGCTGTAGCGTATATGTGACTCTACAAAAAAAGTTACCTATAGATGTGTCTTTATCACGCGGCACTAAGATCCGGACTAAAGAGTTGCTGTGGGTTACGCTATACAGCTCAGAGATTTAAATTAATGATGTCATTAAGCAAGGTGCCTTTGAACAATTCTGAAAGTATGTCCCAGCGCACCCTTTTAACCTCGTATTAACTAAAGACGTGCTATTTTTTAGGTACACACTTTCCAGAAATCTTAACTTAGAAGATATGTGGTAGAAATACTATAATAAGAAACTCATGTAATAATAATTATATAATGATCCAGATTAGATATAATATAGATTTTAAATTGGTGTCCTGCTTTTGATATTTTGTTTTTAATTAGGTTGGTTATATATAGTTATATGTTATATATTTGATACAGCTGAGTGTATAGGTATCCTTATAATATATTATGATTAATTGATGTTTGGCTCTACTCCAAGTCTCTTTAGTCATGGTATATCTTATAAGTCAACTGGCAAAGAGCTAGTCTACTATATGTACTGACCAACCTATTAGTAGTTTAAATCGTCGCGCAGCTCATTATAATTTATCTTTTCTTATTTTATCTCGACATACTCATGTGCAAACAAACTCGCCAAAAGCACTCCCTCTATATATTATAGTAAAGGTAGAGATACTGTATGTAATAACATTCAAACTAGTATCCGCAACCTCTATTTGGTGTTCTTATAAAAACATAGCACTGAATGAACACAGGAGATCTTCTATCTTCCGCACAACATTTTTCATCATTTGTTCTTCTCTCTACTGTATGGCTCATCTGTGCAAATAAAAAATATATTTTTCCTCTAGTTCTTAGCCTTGCATTAAGATGGATATTTCTTATACATTTCTGAACTTTTTATTCACGAGTAGATCGAATGTATCACTGAGCAAGCACTTGAAAAGGTGCACCATCGGCATGAGTCTTGACAACGGCTAACGTTAGTAATCCACGCACTCTGTTATTTGTTTCTATTATTCTAATTTTAATCCTCATTAGAATATATATAATTACATTTACCCGTCTCCCTGTAAATTTTACATTATGATCTTTTCTCATTATACATTATCACCTAACTTTTAGTGCTATATATATATATAACATAATATACTCCTAGGTACAGTAAAAGCGCCTATATATTCATATAATCAAAAATGATTATCAAATGTTTTTATTAAACATTATCTTCTATTATTATGCATGTGTAAATAAATATCTTTATTATGAATAGACTATGGTAAAGTTTTTATAAAGTAAAAAGTCAGATGACAGAAGGGCCTAGAAATGTACGGAATAATAACTTTAGCCTAAAGACTAGTCGGAGAAAGAGAAGATCTGATCAGACAAGGTGTTTCAAAATAGCAGCTAGCACAATTCCTATTATTGTTTTATTGCATAAATTTAGGTGTTTATAGCGCATAGACTGAGAAGTTGAAGAAATACGACAACCTAAAGTTACGAGTCGTCTTAAGCATAGATAAACAAAAAATAATAGACAAATTCTAAGATAGCATTTACTCATAACGCAATAGAAGGTGTGTACGATGGTGCCGTAGTTACAAAGCTAAAGGAGAGTGGCCACACAACCTTTCAATTGAGGTGTTTTTTACAAAAGATTTTCTATAATTCACAAGACCAAACAGAAGACACGATTCTTATCCCAGAACGATAGCCAAGCGGTGCATAGCCAGGACATGTTAGCTTTGTGAAACTTAGATAAATTTGAGATTGAAAATTATATGCAATATTGATGATGAAATAGCCTCCCTAAGTTAACTAATGTCTGTGCTCCGATGAAATGTATGTGTGTTATCTTTATCTTAAGAAGTGGAGTTCAGGAGAATGTGTCAAAAGCACGATACCAGATTCCGTACTCTGATGAGAGATGCTAAGTGATGAACGTCAGTGGCTATAAGAGAAGAAGAGGAGTTTGCACTAAAGCTACAGACGAGGATAGAAGCACACACATGAGTGATGCAAGAGGATATGAGAAAATAATTATAGAGCAAAGAAATTTGTATTGAAGGCAGAGAACATGAAAGAGAGAAGAGAGAGTATTAGTATATGATGAGAGGAGAAATGAATAAGAGATGAGAAACTAATAGATGAGAGTTAGTGGTAGAACTCACAGAGACATGAGATTGAGTCTCAGGCACCTAGAAGAGGCTTGGGAAGGACTAAAGAAAGTGAAAGAGGAGACACAAGAGATCGCAGACGTAGCAGAGTATTACGGTAAGGAGCACGACGCCATAAGTAAAAGAAAGAGAGAAGGGTAGAAGATGGAGACTAATAATGAAAACGCAGAGGAGAGGAGGTAAGAAGGAAAAGAGGTATAGTAGAGGATGAAAGATGAAGAAGAGAGAAAGTACAGGATGTAGAGACAAGAAAGAGCAGAGAGTAATGAAAAAAGAAGAAATGGAGAGCAAGTGAAATGAGCAAGATAACGTGAAAGAGCACGCACAAGAGTGAAAGAAGCTATATATAAGTGGATTATGTGTGACATGTAGGGTGAGACTAGACTGAGGAGAGATGAGACCATGAAGAGAGAGAGTGAGCAGAGAATGACAGCCGAAAATCGCGATAGAGAATAGAGGACAATCTAATAGAAGATTGAATTAGATAGAGACATGAGTACTTGAAAAAAGATATGTAGTATTATGGAGAGTGCAAAAGCACAAACAGACGCATCTGTGATGCATGATGATGGAGTAGACGTACTGAGAGGGAGAGATATGAGTCAGGTTGGCTATAGAATTCAAGTTCATAGAAAGAGAGTCTTAATAATACACCGATTGAAGTTAAATGACAAATTTATCTCTCTTATCCACTTTAATAATTTGGTCTAAATTGGATGCGGAACAAACGAGATTTAAGAGAGTTAGATAAATTACTAAACTACAATCTCACACACACACACCACCCCCACACCAAAAAAACCGGAAGATTGACCACTTAAAGAACTGATAAAAACTCCACTCCACACACACACCACACACACACCACACCACACCCCCAAAATATCCCAATCTAATATCACAGTATTGAAGCGTTGATATTTAATTCCATTTTTATCTCAAAGAATAAAAATACACACACATAATATATATATATATATAATAATACCGAAAGTATCACTGAGTGGATTTTTTATCTTATATATAGTGAGAATTGAGAGAACGAAGTATACAATACCTATAAAAATAATAATGATGTTCAGATGTCTAATGCAACTTTTCAAAGAGATGCCGATATCTTTGAGTTCCGATTTTCCTCACTCAGTTAAGTATTCACTGTTTCTATATACTATCTTCATACTAGCACTATATATAATCATGATCATCAAAGGAACACCCGTGATCTAATTATATATATACTCCACCTCTCAGCATGAAGCAGCGTGCAACCACAAGGTCATTTACTTCAGCAGCAGGTTCAAACAGGTTTGAATTCAGAGTTTTCCTTCTCCTAGACCGGTTGCCTAACCAAGGTTAAAGAGCCCAGTCTGCCCTACTATTTACCCATAGCTGGAGGGAGAGTAGGATTCATACCTTTCCCAAGGGTATTAGCGCTAAGTGAAATAATTGCCACGTCCAGGATTTGAACTCGGGTCATCATCATATATGTCCTATAAAAGTCGTTGTGTTGGCCTAAAGTCAGTATCAGCCAGACAGCGAGGCAGTCTATCCCTTTCTCACTAGCGATAGACCAAGGAGATTGTTTCTAGCATCTTAGATGGAGTGCCACACCTACCATCAGCTCCTTACTTTACCGCATATATCCCTGTGCTACTCATATGCTGAGTTGGCGAGGATTTGAAATTGTCTCACCGTGTCAATTTTCAACGACGGTAACCATAACATCACGCACCTCCATGTGAAAAAAAAAAATTTGCTCATCAGTGAATAGAACTAGTACAAATGCACATATACGTATATCTGTATGGCCTTATAAGTAAATTCTAGACAAAACGTGATCACCCATTCAGCTCTGGGTAGATAATTGAGATTAGGGAAAAGGGAGTTAGCAAAGTGAATGAAATGTTTTTTTAGAATAAATAAATACGGGTCGGATGAAACCTTAAAATCATTTTGTAAGCTTTCTAAAAAAGGAAATGTTTGACCTCATTTAAGCTACAGGTTGCTGATTGTGACATTTAACAGAAATACATTTCAAATTCTCCCGGCTCTCTCTCTCTCTCTCTCTTCTCTACTCCAGAGAAACTAACATTATATAATGAGGAGCTAGTCAAGAGATACATAGAGGGGAAGAAAGAGATAGACACAGAGTCAAGTAAGAGATTGGTCTGTTTTTGACTTAATTGCAAATCACGACTAATTAGAACCAATTAAAACAGAATCTTTTTCAAACATAACTCAATCCTAAAAGTAAGGAATAATTTAGTATAATTTTGTGCCATTAAACAGTAAAAAAAAACCTTTAGGAAGCACCTGCACACATAGTAAAATAATAGATATCCTGCACACACATGCTTATCAATATACACACTGTTCAGTGAAAATAATCACTAAAACCATATGTAGACACATACATACATATCTATACAGTCTTATTAGTGAATATAACCACTAAAGACATACATATACACACGCACCTATGTATCTCTGCACATATATGCATATAGCCTTATCAGTAAATATATCCAGTAAAAATACATGCACACACACACAGAGATATGCATGTATACATATACGTACACTCGTTAGTAAATATAACCACTGAAAACATATGTACACATACATACGTACATGTATGCATATACATATCTATACAGGCTCATTAGTGAATATAACCATTAGAGAGACACACACACATACACACGCACATATATGTATATCTGTATAGCTTTATCAGTAACTATATGTACTAAAACCCAGGCACCCATACACACACATCTATCTCTCTCTCTCTCTCTCTATATATATATATATATACTAGCAAATATATGCACCCTCCGGGTGCAAGTATTTAAGTTTTAATATAATAAAATATCATATTAAATTAGAAAGGCTAATGAAACTGAATAAAAATTCAGATAAAAATATTTGGAACAGAGGGGGTATGATTGAAAAATACAACAACTTTGACACTAACTCTTCCATCATTTTCCATTACTCCCGCCTTTCTTTGGTAAATTTTCCTAATTTAACTATTTGGTTAAAATAGGAAGTAAAGAATGATATAACAGTTATTTCTTCTTGTTAATGGATTTCATTTAAGATTTATTGAAGAGATTTTTGCTCATATTCAAAAAGATAAAACCAAACAATTAAAAATCAATAATACTAAGCATATATTTATTAAAATCAATTTTTTAAGATCAATATGCAAATTAGCCTTCCCATTCACACTGTAAACCTCTATTTTGTTGTATATATAAATACAATTGCATGTTATTAGCTTGTAGATATGGTAAACAGTCTTAATGATGTAAAACAATTTTGTTAATAATTGAGGTTTAAATAAATATAAAATCATGGAGAATGTGATGTAAATAACAAAGGGAATTGTAACTTGTATAGTAATATAGTTTCGGTTACAGACAGACAAACCCACAATCTCCATTATAATAAGATATTATATATATATATATATATATATATATACGTGTGTGTATGGGTGCCTGGGTTTTAGTACATATAGTTACTGATAAAGCTATACAGATATACATATATGTATGTATATACATGGCCTCAACAGCCTCCTAGATTTCCACACACACTTTAACAGCTACCACCAATCCATCAAATTCCCGATAGAACACTCCACCAGCCAATCCTTTTCCTAGATATAATCACAAAATTAAGAAATAATACCATAAACACCACTCTCTACACCAAACCCACTGATAACCACACATTTCTAAACTACAACAGCAACCACCCCCATAAACTAAAACAAATCGATAATCTATAGTGCATGCATAAGACTAAGACGCAAATGTGAAGACCAACAAGAATACATGCAACACACAGCCAACCTAGCAAGAAAATTCCTAAATAGTGACTACCCCATAAAATTAATAAAAAAAGCATTCAACAAAACATCATCTCTAAATAGACAGGAACTACTCAAATATAAACCACACCAAACTAATGACCGAATCCCTATGGTATTTCACCACGGTCGACACATGTACAAACTAACTAAGCTACTCACCGAACAATATAAAACCCTACAAACCGACCCCACAACAAAGTCCATCTTCAAAACGCCGCCCATCAACGCAAAAAAACAACCACCCAACCTACGTAACATCCTCACTGCATCCAGAAAACATCTACATAACACCGTACAGAAAGGTAATAAAAGATGCAACAAGCCTAGATGCCAAATTTGCAGCCATATACACATGGAAACCAAAATAAAAATACCCTACACGAACATAACAATCCATCTGCCACACCTAACATGCGATAGCGCTAACATTATATATTACATATACTGCACACAATGTAGAAATAGTGGATATGTGGGAGAAACATCTACATCTTTTAGACTAAGATTAAATAACCACAAATCCACAATAAAACTCAAATCACCACATAGTACGATAGCACTTCACTTAACACCCCACACACAACCTTACACATCTCAAATGTATTTTGATAGACCACGCATTTCCAACAATGCAATCTCGAAAACAAGCAGAAACCAAATGGATTTTAAAACTACGAACTCATGTGACGGGACTGAACGCCGATATCGGAATACTCCGTTATTACAAATATTTTATAGACGCGGCCGTTTTCAATTACAACAAAGACAAAAGATCCGTTCAACAGGAGGGACATTCATCCGAGGAAGGGTATCTAACGATCCCGAAAATTTATGATAACAAATAATAAAAAATAAGTGAATCCAGTACTCCATAACAGAGTTCCTTCATTTATTTTTAAATGCTTCATAATAACGCCCAACTTCAACATAAAAAAGACATAAATATATATATATATATGCTCCCCATCCCTTAGGGTTGACAGTCGCCAACTGAAGCGTATAAAACGCGATGCTCTTCTATATAAGGAATGGAGCACTCTGTGATGGCCTTACACACAAAGCGATGTGTGTATTAAAACAGTTAAAATCCCCTTCCCATTCTGTAAGTGAAGACAGCCTAATGGCTAAAGTACCGGACTGACACCCAACCGATCGGATTTCAATTCCGGGTGTAGGTAGCTTACAAAATGTCTAGCCACATTGAAGAGACTTGATAAGTCGAAACACGTGTCTGTGGATGACCCTATATATATATATATATATATATATATATATATACGCACACATATGTATACACATGTACATACTTATCAGTATATATAACCACTAAAACTATATAGACACTTACATATACATATCTATACAGGCTCATTAGTGAATATAACCACTAAAGACACACACACATACACATTATATATATATATATATATATATATGTATATATATGCATACACATGTAGATACACTTATCAGTGTATATAACCACTAAAAACATATGTACATACTATTATACCGAACTCAACATGTTTTTTTTACCATATATATATATATATATAATATATATATATATATACATGCACATGTTTACCTATATCTGTTTGGCATTTTATTGAAGATCCCTAGCAGCAAGAGCATCCCCACCCCCCACAGTATGTAAATATTATCTGACATTTCACTCTTTTTGATTTGGTCTAATTTTCTGGTGCCAGGGGTGCCAGGGAATCTCTTCTTTGACTGGAGTTGGTATCTTTGGTGCTGTCACACTGTGATAAGCACGTTTGCAAGTGACCTGGAGAAAGTTCACCAAAAAGCTAGACGGATTCTCTCTCTCTCTCTCTCTCGGTGAATTAAAAAAAAAAAACATTCATCCATATTCCTCAACTATATATATATATATTATATATATTTTTTTAATGTTTTTTATAAAGTTGTGCGTTATTACGAAGCATTAAAAATATATAAATGAATGAACTCGATATTATGGAGTATTGGATTCACTTATTTTTTTATTATTATTTTTTGTCATAAATTTTCAGGTTCGTTAGATGAAAGTACTCGGGACCTGAACTTTGGTGGACTTAACCACGAATTCCACCCAAACATTAAAAAGTTGGTCAGAAAACTCGAAAAGATAAAAAATGAAATTGTTAAACAGGAGATGTGTCTTTTGTTTAATTCAACATGTGTATATATATATATATATATATATATATATATATACACACCACAAAACCCTCCACAAAAGCAGGATGTGATACAAGGTCAATTTCTTAAGCACAGTTTAAGAGGTTTGAATTAAGAGTTTTCTTTCTCTTAGACTGGTTGTCTAACCAAGATTAAAGAGCCTAGTCTGCCCTACTATTTACCCATAACTGAGGGAGAATAGTTAGATTCATACATTGCAAAGTTTTTTGTTTTTTTTTGGCTTGTTCTTCTTGTATACCTATTAGGTAAATATACATACAAGTTATTCCTTAACAGCAAAGGCAAATTGCAAAGTTTTTTTTCTTTTTGGCTTGTTCTTCTTGTGTTTGTATGAAGAGAGATAAAGATATTTTTATATACACACATATATTAGTGTTTATTTATAGATGGGCATATGATTTAAGATAAGGCAGAGTAGATTCTGTCTCGTATATATATATATATATATATATATATATACACAGGGGCCCATATTTTTTGTTCGAGAGTACCCATGTGGCGCAATGAGATAAATACGAGATGAAGCATATTGCAGCACCCCCCCCCCCGATATAACCAGATCTTTAAGCGATAACAATCTTTACGCTCTGTTGCCTGTAGACATGACCATGTGATACCTCTATGACATGCTACCGGCCTAATGTTACGATGGTCTCATATGTTACTCGTTGCTGAAAGATACAAGGTGTTTTCAAAAAGTATCAAAACTAAAACTGTATTTACCAACACAGAAGTGTTCAATGAATAAAACATTAAGTTTTGTTAAAATGCAAGGTGTGTTTAAAAAGTGTTATATCGTAAATGTCTAGTTATACCAAGTGGGAGAATATAATAGCACAACTGGAGTTTGAACTGGTTTACTATGAAGTCCCAGTCCTGCACATTAGCCACTACACCATGGAGACTTTCCACAAAAAGTGTTAATATCACTTAATGCTATAATCCAATATTATAATGAGAGACTATTTTAATTGCCTCCTGTAATTAGATAATTGGTAAAATATTCATGGGAGAGTGGTTTGTCCATGTGCTCACTCTTTCACTCCCTATTTTCTCACTCACCCTCTCACTTGACTAGCTTCTATTAGGGTTGACTATAGCTCAGTTGGTAGAGCATTTGCCTAGGAAATCGCAAGGTTATGGGTTTTATTATTATTATTATATGAGGTTTTCACACCTGCTGTAGCTAGCGGTTCACTGGAGGTTGAGTGACAGAAAGTCTCCTCAGGTCTCCAAGATTCTTCTGAATATTCTAGCCAATCCCGTCAATGCTGTAGTTTGGATGGTCTCAATTCTTCCTCTGATTTCCAATTCACCCAAATTCTTTCCCAGAGCTTGTGCCAGGTAAAACGAACTTGAATGGTTTATGTGATATTGGGCAATTGACTATACATCTGCTTTCTTGTTTAAGATTACACTCAGCATTCTTGTGTAACTCCCATTTAGCTTATTCTCTAGGGTCCAAGTGGTGCAGCTGTACAGTAGTACTGATACAACTGCAGCTTGAAAGAATTGTTACTTGAAATTGCCAGTGAAATCAGATTACAATATGACCGATAATGTATCTATAGCATACCATGCCTTCCCTATGCATATATTAACATCACTTTCTGTGGATGAGATATTACTGCCAAGGTATCTGAATTGTTCCACTGATATAAGAGGCTTTTAGTTCGGATTTGAGAAGTTGTGAAAAAAACTTAGAAGGAAGCTGTTTTTAAAAAATTATATTTGTTATACCATAAATGACCAGTTATACCGATTGGTCAATCATGGAGTATTATGAAGAGAGTCCTTCACATGAGTCCAACACAGTGATCTGTGTACTTAAATAGTGGCTAGCACCCCCACCACTGCTGAGGTCCGGAGAAGATGGGTCATTCCATTATATCACCCCCCTACCAAGCTAAATTCTTCCGATGGAATTTAAATTTTAATATCTCTTTTTTTTTCGGATTTGGACGTAACCGTTTTACAGCTTTCTTTTCTCTCAACCTTTTTCTCCTCCTGACGGTTAATGATGGTGATGCTCGTGGAATTTGTGGAAAATAAGAAGTTGATGGTGCAGGCGGCACATCCACAAGTATTTTTTGGTTAATGGGAGGTGTCATCTCATCCTCGTCGCCACTTGTTATATCGTAATGACCAGTTATACTGAGTGGTCGATCACAGAAGTATTGTAAAGAGAGTCCTTCATGTAAGTCCCACACAGAGTGATCTGTGTGTACTTAAATAGTGGCTAGCACCCCCCCCACTGCTGAGGTCCGGGCAAGATGGGTCATTCCATTACATCAAAAAGTATCAAGATGGAAGCTGTATTTATCAACACGGAAATCAAGAATGGTTTGGTTTAATTCATTTTGTTTTATGACATATCAACCTCAGTGGGTCATTTAATGCCGATAAAGTTTTGAAATAAATCAATTCTTAATAGATACTTCATGTTTAATGGATTACTCACTGCTGAAAGATACAAGGTGTTTTCAAAAAGTATCAAGACTGAAACTGTATTTATCAACACAGAAATATACAATGATTAAAACATTAAGTTTCTGTAAAATGCAAGGTGTGTTTAAAAAGTATCGAGATGGAATAATTAATAAATGTGCTTGTTCCTCAAGTTAGAAAAAACAAACTTTCACTTAGTCATGCGTCCCAATTGTCAACAAAAATTTTTTTTTAAATCTCTGAGGGGAATATTTTCAGTTTGCGTTGAAAAATAAAAAAAGATAAATCGATATTTCATTGAACCAAAAAATTCCCCAATTGGCAACTTTTTAAAAAAATCTACAATACAAGCCTTGACCTCTTACCCTGCTTAAGATGGGTACCTCAACTAGTAGTAATAAGGATTCCTCATCTCAGAAATCCAGACAGAATGAAGAGAAACTTTTTTTTTAAATCTACAATACAAGTCTCGACCTCTTACCCTGCTTAAGATGGGTACTCAACTAGTAGTAATAAGATTCCTCATCCCAGAAATCCAGACAGAATGAAGAGAAACTTTTTAAAAAATCTACAATACAAGCCTTGACCTCTTACCCTGCTTAAGATGGGTACTCAACTAGTAGTAATAAGATTCCTCATCTCAGAAATCCAGACTGAATGAAGAGAAACTTTTTTAAAAAAATCTACAATACAAGCCTTGACCTCTTACCCTGCTTAAGATGGGTACCTCAACTAGTAGTAATAAGGATTCCTCATCTCAGAAATCCAGACAGAATGAAGAGAAACTTTTTTAAAAAATCTACAATACAAGCCTTGACCTCTTACCCTGCTTAAGATGGGTACTCAACTAGTAGTAATAAGATTTCCTCATCTCAGAAATCCAGACAGAATGAAGAGAAACTTTTTTTTTAAATCTACAATACAAGCTTGACCTCTTACCCTGCTTAAGATGGGTACTTCAACTAGTAGTAATAAGATTCCTCATCTCAGAAATCCAGACTGAATGAAGAGAAACTTTTTAAAAAAATCTACAATACAAGCCTTGACCTCTTACCCTGCTTAAGATGGGTACCTCAACTAGTAGTAATAAGATTTCCTCATCCAGAAATCCAGACAGAATGAAGAGAAACTTTTTTTAAAAAATCTACAATACAAGCCTTGACCTCTTACCCTGCTTAAGATGGGTACTCAACTAGTAGTAATAAGATTTCCTCATCTCAGAAATCCAGACAGAATGAAGAGAAACTTTTTTTTAAAATCTACAATACAAGTCTCGACCTCTTACCCTGCTTAAGATGGGTACCTCAACTAGTAGTAATAAGGATTCCTCATCTCAGAAATCCAGACAGAATGAAGAGAAACTTTTTTTAAAAATCTACAATACAAGCCTTGACCTCTTACCCTGATTAAGATGGGTACTCAACTAGTAGTAATAAGATTCCTCATCTCAGAAATCCAGACAGAATGAAGAGAAACTTTTTTTAAAAAATCTACAATACAAGCCTTGACCTCTTACCCTGCTTAAGATGGGTACTCAACTAGTAGTAATAAGATTCCTCATCTCAGAAATCCAGACAGAATGAAGAGAAACTTTTTTTAAAAATCTACAATACAAGCCTTGACCTCTTACCCTGCTTAAGATGGGTACCTCAACTAGTAGTAATAGATTTCCTCATCTCAGAAATCCAGACAGAATGAAGAGAAACTTTTTTTTTAAATCTACAATACAAGCTTGACCTCTTACCCTGCTTAAGATGGGTACCTCAACTAGTAGTAATAAGATTTCCTCATCTCAGAAATCCAGACAGAATGAAGAGAAACTTTTTTTTTAAATCTACAATACAAGCCTTGACCTCTTACCCTGCTTAAGATGGGTACTCAACTAGTAGTAATAAGATTTCCTCATCTCAGAAATCCAGACAGAATGAAGAGAAACTTTTTTTAAAATCTACAATACAAGCCTTGACCTCTTACCCTGCTTAAGATGGGTACCTCAACTAGTAGTAATAAGATTCCTCATCTCAGAAATCCAGACTGAATGAAGAGAAACTTTTTAAAAATCTACAATACAAGCCTTGACCTCTTACCCTGCTTAAGATGGGTACCTCAACTAGTAGTAATAAGATTCCTCATCCAGAAATCCAGACTGAATGAAGAGAAACTTTTTTTTTAAATCTACAATACAAGCCTTGACCTCTTACCCTGCTTAAGATGGGTACCTCAACTAGTAGTAATAAGATTTCCTCATCTCAGAAATCCAGACAGAATGAAGAGAAACTTTTTTTTTAAATCTACAATACAAGTCTCGACCTCTTACCCTGCTTAAGATGGGTACTCAACTAGTAGTAATAAGGATTCCTCATCTCAGAAATCCAGACAGAATGAAGAGAAACTTTTTTTAAAATCTACAATACAAGCCTTGACCTCTTACCCTGCTTAAGATGGGTACCTCAACTAGTAGTAATAAGTATTCCTCATCTCAGAAATCCAGACTGAATGAAGAGAAAACTTTTTAAAAAAATCTACAATACAAGCCTTGACCTCTTACCCTGCTTAAGATGGGTACCTCAACTAGTAGTAATAAGGATTCCTCATCCCAGAAATCCAGACTGAATGAAGAGAAACTTTTTTTAAAAATCTACAATACAAGCCTTGACCTCTTACCCTGCTTAAGATGGGTACCTCAACTAGTAGCAATAAGATTTCCTCATCTCAGAAATCCAGATGAAAAGAAGGAAAACTGTGCGCACCAACTCCTATTAATAATTACTCACTAAAAACATCCAGATATCGGCCAACGTACACGAGTCCAATTTAATTAAGCACTTAGGAGTGGCCGAGTAGATATCTCACAAGAAATTCCTTTATTCTGGGCCTTGTTTTTGTTTTTGTGTTTTGTGTTTTGTCGGTGAATCACAGAGAAATCTTAAGGCAAATTTTGTAGATGGCGTCGAGGAAGGTAATGAAAACAACGATTGTCTTGGACTGGCTGACAAAATATCTTGTGTGAAATTCCTTTGTTCTTCTTAATCTGATGGTGAATAGAGATTCAAGACTATGGATGATGGTGAAGAGAGAGAAAGCAACGATTGTTCAAAGTTTAAATTCTAATTTCCGCATGCACCAAGCTTAAAAGAGTTTGAAGTTGTGTCTTTTAAGATTAAACCTAGGAGAAATAGCTCAGTCAGTAGAACACCCTCTAGGAATCACAAGGCTTTGAAACCATACAACTGTGTGCAAATTATTTGTATTAGATAGGAATACTTGAAACCATACTACTATGTGTCCAAATTATTTGTATTAGATAGGAATACTTGAAATCATACTACTATGTGTCCAAATTATTTGTATTAGGAATACTTGAAACCATATAACTGTGTGCAAATTATTTGTATTAGATAGGAATACTTGAAACCATATAACTGTGTGCAAATTATTTGGATTAGATAGGAATACATGAAACCATACAACTGTGTGCAAATTATTTGGATTAGATAGGAATACTTGAAACCATATAACTGTGTGCAAATTATTTGGATTAGATAGGAATACTTGAAACCATACAACTGTGTGCAAATTATTTGTATTAGATAGGAATACTTGAAACCATACAACTGTGTGCAAATTATTTGTATTAGATAGGAATACTTGAAACCATATAACTGTGTGCAAATTATTAGTATTAGATAGGAATACTTGAAACCATACAACTGTGTGCAAATTATTTGTATTAGATAGGAATACTTGAAACCATACAACTGCAATGATGCTGATAGCTTTTTGATTTAGTGCATCCTGGGATGCACATATTTGCTTTGAATGAGTCCCCAGGAAAATTTATCGGTCCCAACTAAAGCTGTCTAACTCCTATCTTGTAACCTATCCCATGTAATTCATTTCTAAGAAACTATTGAAATGTATTTACAGTTAGCTTGAAATGGTGAGAGAAGAAAAAAGATATATTTGAGATATATTTTAGTATCTGTATCCGTTTTTTGGAAGTACATATACCAGGTTTGGGCATTGGTGTGAAGCATTAAAGTGCTATATTATGCTAATGTTGTTTCCATAATATGTTAATCTAGGAATAAATATCAGAAAACTCAGTAGTTTTTTTTTTAGTTTCTTTTGTTTAGACGTAGTGGTAAATTTTCAGGATCGTGACATCCCTTCTTCAAGACCCAGAATAGTCAGATTAAGAAACTAAAAAAAAACTACCGAGTTTTCTGATATTTATTCCTAGATTAACATATTATGGTAACAACATTATTATAATATAGCACTTTAATGCTTCACACCAATGCCCAAACCTGGTATATGTACTTCCAAAAAATGGATAAAGATACAAAAATATATCTCAAATATATATACTCACTAGAAGCATACGGAGACACAAAATCAACAACATATATATATATATATATATATATGAGTATATATATATATATATATATATATATATGAGTATATATAAAAAGATATAAAAACACCACAAAATGTTGTTAAAGTGAAAAGATTTTATAACTTCGCTGATATTGAACAATATTTCGATTTTATGAAAATCATCATCAGAGCTTGTTTATACTCCGTGTTGTTTTTTGCAATGTCATGGTTTTTGTTTTGAACTCATATGACTTTTGTCTCTGCTCTTAACAACACAGAGTATAAACAAGCTCTGATGATGATTTTCATAAAATCGAAATATTGTTCAATATCAGCTAAGTTATAAAATGTTTTCACTTTAACAGCATTTTTGTGGTGTTTTCATATATTTTTATATATACTCATACCGTCGGATTCATTTCCTTTCTTTTAACTTATATATATATATATATATATATATATTATATATATATATATATATATTCCTGCAAGATGTTTTCAAGTGGGTGATGATCATAGAATAAAAGAATGTTTATATCAACACCTGTACAAGCCATCACTTGTTCAGAAAGTCTTTTGGGCTGGTCCATTTTTTTAGGGGAGGGTGGGGGTCAGGGGTCGGAGGGGGAAGGGGGGTAGGAACAAACAACTGATGTACTGAGTCAGTGGTTGCATATCTCAGCGATTGCCAAAAAACCTAGAAATAATAATGTCAATCAAAACAACATACAAACAAAACAAAAAGAAAAAATAGGAAAAAAAAAAGAAGAAAAAAGAAAAAGGTTGAACCCTGTAGAGACAAACACACATGTTTCAAATGAATCGCAAAGTGCACCGAGTTGCCAATAAACACACTTATTCAGACCATTAGACGTACATAATATCATTGAAGATGAGATGTGAGTTCAAATCATGTTAGGAGCCACCCATTTAAAAAAATAAAATAAAATAAAATAAAAAAGAATTAAATATTTATATGGTTGGTTAGATTTGACGGCATGTCAACTCTTATTGGAGTATTTTATGTCAAAAACGTTTTGTTTGATTCATTCTTGTTGGGTATTCAATCTTTTTGCATTTTATGGCATGTCAACCCTTGTTGGGTTATTTTAGGCAGTAACCATTTTGTTTGATTCATTCTTGATGGGTATTCAATTTTTGTTTTTTTTATCTAAACTCAATTGTCTGACATTAGTTTTGTTGGCTATTACACTCCATCATCCATATAATGGGTCACCAAGGTCCATCATCCATATAATGGGTCACCAGGGTCCATCATCTATATCGTTGGTCACCAGGGTCCAGCATCCATATCACTGGTCACCAGGGTCCATCATCCATATCGCTGGTCACCAGGGTCCATCATCCATATCACTGGTCACCAGGGTCCAGCATCCATATCGCTGGTCACCAGGGTCCATCATCCATATCACTGGTCACCAGGGTCCAGCATCCATATCACTGGTCTCATCATCCATATCGCTGGTCACCAGAGTCCATCATCCATATCGCTGGTCACCAGGGTCCATCATCCATATCACTGGTCACCAGGGTCCAGCATCCATATCACTGGTCACCAGGGTCCATCAACCATATCGCTGGTCACCAGGGTCCATCATCCATATCGCTGGTCACCAGAGTCCATCATCCATATCGCTGGTCACCAGGGTCCATCATCCATATCACTGGTCACCAGGGTCCAGCATCCATATCACTGGTCACCAGGGTCCATCAACCATATCGCTGGTCACCAGGGTCATCATATCGCTGGTCACCAGAGTCCATCATCCATATCGCTGGTCACCAGGGTCCATTATCTATCTTGACGGCCATCTGGGTCTGTCTTGCTTACCATCTGAATTCAACATCTGTCTCTCTGGCCATAAGAGTTCACCATCCATGTTGCTGGCCATCTGGGTCTGACATTTGTGATTAGTTAGAGAATCAGTTTCAACCTGACATTAAAGCAGAGTAGACATGCTACAGCGAGGTTGATTCTTATCCACGCTGTGAATAAGAATAGGCTAGAAAAATAAAATCTTGATCAAGAAATAAAAGTCTTGTGAGTTAATTACATGACTAAAAACTAGCCCAGGAAAAAGAAGCCCTTAGAAAAAAAAAGGAGCAGTTAGAAGACTAGACAACAAGATGACAGCCAGACAAGAAGTTAGCAGAAGTAGTAAAACAGAAATAAAGCAACAAATAAGTCTCAAGTCTGTATCTATCTGTCTCTCTAATATCTCTCTCTATCACCGACAACTCTCTGAAGTCACTCTCTCAATTATATACCAGACGTTGGGCATGAATTATTGACAAACCCTGTAAGGGACCATTGGCTTTCAGATCAGCCAATGGAAAAATGTCAGGACCGTTTCTAACCCTGAGCCCAGAGGTGCGAATCTCACATGTTACGTGATTAGTTAGTTTAGATTTTAGTTTCAACCTGACGTTGGAGCAAAGAGCATCTGCCTCTCCCTGCTGGGGTTGAAATCTTATCCGCGTGGAAGAACATGGGCTAGACTAATAAAATCTTGATCAAGAAATAAAAGTCTTGTGAGTTAATTAATTACAAAACTAACCCAGGAAAAAGAAACCCTTAGAAAAAAAAGAAGCAGTTAGAAGACTAGACGACAAATGACAGCCAGACAGCCAGTTGGCAGAGAGTAAAAGCAGAAATGAACAATAAGTACTGTATTTGACGGCATATAGGACGCACTTTTTTCCCAAAAATTTCGGCTCAAAAAATTGTCCTGCATCTTATACATTGTAGTGAAGTGAAACCAATGATAAGAATCCCATTGGACTTTACAGTCACAGGAGGCGCTGTAACTTCAGGGTCACGGTAATCTTCATACAATGACTGCTACTTACACAGTAGCGTTGCAACCAGCAAAGCCTTCATTAGATGATGACTCTGGTTCAGGCATGGTTTTGGGGTCCGAAGCATCATTACCACTAACCCAGAGCACTCGCCTATGTGGCGAATAAGAATGGGCTAGAAAAATAAAATCTTGATCAAGAAATAAAAGTCTTATGAGTTAATTAATTGCATGACTAAAAACTAGCCCAGAGAGAGAGAGAGAGAGAGAGAGAGAGAGAGAGAGAGAGAGAGAGAGAGAGAGAGAGAGAGAGAGAGAGAGAGAGAGAGAGAGAGAGAGAGAGAGAGAGAGAGAGAGAGAGAAATAGTTGGAAAAACAAAACAGTTGTTTCAGTGGGAGAATCTTGCGCATCATGTGATTAGTTAGTTAGAGTGTGTCTGTCTGTCTGTGTCACCAGAGTTTCCTCTCTCGATTATATACCTGACGATATTCGATGATGGGGTATATAACAGAGAGAGAGAGTGAGAGAGAAGTAGTTGGAAAGACAAAACAGTTGTGTCGGTGGGAGATGTTTCGGGGTGGGGACTTAGCGTATATAGTTTAAAGATGAGTTCTTGCTAGTTTTCAAATAAAAGAATTGGACCATTTACAAGCGTTGCATCTCTTGGGGGCAAGGCCTAGCACACAACAGAAAGGTTGAGTTAGGAAAGAAAAGTAGGAGGTAAGGAAAGTAGAAGGTAGGAGGTAAAGTAGTTTTGGAGTAGCTGAGATATAAATACCTATTTCTGAACATGAGTAATAGAATATACTTACATTAGATAAAAGCCAATTCTGTCTGAAGATCTTAGGAAAAGTTATTATTCTAATAATCTATACTAATATCCCGATCTTTGTTATTTTGATCCCTATGTTTTGGCTTTATGCTCTCTAGCCTCCCACATGTTGCTTGGTTTGGTTTATTTGTTTAGAAGGCATACTAGCAGGACCTGGGGATATACCACAGTATGATAATCTAATTATTACAACATTTAATATGTTTACGTTTACTTAAGAGCTATTGCAATAATAATTCTAATGATGTTAAATCTTCGATGGAAGACTCCAGGAAAATTTTTATATATCCGGAAAAAATATTTGTTTAATGGCATACTAGCAAGACCTGTGGATATACCACAGTATGATAATTCAATTACTTAAAGAGCTAAAAAGGGCTGGTTTAGCTCAGTAGGTAGAGTGTTCGGCTAGGAATTACAAGGTTCTTGGTTCAATACCAGCCCTCGCCAACTCAGCCGTATGAGTAGCACAGGGATCTGTGCGATAAAGTGAGGAGATGATGGTAGGTGTGGCGCTCCACCTCAGATGCAAAAAACAATCTCCTTGGTCTAGTGCTAGTGAAAAGGGGATAGACTTCCTTGCTGATTGGCTGATACCGACTTTAGGCCACCCCGACGACTTTTCTTTTATGCTGAATCAAGTCATTTCGATAAAAGGACAGATTAATTACAGTACCTGCTGTTGCTTATATAGCACACACAGTTATATGGTTTCAAATATTCTTATCTTATCTCTATTAATAATGGAGATTCGCTTCCGGTTTTTGTCTGTAACAAAAATTACGTCAAAATTTGAACATGCAACATTAGACAGTCTTCCAACAAGTTTTAATAAATACATGACTGTATTATATATCTATATATAGTTTGTTTTATTTTAATACATATTTAAAGTTTACATTTCAAATTGTTTTTTTTTTAATCCTTTAATGAATTTGATGATTTTACTTACCCTAAGTAAGTAAAATCATCAAATTCATTAAAGTTAAAAATTCAATGTAAGCGAGTTTGTACCCTAAATACAAATTCGCTGACATTGAATTTTTAACTCCCACCCCTCAGGCAATATGTTTCAAAAATCTATTTTTACATCGCCCGGAGGGCGTTTTTAATTTTGCTAGTACTAATAATTCAAGCAACTATTCCTGTTTAATTAATAACCATTTTTTGCACACAGTATTCCAATTTAAGGCTTAATTTCTGAAAGATCCATTTGTTCCATAGATGGGACTTAACAGGCTGAGAGAAGAAAGAAGAAAAAAGAAAAACACTGGGATGCATGGATATGATTTTACTGCGTCCTTTTAGATTTTTGTGCATCAGGGACACAGCACGCTTACCTATCAGTATCTCTGCTAGTGTTTACTAGTCTGAATTTCCCATCCATCCAGAGTTGGAGCCTGGGTGTGGGGGGAGGGGGCCTGAAAAGGTAGGTATCATATTTCCTATGAATTATGAGATTTGACATGTAGTTGAACTGGATGACAAAGAAGAGGACCATGATGATTAAAAATATAGTGTAATTATTATGGTCTATGGGGAATTTGGGGATTGAAAATAAATTCGGATTTCTGGAGAAAGAGAAGAAAAAGAAATAAGAACAAAGAAAGGTTAAAGTTTGGAACTCAATTGACCGAACAATGACACCGGAACTAAAGTTAAAAATAAAACCGGAAGTTCTAGTTTCTGCGGAGGAGCAGAAGTGACCCTCCCACCCCTGGGATGACAAATGGAAAAAGAGGAAAAAGAGGAAAATTGGCCTTTTTTCGGTTAGGCTTTGTGGGAGGCAGACGGGTGCTTTCTGGGTTCGCCCTTATGGGTTTCGCATAGTGGCACCAAACATGATTAATGATAGAATAATTTGACCTTACCCTCTCTCTCTCTCTCCTTCTCTTGAAAAAGAACCCATGAGCCTAGAAAGGAATAAACAACCCTTTGTGATTATACAACTTGTATATGTTGTTTCTGAACTAACGATGACAACTACTAAACGCCTACTACTACTACAACTTGAATTTGGCCTTATGCAATAAAAAGAGGGCAATCATGATGATGATGATGATGACTAAAAATAGGGTAATGATGATGATGTTAGTGAAAAACAAATTAAAGAAAATCCATAAAAGAATTTGATACAAAGTTTGAGGAATTTGAAAAATTCAAGCAATGGATTCTGACAAACATCTAAGAAGGCATTAAAGTTGCATGAGAGAGAGAGAGAGAGAGAGAGAGAAGGGGGAGAGAGAGAAGGAAGGAGAGAGAGAAAGAGAAAGAAAAGAAAAAGAGAAGGGAGAGAGAGAGAGAGAGAAGAAGGAGAGAGAGAGAGAAGGAAGGAGAGAGAGAGAAAGAGAAGGAAAGAGAAGGCAGGAGAGAGAAGGGGGAGAGAGAAAGAGAAAAAGAGAGGGGAGAGAGAAAGAGAAGAAAGAAGAGAGAAAGAGAAGGAAAAGGAGAGAGAAGGAAGAGAGAGAAGAGAAGAGAAGGGAGAGAGAAAGAATGAGAGAGAAGGGAGAGAGAAAGAAGGAGAGAGAAGGGAGAGAAAGAAGGAGAGAGAAGGAGAGAGAAAGAAGGAGAAAGAAGGAGAGAGAAGGGGAGAGAGAAAGAGAAGAAGGAGTGAAAAGGGGAAAGAGAAAGAGAAAAAGAGAAGAAGGAGAGAGAGAGAGAAAGAGAGAAGGAAGGAGAGAGAGAAAGAGAAAAAGAGAAGGAAGGAGAGAGAGAAAGAGAAAAGAGAAGGAAGGAAGAGAGAAAGAGAAGGAAGGAAGGAGAAGAGAGAGAAGAGAAGAGAAGGAAGGAGAAAGAGAGAGAGAGAGAGAAAAGAGAAAAGGAGAGAGAGAAAGGAGAAGGAAGGAAGGAAGGAGAGAGAGAGAAGAGAGAGAGAGAGAGAGAGAGAGAGAGAGAGAGAGAGAGAGAGAGAGATCAAATGACCCTGAATAAGAATTTCCCAAAGAAGTAAATTCATAAAAATATATTATGCTTATGACTTTTTTTTATATACACTTCACTAAAGTATAATATTTCACTTACAATTGTTGAAAAGTGAACTTATTTTCATTATTTATTATTATTATTATTATTATTATTATTATTATTATTATTTTCACTCTTTTTAAGTTTTTCACATTAGAGTTAGTGATGATATTTCACTGGAGGCTGAGTGACAACAAGTCTCCTCAGGTCTCCAGAACTCTGAGTATTCTACCAGAGTGCAGCAGTGCAGTAGTCTGGATGGTCTCAATTCTTCCTCTGATTTCCAGATCATCCAGTCTTTTTTCCAAGTTTATTGGGACCGTTCCAAGTGCACCAACAACAATTGGTATCACTTTCACTCTCATATTCCACAGCCTTTTCAGTTCTCTGGCAAGGTCCAAGTATTATTATTATTGTGTGAATTTTTCACACCTGCGTAAACGTATACTAAGTCTGAGTGATAACAAGTCTTCTCAGGTTTCCAGGATAAAATTTGGTAATTTATGAAGGAAGTGCGTCCGGTCTCCTGCCTCAAAAACCGCTACCCGGTGACTATCAAAATAACAACCCCAGCTCGTCGTAATTCTTGTTTATTATCATAATTTGTTGTAATTCTTGTTCAGATATGAAGATGGATATATAGTTTTGAATAGACTGAGATAGATAGATAAACAAACAAAATAGTATAGATAGATACGAACAAATAGATAGATAGATATTTTCAACAAGTAAATGTATTTGGGGGGGGGTCGCTTCTTTTTTTGTCGTAATTCTTGTTTTTATTTAAAACTAAAAACAAGACATTAAACAAACATGAATAAAAAAAATCTTAGTATTCAAAGTAATATAGATAAATATGAACAAGATAGATAGATGGATAGTTTTGAATAGACTGAGCTGGGTCGTTATTTTAATAGGCACCGGGTAGCAACTCTTGAGGCAGGAGACCGGGACACACTTCCTCATAAATTACCGAAAAATTTTTCTATTATTATTTTGCATACATTGAACATTATTTGTACCAAAAAGATAGTTTGGTTTTTGCTCAGAACTGAAGCTACATTTTGCAAAGATTTGTTAAAATTTTGCACTTCAATTTTTCTGAAATTTTGTCCAGGTGTGGACTATTTTAAAGTTAGACAATCCCCAAAATTTGAGCATCCAATACCAAAAATTGGCGATTTTTATCTTTAATATTTGGGAGGGGTCGCAAAAAATGGTGAATTTTTGTAATCATTTTTGTCTGTAAAATGAGTTCTAGAGCTTCCCTACTCCTGAAAATTGGTTTATTACTTAGTTAGCTGCTGTTGTTCAAACCAACAGTAGACTTACTGACTTCAATAAGGTGGGCGCCACACCTACCATCAGCTCCTCACTTTACCGCACAGATCCCTGTGCTACTCATACGCCGAGTTGGTGGGGGCTCCGGTATCGAACCAGGAACCTCATGGTTCCTAGGCGAATGCTCTACCGACTGAGCTAGTACCTGAAAAGCTTCTCATAGAAGCCAATAAACCTTTCAGGGCGGTCTAATGTCGGTATCAGCCAAACAGCGAGGGAGTCTATCCTCTTTTCACTAGCGCTAGACCAAGGAGATTATTTTTAGCATCTGAGGTGGGGTGCCAACCTACCATCAGCTTTTACCGCACAAATCACTCATACGAGTATCGAACCTGGAAGGTTTCTAGGCGGTCTAATGTCGGTATCAGCCTCTATCCCCTTTTCACTAGCGCTAGACCAAGGAGATTATGTTTTAGCATCAGAGGTGGAGTTCCACACCTACCATCAGTTCCTCACTTTACCGCACAGATCCCTGTGTTACTCATACGCCGAGTTGGTGGGGGCCCCGGTATCGAACCAGGAACCTCATGGTTCCTAGGCGAACTAACTACCGACTGAGCTAGTATCTGAAAGCTTCTCATAGAAGCCAATAAACCTTTCACTGGTTATTTATTAAATGGTATGCCTTACCATTTCCCAAAGTGTTTTAGGGGCCCCGTGTTCTTCTCCTTGTAAGGGGACCCACTGAAGAAAGCAGCACCCAGCCAGACACACTTTTATATCTGATGGTGTGTGTGTATGTGTGTGTGTGTGTGATAGTGGTGCGGGTGTGGGAAGGATTTATTTTTAGCTTTCACCCAAAGTAACACCTGTCTTGCACATTTTATGGCTCTAGGATTGGGGGGTAGAGGGGGGGGCGCTTGTAGTGAAAGCTGAGATTTCTTAAGGATTTCAGCCTGAGACCCTCAGAATTACTTATTTAAGACTTACTTATTAATTCGTCTGATTTCTTTTTTCTTTACAGAAATGCAACCTTAGTTAAAAGTGTTAAAAATGTAAGATTTTAAACAAACTAAATTTTATCTGATTAAATTAAAATTAAAATCACCATCGTTTCTGATTGATATGAAATATTTTCTAAAGAGCAAAATTAAAGGGAGATAATAATAATATAATTCAAAACTAAGGAAAAGATTTTATTTTATTTATTCAACGATTAAAAATTCATTTTATTTTCATTTTTCATGACTTAACATTTTATTTCATTATTCTCTAATTAAAAATCCTTTTTATTTATTTTCATTACGCATGTCCAAAATTATCAAGGGTGATAATAAATTTTTCAAAAAAATTCTTAATATTTAAAAAATGACAAAAAATTAGGGGGTTGTCCGAGTTTAATTAAATTTTCACCACTTTATGCTATAATAAATATTGATAAAAAATGACAAAAAATTAGGGGGTTGTCCGAGTTTAATTAAATTTTCACCACTTTATGCTATAATAAATATTGATAAAAAATGACAAAAAATTAGGGGGTTGTCCGAGTTTAATTAAATTTTCACGCTATGATAAATATTGATAAAAAATGACAAAAAATTAGGGGGTTGTCTGAGTTTGAATTTTCACCACTTTATGCTATAATAAATATTGATAAAAAATGACAAAAATTTAGGGGGTTGTCCGAGTTTAATTAAATTTTCACCACTTTTATACTATAATAAATATTGATAAAAAATGACAAAAAATTAGGGGTTGTCCGAGTTTAATTAAATTTTCACCACTTTATGCTATAATAAATATTGATAAAAAATGACAAAAAATTAAGGGGTTGTCCGAGTTTAATTAAATTTTCACCACTTTATGGATAAAAAATGACAAAAAATTAGGGGTTGTCCGAGTTTAATTAAATTTTCACCACTTTATGCTATAATAAATATTGATAAAGAAAAAAAAAAAAAAAAACTACTTACATATAAAAGAACATGTAATGTGACATATTCATTGGTTATGCAACCTGAATTCAAACTCTTAGTTCTTATAAATGGGCTCGTTTCTTTGTGTGTGAAAACTACCCTTAAATTAAGATCGGTTATTTCCTAGTTGTGTTACACGATATTACACGGTGATCCAGAAAAAACAGAACCCAAATTATTTCTCTGAATGTTTGAGATGAGGCTTGATGATTTGTATTATCTGCATTCGGACTATTGTCCTCATCTTCATTGTTATCTGTACAACGTTTCGGCCAATATGCCTCCGGCCTTCTTTCAGCTGAATACAATGAAAGCATGAGGCGAATAGTCGCCGAATTAACGCAGAAATATAAAA
>CM042166.1:79520199-79595630 GCA_023376005.1 Doryteuthis pealeii
AGAGAGATCCTGAAGAACGCTCATGTGAAATCGAGAGGTTGTTAATGTACCAAACACACCAGCACACACACAATTATATATATATATATATATATATATATACATACACACACACTTGCAGTCTAAAATTATACAGGTACAATATCTATATATAAGTTATATATTTAGATAAGAGTTGTTCTAGCTGAGTGAATGTGTTCATGCATATTTGTGTGCATGTCACTTGTTATTTGTGTGCCTTTTATTTGTGAATGAATCTTAAGGATCAGGTTATCACTGTTGAGATCTCTCCCTAAATATGTGGGGGTGTGAAGGGGAGTGTAAGAGAGAAAGGGGGTAGTGTGAAGGGGAGAGAGAAAGGGATAGTGTGAAGGGAGAGAGAAAGGGGATAGTGTGAGGGAAAGGGGGATAGTGTGAAGGGGAGAGAGGGATAGTGTGAAGGGGAGAGAGGAGAAGGGGGAGAGTAGAGAGAGGGGGAGAGTAAGAGAGAAAGGGGGAGAGTAGAGAGAGAAAGGGGAGAGTAAGAGAGTAGGAGAGAAGGGGGATAGTGTGAGAGTAGGAGAGAAAGGGGGATAGTGAGAGTAGGAGAGAAAGAGGGAGAGTAGGAGAGAAAGAGGGATAGTGTGAGAGTAGGAGAGAAAGAGGGATAGTGTGAGAGTAGAGAGAAAGGGGAGAGTAGAGAGAGAAAGGGGATAGCGTGGGAGTAGGAGAGAAAGAGGATAGCGTGGAGTAGGAGAGAAAGAGGGATAGCGTGAGACAAAGAGGGATAGCGTGAGAGTAAGAGAGAAGGGGAGAGTAGAGTAAGAGAGAAAGGGGAGAGTAAGAGAGAAAGGGGGATAGCGTGGGAGTAGGAGAGAAAGAGGATAGCGTGAGAGTAGAGAAAGGGGGAGAGTAAGAGAGAAAGAGGGATAGTGAGAAAGTAGGAGAGAAAGGGGGATAGAGAGTAGGAGAGAAAGAGGGAGAGTAAGAGAGAAAGGGGGATATTGTGAGAGTAGGAGAGAAAGGGGGATAGTGTGAGAGTAGGAGAGAAATGAGTGTGTGTAAGAGGGAGAGTGTGTCTAGCAGAGCCAGCATGAGAATGAAAGTGTCTATATGTGTGCATGTGTGGGTATGTACAGATTTCCAGTGCGTGTGTGTGTGTGTGTGTGTGTGAACTATCATATTAGAAAAGTAGGGAGAAAAGAAAATTATATATATATATATTCTTATTATAATGGAGATTGTGGATTTGTCTGTCTGTAACCGAAACTATATCACTATACAAGTCACAATTCCCTTAGTTATTTACATCATATTCTCTATGATTTTATTTTTATTTAAACATCAATTATTAATAAAATTGTTTTACATCATTAAGACTGTTGACCATATCTACATACTGATAACATGCAATTGTATTTATATATACAACAAAATAGCGGTTTACAGTGTGAATGGGAAGGCTAATTTGCATATTGATCTTTAAGAATTGATTTTAATAAATATGTGCTTAGTATTATTGACTTCTAACTGTTTGGTTTTATATTAATGAATATGAGCAAAAATCTCGGGGATAAATCTCAAAAGAAATTCGTTAACAAGAAGAAATAACTGTGATATTATCCTTTACTTCCTATTTTAATTAAATAGTTCAATTACGAAAATTTATCAATGAAAGACGGGAGTAATGGAAAATGATAGAAGAGTTAGTTTCCAAGTTGTTCTATTTTTCAATCATACCCCCTCTGTTTCAAATCTTTTTATCTGCATTCTTATTCAGTTTCATTACTCTTTCTAATTTAACATGATATTTTATTATATTAAAACTTAAATACTTGCACCCTATGGAGGGTGCATATATTTGCTAGTATATATAAAATAGAAATTAGAAGGCAATTGACAATGCAATGGAATAGGTGTTGAAAATGATGTTTATTTACCTTTTTTTCCTAAATATTTTCGGGATAAATCCCATCTTCTAATTTCTATTTTACACATACGTACAATGCTTCAAACAAACTATAAAAAAAAACTATAAAAAAAAACAACCTTATTTCACTACGCCTGAGCGAGGCTGAATTTATAGTAAAAAAATTAAAAGAATTTTGAAGAAACTGCACGTGCGCACGCACGAACGGGCCGACGAATCATCACAGAAAAAACGAACATTTTCAAACAACCGGCGTTCCTTCAACTTAATAAATAACAAATGTTTACGCCAGCACCGTAAGATAAGTACTAAAAAAAACACAAGTACTTCTAAAACCTCTGATGATGGGATTTATCCCGAAAATATTTAGGAATAAAAAGGTAAACATCATTTTCAATACCTATTCCATTGAATTGTCAATTGCCTTCTAATTTATATTTTACACATACGTACAATGCATCAAACAAACTATTAAAAAAAAACTTATTTATATATATATATATATATATATATATATTAAATTTTTACTTGAAGGCACTTACAACGCATGTAACGCATAAAATTCGATACTTTTTCTTATAGAAAATGAACTTGACAAGTGTAATCCCAGCAAAGGATGGCTCGATGTGTAGAATACCGTACAGACTGTTTCGACTTTATTAAGTCTCATCAGCGGTATATACTAACGATTTCCCTCCGACAGAAATCGAAACCGGGACTTCAGCAGACGCAGTGAAACACTAGTGAAACACTTTTATCGCCTCGGCCACAGTACACAGCTGACCATCCTAGCGAAATTAAGCTTGTCAAGCGATACTACATATATATATATGTTTTTAAGTTGAAAATGGAATTGAATCTGATAATATGTTAAAAGGAAAAATAAATAAATAAGAAAATGTTGAATGGATAAAATTTAATATGAGTTACTAACACAGGTTTTGGCCAGGAGTTTGTTCATGTACACATGTATTTTATTTATTATTATTTTGAATATAAATTAAAGTAATAATAACAGAAAATTATAAAATATTTAAGTATTCAAAGAATAACGGCCTTTATCAGAGTAAAATGTTTGATATTTGAAGTTATATATACAAACACACGCGCGCGGGCACCCCAATCCTAAAATAGGCTGCTTGCTCTTCATTTTCTTTGTGTGTGCAAGGTGAGAAATTGCTATCTGTATTGGCCACACCTAACCTTTCCTAATAGATAAGGAAAGAAAAGAAAAACACAGAATATATGTAAATAGATAAAATAAAAAGAAAAAGAGATATACAGAGAGATAGAGAAGGGAGAGATGGGGGAGCAAAAAGAAAGGAGAGAGTAAAAAGAAAAAGAGGGGGAGCAACATCAAAAAAGAGAGGAGTAGGAGGAGTAAAAAAAAAAGGAGTAAAAAAGAAAAGAGGAAGAAGAGAGAGGAGAGAGGGGGGAGCAAAAAGAAAAAGAGCAGAAGAACAAAAAAATAAGAAAAGAAAAAAGGAGGGGGATGAAAAGTAAAGGGGGGAATAAAAAAAGAAAGAGGGGAGAAGAGGGAAGGGGAGAAGGAAGAAAGAGGGAAGGGGAGAAGGAAAAAGAGAGGTGAGGGAGAGGGAGGCAAAGAAAGAGATGAAAGAGGGAGTGGGAGCAAAGGAAAGAAGAATGAAAGAGGGGAGTGGGAGCAAAGGAAAGAAGAATGAAAGAGGGGAATGGAGGAGAAGAGGGGGGAAAGAGGGGAGGGGGAGAAAAACAGGGGAGTGGGAGAAGAGAGAACAAAAAAGAGGGGAGCGGGGAAGAGGAAACAAAAAGAGGGGGAGCGGGAGAAGAGAAAACAAAAAGAGGGGAGTGGGAGAAGAGGAAACAAAAAAAGGGGGAGTGGGAGAAAGAGGAAACAAAAAGAGGGAGTGGGAGAAGAGAAACAAAAAGAGGGGAACGGGAGAAGAGGAACAAAAAAGAGGGGAGCGGGAGAAGAGGAACAAAAAAGAGGGAGCGGGAGAAGAGGAAACAAAAAGAGGGGAGCAGGAGAAGAGGAAACAAAAAAGAGGGGAGCGGGAGAAGAGGAAACAAAAGAGGGGAGCAGGAGAAGAGGAAACAAAAAAGAGGGGAGCGGGAGAAGAGGAACAAAAAGAGGGGAGTGGGAGAAGAGGAACAAAAAAGGGGAGCGGAGAAGAGGAAACAAAAAACAGGGGAGTGGGGAAGAGGAAACAAAAAAGAGGGGAAGGGAGAAGAGGAAACAAAAAAAAGGGGAGGGAGAAGAGAAACAAAAACAGGGAGCGGGAGAAGAGGTACCAAAAGAGGGGAGCGGGAGAAGAGGAAACAAAAAAGAGGGAGCAGGAAGAAAAAGAGGGGAGTGGAGGAGGTGGAAAGAAGAAAGGAGGGGGAGATAAAGAAAGAAAGAGAGGAGGGGAGAATAAAGACGAAAGGGGGGCAAGTGAAAAGTGAAAGATGCAGAGATTAATAAAAGAGAGAGAGAGAAAACAAAGAGAAAGAAAAAGAAAGAGAGAGTGGAAGAAAAAAAAGGAAAGAAAAAGAAAGAATATATTAGATAGAGAGAGGGGGGACAGAAAGAGGAGAATAGAAAGATGAAGAAAGAGCAAAGATATACCAAATAAAGCCAAAAGGATAAGTAGCAGAGAGAGAGGGGGTGAGGAGGGTTGGTGGGGGGGTGTGATGCTGAGGGTGAAGGTCGAGATTCGGCAGGGAGGGGGGGAGGGGCGAGGGGGGAATGGTAGGGTGTAAAAGATCTCTCCAAGAGACAAGATAAAAAAAAAACTTATCATCTCTTAACAATGTTGTCTGTCGTCATCACCATCCTCATTAATATTACTCGCATCCCAGCAACCCACCCTACCCCACCCTCCTTACGGTAGCTTCACAATCCCAGCACCCTTCAAGGGTTGCCATTTTCAATCACCTCCCTCCTCCCTCCCCTTCACAAATAACATCATCTTGGGAACCACCGTCGCTGGAACTTCTATCATACCACTTACTTCAGAAAAAGATGTAATCATGTTTTTAAATATGATAGCCAAAACTGGGCCTTGAGGAGACACTGCAAAATAACAACACACACAACACACCTATCTATCATATATCCTAAAGTGTACAGCTGCTTTCTCGTAGGGTGCTGTTCCACGTCTTGTTCATGATCACCCGTAGCATTCTTGTGCAGCTCCCATCTAATTTATTCTCTAGTCGCTTAGTTAGGGTCCAGGTGGTGCAGCCATACAGCAGTACTGACACGACAACGGCCTGGAAGAACTGTCTCTTTGTCTGTGAGATTGGACCGCTGTTATAGTGGGTTCATTGGAACGTAACTTCATGGTTAGGCTTGGCCAGTCACATTGCTAATAACCAATTTTTGACTGTCTAACTGACTTACTCAATACATATGACGATAATTATTCATAGAGGCCCATGCTTTTCCTATCCGTGCATTAACTGTTGTTTCTGTGGAGGAGATGTTACAGCTGTACGGCCACCTACCACATATCACCCAAACCATCCGAGTGAGACGGACAAGACATGCGGGGACAACTGCTAGAGAAGCAAGGAGAACTCATAAGACGTCCTCTCTGTGGAAGCCAGCACATGGACAAGCCAGTGTGGCGCACCAGCAAAAAACGTACGTTGATCAGCTCTGTGCAGATCAGGATGCTGCATAGAGGACCTCCCGAGAATGATGAGCGATAGGGACGGATGGAGAGAGATTGTCATGGATATCCGCGACTGAAAGGGCGACTGAATGATGATGATGATGATGATACATATATAATACCAAACTTGTTGGTAAATCCCTCGCAGTGTGAGAAAAAAAACAGCAAATAGTTTGATTGTAAAAAATATACTACCAAACATCAACCGGGAAGAAAAATTTTTTGGAAAAAAGAAAGAAAGATAATCGTACACAACAAAAAATTATCTATTAGTACAATATTTTGGCCAAAAGAAAAAACAATTTATATGCATATATATATTATATAGTATATAAATTCATACAAACCGCCAGGAAACTAAGCTAATAAGTAAAAAGTGCTCAATACCTAAGTAGAGCAAATGATAAAGAATATCTAAATGAGTCAGACGAACCTACTAAAAGTTTCGCTTAATGCTCTTCAGGGCTAAGATCTGACTTAGCCCTGAAGAGCATTAAGCGAAACTTTAGTAGGTTCGTCTGACTCATTAGATTTATCTTTGTCTGTCATATATAAAGGGCAGTGGTGTGTATGTGTATGTCTGGACGAAACTTCAAAAATAAAACAACGACAAAATAAATATATACATACATTAAATATCACCAGGGCTTGGTTTTTAAGAGCGAAAATAATAAAGATTTTATTTATATTTGTGAAAGGATTAAAAAAATAAATTTTAAATGATAACAGAATGGAATATTTTTGCATTTAATATTTTGAATAGTAGACATTAACGTTTATTTTCAGAGTAGCTGGATCAATGCAAGGTCTTTTTTACATGGGGATTTAAGGGAGCATCCGACAAGGCTTCAACTCACGATTCAGTAATAATGGATCTGCAGGACTAACTTAAAAAAAAAAACCCTCCTACCCTGGCGATGCAGGGTGGCTGCTGCTAGTACATGCATAAAGGGCAGTTGTGTATATATGTATGTCCGGAGGAAACTTCGAAAATAAAAATTAATGACAAAGAAAATATTTATACACATTAAATCGCCAGGGCTTGGTTTTTGAGCAAAAATAATAGACATTTGATTTATATTCGTGATGATAATTTAACAATAAAATTAAATAACAGCATGGAATTTTTTTTTTTCATTTAATATTTTAGATAGTAGACATTAACATTTCTTTTCAGAGTAGCTGGATCAATACAAGGTCTATTTTTTTTTACATAGGGATTTAAATGGGGCATCCCACGAGGATTCAAGTCATGATTCAGTAATAATGGATCTGCGGGACTAACTTTAAAAATACCCCTCTACTAGGTGATGCCGGGTAGCTGCTGCTAGTTATAATACATATATATATTATATATATATATATATATATATATATATTTACCAACCTCTCTGCAGAGCAGGATGCGACATAAGGTCAATTTCTTAAGCGGAATTTAACATGTCTGAATTCAGAGTTTTCCTTTCTCCTAGACTGGTTACCTAGCCATGGTTAAAGAGTCCAGTCTGCCCTGCTATTTACCCATAGCTGGAGGGAGAATTGGATTCATGCCTTTCCCAAGGGTATTAGCGCTATGTGAAATGCCAACAGCTTTGCCCAGGAAATTGAAACTCGCGTTGACGATTCATCTCCTACGATCTAACCATTAGACCATGCTGCTAGTTATATTATGTGTAGTGTGTGTGTTGTGTGTGTGTGTGTGTGTGTGTGTGTGTGTGTAGGTTGAAACAGGAAATGAATCCGACGATATGTTGAAAGGTAAATAAATAAAGGAAAGAAATGTTGAATGGATAAAAAGGTTTAATATCAGTTACCTACACGTGTTTCGGCCAGGAGTTTGTTCACGTGCACATGTATTCTATTTATTATTATTTTAAATATAAAATAATAATAATAGTTAAGTCAATGGGGTGGCCTAAAGTCGGTATAGCCAATCAGCGAGGGAGTCTATCCCCTTTTCACTAGTGCTAGACCAAGGAGATTGTTTTTGTATCCGAGGTGGAGCGCCGCACCTCCATCATCTCCTTAATTCATTGCACAGATCACTGTGCTACTCATATGCTGAGTTGGCGAGGCGGTATTCGAACTAGAACTGAGCTAAATGTCTTGTATGTTGAGTCACGAGGATTCACTAAGAACTATCTTGTTTGCACTAAAATAAATTTATTAGTTCTATAATAAACTAGCAGTGGCTACCCAGCATCGCCTGGGTTAGAGTGGGATTTTTAAAGTTAGTTCCGCAGATCCATTATTACTGAATCATGAGTTGAATCCTCATGGGATGCTCCATTTAAATCCTTATGTAAAACAAATAGACCTTGCATTGATCCAGCTACTCTGAAAGAACGTTAATGTCTACTATCTAAAATATTAAATGAAAAAAAAAACCATGCTGTTATATTTAAATTTTTATTTTTTAATTATCTTTGCAAATATAAATCAAATCTCTATTATTTGACTCAAAAACAAGCCCTGGTGATATTTAATATGTAATATATATTACTTTGTCGTTAATTGTTTTATTTTCAAAGTTCCTTCCAGACATACTATACAACACAACACTGTCCTTATATATGTATAGAAAACCAAGCCCTTGTGATATTTAATGTGTATATATATTTATTTTGTCGTTAATTGTTTTATTTTCGAAGTTTCCTCCGGACATACATATACACACAACTGCCTTTTTTTATGTATAGATCATCATCCTCATCACTAACATTTCACAAGCTATGAGTAAAAAGGAGTAGTAGATTAATAATTGGCTACAAAAGGACAGTCTTAATTGAAATAAAATCAACAAACACTTACTGTTATCATCATCATCATCATTGATTTATCATCACCCTAATAATTTGGGTGTGGCAAATTTGGAAGATGTTAAACCTAACAAAAGAATAATCTTGTTTTGTCATTAAATAAATCTATATTTTATTATAACTCTACGATGATTCAGCAGACGATGACAAACATTATTTATTTTATTCCTTTCATTATTAACTTTTATTATTTTTATCTTATATTAATTTTTATTTATTTCATTTATTAAACTTTATTTAATTTTTATTCATTATTAAAATTTTATTTTATTTCATTATTATTTTATTTTATTTTTATTTTATTTTCATTATTATAAACTTTTATTTATTTTTAATTTCATTATTAACTTTTATTTATTTTTATTTCATTATTAAACTTTTATTTATTTTTATTTCATTATTAAATTTTTTATTTATTTCAATTATAACTTTATTTATTTTTATTTCATTATTAAACTTTTTATTTAATTTTTATTTCATTATTTAAACTTTTAATTTTATTCATTATTAAACTTTTATTTATTTCATATAAACTTAATTTTATTTTTATTTCATTATTAAACTTTATTTTATTTCATTATTAACTTATTTATTTTTATTCATTGTTAAACTTTTATTTATTTCAATTATTAAACTTATATTATTTTTATTTCATTATTAAACTTTTATTTATTTCATTATTAAACTTTATTTATTTTTATTTCATTATTAAACTTTTATTTATTTCATTATTAACTTATTTTATTTTTTTCATTATTAAAACTTTTATTTATTTCATTATTAAACTTATTTATTTATTTCATTATTACTTTTTATTTATTTCATTTAAACTTATTTTATTTTATTTCATTATTAAACTTTTTATTTTTTCATTATTAAACTTTTATTTATTTCATTATTAAACTTATATTATTTTATTTTCATTATTAAACTTATTTTATTTTTATTTCATTATTAACTTATTTTATTTTTTTTCATTATTAAACTTTATTTATTTCATTATCTAAACTTATTTTAATTTTTATTTCATTGTTAAACTTTTATTTATTCATTATAAACTTATTTTATTCATTTCATTATTAACTTATTTTATTCATTTCATTATTAAACTTATTTTTATTTATTTCATTATTAAACTTATTTCTCATTTTATCTATTTATATTTATATTTATCTTATTCTATTTTTTATATATTTATCTTTATTTATTCTATTTCATTTTCATCTATGTTATTTGAATTATATTCTACTTATATTATATACATACTTATTTAATTTCATTTTAATTCATATCAATTTATTCTATATACATTTTATATTTATCCTTCGATCCATTTCATATTTATTTGATCAATCTTAATTTTATATTTATTTATTTCATGTTCAAGTTATTTTCATTATTTTGTATTTATCGTTTCCTTTTATTCAGTTTTATTATTAATTTAATCTTTATTTATTTTATTTTATTTTATTCATTTCATTTCATATTATATTCATTTCATATTCTTTATTATATTCATTTCATATTCATTTATTTTATATTCATTTCATATTCATTATTTATATTCATTTCATATTCCATTTTATTTTAATTCATTTCAATATCATTTATTTATTTCATTCATATTCATTTATTTTAATGGACCATATGACTTTAGGCACCCCTTTTGCGATCTCGATTCATAAGGACATTTTTTCATATAACCGTCAAAAATTTGTTTGTTTTGTTAGGGATTGGGTTAGGGGTTAGTTTTATAATTAAAAAAAAAACGGATGTGATGGGTGTAAATGAAAGAATGTACTATGAATTAAGATCGCAAAAGGGGTGCCTAAAGGTCAGATGGTCCATTTTAATTTTATTTTTATTATTTTATTTATCATTTATCTTAGTTTTTCTATTTATTACATTTTATTTTTATATATTTTTTTCATTTTAATACATTTATAAATATATTATATATATATATATATTATATAATATTATATATATATATATACACACACATACACAGAGATGCTGATAGGTACACATCCTGCGTCTCTGATGCACAAAATCTTAAAAGGAGTGCAGTAACATCCTATCCATACATCCAGTGTTTTTTCAGCTAACTGTAAAATACATTTCAATAGTTTCTTAGAACGAATACAACAGATAGGTTACAAAGGGTAGGAGTTAGATGGATTTAGTTAGGACCCCATCAATTTTCCCAGAACTCATTCAAAACAAATGTGTGTGTCCCAGGATGCTATCAACATCACTGTATATCAATTATTATTTATTATATCATCTATTTATTTATTTTATATATTTTATTTTCATACATTCGTAATATCTTTATTTATTTACTTTCATCTATTTATTTTTATTTATTTTATATTTATTTATTTAATTTTCATTTAATTCTATTTTATTATTTATCTATTATTCATTTTATATTATTCATATTATTTTTTTTTATTTCATTTTATATTGATTTATTTTTTATTCATTTTATCTTCATTCATTTAATTTTATTCATTTAATTTCATTTATTTTTGTTTACTTTATTTTATATCATTTATCTATAATAATTCATATAATAAACAATATGTATGAAGTGTTCTATATATATATATATATATATATATATATATATATATATTATTTGGAGAATAGTGCTAAATTGAGGTCGAACCTAATTTTTTTTAAAAGTTAATTCATTAATAATTAATTAGGCAGGATTACTATTTAATGTAAGGCTAAACAAATCGAGAAAATCAATCTCTGTATGTACATTTCGGCATTTTTCTCGATTTGTTTAGCCCTTACATTTAAATAGTTAAATCCGCCTAATTAATTATTAATGAATTAACTTTAAAAAAAAATGTAGGTTTTCGACTCAATTAAGCACATACTTCCAAAGTATGTCGGCTGAAATAGCCATATCAACAACATCGTATGTGTTTACTTCTCATAATATATATATAATATATATATATATATATATATTATATATATATATATATATATAATAGATAGATAGATAGATAGATAGATAGACACACACACAAGGTGTGTCAAGAAAGTATCAAAGATGTTTTATACATATTTGACACACCTTGTATTACGAAAAAAAAAAGTTCCATTCACTAATTTTTCGAATACAAGTGTGTCAAAATATTACAAAAATCTTGATACTTTTTTGACACATCTTGTATGTGTATATATATATATATATATATATATATATATATATATATTATATATATATGTTTTTTTTTTTTTTTTTTTTTTTTTTTTCCGTAGTTAGGGTCTTTCCATGTGTGGTTTACCAAGCTGATGCAGGTAGACCATAAGGAGAGCTCAATGTACCTAATACCAGTGAGTGAAGGCCAGAGCAAGATATTTAGTAAATGAAGAAAAACTCTAAACTGCTTCATTACAATAATTATTTCAACCGTATTAATACGGCATCTTCAGGTATCACAAGAACATGACTCTTACTCGTATTAATACGGTTGAAATAAATTATTGTAATGAAGCAAGTTTAGAGTTTTCTTCATTTACTAATTATATATATAAATATATATTATATATATATACACATACACACAGACACACAACACACATACTCATACACGTTTGTTTACCTGTCCTTTATAGACAGCTGAAGGTTTTATTGCTGTGGGTTAGTAGATTTTATGGCATTTCAACTCTTGTTAGTTTTTTATGCCAATACGTTTTGTTTATTCATATCTTGTTAGATACCAATTTTTTTTAAACTCAATTTTAAAAAAATACATTTTTAATTCATTTTTAAAAAATGTAAACACGGCATAGATGGGTCTTAACCAGGTATACCAGTCAGAGTCAGTTACCTGGGAGTAGTCTTAACAGGTACAACCAGTCAGAGTCAGAGTGGTACTGGGAGTAATGGCGTAAAGGTACCCATATCTCATGTAGTAAAACCAATCACCACACAATTATAATAGTGAAATAAATATATCTGCACAATCATTTTAAACACGAACACACTTGCATACTCGATTACTAATGAACATGAGTCATCGATCCTGGTGGATGCTCCATACTTTGCGACCCTCTCTCTATTCCGACTCGTGGCGAAATTGGGTTTAATTACATTTCTATTCGTTCACTATCAGTGTGAAGACAAGTGTAGGGAGATAACTCTTTCTACAACTTGTCTCTGGTAGGAATTTAAAAAAAAAAGGTATTAAGGTTTTTAGGTTATTTCCTAGAAATCTAACTAAACAAAGGGACACAGCTCTTGAACAGAAATTATTATTATTCCATTTTCCCACTTACCCTAACCCTGTCATCTTTTCCTATAGATTCACTGAAAATACATATTTTTCAGTCAGAGTGGTTCCCCTTTGTTTAGTTAGTTATGAAAATACCGGTTTTATTTGGGTTAATTTTTAGTATTCAATTCTTTCTCCCTCTTTCTCTCTTGTGAAGACACAGTTTTAGAAAATTCCATAAAAAATTAATGAAAGAAAAAAAACAAGATTTCGTTAAAAAAAACAGGGTTATAGATGATAGTAGAAAGTAAGCCAAAATATGTCAAAGTTACATAATGTTACTAATGCATAATATATATATATATAGCATATGCCAGATCTACCTAAGCTTCCTTGGCTGGGCAAATCCTCAAATCCCTATACTTGAAAAATTAAAAAATCTATCCTTCGTTGCTACAAGCTGTCATCCGCTATCATCCTCAATCTAATGTCCTATTCCCTCTTCAATCTGAAGATAAGTGGGCCTCCCAACCATAAAGTACACTCATTGATAAATATTCTTGCAAATGGGAAATTTGCTATGTTGCCGAACCACCTGAGATTGGAACACCGGAGTTAAACAACACATACCCTCTAATGGTTCGTTCTGGCAAGTTGGAACTGTCCTACACTGCTATATAAAACTTCCGTCCGCCATTGGTCAACATTATATCCCCCTTGCGCTCGGGCATACCACCTGTGGTTCCAGCCATGTTTTCTATCCCCACGGTTTCTAGCATGATTTCCATTGCAAATCCTTGAGTCCTATATATTTCCCACATCCAACCCATCTTTGGGTGTACAGAAACAATTCCAACACTGCTTCTTTTCCAACACTCAAGCCTCACCCTTTCGAACGGTGGGCAGGAATTTCCAAAAAAAAAAAAAAACCCTCACGGTTTGTATTCCTCTGAATTCCTCTTTCTTACTGGAAAAACAGGAAAAAAAAAAGAAAAAAAAAGAAAAAAGGAAAAAATAACCCATTTTGCTATTTCTAACCTTTCCTTCCTACAAATACAAAATCAATTTTTCAATATTATACTGTGTATGTTGTGTGTGTGTGTGTATATATAATTCTCAAATTGGTGTGGGTCCATATTTGGGTACTACCCCCAGCAATTTTGTCCGCCAATCTCTTAGGCTAAACTCATCCTTAATATTAATATTATATATATAATATATATATATAGTATGCCACACAGAGTGTGACTTCCAAACAAATAATGTACCTTTTCCAAAACATTTTTTTAAACTAAATATACCAGAATAATATTATTTCTTGCTGGACATTATACATTCAACGAATGGATTTTTATGGTATTATTTATTACCAAAGCTCTACAGCATTGCAAATCTGGTATCAAAGTAATTCCGACACACACACAACCCATATATATTCATACACACAACCTATATTACATACACACATCCACATATCATTACATTAACCACACCCACAACACATATTAACATAACACAAATATATTATAACACACACATATATANGTTGTGTTATTAATTATTTTTCTAACTGCTTCACTCAGGATTGAACTTGTTAGGTTCAAAGTTCCGTGATGGCTCCCGAATACGACAAGAAGTTTCCGAGTCTGACAAGAAATACCTGAAGAAGGCGGAGGGTATATCGGCCAAAAAGTTGTACAAATAACAAGGAAGATGGGGACAATAGTCTGAATAATGCAAATAATACTATCTTATTTTTGTTAATCAATATTATAATTATTATCCATTTTTATTATTATTGTACATTATCATTATTATCGTCAACTATTGGCATTTCAGTCTCAAAAGACTATAAATAGTTTTTGTGCCCTGAAGTTACAGCGCCTCCTGTGACTGTGAAGTCCAATGTTTGAAAACATTCTCAAACCACAAATGTTGCATGTGAAGCTGTCCCTGAAGATGTTGAGTGCCACTTATTGCGCTGCTTTCTTCTGGATCTCTTAGCTTCATGGTGTTGCATCAGGGTGGCTTCATACATGAACAGTCCTCACGGAGAGCTTGCCGCCACTGAAGGCGGTCCTGAGCCAATTTTCCAGCTGAAAGGGCAATGCCAAAGCACCTGAGATCCTTCTTGCAGACATCCTTGAAACATTATTATTATTATTATTATTTCATTCAAACCTATAAGCGATGTTAACACACGAATAGGAAGGCATGTGCGGCACAAACAAATTATCTTTATGGAAATCCGATCTCACTGACAAGTTAAAGCACAATTCTTCCAGGCGTGGTTATATCAGTACTGCTGTATGGCTGCACCCTTGGTCCCTAACAGGCACCTTGAGAATAAGCTAGATGGGAGTGCACAAGAATGCTGTGTGTGATCTTGACAAATCGTGGAAACAGACCCGCCAGGGAAACAGCTGTATGTCCACTTGCCCCCTATCTCACAAACCACCAAGTGAGATAGACTAGGCAGCTGGCCATTACTGGAGAAGCAAGGACGAGCTCATAAGCGACGTTCTCCTGTGGAAGCCAAACATGGACATGCTAGTGTGGGCCGCCCACAATAGGACCTACATTGACCAACTATGCAAGGATGCTGGATGCTGCGCAGAGGACCTCCTGGGACAATGAATGATAGGGAAGGGTTGGCGAGAGATTGTCATGGATATCTGTGCTGCGTGCGCCACATGATGATGATGATTATTATTATTATACATTATTATTATTACATGCGTGTAAATACTTAAAATCTTGATGTTTCAGCATTTTCTTGTTCTGTTCAGTATGTTCTGTTATTAAGCAAAGAAAAATTGTATCTATATCAATTGGGGGAGGGGCAAGGATCACCCCCATCCCCACTCGTAGTGTTCATATAACATATACCTACATATGTATCCTATTTCTTCTGCAACTCTTTGCTTAGAAAATCTGCAGAGATTTGAAGCATCTGTTTATTATTTTGAAACGCTTGGTTCGTTTTATTTCATCATTTCTTGATTAGGATACATTTATTTATTACCTTTATAGAATAGGGATCAAAGCTTTTAAATATATACTTTTCTCTCTCTCTCTCTCTCATAATATATATGCGTGTATATAACTGCATATGAGTATATCTATGTGTGTGTCAGTGTGTTATTATATATATATATATATATATATATATAAGAGAAGAGAGAGAGATGTGAGTGTATATATGTGTCTGTGTGTCATATATATATATATATATATATATATTTGTGAGAATCATAAACACATCGCTTGTGCATTTACTTTTCATATATATAATATATATATATTAATATATATATATGTACATGTGAGTATATATATATATATGTGTGTTTTTTGTGAGTGTATATATATATATGTTTAGTGTCTTTGTGAGTGTTATATATATATATATATATATTATTATATATATGTGTGTGTGTCTTGTGAGTGTATATATATATATTATGTGTGTGTGTCTTTGTGAGTGTATATATATATATATATATGTGTGTGTCTTTGTGAGTGTATATGTATAATATGAGTGTATGTGTGAGTGTATATATGAGTGTATGTGTATAATATGTATGTGTGTATATGTATGTGTATGTGTATATATGTAGTGTGTATATGTATGTGTATGTGTATAATATGTATGTGTGTATATGTATGTGTATGTATAATATATATGTACGTATGTGTGTATGTATATATGTTTGTATACATATATGGACTCTCTCGTTGATTTCAACACATGAGGTTCTTTTTTTTTATAGTGGTGAAGTTTGTGTTGGGCCATCCACAGCTTTTGGCACAGTTTGATAGAAAGAATTTGTACACAAGGAATGCCACAAACCCAATCAACAACTGACCTCAGGTTTCCAAATTCAGTGTTTTCCTTCTCCTAGAACCCCTATTTTACCCATAGTGGAGAGAGACTATATGGATTCATACCTTTCCAAGGGTATTAGCGCTATGTGAAATTCAAACGGCCTTGTCTAGGATTTGAACTCTAGTCGATGAGTCCATTTCTTATACCTCCAAACATTATGCCACACACCTCCAATACCCTTGGGAAAGGTATGAATCCATATATTCTCCCTCCAGCTATGGTTAAATAGTAGGGCAGACTGGGCTCTTTAACCTTTGGTAGGTAACCAGTCTAGGAGAGGATACTCTGAATTCAAAATTCCTGAGGTCAGTCGTTGATTGGTTCGTGGCATTTCTTGATGCACAATTCTTTTCTATCGACTGTGCCAAAAAGTGGAATGGTCCAACACAAGCCTTCACCACTATAAACAAATCACTGTGTTGGTTGTTCACTAGATGAACATCATGCGTCGATAATCAACGAGAGAATCTTTTTTTTTGTAAATTTTTATATATATATATATATACACATGCACACAAGCAGAATATATATATATATATATATATATATATATATATATATATATTATTCTTAGCAAATATATGCACCCTTCGGGTGCAAGTATTTAGGTTTTGATGTAATAAAATATTGTATCAAATTATAAACTATTTAGAAAATGATAAACTGAGGGTATAATCGAAAAATAGAACAGCTTTAGATTAACTCTTCATCATTTTCTTTCACTCCCGTCTTTCATTTTCCTAATTTATCTATTTAGTTAGATTATGAAGTATTTAATAAAATTACAGTTCTTTCGTCTTGTTTATGGATTTCTTTTAAGATTTATCCCAAGATTTTTGCTCAGATTCGTTAAGATAAAACCAAACAATTAGAAATCAATAATGCTAAGCATATATTTATTAAAATCAAATTTTAAATATCAATATGCAAATTAGCCTTCTCGTTCACACTGTAAACCGCTATTTTGTTGTATATATAAATACAATTACATGCTATTAGTAGGTAGATATGGTCAACAGTATTCATAAGGTATAACAATTTTATCAATAACTGAGGTTTAAATAAAAATAAATTCATGGTAAATGTGACGTAAATAACTAAGGGAATTGTGACTTGAATAGTGATTTAGTTTCGGTTACAGACAGACAAACACACAATCTCCATTATAATAAGATATATATATAAGTATAGATAAAAGGATATGAAAACACACAATGCTGTTAAAATGAAAATATTTTATATCATATTCATAGCTAATGATGAATATTGTTTGATGAGGAGGTGGGGTCTTCTGCACAAGCCTCCCATGTGTTGGTGTCGATGTGGCATGTCTTCATCAGTGTTGTTGACTGTGTATGTTATTATAACTAGCAAATATATGCACCCTCCAGGTGCAAGTATTTAAGTTTTAATATAATAAAATATCATATTAAATTAGAAAGGCTAATGAAACTGAATAAGAATGCAGATAAAAATATTTGGAACAGAGGGGGTATAATTGAAAAATAGAACAACTTTGAAACTAACTCTTCCTTCATTTTCCATTACTCCCATCTTTCATTGGTAAATTTTCCTAATTTAACTATTTAGTTAAAATAGGAAGTAAAGAATAAAATTAGTTATTTCGTCTTGTTGAGAAATTTCTTTTAAGATTTATCCCCGAGATTTTTGCTCAGATTCAATAAGATAAAACCAAACAATTAGAAATCAATAATACTAAGCACATATTTATTAAAATAAAATTTTTAAGATCTATATGCAAATTAGCCTTCCCGTTCACACTGTAAACTGCTATTTTGTTGTATATATAAATACAATTGCATGTTATTAGTATGTAGATATGGTTAACAGTCTTAATGATGTAAAACAATTTTATTAATAATTGAGATTTAAATAACAATAAAATCATGGAGAATGTGATGTAAATAATTAAGGGAATTGTGACTTGAATAGTAATATAGTTTCGGTTACAGACAGACAAACCCATAATCTCCATTATAATAAGATGTTGTTGGCATCCTTCTACTAAAGACGATGGTGTAGTTTCCATTTTATTTATTTATTTATTTTTTATATCTGCAACTGCGTGAGTGGCTGAATAGACCAATTTTTGAATGACAGTCTCTGGAGCAGTGACTGCAAACAACAGTGATGCTTGCTGGGGTTGCTGTTGTCTCTCCTTCCTTTCGGCTCTCTTTTCCGTGGCGGCTTCTTTCCTCTCTTTTTCACTCCTTTTTGTCCCTTGTCTGACGAGGAGTCGCACGGTCTTCTGCACAAGCCTACCATGTGATGGTATTAATGTGGCATGTCACATATATATATATATATATATATATATATATATGTAATTTTTATTTTTTTGTGGAGAGAAATTTTATTTATATAATTTTTTAATTAATCATGACAAGCAAATTCGGCGAATACCATGTGCGACGTGAGGAACACTGTACAGCTGTTTCGACCTAATTTTGGTCTCATCAGCAGTGTATACCTATGATCTCCCCCCGACAGAGATCAAACCAGCGAACCCAGGGCGCAAAGTCAGAGACTCTACCTCTAGGCCAACCGGACACGCCACACATGAAACTCGCCAGATCAACTTGTCAATCATAAGTGCGCAACTACTATATATATATATATATATATATATTATAAAATAATAAAATTCGAAGGCAATACAATGCGTAAAAAATAAAGACAAAAAGATGTTTTATATGTCTAATCGATTTCAAAGCAAAGCTTTATCATCAGAGTGTAATTTCAGAAATGACGTGCTTATGTTTTTTTTTTATTTGTGTGGTTATAATTTCTCTTTTTATTTCCTTTTCCTCTCCTTTTTTTTCCTCTCTTTCTTCTTCTCCACCTTTATGAATGGGCGAATAACTGTAATTTCTTATTTCTCTCTTTTTTCTTTTTCTTTTTTAAAAGTTTGTTGAGAACAAGGCTGACCGGATGTCATCCTTGTATGATGTTGCAATATGTTGCGACCGTGTGATGTCAAAATTTTTTTTGAGAACAAAAATTTTTTTATTTATTTGTTCATTTTTGTTCTCAAAAAAATTTTGACATCACACGGTCGCAACATATTGCAACATCATACAAGGATGACATCAAATGAAGAAAGAGAGGAAAAGGAAATAAAAAGAGAAATTATAACCACACAAAAAAAAAAAACATAAGCACGTCATTTCTGAAATTAAACTCTGATGATAAAGCTTTGCTTTGAAATCGATTAGACATATAAAACATCTTTTTGTCTTTATTTTTTACGCATTGTATTGTCTTCGAATTTTATTATTTTATAACATACTTAACAATGCTTCAAGCAAATTACCAATTACTTTATATATATATATATATATATATATATATATATAAGGAAAAAATATACTTTAAAATCTGCCACATACCAAAAGCAGAGGCTTGCAGACTTTTGTTCACTAATAATTTCTTTTTCTTTAAACAAACAAAGGTCCTGGCGAAGGTTTGTTAAACAAACTGAAACACTGTAGTGTCGGCTTATTAAACATCACTCGTCAATGAAACTTGTGTTTTTCATTTTTTTAATAAAATTATATACATATATATATAGTATTTTTAAAATGTACTTGTTGACCAAGTTTATCTTGTTGGTTCCCCCACCCCACCTCTGATAACTGACTCAACCGTCCCCCCCCCTGCCCAACAAACTGTTGAGAGTTGCATTCCTCTGAGTTAACTGTTTAATCCAACTCTCAGCGTTTCTGAATCATAAGACGTGTTAGGATTTTTATTTTGGTAATTTTGCCAAAAAATTAGTATTTTTCTTTACTATGGAAAAACGCTTCTTTCCTGTTCTTCCCTTCATATATTTCCTTTTTCTTTTTGCAAAGATACATACAATTTGGCCGTCTCCGATCAAGCTAGTCACGTCAAGCCCTAGCACCTATATGATTGCCCCAACCCTATTGCTCTTATGGCAACTCCCCCCGACCCTTTTTATCATATGGGTGCTAGAAGGCGGTGGTTGCGGGTCTACATGTCCTGGGAATGACGTTAAACTCTATCTGATGGTGAGGTTCCAGTTTTGGAGGTTTGGGGAATGTGGAGCAGCCCTTCATCACCATTGCTCCCTGGTCCACTCTGACCCGGAGTGGTAGTACCTGTTAGGGTCCCATCTATGGGTTAAATAGAAAAATGTATTTATAAAAAAATTGTATTATCCATTAAGAATTGATTTATTTCAAAACTTTATCGGCATTAAATGACCCACTGAGGTTGATATGCCGTAAAACAAACCAAACCAAACCAACCCTATTGCCCTTATGGAAACTCCCCCCAACCCTTTTTATCATATGGGTGCTAGAAGGTGGTGGCTGAGGGTCTACATGCCCTTGGAATGACGTTAAACTCTATCTGATGGTGAGGTTCCAGTTTTGGAGGTTTGGGGAATGTAGAGCACCCCTTCATCACCATTGCTCCCTGGTCCACTCTGACCCGCAGTGGTAATACCTGTTAAATAGAAAAATGTGTTTATAAAAAACATTGAGTATCCATTAAGAATTGATTTATTTCAAAACTTTATCGGCATTAAATGACCCACTGAGGTTCATATGCCGTAAAACAAAACATACCAAACCAAACATACAACTTACAAATTGATTTCATACATTGAATGTAACAACTATTATCGGACAGAAGTATTAAAACATACAACTTCTGTCCAATAATAGTTTGTACATAGTGTGTGTGTGTGTGTGTGTGTGTGTATATATATATATATATATATATATATATATATATATATAAAGTAAAAAAGTCATCGGGTTCCTAATGTCAGTATCAGCCAGACAGAGAGGGAGTCTATCCCCTTTTCACTAGCGCTAGACCAAAGAGATTATTTTAGCAGCTGAGGTGGGCACCACACCTACCATCAGCTCCTTACTTAACTGCACAGATCACTGTGCTACTCATGTGCTGAGTTGGCAAAGGCCAATATTGAACCCAAACCTTGTGGTTCGTAGGTGGATGTTCTACTGACTGAGCCAAGGTGGTGAATATAAAGATGAGGACAATAGTCAGAAAAATCGATATAATGCTTTTTTCTTTTTCTTTTTGTAATTGAATAAAGTAAAATGAATTCTGGAATTTGAATGGAATTTTAGAAAACCTTTCAGACAATCAGATTAGAGATTTATGTTTAATAACCAATGGTTCTGCTTAACACCGAGGAATGGATGTTCTGCTTAACACCGAGGAATAACCAATGGTTCTGCTTAACACCGAGGAATAACCAATGGTTCTGCTTAACACCGAGGAATACCAATGGTTCTGCTTAACACCGAGGAATAACCAATGGTTCTGCTTAACACAAAACAACCAAGGATTCTGCTTAACACCAAGGGACAACCTATGATTCGTACCAGAAATTTGAATTAGCACAGTGTTTGTGCATAGAATTTCAAATGCTTCCAAAGTATTTGGTCGGCTTCCAAAGTATTCTGGTTCAACAGAGAAATCTCCTTGAAAACTAAATGTGCAGTATACTGCACCATAGTTCTCTCAACCTCCTGTACAGTGCAGAAGCCTGGACGATATACAAAGCAGATGCCCATAGACTACATGTCTACTACATGCGTCACTTGCGCAGCATATTAAATGTAAGATGGTGGCAACATGTTTCAAACAGGACCATTCCTGAAGAGAACTGGACTCCCTGGGATGCATCAAATACTTTTCCAACGCAACCTGAGATGGGCTGGCCACTTAAACAGACTTGGGGATGACAGACTACCAAAGCAGATTCTGTACTCTCAACTGAGAGAGAGATCACGTGGAATCGGTAGACCAAAGCTCAAGTACAAAGACAACATCAAAAGAAACTTGAAGGACTTTAACATCCCCATAAGCAGTCGGCAAAATGCAACCAGAGACCGAATAAATTGGAGGAAAATGATTCGCGTGGTGTCATCATTAGATACGATAGACAGCAAGTAGTAGTAGTGTGCATAGGTAAAACTCCTGGGAGACACTCAGTACGGAGCATGTTCATGCTACTTACTTATTCAGCTCACAAGGAGGGGAGGTCAGGAGTTTAGAAACTGTTTCTTTATTAAACGGCCTATTAGATATTTTCCTAAGGAATTCTTTGTTTTCACATGTTGATATCTAAGATGTTCTCTGCAAATTAGTTGGTACCTGTTACCAAAATTTGGTAAAGCAGAGATCTCTGAGGGAATCAATGCTGCATACGATAGATAAGTTTATCTGGCACTCCTGGGGATTGGCCTGCATTTACACAAGCTTTCCAAATGATTAATAACCCAACGTATCAGATACAACCTGAAAGTACATATTTTTATTCTTACAACACATATATATATATATATATATATATATATATATAAAGTAAACAAACAAACAATGTGTTTGATATGGCTTTTTTAGCCGACAATTTTTGGGAGAATATGTTCTTAATTGAAGTCGTACCTAATTTTTGAAAATTAATTAATTGATAATTAATGAATGTACATACAGGGATTGACTTTTTCTCGATTTCTTTAGCCTTACATTTGAACAGGTATGCCTGCCTAATTCATTAATTATCAATATTAGATACGACTTCAATTAAGCACATATTCTCCCCAAAAAAAAAATATATATATCTTCCTATTATAATGGAGATTGTGTTTGTCTATCTGTAACCGAAATTATATCACTACTCGAGTCATGATTCCTTTTGTTATTTACATCACATTCACCATGATTTTATTTTTATTTAAATCTCAAGTATTGATAAAATTGTTAATACTGTTGGCCTTATCTACAGGTATTTGCCTCTCATCCCACTTATGAGGGCATGGCACAAGGACATTTTTATTTGGGCCCACCCACAAGCCGAAACTCATGGGTGGTAGGTGGAAAAATTGCGTTGATCCCGTCAAGGGGGCAGGTATTGCCTGGGGGATAGCCCCCTGGGAACGACGCTATTAACTTGTAAAGATCCAGGGCCGAAGCCACTGGACCCCGGCGTTGGCCTTATCTACATACTAATAACATGCAATTGTATTTATATATACAACATAATAGCGGTTTACAGTGTGAAATGAAGGCTATTTTGCATATTGATATTAAAAATTTAATTTAATAAATATATGCTTAGTATTATTGATTTCTAATTGTTTGATTTTATCTTAATGAATATGAGCAAAAATCTCTGGAATAAATCTTAAAAGAAGGAATAACTGTAATTCTATTCTTTATTTCTTATTTTAACTAGTATATATATTGGCAGCATTTTTTCTTTTAAACATGTTTTGTTAAACTCTACTGACAATTCTTGTCGGACGAGTTTTTGTTCAATCCTTTCTAACTGTCTGGCCATCTTTTTAATATCTGGGTTGAATTGGTGTAGCAATCCACCAAAGGTTCTTTCACGATCACTTTCTGCACGTCTTTGTGCCATCATCAGGTGTGAAACTGGTGGAATGTTTCCGTTGTCTCACTTTTAAAATGAGCAGTAGGAATTTCACTTTGAAACCAGTCAACATGCCTATAATTTCCCGCCAATCCTCCTTCCATCATTCCCCTTACATTATTACAAACTTGTGACCCCCCCCCTACAAATTTCTACTGCCACTGTTTGTTTAAACGGAACTCGTTAAAAGTTATCAGCATCACTGCATATATGTATGGGTATATATATAAAGACAAATTGAAGGACAATTTGAAACGCCTTAATATTAACCTGAGTGCTTGGGAAAATCTAGCTTCAAATCGGAAAGAATGGCGTAAGAGATGTTTCCCTAGATTAAAGAGATTTAAAGAAAATATGATCGGCTATGTCTAACTTTAAAACAAAAAAAATCTGACTCCTGCTTTAGAAAATTCCATCTGTCAGTGTGGCTTCAAGGCTAGGCTGCTATCACACTCGAGGAAACACAAAATGTCTTCTTCATAGCATGTACAACATGGGAGGAAACAAATCACTCACTACTAACCTTCATCTATCGTTCACAGTAGGAGAGTACGGCGTATATATATATATATATAATATATATATATATACACATACATGTGTGTATGTATATATATATATATATATATATATACACACATACATATATATATATATATATATATATATATATATATATATATATATATATATATACACACACATGTATGTATGTGTGTGTGTGTATATATATATATATATATATATATACACACACACGTGTGTGTGTGTATATATATATTTATTATGAGACCAATTCAAATAAAGAGGTTTACAGATAAATTTCAAGTGAGCCCTTGAAGTTTGTGAAATTTGAATATTTTTTCGTGGCATTTCATTTGATAATGAGAATCTTAGTCGCTCTTCAAAAAGTTTCAAATTTAAAAAGCAATTTTCAAATGATATTTATCTTATATGTCAAAGATGTCATAGGAAGTATAAAAAAAAAAATCAGTCTCTATAAAAGTTGATGAGAATATTTTTATAACTAGCCAAATGCATGAGAAAATTGAGTTGTTATAAAAGTTCTTTTACCTCTGAAAGACCATCCTGTCGGCTGGGGTGTTAGAATGCACCGACTGCACCTCTGGTAAGACTCCCCCAATGGGGCTACCTGTTGGTCGTGCGTGGCAACCCATAATGCTTAACTCTTAAAGTCCTATACCGCCTCATTCCGCCCGGACAGAAGTCACATTTATTTTCCTTATCTACCCCAAATGATAGCCTTTGTTTAAATATAATATTAAACATATTTAGAAGTCTTTGATTTAAGAGAAATAATGGGTAACTTTAAATGAAAAGACCATTTTTAGCCATTTATTGATAAATCCTTATAGGAATGGGGTTCTGACTTTGTTTAAATGTAATATTAAACATATTTAGAAGTTTTGATTTAAGGAAATATGGGTAACTTTAAATGAAAAGACCATTTTTAGCCATTTATTGATAAATCCTCTGGACTTTGTTTAAATGTAATATTAAACATATTTAGAAGTTTTTGATTTAAGGGAAATAATGGGTAACTTTAAATGAAAAGGTCATTTTTAGCCATTTATTGATAAATCCTTATAAGAATGGGACTCTGGACTTAGAAAATTCTCAACAGGATGTTAAGAGTTAAGGATGGAGTCTTGGTGGATGAGCAGTCCAAGACCTGCAACACCCCACTTAGACTCTTACTTGGGATAGACGAGCGGTCAGAGAGGCCCCCTCCGATCAATTGGCTGGTCATGTCAAGCCCTAGCACCTATATGATTTTCCCAAGCCTATTGCCCTTATGGCAAGCCCCAACCCCTTTTTACGCTGTTCATGTTCCTGACACTAATACATTATTCTGTGTACTAGACATGAGACTTTGATGAGTTGTGGTGCACCTGAGCACTGGACACAATAAATTTCATTATTATTATTATAAATCTTGCAGAGGGTTTGTTTTGTTTTGTTTTACGGCATATCAACCTCAGTGGATCATTTAATGCCGATAAAGTTTTGAAATAAATCAATTCTTAATGGATAATACAATTTTTTTATAAATACATTTTTCTATTTAACCCATAGATGGGACCCTAACAAGTACTACCACTCCGGGTCAGAGTGGACCAGGGAGCAATGGTGATGAAGGGGTGCTCCACATTCCCCAAACCTCCAAAACTGGAACCTTACCATCAGATAGAGTTTAACGTCATTCCCAGGATATATAGACCCTCAACCACTCCTTTCTAGCACCCATATGATAAAAAGGGCTGGGGCTTGCCATAAGGGCAATAGGGTTGGGAAAATCATATAGGTGCTAGGGATTGATGTGACGAGCCAATTAATCAGAGGGAGCCTCTCTGACTGAGTAAGGGATTCTCACTGGGTGCCCTATACTTAGCTACATAGAGATGACCTTAAGAATTGTAATTTAAGTTGAAATTTTTTAAATTTTAGTCAAAAAATTTTTTAAATGAGGCAAGTTACTTGATATTTTTTTTTTAGATAAAACCAAAATTGAATGTATAACAAAAATTTGTTATACATTTTGTCAAAATGTCTACAACTAGCAGAAATACCCTGTCTATTTCCAGACTTAAAAGATTTTTAGGAAAACCAAGGAGTGAGAGAGAAAGGTGATTGAGAGGAAGAAGAGGAATTGATTTTAATGATAAGAGAAGATATGAATTTGCATATTATGAAGCAAAAACGATCTACCTGGTCAAGCGCTAGTGAAAAGGGGATAGACTCCCTTGCTGTTCGGCTAATACTGGTCCCTGCTGACTCGGCGCATTAATAGCACAGTTTGGGTAATCTGATCTGTGCAGTAAAGTGTGGAGCTGATGTTTGGTGTAGCACTCCACCTCAGACACAAAAACAATCACCCTGGTCTAGCATTAGTGAAAAGGGGATAGACTCCCTTGCTGTCCAGCTGATACTGGTCTCTGCTGACTCAGTGCATTAATAGCATAGCTTGGGTAATCTGATCTGTGCAGAAAAGTGGTGAGCTGATGTTTGGTGTGCACTCCACCTCAGACACAAAAAACAATCTCCCTGGTCTAGCATTAGTGAAAAGGGATAGACTCCCTTGCTGTCCGGCTGATACTGGTCTCTGCCGACTCAGCGCATTAATAGCACAGCTTGGGTAATCTGATCTGTGCAGTAAAGTGAGAAGTTGATGTTTGGTGTAGCACTCCACCTTAGTCTGGCTTTACTTACTTACTACAACTATTTTCCTTTCATCTTTTTTTTTTATTTTTGTATCTTTTTTATTTTTGTATTTTTTTTATTTTTAAAGATTTCTTTTTTTTCATTCTGGGAGTGTTTTTAAGCATTTCCAGAAGCACTTAGCCAAATTATTAGCACTGGCATGTTCTTCCCAATTATATCATTAGGAAAAATTCATGTTCTCTCAAATTAGCCTCTTTGGTTAAGTGGCATCTTTGGTTTTAAAGTGCTTATCAAGCCGTCTACATAATAGGACTGACCATTTTATATTCTTAATATATACATATACATATACATATAAAATGAGACTAGACCAAAAGGAAAGAAAAAAACCAGAATAGTTACAAGTTGTTAAAATTTTGCTAGACAGACAAGGTTCTCTACAATTGGCGGCATGAGAACAAAATAAAGAGTCTGAGATAATTATCAGAGGTTTATTCTTAGACACTGATTCTCTTGGACCAGTTTCTTAAATATCTTTTAGAATATACAAGCAAGAATTTAAGTTTTTATGTAATGAAGTATATTAAATTAGAAAGACTAACAAAATTAAAAGAGAAGGCATATAAAAAAATTACTTATTTTAATTATACTTTAATTTGTTTCTATATAAAATCATTCATAGGATTGATTTTAATATGTTGGAGCATTAAAACAATAATATTAGAGATCAATAAAACCAAGTAATTATTTATTAAACCCAGTTTTGTTAAAACCAATATTCAAATTAACCACACCATATATTGTGTAAACCTTTATTTCTTAGTGATATGTAAGACACATTTCAGGTTTTTAAATGCACTAATATCCTGGCCTTCGGGGCGGGGGTCCGGTGGCTTCGGCCACTGGACCTGTGTGTTAAATTAACGGCATGATCCCAGAGGTTTATCCCCCCAAGCAACACCTACCCCCTCAATTTAAAGGGGTAGGGCTGGGTTTATTGTTTGAGGGGGAATGTCGATGAGATCCACGCATTTTTTGCACCTGCCACCCATGTGCTTCAGTTCGTGAGTGGTCCCATATTAATAGGGCCTTGCGCCTAACCCGTACACATGGGGTACGAGGTTAATAATAATAACCCAGCTTCGGCCACTGGACAATTAGTGATAATTAACAGCGTTGATCCCAGGGGGCCATCCTCCCAGGCAATACCTGCCCCCTTGATTTAAAGGGGTAGGGCTGGGTTTATTGCCCAGTGCCTGAAGGGTCTCGGCTCCTAGGTGGGTCCACATAAAAATGTCCTTGTGTCATGCCTTCATAAGTGGGATGAGAGGCAAATGCCCTAATAACATGGGCCTTTCGGGGCCAGCGTTTGTTAAAGAAATTAATGGTGTGATCCCAGGCGGCTATCCCCCCAGGCAACACCTGCCCCCCTCGATTTAAAGGGGTAGGACTGATTTTATTGCCCAGTGTTTGAGATGCCACCCTTAAGGGGGAAAACAGACGGGATCTACGCATTTTTTGCACTTGCCATCATATGAGCTTTCAGTTCGTGGGTGATCCCACATTAAAAAGACCTTATGTCCAACCTGCATACATGGGATGCACCAGGGCTCGACATCAATGCCGTCCCATTGTCCCGGGGACGATAAAAATTACATCCGGGACAGTTTGCTGGGGACGGTAAAAATTTCAAAAGGTTCAGCATGTCCTTCCCGAAAAAGGAAACCAATGATTACATGAAAATTGGGTAACTTAAAGTAAAAAAATTTTTTTTTTTTTTTTAGCTCAAAACACACTAGGAAATGGATTTTTTGTCCAAATATCCAGAATTATCACTGCATCAGCTTTTCTTAATGTTTCATTACATGTTATTATGCTACTGATGACTGACAAGTATAATGATGCTAATGAATTAAACAAAAATATTTTGATTTCGGGACGGTCCAAACCCCATTCGGGACGGTTGATAATTTTGTTCGGGACAGTCATGAAAAAAGTTAGTGTCGGGGCCTGGGATGCGCACTAAATACCCTAATAACATGGTCAGTTTTGAGGCAAATCTAACTCAGATTTTCATAGACATTGTTAATAAATAAGATGTATTCCATGTATCAATGATTTTGACTATTAAATTAAATACGTAGACAGGATGTATTTACCCAACCCCTCTTGGACTAGTTTCTTTAATATCTTTTACACTATAGTCTCATTAATAAAAGTACAGATAATTCTAGGCTATCAGACCATTAGTTATAAGTTTGATTCTCACTGGGCGCCCCATGCTTCTGGCCTTGTGCCACATTTAAGCTAAGCTTAGTAAATGACTACGTACCTTGTGTAGTCTAATGGTTAGCAGTCTCTCTCTCTCTCTCTCTCTATGACAGTCTCTCTCTATACATCCCTCTATGTCAGTCTCTCTCTCTCTGTCTATGACAGTCTCCCTCTCTACATCTATGTCAGTCTCTCTCTCTCTCTATGTCAGTCTCTCTCTGTCTATGACAGTCTCCCTCTCCACATCTCTCTATCTTCCTCTTTACATCTATGTCAGTCTCTCTCTCTATGACAGTCTCTCTCTCTCTCTCTCTCTCTATGACAGTCTCTCTCTCTACATCTATGTCAGTCTATGACAGTCTCTCTCTCTCTCTCTGTCTATGACAGTCTCCCTCTCTACATCTATGTCAGTCTATGACAGTCTCTCTCTCTATACATCCCTCTATGTCAGTCTCTCTCTCTCTGTGTCTATGACAGTCTCTCTCTATGTCAGTCTCTCTCTCCCTCTCTACATCTATGTCAGTCTCTCTCTATATATATCAGTCTCTCTCTCTCTGTCTATGACAGTCTCCCTCTCTACCTCTCTCTACATCTCTCTATCTCCCTCTCTACATCTCTCTATCTCCCTCTCTACATCTCTCTATCTCCCTCTCTACATCTCTATCTCCCTCTTTACATCTATGTCAGTCTCTCTCTCTCTCTCTATGACAGTCTCTCTCTCTCTCTATGACACACACTCTCTCTCTCTATGACAGTCTCTCTCTATACATCTCTCTATGTCAGTCTCTCTCTCCCTCTCTACATCTATGTCAGTCTCTCTCTGTACATCTCTCTATGTCAGTCTCTCTCTCCCTCTCTACATCTCAGTCTCTCTCTGTACATCTCTCTATGTCAGTCTCTCTCTCTCCTCTCTACATCTATGTCAGTCTCTCTCTCTCCTCTCTATATCTATGTCAGTCTCTCTGTCTGTCTGTCTGTCTATGACAGTCTCCCTCTGTACATCTCTCTATCTCCCTCTTTACATCTATGTCAGTCACTCTCTCTCTCTCTATGACAGTCTCTCTCTGTACATCTCTCTATGTCAGTCTCTCTCTCTCCCTCTATGACACACTCTCTCTCTCTCTCCCTCTATGACACTCTCTCTCTCTCTCTCTCTCTATGACAGTCTCTCTCTGTACATCTCTCTATGTCAGTCTCTCTCTTCCCTCTCTTCATCTATGTCAATCTCTCTCTATACATCTCTCTATGTCAGTCTCTCTCTCTCTCTCTTCATTTCTCTATGTCAGCCTCTCTCTCTCTCTTTCTCTCTATAACCATCTCTCTCTCTCACAATGATAGTCAGAACAAATCTCTAGCTTGATTCGCAAACCATTGTTAGTGAGTTTGATTATCACTGGCGCCCCATACTTCTGGCCTTGTGCCACATCTAAGCTATGCTTAGTAAATGATTATAATAGGCTTATTCTTAGATACAGATTCTCTTGGACCAGTTTTTTTCAGGGGTTCCCAAAAATTGACCCACGCCCCGTTGCATAGATCTTTTGGATCCTTCTTCTTTTTATACTATTGCATCTAATGGTGAAGTTCCAATTTTGGAGCTCTAGTCAGTGTGGAGTACCCCTTCATTGCCATTACTCCCAGGTCCACTGTAGCTGGAGTGGTAGTCACTGTTAGGGTCCTGTCTATGGGTGAAATAGATTTTTTGAAAATAAGTTTTAAAAAATGTGTTTAAAAAAAATTGAATTCCCAACAACAATGAATAACAACAAAATGTATTCGACATTAAATAACCCAACAAGGGTTGACATGCCATAAAATCCCACCAACCAATCTATTATCTTATAAGCATATAAGTCCAGATAATCTTTGATGAAAAAAAATGATGGACCTGTTGTTAATCAGCCATTGTTATCATTTGAAGTATATAATGTATTTTTGTACTATCATAATCAGCAGCCCTCATAGCTCAGTCGGTAGAGCATCAGACTTTTAAGAACACTTTGTGTAAGTAATCTGAGGGTCTGGGGTTCGAGTCCCCATGCGGGCTGATAATATTTTTTATAAATCTTTTATATATATATATATATATTTTTTTTTTTAATTGTAAGGGTTTCACATATACTTTATTTATTTATTTATCTTTTTTGAAGCATGAATGAATGGTGAATGTAAGTGTTCAAATAGACTAATATTTAAGAAATACAGTTGACTTACCCATTATGTTCAAATTGATACAGTATTAATTCAAACAGTTAAGCATAGGGTAGGGGTCCCGATGAAATCATTTGTATGAAAACAATGGTAGACTCTTAACGCATTTTGTCTACTCCTATAGCAAAATTTTTACTATATATATATATATATATATATATATATATATATATATAAATAAAGAGTCGGATCTTAACCCTGAAGAGCACTAAGCGAAACTTTTAGTAGGTTTATCTGACTCATTAGGTTTATCTTTATATATATATATATATATATATATATTTTGTTTTTTTGGAGGATATGTGCTTAATTGAAGTCGTACCTAATTCTGAAAGTTAATTAGTTAATAATTAATGAATTTAGGCGGGCATATATGTTCAAATGTAAGGCTAAACAAATCGAGAAAATGTCAATCCCTGAATGTACATTTCGACCTATTCGGGGATTGACATTTTCTCAATTTGTTTAGCCTTACATTTGAACATATATGCCCGCCTAAATTCGTTAGTTATTAACTAATTTACTTTCAGAATTAGGTATGACTTCAATTAAGCACATATCCTCCAAAAATTGTCTGCTTAAAGCCATATAAAAATAAACACATTTGTTTGTTTACTTAACCTCATATATATATATATATATATATATATATATATATATATATATATATATATGTATATATGTATAATGATTTTTTTTGCATTGTAAAGGTTTCAAAATTTATAATATGTGTAATGAAAAATAATAATTTTAAAGTATAAATGAATGGTGAATGTATGGGTTTTTATTAGAAAATGGTATTGGAAATTATTTACTAAGGAAGACTACTAAGTGGTTTTGTAAAATTTAAACTAAAACATAGATTTACAATTTATTTATGCTTAATCCCCCCCCCAAAAAAAAAAACAGTATTTTTATTTAAAAAAAATTCTAAACTAAATACTTTAAATTGACGAAATAATATTGTCATGTGATTTTTCCAACAGTCTAACCTGAGCTCAATGGGTAACCCAACGAATCACATTTTTTCTTGTATATATATAAATTGCAAGCAGAATTTTATTTTCATGATACCTATTTCTTTTGCATTAAATTTGTCATTTAAAAATAACTGAAAAAATACTTTTCTTTTTGAGAAGTGTCTAACCCCCCTACAAGCCTAGGTATGACGTTAAATTCTATCTGAAGTTGAGGTTCCAGCTTTTTGGTCCCATCTATGGGTTAAATAGTACAAAATGTGTTTAAAAATAAAAAATTGAGTACCCATCAAGAATGAATAAAACAAAATTTCTTTGGCATAAAATGACCCGACAATGTTTGACATGCCCTAAAATTCAAATAACAAGGATACAGTCTGTATTCTTGACGCCTTCAATAGTATGTTCCTTGTTCATGACATGCAATACTCCACTTTGGCCCTATCTTGCTGGTCACGTCAAGCCCTAGCACCTATATGATTTTCCCAACCCTATTGCCGTTATGGCAAGCCCCAACCCCTTTTTATCATATGGGTGCTAGAAGGCGGTGGCTGCGGGTCTACATGTCCTGGGAATGACGTTAAACTCTATCTGATGGTGAGGTTCCAGTTTTGGAGGTTTGGGGAATGTGGAGCACCCCTTCATCACCATTGCTCCCTGGTCCACTATGACCCGGAGTGGTAGTACCTGTTAGGGTCCCATCTGTGGGTTAAATAGAAAAATGTATTTATAAAAAAAATTGTATTATCCATTAAGAATTGATTTATTTGAAAACTTTATCGGCATTAAATGACCCACTGAGGTTGATATGCCGTAAAACCAAACCAAACCAAGTATGTTCCTTTTCTTTCTTTTCCTTGACTCCCTCACTATTTTTAGATGAGTCCTCCTCCTTCCTCAAATTTTTTAGCTCCCTGCATATCTCTCAACCGGTTGGAGGTTATCAAAGGTCAGATGTCAAATGACAGATAATGTTAAGTTTAAACTCCTCCTTTCCGACCCCCCCACCCCCGCCCGCCCGCCTCGGGCACAACCCACATTTTCTTTTCTCTGTCAGACTTGTTTACATTGGCTAGTTCAGAATTTCCACTCATGCTTGCCAAGGAATTTGGGATCAGTTTCAACAGATCTGACCCCCCTGTTTCAGGTTCATTGACTCTGATATACATTGATGAACACTCAGATGAACAGAGACCTTACAGCTGGGAATCCCAACTGTGAAACAGTTTTTCAAAGGGGAGACAACTCTAGCCGGGTAGCTGAGTTGTCTTGAAACAGTTGGAAGATGATGACTAGCCATATTTAGCCACAGACAACCGTGATTATTTTGACTAGCAAGTATACCCTCCGCCAGGCGCAAATATTTAAGTTTTACTGTAATGAAATATATTAAATTAGAAAGACTAACAAAATTAAATAAGAACGTATATAAGAAGATTACACTTATTTTAATTATCTTTAAATTGGTTTCTATATAAAATCATTCATATGATTGATTTTAATACATTGGAGAATAAAAAAATACTATTAGTATATTATTAGTACTATTAGCATAATACCATGTAATTATTTATTAAACCTGGTTTTGTAAAAACCAGTATGTAAATTAGCCACATCATATATGTTTAATAATCTGCTCTCAATTTTGCTCTCTCTCTCTCTAAAATCTACTTATGATTACTGGTAAGAATGTCACCCTCTCTGCTGGGCGTAAGTATTTAAGTTTTAATGGAATGAAATATATAAAATTAGAAAGACTAAACAAAATTAAATAAGAATGCATATAAGAAGATTACACTTATTTTAATTATATTTAAATTGGTTTCTATATAAAATCATTCATATGATTGATTTTAATACATTGGAGAATAAAAAATACTATTAGTATATTATTAGTACTATTAGCATAACACCATGTAATTATTTATTAAACCTGGTTTTGTAAAAACCAGTATGTAAATTAGCCACATCATATATTATGTAAACCTTTATTTCTTCGTGATATATGAGACAGATTGCAGGATTTTAAATGCACTAATAACATGGGCTGTTTTGAGGCAAATCTTAGTCCGTTTTTCATTGAGACATCATTATTATCAATAAAAGATTTAAATCAAACAGTGGGGTGTAGCGGATGTAAGTGGTCACTAAATAGCATAGTATTACCCATCACAACTTTTCACAAAGCTTAAAAATTGTATAATTTATTATACTTGCAAGACGATGTGCCCTCAGAGTTTTAATGTAATGAAATATATTAAATTAGAAAGACTAACAAAATTAAATAAGAATGCATATAAGAAGATTACACTTATCTTAATTATATTTAAATTGGTTTCTATATAAAAGCATTCATAGGGTTCATTTTAATACGTTAGAGCAATGGTTCTCAAACTTTATACAGTCTGGGTGCACTTACAGTACTACAGATAGTTGATAGCGCACTGTATACAAAATAGGACTAATATGTTATTAAGTTAAGTGTTAAATATATAAAAAATAACGGCTGAACTTGCACAAAGGTGTCAAAATTTGGGTGACCCAGAAAAAACAGAACCCACAAATTTTGTAATAAAACTGTTAATTTTAACTATGGGGGTCTAGGGTTAAAGTTTAGGGGTTAGGTTGGGGTTTAAGGTTAGTTTAATGGGAAAATAAATAAATAATTTGGGTTCTGTTTTTTCTGGGTCACCCTGTATACCGGTGACCCAGAACACACAGAACCCACAAATTTTGTAATAAAACTGTTAATTCTAACTAGGGTTGTTTAGGATTATGGGTTAGGCTTAGGGGTTGGGGTTTAAGGTTAGTTTAATGGGAAAATAAATAATTTGGGTTCTGTTTTTTCTGGGTCACCTTTGTACAAGTTCAGCCAAAATAGCACATTTAACAAAAGCAAACTTAACATACCTCTATGAAGTTTATTCATTCCTGTGTTAATAAGAAACATGAGTTTGATGAGACCTTGCTTTTCATATCTGGATAGATTTTTCAGGAATACTACGGAGCGCACCTGAAAAAGCTCTGGGGCGCACTGTTTGAGAAGCACTGCGTTAGAGAATTCAATCCAGACAACAGGTGAAAATAAGATAGAATACTTAAGATAGCTTAATGCTTGTACCTGGTCATGGTTAACAGAATGAGAGCAGTCTATTCCAGTGGATTGAATAAAAGGGTTTCGTTCAAAGTTCTGTGAAGGCTTCCAATTATGACATGAAGACTCTAGAATTCAACAGGAAGGGACCCAAAAAGAAGGCTAGAACATTGTGTATCTTATTATAATGGAGATTGTGTGTTTTTCTGTCTGTAACCGAAACTATATTCCTACTCAAGTCACAATTCTCTTAGTTATTGACATCACATTATCCATGATTTTATTTATATCTAAACCTCAATTATTAATAAAATTGTCATACATTATTAATACTGTTAACTACGTCTACATATTGACAACATGCAATTATATTTATATATACAACAAAATAGCGGTTTACAGTGTGAACGGGAAGGCTAATTTGCATATTAATATTAAAAAATCAAATTTAATAAATATGTGCTTAGTATTATTGATTTCTAACTGTTTGGTTTTATTTTAATCAATATAAGCAAAAATCTCTTCAATAAATCTTAAATGAAATCCATTAACAAGATAAAATAACTGCCATTTTATTCTTTACTTCCTCTTTTAACTAAATACTTAAATTAGAAAAAATAACAATGAAAGACGAGAGTGATGGAAGAGTAAGTTTCAGTTGTTCCATTTTTTATTATACTCATTCTGTTTCAAATCTTTTATTATACCCCCTCTGTTTCAAATCTTTTTATTGTATTCTTATTTAGTTTCATTAGCCTTTCTAATTTAATACAATATTTTATTACATTAAAACTTAAATACTTGCACCCGGAGTGTGCATATATTTGCTAGTTTAATAATAAAGATGAATGTTGGCATTCTTCCATCTACTAAAGACGATGGTGTAGTGTCCACTTTTTAGTATTTAAAATTTTGTATTTTTTTATCTGCAACTGTATGAGTGGCTGAGCAGCACAATTTTTGAATGGCAATCTCTGGTGCAGTGACTGCGAACACTTCGGCTGGCCAGGTCAGATGCCATCGTTAGGTCTATGAATGCGGTGTAGAGTGGCATCTGCTCTCTCCCGGCACTTTACCTGTAGATGGCATAGTGAGAAGATCATGTCCACGGCTGCCCGGAAGCCACACTGTGATTCTGGATAGGTGCAAGATGCAAAGTCTGCAGACACACCAGTGTAACACGTGTAAGACTTCTCAAACTATGCTGAAGTCGCTCCAATCTCCTTTGTTCTTGTATAAGGGGACGATGGTAGCGTCCCACTTGTCCTGAGGATGTGTTCATGTTCCCAGCAGCTGCAGAGTAGTTTATGTAGTGGTTCAAGCAGTGATTACCCCCCCCCCGCTTTGAAGATATTTGCTGGTGTGCCGTCACTCCCGGTTGCTTTCTTATCAGCGAGGCGGTCCTCTCCATTTTGTAGTGGAAAACAATAAAGATGAATACAACAGTCCAAAAAATCCAAATTACCCAAAGCATTATAGTTTTTCACACCTGCCGTACCTGGTGGTTCACTGGAGGCCGAGTGACAGCAAGTTTCCTCAGGTCTCCAGGACTCTTCTGAGTATTCTAGCTGATCCTAACAGTGCTGTAGTTTGGATGTTCTTGATTCTTCCTCTGATTTCTAGTCCACCCAAATTCTTTTCCAGTGCTTTGGGGATCGTTCCAAGGGCACTAATTACAATTGGTATAACCTTCACCTTCATGTTCCACAGCTTCTTCAGTTCTCTGGCAAGGTCCAAGTATTTGTCCATCTTTTTGCTTTCCTTCATTTTCACTCGGTGATCAGCTGGGACAGCAAAATCCACAAGATAGCAGGTTCTCTTTTTCTTGTCTATTAATACTAGGTCCAGTCTCCTGGCCGGGATTAGGTGATCCATCTGTACCTCGAAATCCCAGAGAATTTTGTGCGTCTCATTCTCTAGGACAGGTTTAGGTTTGTGCATATACCATTTGGTTGTATGGTAGCATTATTATTATTATTATACTGGTGTGAAAAACTTGAAATGAGATAATAATGAGAAGAAGCAGAAGAAGTTATGGAATATAAATGTGACAGTGATCCCAATGATAGTTGGGAGACCTGTTCTTTGAGCTACTTCTTCACTACGGATTTCACTTCCTTGACACTGGAATAATGTTTGCCTCTCTTTGGCCCCATGAAAGAGGGTTTGAGAGGCAAACATTATTCCAGTGATGAGGAACTAAAATCTGTAGTGAAGAAGTGGCTCAATGAACAGTCAACAGAATTTTACGGGGCAGGAATATATGGTCTCATTCCAATGCGAAACATTGCTATTGAAAGAAATGATGATTATGTGGAGAAGTAGGGATGTAATCCACAGAGGACTAGCTTCATTTTGATATATGATACATGTTCCTGTATTGGTAATTATACCTGTCCTAAACAAAATGGCATTACTTTTTTACTCACCTATGTGGAGAAGTGAGGATGTGATCCACAGAGGAACAGTTTCATTTTGATGTATGATACATGTTCCTGTGTTGGTAATTATACCTGTCCTAAACAAAATGGCATTACCTTTTTACTCACCTATGTGGAGAAGTAGGGATGTGATCCACAGAAGACCAGCTTCATTTTGATGTATGATACATGTTCCTGTGTTGGTAATTATACATGTCCTAAACAAAATGGCATTACTTTTTAACTTCCCTATGTGGAGAAGTAGGGATGTGATCCACAGAGGACCAGCTTCATTTTTATGTAAGATACATGTTCCTGTGTTGGTAATTATACATGTCCTAAACAAAATGGCACTACTTTTTAACTCCCCTATGTGGAGAAGTAGGGATGTGATCCACATGTTCCTGTATTGGTAATTATACCTGTCTTAAACAAAATGGCATAAACTTTTTGACACCCCCTCGTACATTTTCAGGAAATCTAAGTTTTTACTTTCAAACCAGTTCACATCCAAACAGTTTTGCCAAAATTAACTTAGATATTTTCACGACAGAATGTCTTTATAATGTTGACTGCCAAGCCATAAATATCTCTATTTCCCTGCAAATCCATGAGTCATATTACAATTTGTTATTTTAAGAGAGAAGGAAGAATTTTACTTCCAGTTACGTATGATTCCCTGAATTTATAAAGTTATTTTTTTAGCAGGTTCATTAGTAGGTATTTATCCAACCCATTCACCCAGGGTAGGATCTGACACGAGTTTGCTAGTGCAAGGTATGTCAGAAAAGTTCCAGGAATAGTGTCCCAAAAAATTTATTTCAACTCCAAACTAAAAGTTATCCCCTTCAAAGTAATCCCCCTGGAGTCTAATGTATTTTCCCATCCTTCTCTGCCTCGCTTTCATGCACTGCTGGAAGGATTCTTCTGGGATTCTCCGGGTAGGATCTGACACGAGTTTGCAAGTATGTCAGAAAAGTTCCAGTGTTGCATACCCTCTTCTTTCTTACTCTATTCTTCTGGCTGTCTTTGGTATTTCTATAACATCTTGTCTTGGTCTGGAATCTTCTAAGGTCTGGACTTTCTTGGGGACTTCGGGTCTGGTCTTCTATTGGGGATTTCTCTTTATCAGAAGCCCTGTGTCATTGTTAGTTTTTAGATAATAAACACAAGACTTCGATTTATTTGATCTTATTTCATTTTTAAATCCCTAACCAGACAATCTGCGCAGATGAGAACGGTGGCGTGTAATACGCGACTTACAACCTACGAGCTCGGCTCCTACCTTCTAATTGACTGAAACTTACTTACTATCTAAACCGGAAGATAGGGTCTTCTCTACCGGTTCTCACGGCTATCCCCGGAAGGTAGGGTGAGGACTGAGGTCAATGCTGTCACTCATTCCTCAAGGCCATCAGCTGCACTTAAAACACCATCTTGTTTCTACACTATTGCACATAAATATTAGGTATCTAATAATTATGTAACACCAGGACTAGTGTCACAAAAAGTTTATTTCTAATCCAAACTACAAATTATCCCCTTCAAAATAATCCCCCTGAAGTCTATGCATTTTCCCATCCTTCTCTGGCATGCTTGCATGCACTCTTGGAAGGATTCTTCCGGGATTCTCCATAGCTCTGGCGTCACAGCCTTTTTGATATCATGAATATCCTCAAAGCGTGTTTCCTTGATGACACCCTTGAGCTTGGGGAAGAGGAAAAAAATCACATGGAGTAAGGTCGGGCGAGTAGGGAGGTTGCTCCAGCACGGTGATGTTCTTCTGGACCAGGAACTTTCGGATACTCAGGGCAGTGTGGGCAGGTGCGTTGTCATGGTGAAGTATCCACGAGTTGTCCTGCCACATCTTTCGCTTCTTCTCGTGCACTGAATGAAGAAAACACTGCAGTATGTCTTTGTAGACATGCTAGTTGATCTATCTATCTATCTATCTATCAGTCTGTTTAGATCTATCTATCTATCCGTCTATTCATATCTATCTATCTATCCGTCTATTCATATCTATTTATCTATATATCAGTCTATCTATCCATATATCTATCAGTCTGTTCATATCTATCTATCTATCTATCTATCCATATATCTATCAGTCTGTTCATATCTATCTATCTATCTATCAGTCTGTTCATATCTATCTATCTATCTATCCATATATCTATCAGTCTGTTCATATCTATCTATCTATCAGTCTGTTCATATCTATCTATCTATCCTATCTATCAGTCTGTTCATATCTATCTATCTATCTATCATATATCTCATCTATCATCTATCTATCTATCTATCCATATATCTCAGTCTGTTCATATCTATCTATCTATCTATCCATATATCTATCAGTCTGTTCATATCTATCTATCTATCTATCTATCCATATATCTATCAGTCTGTTCATATCTATCTATCTATATCCATATATCTATCAGTCTGTATCTATCTATCTATCTATCCATATATCTATCAGTCTGTTCATATCTATCTATATCTATCCATATATTCTATCAGTCTGTTCATATCTATCTATCAATCTATAATCTATCTTCTATCTATCATATCTATCTATCTATCTATCTATCTATCTCTTCATATATCTATCTATCTATCTATCTATCTATCAGTCTGTTCATATCTATCTATCTATCTATCTATCTATCATATATCTATCAGTCTGTTCATATCTATCTATCTATCTATCCATATATCTATCTATCTATCTATCTATCTATCAGTCTGTTCATATCTATCTATCTATCTATCTATCTATCAGTCTGTTCATTATCTATCTATCTATCTATCTATCTATATCAGTCTGTTCATATCTATCTATCTATCTATCAGTCTGTTCATATCTATCTATCTATCATATATCTATCAGTCTGTTCATATCTATCTATCTATCTATCTATCATCATCTATCTATATCTATCTATCTATCTATCTATATATCTATCAGTCTGTCATATCTATCTATCTATTCATATATCTATCAGTCTGTTCTATCTATCTATCTATCCATATATCTATCAGTCTGTTCATATCTATCTATCTATCCATATATCTATCAGTCTGTTCATATCTATCTATCTATCCATATATTTATCAGTCTGTTCATATCTATCTATCTATCCATATATCTATCAGTCTGTTCATATCTATCTATCTATCTATCCATATATCTATCAGTCTGTTCATATCTATCTATCTATCTATCCATATATCTATCAGTCTGTTCTATCTATCTATCTATCCATATATCTATCAGTCTGTTCATATCTATCTATCTATCTATCCATATATCTATCAGTCTGTTCATATCTATCATATCTATCAGTCTGTCTATCTATCTATCTATCTATTCCATATATCTATCTCAGTCTGTTCATATCTATCTATCTATCCATATATCTATCAGTCTGTTCATATCTATCTATCTATCTATCCATATATCTATCAGTCTGTATCTATCTATCTATCTATCTATCCATATATCTATCAGTCTGTTCTATCTATCTATCTATCTATCTATCATATATCTATCAGTCTGTCTATCTATCTATCTATCTATCCATATATCTATCAGTCTGTTCATATCTATCTATCTATCTATCTATCTATCTATCATCTATCTATCTATCTATCTATTCATATCTATCTATCTATCCATATATCTATCATCATATCTATATCTATCCATATATCTATCAGTCTCATATCTATCTATCTATCTATCCATATATCTATCAGTCTGTCATATCTATCTATCTATCTATCTATCTATCAGTCTGTTCATATCTATCTATCTATCTATCTATCTATCTATCTATCCATATATCTATCAGTCTGTTCATATCTATCTATCTATCTATCCATATATCTATCAGTCTGTTCGTACCCATCTATCTATTTATCTATCTTACAGTAAGTCATGCTGAAAGCATCGCTTCCCGCTAGATCACTGAAGTTAAGTAGCGATGAGCCTGTTTAATACTTTGACTGAGTAACCACTTAAGCAAAAGCTGATACTGTGGCAAGAACTCGCAGTGGACGATGCTCCTCACATCAAAGTTTTCTGACATACTGAATCTTTTTTTTTGACATACCTCGTATGGGATGTTCCATTTAGTAGTAATGGATCTGCGAGACTAGGTTGGTAACCATTACACCACAATGGGATGCCCTCTTTACCCAACCGGTTCGGAACTGGTAGGATGTGACACAAAATCATAACTATGGGGTATCCAGCGAGGATTGAACTCACTATTCACTAGTAATGGATCTGCGAGACTAACTTGCTAACCATTACATCACAATGAAATGCCCTATATAAGCTGGATATGGAGGTGCGTGGTTTACTGGTTACAGTTGTAGGAAATGGACTCATCGACCCGAGTTCAAGTCCTGGATGAGGCTGTCTGCATTTTACATAGCACTAATACCCTTTGGGAAAGGTATGAATCCATACATTCTCCTTTCAGATATGGGTAAATAGTAGGGCAGACTGGGTTCTTTAACCTTGGATAGGTAACCAGTCTAGGAGAAGGAAAATTCAGAATTCAAACCTGTTAAACTCTGCTTAAGAAATTGACCTTGTGTCACAGCCTGCTTGTGTGGAGGGGTTGGTAAATATATATATATATATTCTGGACAGCATGGCTCTAACTACCACATTGTCAACACGCAGCCACATTGAGGAGGGGTTGGAATTTAGGGTGGATAGTATTACTTAGGATGAACAAACCAGACATGCTATTTAGTAGTAATGGATCTGCGAGATTAGCTTGCTAACCATTGCATCCTGATGGAATGTCATATAAGCTGGACAGTATGGCTTATGATGAACAATCCAAATGAATGGTTAACAGAATACCCCTGTGGATTCAATAAAGGGTTGGGTTCAAAGTTCCGTGATGGCTCTTGATTCCAACAAGAAATACCTGAAGAAGGCCAGAGGGCACATCGGCCCAAACATTGTACAGATAACAATAAAGGTGAGGACAACAGTCCAAATAATCCAAATAAATCAAGGAGTATATATACAGTATTTCTGGTCCTACTTTAGTTATACAGTGCACACTCCTTATGAATAGATTATAAAAATATCATGATTTGATATTTATTTGTTGGCTATAATCACTTAATTACAAAATGAGTAGTCAGGTACGGAGTCGAAGGTTTTGTGATCCGACTCCAAAGCCCTGCTCATGATGCCTCGTAATAGTTGTGAGGGTAATATGTAATTTAAACAAATACTATTGGACAAGGTTATAAAGAAAGAAAGGAATGAGGAAAGAAAAAAAAACTATGAAAAATGGAGTGAAGAAGAAGCGCCAGAAGGCATAAAAGGAAAAGCAATGCGAAGTTAAAAGAAAGAAAACATGGCTAGTCTAGTCATAAGACATTTTTTGCAGACCCTAACAAGGAAATATAGTTTTAAGAAAAGAACTGTCGATTGAAACGTGTAATTCCTATTGAGCCTTTTTTTTCCCATCTATGGGTTAAATAGAAAAATGTAATTATAAAAAAATTGTATTATCCATTAAGAATTGATTTATTTCAAAACTTTATCGGCATTAAATGACCCACTGAGGTTGATATGCCGTAAAACAAACCAAACCAAACCAAACCAATCTTCAGGCATTTTTGTTATCAGAATTATTCCATAAAAATGTTTTCTTTTCTCCTGGATGACGCTGAGTAACCCTGTTTGTATACACATACTGAAAACACTATTTATAATACAATTCTTTTTTTTTTTTTTTTTTTTTTGTGGGGAGGGGAAGGCTAATGTACTAATCTAATAACACTGGCAGCCTTTTTAATATCTTGTGGGTGACTAAGGCAGATAGTTGTTACCACATTTTCGTGAGGAGGGGGGGGGCTGCAGGAGAATTGAGAAAGTGTTTGTGAAGTTTTACTCATATACATACACACACACACACACACACACATATATATATATATTATTTATTTATTTTTTAGTATATTTCTGTTTTTGTTTGTAGACATGGTTATGGAAGGAGGTCTGGCGTATTGAATTACAAACATAGCCAAGAAATTAACTCTAAAGCACACGTTTCCGTCATCAGGTTCTTAGTAAATCACTTTAAAATAAATTGTCTCGTATTATGTTTGCAAACACCAGTGTAAATGTCTTGGTGGTTAGAGAATTGTGTTCCATCTAAAACATTTAATTTACAGCATTAAGAATTTGATCTCTTTATCATTATAATCAATTCGTGCTGACAGCATGGATTCCAATAACACTCTCTCACCATCCGTCCCTATCTGTCATCACTCCTGGCAAGTCCTCAGTGTAGACATTCAGTGTACTATATAAAGTAACTAGCAAAAGTACCTGGTCCATGACTGTACTAAAAAAAAATTAGGAATGCCAGAGGGTGAATGAGAAGAGAGAAAATAAGAGGAAAATGATTTATCATTTTTTTTTTTCCATTAAGATATTATTTTTAAAAATGCATTCTTAAACTTTATTAAAGATTTGACAATAAACAAAGCTAAGAATTAGTGTATTATAATATTTGTTTATTTTAAGAATAGTCCCTTTTTGTTGTTTAATGTTTACATTTTTTAAACAATTTTATTTTTTTAAGCTATGTGGCCATTTTGTATCACTGCTGAAATAGGCAGCAGCCAGTGATTTTTTTAGATTTGTTTTTTTTTTAATATTAGCAGCAGCAGCTATGTCATGGTTATCACAAATTGTTTGATTTTTGTTTAAATAATTAATTATAACCCTTAATCAGTAGAAATCAATAACCAAATTTGATGTTTCTTAGTTATAGGGATATTAAGGTATATACAAGATTTCAAATCTGAGAGACATCCCCTTTCTGAGTTAACCCTCATTTCATTCCCTGACAAACACTTTTTCTCATTTCCTGGGATAAAATTCGCAGAATTGCGTCCCAGCCTCCAGCCTTAAAAATGCTAGGCGGTGATAGCTGAAAAACAACCCACTCTACGATTGAAGAATATCTAAATATTTTGATTTTTTATTTGTAATTTGTTTGTTGGAAATAAATATATCAAAATAAAATAAAAATAGCAAAAAAAAAATGTTTTGATTTTTTATTTGTAATTGATAGTCGAAAATAAAATTAGAATGAAATGTAAAAGTTATTTTTTTAGTGAATTGAGGGCATTTTTATCAACAAATTATTTAAAAAAAATTTTTTTTTTAGGGGTTTTAAGGCGTTAAAAGTAAGCGATATTTTTATCGACAAGTAAATGTAAATATTTATCCCCCCACCCCATAAAATATTTTAAAGAGGGGGAGGGTTAAAATATTTTTTCAGCAGGCACCGCTTCAGCTAGGGACTTCATTCATAGGATGGGTTGTTTTTTCAGCTATCACTGCCTAGCGTTTTTTAAGGCAGGAGGCCGGGACACAATTCTGCAAATAGCACCAAAATTTCCATTATTATTACTAGCAAATATATGCACCCTCCGGGTGCAAGTATTTAAGTTTTAATATAAAAAAATATCATATTAAATTAGAAAGGCTAATGAAACTGACTAAGAATGCAGATAAAAAGATTTGGAACAGAGGGGGTATAATCGAAAAATAGAACAACTTTGAAACTAACTATTCCATCATTTTCCATTACTCCCCTCTTTCATTGGTAAATTTTCCTAATTTAACTATTTAGTTAAAATAGGAAGTAAAGGATAATATTAGTTATTTCTTCTTGTAAATAAATTTCTTCTAAGATTTATCCACGAGATTTTTGTTTATATTTCTTAAGATAAAACCAAACCAAACAATTAGAAATCAATAATACCAAGCACATATTTATTAAAATAAAATTTTAAATATCAATATGCAAATTAACCTTCTCGTTCATACTGTAAACCGCTATTTTGTTGTATATATAAATACAATTGCATGTTATTAGTATGTAGATATGGTCAATAGTGGCTTCGGCATCTGGACCATTGATATAATTAACAGCGTCGATCCCAGGGGACCATCCCCCCAGGCAACACCTGCCCCCTTGATTTAAAGGGGCAGGGCTGGGTTTATTGCCCAGTGCCTGAGGCGCCCCCCTTGAGGGGGAATGCCGACGGGATCGACGCAATTTTTCACCCGCCATCCCATGAGCTTCGGCTTGTGGGTGGTCCCACATAAATAGGGCCTTCGTGGAAAATATCATGTAGATATGGTCAACAGTGTAAGTAATGTAAAACAATTTTATCAATAATTGAGGTTTAAATAAAAATAAAATCATGGAGAATGTGATGTCAATAACTAAAGGAATTGTGACTTGTATAGTAATATAGTTTCGGTTACAGACAGAAAAACACACAATCTCCATTATAATAAGATTATTATTGAGTAATGGGAGTTTGAACTCACTTATTATGATGTCACAGTCCAGCATGTTAGACACTACACCACAAAGACTCCCCTGAAATAGATAAAGAGTTGGGTCAACTAACCTGAGGGGTACAAAATAAGGGTCCAATTTAATACTATCTCTCTGCTGATATAGGAGATCTCTGAACTATCAACTTTGTAATGCTCTGAAGGCATTTTCTGAATAGCATCCTTGGTGTAAACATGACTCTAACCAGTCGTAAGCAAATGATAAAAAATAAAAATAAAACATCATTATTATGAATAACTATAGCTGAACCAGGTCCACTCTGACCCGGAGTGGTAGTACCTGTTAGGGTCCCATCTATGGGTTAAATAGAAAAAATGAGTTTTAAAAAATGTCTTCGGCAGAAAATGACCCAATGGTTGTAAACCCAACCAATACTTTCAAACTAATACCCTTAGGAAAGGTATGAATCTCTCATCCCTCAGTTATGGGTTAAATAGTACCACTATGATGATTTAATTATTACAACGTTAGATATGTTTACTTAAGAGCTATTGCTAAATAGTTCAATCTGTAAAAAGTATAATAATCTTGATTTAACTCTCTCTCTCTCTCTCATTCACAATATTCTTGAAGTGGCTAGAATGGATTAATTGTATTTTAATTTACTTCTATGGAGAAAAATTAGTTTTTATATATGAGGAAATTGAGTTATGACTGAAATAATGTTAACGGCTCAGCGTCCTGATATTTTCATCTGGTCTGTTAATCAAAATAAGTTTTAATCGTTGAATTAACAGTTCCTTTCGAAGAAAATCTTGACTGGGCACATCAGCGTAAGTCGGAAAAAATATGAAGATTTACAAGAACAATGCGTCAGAAATGGATGGATAATGGATATATTTTGGATGCCGAGGATTTATTACCAACTCAACTTTGGCATTTTTGTCTAAACTTGGACTTTCTCAACCAGACAAGAGGAAATACTTTTAAAAAGATCCAGGAGAAAGCTCTAACCGCATCAGTGTGGATATAGCAATCCTACAATGTGACATCAAACTGACAAAGTCTGGTGGTATCATGAGATACTGCTGGGGCCGCTCTGGGTTAGTGGTGATGATGCTTCGGCCCCTAAACCATGCCTGAACCCAGAGTCATCATCTGATGAAGGCTTTGTTGGTTGCAATGCTACTGTGTAAATAGCAGTCATTGTAGGAAGATTTATTTTTGTAATTCAAGGTATATAAGATTTGGCATTAAATAACCCACAAGAGTTGAAATGCCATCAAACCCCTGTATTTTGATAATGATATAAACAAGCAGGACCTGTGGATATACAACAGTATGATAATTTAGTTATTACAAAAATTTGATATGTTTACTTAAGAGCTATTGCCAAATAGTTCAATATGTAAAAAATATAATAATCTTGACTAGCAGGACCTGTGGATATACCACAGTATGATAATTTAGTTATTACAACATTTGATATGTTTACTTAAGAGCTATTGCTAAATAGTTCAATATGTAAAAAGTATAATAATCTTGATTTAACTCTCTCTCACTCTTATTTGTTTTTCTTTCTTTCTTTCTTTCTTTCTTTCTTTCCATCATGTTCGATTAAAACATTAGCAGTATCACTTCTGTGCTCACACCCCTCTCTCTCTCTCTATCTTTCCCTTTCTTTCTTATTATTTTTTTCTGTGTAGCATGTCCTTTTTCTTCCCTTTGTTTCTTTATGATAAAAACGGAATGGACCATTATTTAGCTGAGGTGGCGACACTCATAAGACATAAGAATTCGGTGGATAAGCAACAGCATATAATCAGGATTTACATTTTTGCATTTTCATCTTGGACGGTCTCATTTTCAACTAGAGGGTGTTGCAAGATGATAACAGTTGTACAAATACAATTAATAATATACAGAAGATTCAGACCAAGTTACCTTTAAGCACCCCAGGGGTGACCTGGATTCAGAGGGACATGTTTCACTTTGCACCGTCAACATCCGGTTGTTTGTTACCAGACGATTTTTAGACGCATTCTTTTTTAAAATTATAAAACTAGACCCTAACCCTAACAAACTACCGGATGTTGACGGTGCAAAGTGAGACATGTCCTTTTGAATCCAGGTCACTCGTGGGGTGCTTAAAGGTAACTTGGTCTGAAGATTCTTATAAACTTTAATAAAAGCAACTTCCCATCCTTTATCTTGAATAATGATAATCTTTCAACTTGTAAAATTAAACTATTGTTCGTAAACTTTAATAAAAGTCAATCTATGTCCTTATCTTTTTTTAATATCCGTTTATAATATGGGTAAGTACTTACTTACTATTCAAATCCTAATTTTTGAATATCCACCCAGATCAAATCGGCATAATTTTTTCACAAAAAGCAAGAACTGGTGATATTTAACATGTGTATATATATATATATATTTACTTTGTCGTTAATTGTTTTATTTTCGTAGTTTCCTCTGGACATAAACACACATATACATACAAACGACTGCTATATATATATGAGACCTAATAGGTCGAAATGTACATACAGGGATTGACATTTTCTCGATTTCTTTAGCCTTACATTTGAACATATATGCGCGCCTAAATTAATTAATTATTAACGAATTAATTTTTAAAATTAGGTATGACTTCAATTAAGCACATATCCTCCAAGAATTGTCGGCTAAAAAGGCCATATCAAAAATAAACACATTGTTTGTTTACTTACTTTCATATATATATATTATATATATAATATATATATACACACACACACCCCTCCGCATAAGCAGGATGCAACACAAGGTCAATGTCCTAAGTGGAGTTTAACAGGTTTGAATTCAGAGTTTTCCTTCTCCTAGGCTGATTACCTAGCTATAGTTAAAGAGCCCAGTCTACCCTGCTATTTACCCATAGCTGGAGGGAGAGTTGGATTCATACCTTTTCCAAGGGTATTAGCGCTAAGGTAAATGCAAATAGCTTCGACCAGGAATTGAACACGGGTCGATGAGTCCATCTCCTACAACTCTAACTATTGGACCAGACGCGCTCAGTTGGTAGAGTGTTCAGCTAGAAATCACAAGGTTCTTGGTTCAATACCGGCCTTCGCCAACTCAGCGTATGAGTAGCACAGACATCTGTGTGGTAAAGTGAGAAGCTGATGGTAGGTGTGGCACTCCACCTAAGATGCTAAAATAATCTACCTGGTGTAGCACCAGTGAAAAGGGGATAGACTCCCTCGCTGACTGGCTGATAATGACATTAGGCCGGCCCGAGAACTTTAGAAAGAGAGACTATATATGTATATATATATATATATATATATATATATATATATATATATATATATTTGCCTCTCATCCCACTTATGAGGGCGTGACACAAGGACATTTTTATGTGGGCCCACCCACAAGCCGAAGCTCATGGGTGGTAGGTGGAAAAAATTGCGTCGATCCCGTCGGCATTCCTCCTCAAAGGGGGCGCCTCAGGCCTCTGGGCACTGGCAATAACCCAGCCCTGCCCTTTTAAATCAAGGGGACAGGTATAGCCTGGGGGAATAGCCCCCTGGGATCGATGCTATTAACTTGTAAAGATCCAGGGCCAAAGCCACTGGACCCGCGGCGTTGGCCAGATCTACATACTACATCCATTTCTCTCTCTCTCTCTCTCTCTTCTCTATATATATATATAATATATATATATATATTATATATATATATATATATATATATATATATATGAGAGAGAGAGAGAGATGGATTTTAAGAATTTATACTAGAATAGGCTCTTGGGTCCTGTTAGTCAGCACCAAAAATTTAGGGGTCATAGTGGTAGCTGTCATAGAATTATGTGATGAGAGACAGAGTCAAAGACTTTTGGTAAATAATGGTAAGAATTCTGGAGGGGGAGGGNCCAAAAAAAGGGAGAAGAGATCAGACACAAACACATGCATTATATATAATATAATGTATAAAAATGTATGTGTTAAGTGATGTGACTTAGTGTAAGTACGATAGCACAAATTATCACTCATATATTCAAAACACACACACACCACGACACACACACACACACACATATATATATTATATATAATATAATTATTATATATTATATATATATATATATAGGACAGGAGATTTATATATAATATATATATGATTATATATATTAGACAGAGATAGATAGATACTAGCACTAGATAGTAGATAGGATATAAACTAATGAAATGAATGGTTTATTATATATACATATTTGTAATACGTATTATATATTAATATATATATATACTATATATATATTAATATATATATATATATTATATACATACTCGTCTTTTGAAAAAAAAAATACTGGATTTCGTACCATCTTTCCCGGGGGCTAATGTGGTCTCAGTGGCTGGAATCCTGAACTTTTGATACTTTTTAAAAATACATTTTATATAATAAATTACATGCCAAACTCCTTGTTGAGTTTTCCTTGTGGATTATAATGCTTCTGATTTAAAAAAAGAAAAGATATTTTATTTTTAAAACAGAATATGCATTTTCAAATTAAAAAAAAAGATTCAGGTCCGAACACGAACGTTTCGTTTGTACCACTTTGCTTGTAACGGTTTACTTACATTTTTCCTTCTATACAAACATTTCGCTCTTGATGAAGACGCTTTAATAAAAAGGTCGAATACAGATTTCTGTCAGCGAATTATACTCATTTGTTTGTTTTTTCTAAATATTTATTTAATACTGTCGGATTCATTCCATTCGCCTTTTCATATATTACACTCAAGACCATACATATGAATTATACTCCCCATGTACATATATATATTTATATATATATATATATGAGAAGTAAATGCACAAGCGATGTGTTTATGATTCTCCCAAATATATATATATTATGACACACAGACACATATATGCACTCACATATCTCTCTCTCTCTCTATATATATATATATATATATATATATATATATATATATATATACATATATATATATATATATAACACACTGACACACACATAGATATACTCATATGCAGTTATATACACGCATATATATTATGAGAGAGAGAGAGAGAGAAAAGTATATATTTAAAAGCTTTGATCCCTATTCTATAAAGGTAATTAAATAAATGTATCCTAATCAAGAAATGATGAAATAAAACGAGCCAAGCATGTTAAATAATAAACAGATGCTTCAAATCTCTGCAGATTTTCTAAGCAAAGAGTTGCAGAAGAAATAGGGATACATATGTAGGTATATGTTATATGAACACGACGAGTGGGGATGGGGGTGATCATTGCCCACCCCCCCCACCAGTTTGATATAGATACAATTTTTCTTTGCTTAATAATCAGAACATACTGAACAGAAACAAGAAAATGCTGAGAAACATCAAGATTTTAAGTATTTTACACGTACAATGTAATAATAATAATGTATAATAATAATAATAATAATCATCATCATCATCATGTGGCACACACAGCACAGATATCCATGACAATCTCTCACCAACCTTCCCTATCATTCATTGTCCCAGGGAGGTCCTCTGCGCAGCATCCAGCATCCTTGCATAGTTGGTCAATGTAGGTCCTTAGTGGGCGGCCCACATTAGCATGTCCGTGTGTTGGCTTCCACAGGAGAACGTCGCTTATGAGCTCGTCCTTGCTTCTCCAGCAGTGTCCAGCATGCCTAGTCCGTCTCACTCGGATGGTTTGTGAGATAGGGGGCAGGTGGACATACAGCTGTTTCCCTTGGGGTGCTGTTTCCACGATTTGTTCAAGATCGCACGCAGCATTCTTGTGCAGCTCCCATCTAGCTTATTCTCAAGGTGCCTCGTTAGGGACCAAGTGGTGCAGCCATACAGCAGTACTGATATAACCACAGACTGGAAGAATTGTTGTGTTAACTTGTCAGTGAGATCAGATTTCCATATAACTGATAATTTGTTTGTGGCCGACCATGCCTTTTCTATTCGTGTGTTAACATTGCTTATAGGTTTGATAATAATAATAATAATAATAATAATAATAATGTTTCAAGGATGTCTGCAAGAAGGATCTCAGGTGCTTTGGCATTGCCCCTTTCAGCTGGGAAAATTTGGCTCAGGACCGCCTTCAGTGGCGGCAAGCTCTCCGTAGAGGACTGTTCATGTATGAAGCCACCCGGATGCAACACCATGAAGCTAAGAGATCCAGAAGAAAGCAGCGGCAATAAAGCACTGGCACATCAACATCTTCAGGGACAGCTTTCACATGCGACATTTGTGGTTTGAGAATGTTTTTCAAACATTGGACTTCACAGTCACAGGAGGCGCTGTAACTTCAGGGGGCACAAAAACTATTTTATAGTCTTTTGAGACTGAAATGCCAATAGTTGACGATAATAATGATAATGTACAATAATAATAAAAATGGATAATAATTATAATATTGATTAACAAAAAGATAAGATTAGTATTATCTGCGTTATTCGGACTATTGTCCCCATCTTCCTTGTTATTTGTACAACGTTTCGGCCGATATGCCCTCCGGCCTTCTTCAGGTATTTCTTGTCAGACTCGGGAACCTTCTCGGACTCGGTAACCTTCTTTTCGAACTCGGGAACCTTCTTGTCGTATTCGGGAGCTATCACGGAACTTTGAACCTAACAAGTTCAATCTTGAGTGAAAGCAATTAGAAAAATAATTAATTAACACAACTTCTACCCCAGCTATGGTTAGCGGAATGAGAACAGGATACCCCCGTGGAATAAATAAAGGGTTAGGTTCAAAGTTCCGTGATAGCTCCCGAATACGACAAGAAGGTTCCAGAGTCCGACAAGAAATACCTGAAGAAGGCCGGAAGGTATATCGTCCGAAACGTTGTACAAATAACAATGAAGATGGGGACAGTAGTCCGAATAACACAGATAATACTAATCTTCAAGCCTCATCTCAAACATTCAGAGAAATAAAAAAATAAGAGAACTTGTCAACTGGTAGATTTTGCAGTTCCAGCAGATCAAAGGGTGAAGATGAAGGAAAACAAAAAGATAGACAAATACCTAGACCTCGCTAGAGAATTGAAAAACTGTGGAATATGAGGGTGAAAGTGATACCAGTAGTAGTTGGGGTACCTGGAACAGTCCCCAAAAACTTAGAAAAACTAGAAATCAGAGGAAGAATTGGGACCATCCAAACAACAACATTGTTAAAAATCAGCTGGAATACTCTTGAGAGTCCGAGAGATCTGAGACTTTTTATCATTCAAATTCCAGTGAAAAACCATCAGCTGATGCTGGTGTGAAAAATCAATTATAATAATAATGTACAATAATAATATATATTAAAGTGTTGGTTCCATATAAAAAAACATATATACAAATATAATATACACACTGAGAACTAGATTCACCATAGTGTGTATATATATATATATATATATATATATATAAGTAAGTCGTCAGGGCGGCCTAATGTCGGTATCAACCATGCAGCGAGGGAGTCTATCCCCTTTTCAATAGTGCTAGACCAAGGAGATTATTTTAGCATCTGAGGTGGAGCGCCACACCTACCATCAGCTCCTTACTTTACCGCACAGATTACCGTGCTACTCATACGCTGAGTTGGCGAGGGCGGGTATTGAACTAGGAACCTTGTGGTTTCTAGCTGAATGCTCTACCGACTGAGCTAACCCGGCCCTTTATATATATATATATATATATACTAAGTATTATTTTACCTTAACTGATATACCTTATCTTCAATTTTATACAAATTTATAAGGGTATCTGTAGAAAAATAGTAAAAAAAGTAAAGTCGTCGGGGCGGCCTAAAGTCGGTATCAGCCAGTCAGCGAGGGAGTCTATCCCCTTTTCAATAGCGCTAGACCAAGGAGATTGTTTTAGCATCTGAGGTGGAGCGCCACACCTCCCATCAGCTCCTTACTTTACTGCACAGATCCCTGTGCTACTCATACGCTGAGTTGGTGAGGACCGATATCGAACTAGGAACCTTGTGGTTTCTAGCCAAACGCTCTACCGACTGAGCTAACTGGAGAAACAATCCTGTGTGTGTGTGTGTTTAGCTTGATAGGTAAGGAACTATAGTAAATACTTTATCTATCTCAGTAAAAAAAAAAAAAAAAAAAAAGTCTATTTAAAGACAGCATTAATTTCTTAAAAAAAAAAAAACAAACAGAACAAAAATACTCAGATAAAATTACCAAAAATAGATATTCTAATATTTTATAATGCAAAAAGAAAGAATGAAAAAATGAAAAAAGAAAAAAAAATGAAAAATGAAAGAAAGAAAGAAAAGAGAGAAAGAGAAAGAGAAAGAAAAAGAAGAAAACCCACAAATAAATAAAATTTGTTTTTAAAAAACACTAAGATAAAATTACAAAAATTAAATATTCTAATATTTTATGATGTAAAACAAAATGAAAGAAAACAAAAAAAAAAAGAAAAAAAAAGAAAAAAAGAAAAAAAAAAAAAAAGCAATAAATAAAGGAAAAAAATAAAGGAAAAATAAAGAAATAAAGAAAAGAAAAGAAAAGAAAAGAAAAAGAAAAGAAAATAAAGAAAAATTCTTCCGCCACAAAAAAATAAAAAAATAAAATAAAATAAAGGAAAGTTTAAAACTACAACTTATTATTTTTACTCTTTAATGTTAAATTTTCCACAAAATGACGCTGGAGTTAAAATAAACAATGGCAGAACTTTGTGTAAACCTTCAAGTTTTATTTTGTGTTTAATTTGATAAAGTGTTGTCAGAATGAGGTAGAATTTAAATAGTTGCCACACGTGTAAAGGTTAGCTTGTTAAGTAGAAAGAGAGACAGATGAAGATGAGAGTCGATGATGAAGAAGAAAAAAATGAGTTTTCTTTAGAGTTTCAAGAAAGGTACAAACAATTAAAAATGAGGGCATTCATAATTCATTTATAATCCATAGAATTGCTATGTAAACTGTGTAGAAGATCCAAGAATACAGACTGAGATGGTTTATCAAGAAGAAAGTGAGCATAAGATAGGAGACAGACAGACAGACTCAGAAACTGAAATAGATATAGAGTCAACACAGACTGAGATAGATGGATGGATAGACAGACAGACAGATACCAACTGACATATATAAATAAAAAGATAAGCTCGCTTGCTAGATACAAATGAATTGAGAGAGATAGACAGACAGACAGATAGGTAAATAAATAGAGAGATAAGCTACATTGCTAAATACAAACAAATTGATTTTATATATATATATATATATATATATATATATATATTGCATGAAAGAATAAATAAATATTAGTGAATACATATATAAATATATAATGATCCTGAGATAACATCACTGACAATGTGGTCAGGGGCACCTTTAGGGTGCACTTCTTTATTATTATTATATATATATATATATATATATATTATTATATATTTTTTTAAATATTTTCTTCTCATATATAATATATATATATATATATATATATATATATATATATATACAAAAGGAAGGATTTTAACATTAAAACAAAACACACACACACATATATATATATATATATATATAGTATTTGCTTCAATGATGGACATTTTATATATATATATATAATAGCTCTATTACTGGTACGGAGCTTACCACTAATAATAGCATAAAAACTTGGTCCAACACTAACTCATCAAGTCAGCTAGTGATAACCATATATATATATACATACACACACACACTATGATAGATACATTTAAGAAGATTTGTCAACTTTATCAGGAAATTAATTAACCAACAAAGAAACTAAAATATACTCAAAATGATTGAGATAGATACATATATACATACTGCAATATATATATATATATATATATATATATACATACTGCAATAGATAGAGAGATATATGCTAGCTTGGTAGATACATACATACATACATACATACATACATATATATATAACTAACAGTAGGTTCGTCTGACTCAGTAGATATCCTTATTACTTGGCTCTACTTAGGTATCGAGCACTTTTTACAAATTAGCTTCTCCTAGCGGTTATATGAATATATATGTATCTTATATACATATATATGCATATAAATTGTTTTTTCTTTTGGCCAAATACTATACCAATAGATTATTTTTTGTTGGTACGAATATCTTGGTCTTTTCTTTTTTTCAAAAATTTTTTTCTTCCTGGTTGATGTTTGGTAGTATATCTTTACAATCAAACTCTCTGCCGGGTTTTTTCTCTCCGCAAGGATCTACCAACACGCTTGGTATATTACATATATATATATATATATTTGCTCTGTGACTCTAACATTATGAGCATACATTGAGCTCTCAAACTGCGACAGTTTTTTAAATAAAACTATTGTGTCGTAAGGAAGATTTCTTCTCTGGACTTTTGGATTATATATATATATATATATATATATATATATATATATATGTATTTTTGTATGTATAGCCATGAACAGACTGGGATTGATATAGACAGTCCGAGACCAAGTTATATAAAGTTGACTAAAACAAACAAACACACACACACTATATATATATATATATACATATATATATACACAATTAAAATTGCATGGTTTAAAAACTACTATTCGATTTTGATCGTCTATTTAGCTCTTTATATTGAGTACTTTTTAATTGGTTTTAGTGAAAAAAACAAACAGAAGTAAATAAGATTGTATACTTATTTGCTTGGTGGATTTAATGGTAACTGTGGGATATATATATATGTGTGTGTGTGTATATATATATATATGTGTGTGTATATACACACACACACACACACAGAGATACATTTACAAAGATTTATTACCTTTATAAGGAAATCGACCAAAAACTAAAATAGCTATAGTCAAACAAATTGATATATATATATATATATATATATATATATATGCATTCACAGACTGGGATTGATGTTGAAAGATTGATACCAATTTACATAAAGCTGAGTAAAACAAACTATATATATAATATATATAATATATATATATATATATATAATCTCAAATAAAATATTATGGTACTAATTTACCATTACTAAAGTAACATGCATATTGGGCAAATATCAGAGAGTTGAATTAAACCTGCTCTGCTAACTTAGAGCACTTTAGTATGCAAACACTTTTCATATTTGCTATTATTCTATATATATATATATATATATATATATATAATGTCATACACGCACATTTAGGAAGATTTTCCCACCTTTATAAGTAAATCAACCAAAAAAGTAAAAACCTACCTTTAAGAGGCCCAAAGCTAACTTCTTCATCTTGTTTATATATTTTCTGTTTCTTTTCTGTTGTTTTCAAATTTTATAGTTCAGTTCTCCCCACGTAGCTACCCCCAGGTGTACAAAAAGGGGGGGAAAAAAAAACAAAAACAAAAAAAAAACTTTTCTTTTTCTAAGATTTACAAAACTAGAAAAAAAAAAGCAGAGTTTTGTCTATTCTAATATTTAAGAAAAAAAAGAGAAAAAAGTTAATAAACTAAGTTTTGAATATTATAAAAAAAAGGGAAAAAAACTTTCTTTTCTAAGATTTACCAAACTAGAAAATAAAAAAAGTATTTTCTATTTTAATATTAATAAATAAATAAATAATAACTAAGTTTTGAATATTATAAAAAAATTAAAAAAAGAGAAAAAAAAACTTTCTTTTCTAAGATTTCTATTTCTTTTCTATTTTAATATTTAAAAAAAAAAAAAATAAATAAATAAATAAACTAAGTTTTGAATATTATAAAAAAAAAAAAAAAACAACTTTCTTTTCTAAGATTTACAAAACTAAAAAAAAAAAAGCAGACAGTTTTATCTATTTTAATATGTAAAAAAAAAAAGAAAAAAAGAAAATACTAAGTTTTGAATCTTAAAAAAAAAAAGAAAGAAAAAGAAAAAAAAAAGAAAGAGAAATAGAAAGAAAGGTCTTTGGTGTTTTGTAAATGATGTTACAAAAATCAACTGTTGATGGTAATTCCAAACATATTTTTAAATTTCCACAGCAAAGCCATATGTAAATAAAGATGCTGTTTTTGTTGTCTTAGTTTTTCTTCTTCTTCGTCTTCGCCGTCTTCAGCTGATTCAACTTCTCCACTGATTACTTTAGCCATTTAAATATCTGTGATCCTCTTCAATGTAACCATCAGTTTCCCTTCCACCGTTTGTTGTTGTCGAGTATTCCTTCTGTTGTGGCGTGCTTTTTTTTCCCCTTTATATATACATATATATATTTTTATTACTCCTCACCTCAGAGCTCTATGTCCAAATACTGGAATCTTTCTTAGTTTTGATTCTAATTTGTAGCAGTAGACAAAGACTTCTCTGTTGTTTATCCTCAACAGATCTACCCCCAACACACACACATATATTATATATATATATATATATATATATATATATAGTAGATATTTTGGTCAGATTTTTATTTTAGCATCTTATTTTTTTTTTCCATTTTTTTTGGGGGGTGGTGGATTTTTCTTCTTTTTTTTTTCTTTATTTTTTTTTTTTGATCCCTCAAAATTTTTTGTGCCCCTCACCGTTTTATTTGGTACCTAAATGAAGAATTTTTCTTTATTTTCTTTCCTGAACAAAAAAGTAGTTCCTCAGTTTTCTACTTTTATACAGAGCTGCACGCGTACTACGTGTGGGTAGCGTTTCCTGCATAGGTAAAACATTTAGCACGTGAGTTTCTTTCTTTCTTTCTTGGATTTTTTTTTTTGTTTGTTTTGTTTTGTTTTTGTTGCTTTTTTTTGGTTGTTTATTTTATTTTGTTTTTTCTATTATTTTTTTTTTTGCATTTTTTCCTTCTTCTTTCCTTCGTGCTTGATTAGCTCTACCCCTCTATGTCTTCCACCAGCACTTTTCCAATTTGCCAGGCTAAAATCCCCCAAAAACCAAACACAACCAATCCTTCTGCCCTGCTACCTCTAACTACCAGTACCAAAAACTCTTTAAGTAGTCTTTTAGGATACTTATAGAAGAAGATGGGGTAAGACAGGGAGGAAGAAGCAGGGATGAAAGTAAGAAAGGCCTGTAGTAGTAGTTGCAATAGTGGCACAACTAATTTAGTCTTAATGTTAGAGGCAGTAGCAGTGTATATAGTCTCCTCAACTAACCAAAAACAGTCTTTCACAGAGCAGAGATAGCAGGAAAATTAAGCTTAAATTTCCAAAATGGATTCAAACAAAAGAGAAAAAAAAGAAAGAAAAAAAAAAAGAATTAGTTTTTAAAAAAAGGAAAGAGATCCCCAAATCCTTTCTTTTAAAATTCTTTCTTCTTTTTTTAATTTTTTTTGTTTTTTCAAAATTCCTTTTTTTCTTTTATCTTCTGCTTTCTTTCAAATTTCTATCCATCTTTAATTCCTTCCCATAATTCCACAGTCAGCCTTTACCCCCTTTTTTTTTTCTTAACATCCATTTTTATTTATTTCTTATTCTCAAAACTTCTTCACTTCACTTTTTCATTCAAATTTCTTTCATTTTAATTATTTCTTGTCAGACTTTTTTTCTTTCTTTTTTCTTTTCTCACTGTACCCACTCAAATCTCCCAACTCTACCTGACTCTGCCATCATCCCAGAACTGAATTTAGACCTAGATTATTCTTACAGTCAATATAAGTTAGAAAAATAAAACCAAACATTTTCTTTGGGACTTAACTTATGTTTTTTTCTTTTAACAAATTAATTTTACTTCAATTTTGTTTGGGGTGTGTGTGAGGTGTATACATGTATGTGTGTGTGTGTGTGTGTGTGTGTCTGTGTGCACACACACACACACACACATATATATATATATATATATATATATATATATATATATATATATGTGTGTATGTATACTGGCTTTAGATCTTGGGGGCATGGGATACTTCTGGTTAGGAGACCTCTAAAGTTACCTTAACATAAAAATTAAATTAGGTAGATGAGAAATTTAAAAAAAGAAAATAAATGAAGTAAAATGAATTTATAAAAAGAAAAAATATGGCTAAACTTGCAAATCGGTCAGAAAATTAGGGTGACCCAGAAAAAACAGAACCGACAAATTTTGTAATAAAACTTAATTTTAACTAGGGGGGTTGGGTTTAGGGTTAGGGTTCAGGGTTAGTTTAATGGGAAAATAAATAAATAATTTGGGTTTTGTTTTTTCTGGGTCACCCTGTAATATGTTTTAATTTTCCGACTGATTTGCAAGTTCAGCCAAAAATATATAAGTTAGGTTCTGAAAAAAAAAAAAGATGTTTGATTTTATTTTTCTCAATCATATTGACTGTAAGAATAACCATTACTACATTTTTTCAGTTTGTGTTTGTTATACGACAAAGTGATATAATTATTCCCAGCTTTCAGCAAATTATTATTTTTTTCAATAATAAAACCTAATTCTATAATTATTACAGGTTTTATAACAGAAGTCAGGGTGCCCTTCTGGTAGGGGTGGAGTCCTGGAACAATTACCCCCTTTGTCCCCTTACAAATCAGGCCCTGCATCATCAGCTCCCTTTCCAACTTTTCTACCATTTTAGAGTAGCTCAGTTGTTAGCCAGCGGGGGGACGATGCTGAGTAGGTATTACAGATATTTGGTAATAGGGGTAGAACCTGCTAGATAAGAAGCCATGTAAGTAGGGTGTGGGTGTCTCTCTGATATCTTTCTTTATCTACATATTCCATTTTACTCTTCTTCGTTCCTCTTTCTTCCCTTTCTCAAATTATCTTGTTATTTCTCCTATTTACAGTACAAGACTACAAGTACGGGGCCCCCAGTAAGAACGACTGGATTCACAACAGTATCGCTCAAGAATAAGTACGCTCCAAACAAATTTTAGAAAAAAGTTAATATATACATATATAATTTATAAAAAGTTTATCTATCTATCTATCTATACATATATAAAGGGCAGTTGTGTGTAAATGTATGTCCGGAGGAAACTTTGAAAATAAAACAATTAACAACAAAGTAAATATATATAAGTCGTCGGGGCGGCCTAAAGTCCGTATCAGCCAGTCAGCGAGGGAGTCTATCTCCTTTTCAATAGCGCTAGACCAAGGAGATTGTTTTAGCATCTGAGGTGGAGCGCCACACCTACCATCAGCTCCTTACTTTACCACACAGATCTCTGTGCTACTCATATGCTGAGTTGGCAAGGACAGGTATTAAACTAGGAACCTTGTGGTTTCTAGCCGAACGCTCTACCGACTGAGCTAACCCCAGCCCTAAATACTTTAAATATACTAGCAAATATATGCACCCTCCGGGTGCAAGTATTCAAGTTTTAATGTAATAGAATATTATATTAAATTAGAAAGGCTAATAAAACTAAATAAGAATACAGATAAAAAGATTTGAAACAGAGGGAGTATAATAAAAAATGGAACAACTGAAACTTACTCTTCCATCACTCTCGTCTTTCATTGTTATTTTTTCTAATTCAAGTATTTAGTTATGAGAGGAAGTAAAGAATAAAATGACAGTTATTTTTTCTTGTTAATGGATTTTATTTAAGATTTATTGAAGAGATTTTTGCTTATATTCATTAAAATAAAACCAAACAATTAGAAATCAATAATACTAAGCAGATATTTATTAAATTTGATTTTTTAATATTAATATGCAAATTAGCCTTCCCGTTCACACTGTAAACTGCTATTTTGTTGTATATATAAATATAATTGCATGTTGTCAGTATGGATACATAGTTAACAGTATTAATAATGTAAGACAATTTTATTAATAATTGAGGTTTAGATAAAAATAAAATCATGGAGAATGAGATGTCAATAACTAAGAGAATTGTGAGTTGAGTAGGAATATAGTTTCGGTTACAGACAGAAAAACACACAATCTCCATTATAATAAGATATATACACATTGAATATCACCAGGGCTTGGTTTTTGAGCAAAAATAATAGAGATTTGATTTATATTCGTGAAGATAATTAAAAAATAAAATTAAAACGATAACAGCATGGAATTTTTTTTTTTTTTTTGCATTTAAATATTTTAAATTAACATTTCTTTTCAGAGTTACTGGATCAACGCATGGTTTTCTTTTTACATTAAAAAAAGAAAAGAAATGATAGAGAGATAGAAGGGGAGATACAGAATATGAGAGAGGGGGATAGAGAGAACGAGTCTGTTTCATTGGAATGGAAAGAAGGAAGGAAATAAAAAAGAAAAATAATCAATATGATATGGATATGAATGCATGTGTTCGAATGTTATGTTCTGTCATCATCTTAGATAAATGATGAATCAGTTTTGATTGTGATGAAAGAAAGGAGAAAAAAGAAATAGGAGAGAGAGAGAGAGAGAGAGAGAGAGAGAGAGAGAGAGAGAGAGAGAGAGAGAGAGAGAGAGTTAAATCAAGATTATCATACATTTTACATATTGAACTATTTTGTAATAGCTGATAATATATCAAACGTTGTAATAGTTAAATTATCACACCGTGGTATATTCATGCGTCGTATCTAATGATACATACATACATAGAAAGGGAACTAAAAATTTACAAAATTACAGGAAAAAATAAATTACCATATGTATATAAATGATACCAATAGTTTTGCAAAAAATGAAAACGAACTGGAAACCCATATATATATCAAGAAAATTTACAGCCAGGAATGGAATTTTGAATCGAAAAGATTTTAATGCGAGGATCTAATTTGTGATTCAGTAACAATGGATCTGCAAGACTAAATTTTTTTTTTTTTTTGCAAATAGCATACTTTTTTCTATTTAATCATAATCAGCAAATCTCATTTTCTTTCTGAATATTTATTTCTACTCATTCAAACATTGCCCCGCCCTGTCGGCTGGGGCGTTAGAATGCACTGACTGCATCTCTGCAGAGGGGTAAGACTCCCCCAATGGGGCCACCTGTTGGCCATAGGTGGCGACCCGTGATGCTTAAGGATAGAGCCCAGGTGGATGAGCAGTTCATGACATGCAATACTCCACTTTGGCCCTATTTTGGGCTAGAGAGGCCCCCTCCGATCAATCGGCTGGTCATGTCAAGCCCTAGCACCTATATGATTTTCCCAACCCTATTGCCGTTATGGCAAGCCCCAACCCCTTTTTATCCTATGGGTGCTAGAAGGCAGTGGCTGCGGGTCTACATGTCCTGGGAATGACGTTAAACTCTATCTGATGGTGAGGTTCCAGTTTTGGAGGTTTGGGGAATGTGGAGCACCCCTTCATCAGCAATGCTCCCTGGTCCACTCTGACCCGGAGTGGTAGTACCTGTTAGGGTCCCATCTATGGGTTAAATAGAAAAATGTATTTATAAAAAAATTGTATTATCCATTAAGAATTGATTTTTTATTTCAAAACTTTATCGGCATTAAATGACCCACTGAGGTTGATATGCCGTAAAACAAAACAAACCAAACCAAACATTGCCGTCAACAGCCTCCACTTAACGTCAAGTCCCTTACTATCTGTAGAATTTTTATCATAATTATTTGCAGATGTTCATTATTACTATGTTTTATTATTATTATTATTATTATTACTAATTATTACTAATTGTAATCTATTTTTGTCTGTAAATGAGTTCTAGAGCTTCCCTACTACTAAAAAATTGGTTTATAAAAGCATTTTTACCCAAGAAATCCGAAAATGCGATCGAAGGCATCTGAAAGTCAACCATTTTTAAGTTATTGATGATTTCTGCTTTTTTTCATAGCAAGATCAATATCCCGATGTGGCACTGAATCTATGACAATTTTTTTTTTCTATTATTATTTCACATATATTGAACATTATTTGTACCAAAAAGATATTGATTGTGTTAGTCACTTATTGTCAAAACAATGCACATTGTCTTGACAATAAGTGGCTAACATGTTGCTTTGAAACCAATGGTAACAATCATACCATAAATGTATTGTACACTATAATAAATAAATAAATATATATATATATATATACACACACACATACATACATACAGAGATGCTGATAGGTACATGTCCTGCATCCCTACCACACAAAAATCTGAAAGGACACAGTAAAATCATATCCATGTTTCCCAGTGTTTTTTTTGTTTTTTTCATCCTCCACCATTTCAAGCTAACTGTAAATACATTTCAATAGTTTCTTAGAAATGAATTACACAGGATAGGTTACAAGATAGGAGTTAGACGGCTTTAGTTGTTTCCCCAAATCATAAAAAAAAACCTACAATCTATTTAACTATAGTTGGGACCCATAAATTTTTCTGAGGAATCATTCAAAGCAAATATGTGCGTCCCAGGACGCACTACATCAAAAAGCTATCAGCATCACACACACACATATATATATATATATATATATATATATATATATGTGTGTGTGTGTGTGTGTGTGTGTGTGTGTGTGTGTGTGTATTTGGGCAGCATTTTTTCATTTATGCATGTTGAATTAAACAAGACACATCTGCAGTTTAACAATTTTATTTTTGATCTTTTCGACTTTTCTGGCCAACTTTTTAATATTTGGGTGGAATTCGTGGATTAGTCCACCAAAGTTCAGGTGCCGAGTACTTTCGCCACTTCGAAGTGCCATCATCAGGGGTGATGTGTTCCATTTTTTTTTCAAATTATATTAATGTGGAGGCTGGAAGGAGAATAATTGGTGAGAAAGGTGTTATAGGCATTTTAAAATGTGTGTACTGCATTGGAAATTAATTTTGTTTAAGGATGTTAAAAATTTTAAAATGCCTATAACACCTTTCCCATCAATTCTTCTCCTTCCAGCCTCTACATCCACTAATATAATTTGAAAAACTGGAACACATCACCCCTGATGATGGCACTTCGAAGTGCCGAAAGTACTCGGGACCTGAACTTTGGTGGACTAATCCACGAATTCCACCCAAATATTAAAAAGTTGGCCAGAAAACTTGAAAAGATCACAAATAAAATTGTTAAACAGGAGATGTGTCTTTTGTTTAATTCAATATATATATATATATATATATATATATTAAATATGTTAAAAGATGTTGAATTATGAATGTTGTGATTTTTTTTGGTTAAGTAACTCAGGGAGACGTTATAAGTTTTTTATCATGATTAAAAAATAGTGATTTTTTTCTTTCTCATTTGTTAAAAGTAAAATAAGAATGAAAAAAAAAAAAAAATAAATAAAAAAACCTAAAATAATTTCTGGAATCCAAACAAAGAAAGTGCCTTACTTAATGACTCATTCAAGGAAAGAAAGTGGGGGGAACAGCGATGAAGTTATTCAAAGGGGGGCATGGATGAAGTAATTTTTAAAAGGGGGACAGGGATGGAGTAAATTTAAAAAAAAGGGGGGGGCAGAGATGAAGTTATTTAAATTGGCTATTAGGAAAAGTTAAGTTCTACTCAAGAAAATTGCAGCACATATTCCAAATATTTTTCACAAGTACTTATCTTTATGTTTTTTTACTTCATTTTCTATCAGATATATATATATATATATATATATATAAAGAAGATTTTTTTTGTCATTATTTTCATAGTGAGTTCGAAGCATTAATTAAAATGTAATAATAAATTTTTGAAGGCGTAATAATGCATATTTATGTTTAAAAAACATATTTATTTAAAGAAATAAATATGTTTTTTAAACATAAATATGCATTATTACGCCTTCAAAAATTTATTATTACATTTTAATTAATGCTTCGAACTCACTATGAAAATAATGACAAAAAAAATCTTCATTTCAGTGTCCCTGAGCAGGACTTCATTATTTTATAGTATTATAAAAAAAAGAAAAAAGAATTTATATATGAAATAATTTTCAAAAAATCCCGCGGAACACGATCACCGCACCGATTTATTACGGAATTTACCGAGCGTAACTATATCTTCGCCGGAAAAAAAAAAAAAAAAAAAAAAAAATTTTTTCACAGTTACCACCAAACATTCAATGAACAACAACACGATTGAATTTACCAAATACAGATGAAAATTATGAGAAAATAATTCATTCCCTGATGATGAGCTTTGCTTGAAAATATTTGGACCCTTAATATGAAAAAAAAAAGAAAAAAAAAGAAATAAATATGTTTTTTAAACATAAATATGCATTATTACGCCTTCAAAAATTTATTATTATATATAAAGAAAATTTGAAAAAAAACAAGTATTCCGAAATTGGGATAAATTTAATAATCGATGTTTAAAACATTTCGGTTACATTGAACCTTCATCAGGATGTCTCTTGGGGTGAAGAAAATGATGGATGTTTTTATATGTGACAGGAGATGAAAATCTTTTTAGTTATGTAACTGTATTTGATCAGCGTTTTAATTTTGAAAGGCAAATCGCGATCTACTCACGCGAAGGTGTCATGACGCGTGACGCCACTCCTGTCATCTCCTGTCACATATAAAAACATCCATCATTTTCTTCACCCCAAGAGACATCCTGATGAAGGTTCAATGTAACCGAAATGTTTTAAACATCGATTATTAAATTCATCCCAATTTCGGAATACTTGTTTTTTCAAATTTTCTTTATATTGTCGGATTTAATTTCCATATTTACTCCCATATATATATATATATATATATGTAAGAATGGAAAGGGAATTGAATCCGACAATATGAGGAAAAAATGAGTAAAGAAAAGAAATGTAGATGGATAAAAATGAATTTTATCGATATCACTTTTAATCGATATCACTTACACATGTGTTTCGGTCCGTTTATCAAAATGTATATGGATTTATGCTATTATTATTATTAAAATAATCAGATGGAGTTGAAATGATGATGATAATAATAATAGGAAAAATGCATAAAATATTTCATACACAGAGAGATTTTTTACGACCTTCATCAGAGTGAATTTTTTTTATTTTTATTTTTCAAAAAATAAAAAAATTCACTCTGATGAAGGTCGTAAAAAATCTCTCTGTGTACGGAATATTTTTTACATTTTTCCTATTATTATCATCATCATTTCAACTCCATCTGATTATTTTAATAATAATAATAGCATAAATCCATATACATTTTGATAAACGGACCGAAACACGTGTAAGTGATATCGATTAAAAGTGATATCGATAAAATTCATTTTTATCCATCTACATTTCTTTTCTTTACTCATTTTTTCCTCATATATATATATATATATATATATATATAAAAGGGTTTTGTAATTTGCTTGAAGCATTGTGTTTATATTGGTTTGCTGGTTGGTTTTGAAGGTTATCACAATGCAAGTGTAAAGAAAAAAGAAGGTAACTGTGGTGTTGTTTGTTAACCTGTGATTAAAGTTGGTATCAACCAATCAGCAAGGGAGTCTATCCCCTTTTCACAAGCACTAGACCAAGGAGATTGTTTTTGCATCTGAGGTGGAGTGCCACACTTACCATCAGCTGCTTACTTTACTGCACAGATCCCAGTGCTACTCATACGCCGAGTTGGCGAGGGCCAGTATCGAACTAGGAACCTTGTGGTTTCCAGCCGAACGCTCTACCGACTGAGCTAACCCGGCCCTAAAGTAAAGTCTTTGGGGTGGCCTAAAGTCAGTATCAACCAATCAGCAACGGAATTTATCCTCTTTTCACTAGTGCTAGACCAACAATATTATTTTAGCGTCTGAGGCGGGGCACCACACCTACCATCAGCTCCTTACTTTAGCGCACAGATCCCTGTGCTATTCATACGCTGAGTTGGCAAGGACCAGTGTTAATTATTATTCTATGTTACTATTGCTCCTGACCAGGATTGAACCTGCAGCCTAGAGATAACTGTCACTCCTTAATTGTTGAAATGTTGAACAAATAAAGAAAATTGCAAAGATTCAAACCAATAGCTGGGGTACAGGTGTTAAGCTGTGTTAATTATTATTCTATGTTACTGTTGCCCCTGACCAGAATTGAACCTGCAGCCTAGAGATAACTGTCACTTCTTAATTGTTGCAATGTTAAACAAATAAAGAAAATTGCAAAGATTCAAACCAATAGCTGGGGTACAGGTGTTAAGCTGGGTTAATTATTAAGAAAATTGCAAAGATTGAAACCAATGATCAGAGAATGTGCAAGAACTTAAGATTTTTGAAACGATGTATTTTTCAGCATTCCGCACATTTTTGCCAACGCAAAAAAAAAATGTGTGGAATAATGAAAATATTTTATCGCAAAACTTCATACCACCTAAAGGAATTCTACTAATACAAATCTTACTACAGTTGGTTTTTTGTTCGTTTTAGTACAAAATCTAAATAAACAACCAACACTTGCAGTTTTTTTTTAGCCGAGGGCAATACCAAGGTTTCACAAAAAACGATTTAGGGTATTTTGCAGTATTATTTAATAAAAATTTAATTAAAAGATATCTTATAAAAAACAGGAGTGACTATTTCAAATTATATTTTCTTTTGCAAAATTGAATAAATCTTGTTTATTCTGCAAGGGAAGGAAGTGAAAAAAAAATTTCCATTCCAAAGATAAAAATCTTCAAGTATTAATCTGATTTAAATAATTTTTTTACCAACAATTACTTTTTCTCTGATTTTTTGAGATGAGGCTTGATTCTTAGTATTATTTGGATTATTCGGACTATTGTCCTCATCTTTATTGTTATCTACACTATTTCTCTGAATTTTTGAGATGAGGCTTGAGGATTTATATTATTTGGATTATTCGGACTATTGTCCTCATCTTTATTGTTATCTACACTATTTCTCTGAATTTTTGAGATGAGGCTTGATTCTTAGTATTATTTGGATTATTCGGACTATTGTCCTCATCTTTATTGTTATCTACACTATTTCTCTGAATTTTTGAGATGAGGCTTGAGGATTTATATTATTTGGATTATTCGGACTATTGTCCTCATCTTTATTGTTATCTACACTATTTCTTTATTATTGAGCTGCTTAGCTCCTGTGTGACAGGCGTCTCGCCAACCCTTTTTGTTGGAGGCCAGATCTTCCACACTTAAAGGTGTGATATTACATTTCTTCAGCGTTGTCTTAATATGGTCTTTGAACCGCTTTTGGGAGGCTCTCTGTGTTCCATCTATGAGTTCACTGTAAATGTTTTTACCAACAAATACTTATTTAAAAAACCTTTCGTATGAAGAAAGACTTAGGAATATTGACTTACCAAGTTTGGTTTATCGACGTACAAGAGGGGATATGATTGAAGTCTACAAATATACACATGCATTTTATTCAACGAACTTTGATCTACTAAACATTGCTCAAAATATCAATACCAGGGGACATAAATTAAAACTCTTAAAAATTTTGTAAAGCAAATGCAAGACAAAATTATTTTAGCAACAGAGTGGTGAATACATGGAATAAACTACCATCATCAATAGTGAATACCCCATCTCTAAACTCCTTTAAGGCAATGTTAGATAATCTGTGTTTGGGAGTGCCACACCTACCATCAGCTCCTCACTTTACGACACAGATCTAAGCTGTGCTACTCATGTGCTGAGTTGGTGAGGGCTGGTATCAAATCCAGAACCTTGCGGTTCCTAGGGAGACGCTCTACTAAACTGAGCCAAACCGGCTCTTGCCCACTTCTCAAAAAGGTTATGCTGCCTACTGTAGAGTTTGGTCATCCATAGTGCTATGTGAAATGCAAATAGGAATTGAACTTGGTTCGCCAGGTCCATTTCCTATGATGATAACCATTACACAACAAACACCTCCATTCATGTATGTATGAATGAATGTTTGACCAAGGGAGATAACTCCAAGTGTAAATGTTTTCCAATTGAAATTTCAATATCAGCAGCTTATGAGTTTTTAAAAGTGTTGTGTAAAAAAAGTGTTACGTAAGGTTTTGAAAGAGTTAAAAGAAAAAGAAAAAAAGACAAAGAGAAGAGATAGGGAGAAAGGACAAGAGAGGGAGAGAGTGAGTGAGGGATAAACATCAGAGAGAAGAAAAAAGGCTAAGACCAGGAGAGAAAAAAGGACAGAGGGAGATAGAGAGAGAGAATATATATATATTAGGTATGACTTCAATTAAGCACATATCCCCCAAAAATTGTCGGCTAAAAAGGCCATATCAAAAATAAACACATTGTTTGTTTACTTATTTTCATACTGTCGTGCGATAAGTCCCCAAAAAGTGGTATATAAATAAGTTCAAAATGAACAATATATATATATATATATATATATATATATATAAAGAGAGAGAGAGAGAGAGAGAGAGAGAGAGAAGGATGAAGAGAGGAAAAAAAGAGAGGAGAGGAGAGAGGAAAAGAGAGAGAGAGAGAGAGAGAGAGTGAAAAGAGAGGAAGAGAGAGAGAGAGAGAGAGAGAGAGAGAAGAGGAAAGAAGAGAAGAGAGGAAAAAAGAAGAGCAGAGAGGGGAAGAGAAAGGAAGAGAGGGAGAAAGAGAGAAGAAGGGAAGAAAGAGAGAAGAGAGGAGAAAGGGAAAAAAGGAGAGATAGAGAGGAAAAAAGGAGAGAGAGAGAGAGAGGGAGAAAGAGAGAGAGAGTAGTAGAGAGAGAGAGTAAATAGAGAGAAAAAAGACATAGTGAGAGAGAGAGAGAGAGAGAGAAAGAAAAGAGCAGAGTGAGGGGGGAGGGAAAATGCATAGAGCAAAGAGAGAGAGAGAAAAGAGCAGAGATAGAGGGAGGCAAAATGCAAAGGAGAGAGAGAGAAAAGGTTAAGAGCAGAGAGGGGAAAAAAAGGGACAAAAATTGGAGCGCAAAGAGCAGAGAGAGGCAAATAGAGAGAGAGAGAGAGAGAGAGAGAGAGAGAGAGAGAGAGAGAGAGAGAGAGAGAGAGAGAGAGAGAGAGAGAGAGGAGAGAGAGAGAGAGAGAGAGAGAGAGGCAAATAGAGAGAGAGAGAGAGGAGAGAGAGAGAGGGAGAGAGAGAGGAGAGAGAGAGAGAGAGGAGAGAGAGAAATAGAGAGAGAGAGAGAGAGGCAGAGAGAGAGAGAGAGGCAAATAGAGAGAGAGAGAGAGGCAAATATATATATATATAGAGAGAGGAAAAGGTTAAAGAGCAGAAAGAGAGGGGGACAAAAAGGGGGCAAATAAGAGACTACATGAATTGTATTTATGTTTTCTAGGGGTCTCGACAATAACCAGACATTCATTCATTAAACGAAACCAAACTCCTTTAAATCTGTCAGAACCCCCCCAACACCCCCCCCCCCAAAAAAAAGATAACTCAAGTTGATAATCAAAAAAAGGCCAAAAGGTCAATTCATGCCAATCTTTTTAAATTCTTTGTTTCTCTTTGTTTCTCTTTTTTTTTCTCTTTTCTCTTATATATCATTTATTATTTCAGAGGTTCGTAATGTTAAAAACCAGGACTCAACGGATTTACTTAAATCTTTCTGTTTATTCTTGTTATTTCTTTCATTACGATCCGACTTCAGAAATTTTTTTATCAAGATTCAAATCATATAATAAATAACTTAGTGAATTGTCACGTTATTATGTCAAGTCTTTTATATAATTGCTCAAAGCAATGGGGGGTGCAAACCAGAGCCGATTGTCACTTAGAACTGTATTAATCCAACCCCTATATCCAGGACTCAACGGATTTACTTAAATCTTTCTGTTTATTCTTGTTATTTCTTTCATTACGATCCGACTTCGGGAATTTTTTTCATAAAGATTCAAATCATATAATAAATAACTTAGTGAATTGTCACGTTATTATGTCAAGTCTTTTATATAATTGCTCAAAGCAATGGGGGTGCAACCCAGAGCCGATTGTCACTTAGAACTGTATTAACCCAACCCCTATATCCATTGCCCCATGTGTCCAACCGGACTTGGAACTTCGAACCAAAACCCTTTATTTAATTCACTGGCATAGACTGTTATCATTCTGTTAACTATGACTAGGTGCAAGTGTTAAGCTATGTTGTTTTATATCATCATCGCCCATGGTTAGGATTGAACCTGGTACCTATAGTTGATTGTCACATATATTAACTCAACCCCTATATGCATTGCCCATGTGCCCAACCGGACTTGGAATCGAGAGCCATCAAAGGAACTTCGAACTGAACTTTTTATCTAATCCACCAGGGTAGACTGTTCTCATTCTGTTAACTATGATCGGGTACAAGTTTTAAGCTATGTTAAATAGTCTATGTTATTATCACCCTTGGCCAGGATTGAACCTGCAATCCACTGGGGTAGATTGTTCTCATTCCATTAACCATAACCAGGTACAAGTGTTAAACTATATTAAGTATTGTATGTTATTATTGCCCTTGGCCAGGATTGAACCTGCAGCCTACAGATGATTGTCATTTAGAACCGTGTTAACTCAACCCTTATATCTGTTGCGCCATGTGTCCAAATAATCCAAGACACCAGTAGAGGCTTAGGTCAGTCTAGAAAAAAAATTCTGTCCTTCAATGTTTCCTTTTATTCAGTGGTAAGGATTGAACCTGCAACCCAGAGATGATTGTCACTTAGAACTGTATTAACTCAACCCTTATCCATTGCCCCAAGTATATAAATTACAATTTATGGAGGTGTGTGGTGAAATGGATTTGTCGACCAGAGTTCAATTCATTGACGAAGATGTTTGCATTTCACATGGTACTTATACCCTTGGGAAAGGTATGAATTCAATTTTCCTTCCAGCTATGGGTAAATAGTAGGGCAAACTAGGCTCTTTAACCATGACTAGGTAACCAGTCTAGGAGAAGGAAAACTCTGAATTCAAACTTGTTAAACTCCGCTTAAGAAATTGACCTTGTGTCGCATCCTGCTCATGTGGAGGGTTTGGTGTGTGTGTGTGTGTATATATATATATATAAGTTAAAAGAAAGGAAATGAATCCGACAGTATGAGTATAGATAAAAGGATATGAAAACAACACAATATGCTGTTAAAGTGAAAACATTTTATAACATATTCATAGCTAATATTGAACAATATTTGATTTTATAAAAATCATCTTCAGAGCTTGTTTATACTCCGTACTATCAAGAGTGGAGACGAAAGTCATATGAATTCAAAACGAAAACCTTGATGTTGCAAAAAGTGATATGAATTCAAAACAAAAACCTTAATGTTGCAAAAAAGTTATGCGTTAGTTTTCAAATATGAGCACTTCCGCCACACTTATCTCAGTCACCGAATCATGTATCTCTTATTATAACAGTTTTTGAAAAAAGAAGACATATTCCAAGTTCACTAGACGAATTCTCTTATTCAAACAGGATATATATATATATATATATATATATCCGTTGCCCCATGTATCCAACAGGACTTGGAATTGGGAGCCATCAAAGGAACTTCAAACCAAACTCTTTATCTAATCCACCAGGGTAGACTGTTCTCATTCCGTTAACCATGATTGGGTAAAAGTTTTAAGCTATGGTAAGAATTCTACGTTATTATTGTCTGTGGTCAGGATTGAACCTGCAGCCTACAGATGATTGTCACTTAGAACTGTATTGACTCAACCCTTGTATCTGTTTGCGCCATGTGTCCAAATAATACAAATTATCAAGCCTCACCCAAAAATTCAGATAAATAGTCTTGTATCTTATTCAAGAAGAGATAAACACTCCCAATTCACCCCCATTGCCTTGAGCAATTATGTGAAAGACTTACGAAGGCTTTAATGTAACATTTTAGTATAACGTCTTGTATCTTAGTCGAGAAGACATAGACACAATCTCCAAATTCCCTGTAGACCACAATAATTACGCTACATCTCAGCTTCCATTCTCATACTTAATTAGATATACTAGCAAATATATGCACCCTCCATAGGGTACAAGTATTTAAGTTTTAATGTAATAAAATATTGTATTAAATTAGAAAGGCTAATGAAACTAAATAAGAATACAGATAAAAAAGATTTGAAACAGGGGGAGTATAATAAAAGATTTGAAACAGAGGGAGTATAATAAAAAATGGAACTACTGAAACTTACTCTTCCATCACTTTCGTCTTTCATTGTTATTTTTTCTAATTTAAGTATTTAGTTAAAAGAGGAAGTAAAGAATAAAATGACAGTTATTTTATCTTGTTAATGGATTTCATTTAAGATTCATTGAAGAGATTTTTGCTTATATTCATTAAAATAAAACCAAACAGCTAGAAATCAATAATACTAAGCACATATTTATTAAATTCGATTTTTTAATATTAATATGCAAATTAGCCTTCCCGTTCACACTGTAAACCGCTATTTTGTTGTATATATAAATATAATTGCATGTTGTCAGTATGTAGACATAGTTAACAGTATTAATAATGTAAGACAATTTTATTAATAATTGAGGTTTAGATAAAAAAAAATCATGGAGAATGTGATGTAAATAACTAAGAGAATTGTGACTTGAGTAGGAATATAGTTTCGGTTACAGACAGAAAAACACACAATCTCCATTATAATAAGATAGTTGGTGACAATATGGAGAAATAGTTTTTTGTAGCTGAAACTTGGTCTATCCAACAGCATCATCATACACCCTGTGTTACATAATTAATAGGTGGCCTATTAATTATGTATGGTAAGAGTAGAATTCAAAAGTTAACTGGTAATTGTTTTAGAAAAAATAGTCATGGAAAATATGACTTATTTAATTTTTTTGTCTTCTCTGTTAAGTCATCCTCTTTTCAAAAAAATATATATATATATATATATATATATATATATATATATATATATATATATATTTATTTAATTTGCTGAGTTTTTATAGATCAATGTTCATTATAAACCGCTACCTAGGTTTCATGCCAAGGGGCAATCTTCAGGTCGTTGAGTTAGATCCCATGGTGTTTGTTGAAGATCTTTACTTAATGTCACATTCTGGACCGTAAATAACATCGGTTACTTCCGCGGACGCTATTGTAGTTCGGATTTATTAAAAATTTAAATTTTTTTTTAAAATTAAAAAAAAAAATTTTTTTCAAAAAATTTAAATTTAAAAAAAAATTTAAATTTTTAATATCTCCATGAACTCAATCAGCGTATATACCCGAAC
>CM042166.1:79595730-79615895 GCA_023376005.1 Doryteuthis pealeii
GAATTTATCATCTTAATTCTCTGTCAATTAACCCTCCGGTGTGTTGTTGAGAGGAGAATTCATCCACTTTTCCCAATGGTATTAGCACTATGTGAAATGCAAATAGCCTCGTCCAGGACTTGAACTCATTTTGCCATCTCCATTTCCTACGATAATAATCATTACACCTCACGTCTCCTAAAAAATTAGTATGAGTTACATTTTTTAAAATCATCAACTATATATATATATATATATATACTAGACAAAACGTGAACCATTGGGTCACCCATTCAGCTCTGGGTAGATAATTGAGATTAGGGAAAAGGGAGTTAGCAAAGCGAATAAAATAAAAAAAATAAAAAAAATACAGCCGGACGAAACCTTAAAATCATTCTAAGAAAGTAAATGTCTGACCTCATTTATGCTACGGGTTACTGGTTGTGAAATTTAACACAGAAATACATTTCAAATTCTCCCGGCTCTCTCTCTCTCTCTCCTCTCCAGAGAAATTAACATTATATAACGAGGAGGTAGTAAAGAGATACATAGAGGGGAAGAAAGAGATAGACACAGAGTAAAGTAAGAGATGGGTCGGTTTTTGACTTAATTGCAAATTACGACTAATTAGAACCAATTAAAACATTTTTTTTTTTCAAACATAATTCAATCCTAAAAGTAAGGAATAATTTAGTATAATTTTTGGTCATTAAACTAAACAGTAAAAAAGCCTTAAGGAAGCAAAAGTTGATTAACTCAGCTTTAGTATAATAATAATAATAATAATGGTAAAACTTTCAAATCATACTCAAAATCCCATGATATTACAGGGTGACCCAGAAAAAACAGAACCCAAATTATTTATTTTCCCATTAAACTAACCCTAAACTCCAACACTAACCACCCTAGTTAAAATTAACAGTTCTATTACAAAATTTGTGGGTTCTGTTTTTTCGTGTCATTAAAGTAAACAGTAAAAAAGCCTTTAGGAAGCAAAAGTTGACTAACTTAGCTTTAGTATGATATATATATATATATATATATATATATATATATATATATATATCAATTTCATTTTTTTGTTGTAGACAAACCCATACTCTTTGCTTCATCACCTTCGGCGGTGATGGGGGTGGGTAGAGAAAATGTCTGATACTGATTATTCATGTAGGGAGTCATTTATTTTTCAAGGGGCGGGGAGAGGGCACTGTTTTAATCATCACTTTACACTGCCCCCCCCCGCTCTTCAAACAGACGTTTTTGTTCGCAGGACTTAAAACTGCAAATAAGGAAATTCTTAGTTAAGGGACCAATGCTTCTTTATCTCAGCCTTTAAAGCAATGGTTCCCAACCTTTTGGGGACCACGGCCCCCCACCACAGCATTTTAAAATCCTTAGGCTCACATCTGGGACGTATAATTCTTATTATTCCAAAAGTGAACTGGCGCTGTAGAATACGCCAACTGCACCTCTGCAGGGGAGTAAACCTGCCCTCCCCCAATGGGGCCACCTGTTGGCCATGGGTGGCAATCTGTGATACTTAAAGATGAAATGCTGGAGGCTGAGCAGTCCATGACATGCAACACTTCATTTTGGCCCTTACTTAGACAAGGCAGGTTGTTGGAGAGGCCCCCTCCAATCAATCAGCTGGTCACGTCAAGCCCTAGCACCTATATGATTGTCCCAACCCTATTGCCTTTATGACAAGCCCAAAACTGAGTAAGATATTTGCCCTGAAGATCTACTAAGCGAAACTGACTCATTAGGTTTAACTTATATATATGAGGTAAAATAAGGAATGAAAGAACAAAACTCAGACAAAAATGTGTAGTATATTTCGCCGGACATTAAGTTCCGCTTCCTCAAGCCTTTCTAACTTAACATTCCAGCGAAATATACTACACATTTTTGTCTGAGTTTTGTTATTTCATTCCTTATTTTACCTTATTCTGTCGGATTCATTTCAATCCCATTTTCCTCATATATATATATATATATATATATTATATTTATATATGGTTTAACTTTATTATTTGCTCTACTTAGGTTTAGATAATCCTGGCGGTTTATATATATATATATATATATATTGGGCAAGTATTAAAGTAATAACCAATTATTTTCGGTTGGTACGACTATCTTGGTCTTCTTCAGAAGGAAAAGCCAGAAGCCAGCAACACTACTGTCCTTACATAGTCTGAAGAAGGGAGCATAAAAATCCGGAAAATTTACAACTACTAGATAAACAAAACTCTACTAAAAAACAACCGAGTTTCTGATATTTTATTCGTGAATATTTATTTTTTAATGCTTCATACAAATGCCCAAACCTGATATATGTACCTCCCACAAACGGATACATATACAAAAATAATCACAAATATATATACTTACTAGAATCCTACGGACACTCTCAGACAACACCATATATATATATGTATATATATACTAGCTAAAGTACCCGGTCCATGACCGGACTAAAAAAAAAAAAAAAAAAGAGAAAAAAAAGTGGTGACTTAATTTGGCGGACCTGAACTTTGGAACCCCACGCCCTCTAAAATTTTCGTTTTTAATTATTTTTTTTTTCAACGGATTATTATCGATTGCAAACCAATCTATCCGATTGTAAAAAAAAAACTAAAAAAAGTTATTTATTTTTCGAGTTTTCAGGGGTGCTCATTTCCCCGTATAAGTTTATAGTAAATCGAACCCCCATATCGAAACCGCTCTATCTTAACAGTTGGGCTGAATTTGCACTAAGGTATCAAAATTAAGGTGACACAGAAAAACAGAACCCACAAATTTTTTAATAAAACTGTTAAATTCAAGTAGGGGGTTAGGATTTGGGGTTGGGTTGGTGTTTAAGGTAAGTTTAATGGGAAAATAAATAAATAATTTGGGTTCTGTTTTTTCTGGGCCACCCTAACTTTGACACATTTGCGCCAGTTTCCTTTCGAGCAGTTCCGATATGGGGTTCGATTTACTATAAACTTATACGGGGAAATGAGCACCCTGAAAACTCAAAAAATAAAGAACTTTCAAGAATTTTTTTAAAAATCTGATTGATTGGTGTGTAATCGATAATAATCCATTGAAGGAAAAATAAATATTTAAATAAAATTTTCTTTTTAGCGGTTCCGATAAGGGGGTTCAATTTACGATAAACTTATACGGGAAACTGAGCACCCCTGAAAACTCGAAAAATAAATAACTTTTTTGAATTTTTTTTTACAGTCTGATAGATTGGTGTGCAATCGATAATAATCCATTGAAAGAGAGAAAAAAAATTAAAAACAAAAATTTTAGAGGGGTGTTCCAAAAGTTCAGGTCCGCCCTTAATTTAAAAAAAAAATCTGCCTATTTATTTATCATTAGAATTATGATAAATTAAAGAACACATTTTCTCATTCAAGTTACGTACATTAAAATCATTTTTATTTATGTTTAAGGTAAGAACATATCATACACTGTTTTGTTTATATACGAAATGTTAACTACATCGTATTTTATTATAATTTTTGTTTTATTTTTTATTACAATACGAATACAACTATGTTTACTTAGTTACGAAATAAGTAGTTATAATTTAACTTCCTATTTTTGTAAAAGGCTTTCTTTCTAAAATTCTTTTGTTTTTAATTTTTTCGTATATATACAAAGTTGAGTTATATTATATTTATTAAATAAACGAAATAAAATTTATTAAACAATAATAAGCGCTTATTATTTATTTAATAAATAATAAGCGCTTATTTTTACTTCGCTCTTTCTTACCAAATAAATATTTGTAAGATAGATTATTTCATTTCATTTCTAACTAAATTAATATTTTAAAGACAGGAATAAAAAGATTGCGATATGAATAAGATTTGATTTTTCGTTAAAACATACTTTTGCTGTTCGAAGCAAAATAATTTTTTTCTAACTCGCTATAAAAAATAATTCAATTGATAAAGACTCGTACAAATTATAAATTGAGCAAGATTATTTCTCTTCTTTTCACGAAAAGTTTCACTGAAACTCCAGTTTGAAAATAATAATAGTATTTGGGGACAATTTTAAATTCAGTTTTTAATTGCTTGATAAGTTAGAAATAGATTGTAATTTATTTCTTTGAATTTTTTCTACATGACAATTCAAATCTAGTTCTTAACGATAAAGAGAATGCAATATCTATTTTTGCTTACATTTTAAAACGTCTTCATTAGTTCTCTAAACTATTGAGACTTTTTTTTTAAAACCATTAGTATTAATTACAAAACAACTCGTTTTATCATTTTTTTTTATTTACATTTATACAACCCTATACTGGTGACTGATTTTTATTGACATTTAAAATCTTATTTTAAAAAAATGTAACCGTAAACTTGTGTTTTGAAACAATTTTCATTTTTCTACAATTTTTTGTGCATGACAACAATTTAAATTAAGTGTGTGTACATTGTACAATAAAAGTTAGTTTCAAAAACATACGATAAATATAAATAAATATTTAGAAAGATTATAAAAAACGAATTTATTTACGTTAAAATTTAGTTTGTCGCTAACATTTTCATTGTTTCTTTCTTCTTTCTTTATTTCTTTCTTTCTGCTGCTAAAAACAGCCAGGCGAGTCGCTAACATTTTCGTTGTTTCTTTCTTTCTTTCTTTCTGCTGATAAACAGTCAGGCGAGCCTCCGCTGATAGACCAAGTATTAGCAGCAGCAGCAGCTATGCTATGGCTTTCGAAAAATCGTTTGATTTTTGTTTGATTAATCGATTAAATCCCTTAATCAGTAAAAATCAATAACCAAATTTGGAATTTTTCTTAGTTAGAACGATATCAATGTGTATGCAAGATTTTGAATCTGAGTGACCTCCCGTTTTTTTGTTATACGTCGACACGTACATACCAAAATCTCTGTTTTATATATTAGATATATATTGTTAAATAATGCAGCCATTTTCTGTCTGCAAGTTTTGTCCTTTGTTTTTTCGTATTGCCGGATTATTTTTGTAATATCTGGCGAAAATTAGCTGATGTATTTGCCATATGTCATAGACCATTTAACAATATATGCCTACAAGAAAAAATGCTGCCTAAACACACACACACACACACGCACACACATATATATATATATATATATATATATATATATATATATATATCTTATTATAATGGAGATTGTGTGTTTGTCTGTCTGTAACCGAAACTAAATCACTATTCAAGTCACAATTCCCTTAGTTATAGTTATGAATTTATTTTTATTTAAACCAGAATTATTAATAAAATTGTTATACCTTATTAATACTGTTGACCACATCTACATACTAATAACATGTAATTGTATTTATATATAAAACAAAATAGCAACTTACAGTGAGAACGAGGAGGCTAATTTGCATATTGATATTTTAAATTTGATTTTAATAAATATATGCTTAGTATTATTGATTTCTAATTGTTTGGTTTTCTCTTAACGAATCTGAGCAAAAATCCCGGGGATACATCTTAAAAGAAATCCATAAACAATACGAAAGAACTGTAATTTTATTAAATACTTCATAATCTAACTAAATAGATAAATTAGGGAAAATGAAAGACGGGAGTGAAAGAAAATGATAGAAGAGTTAAATCTAAAGCTGTTCTATTTTTCGATTATACCCCCCTCAGTTGATCATTTTCTAAATAGTTTATCATTTGATACAATATTTTATTAAATAAAAACCTAAATACTTGCACCCGAAGGGTGCATATATTTGCTAGTATATATATATATATATATATATATATATATATATATATATAATCTGAGAGTAGAGATTTTTTATTTGATACTCCTTAGTTTGGTAAAATTCGCAAATCACTCCTGTCTAGTTGAATATATGTTTTAGCATTTGACACAGATTCCGCCTCAAAAATGGTTTCTCTTGAAGCTGACTCGGTCATGTTATCTGACCAAGTGGCACGGTGATATAGCTGGGTACCACGTGATCTATCTATCTCCCCCTCTCTCTCCCTCATCAGATCACCATCTGCTTCTCGATCTGCAAGCAGACCGCTCTTCTTGGTTGTGCTGGAGATAAAAATCAAGTTAAGACTGACACCCTTGGATAGGCTCGCACTGATTTTTTTTTAAAAATGCGTCACTATCAGCGATTCTGAAGAGAGAGAGAGAGAGAGAGAGAGAGAGAGAGAGAGAGAGAGAGAGAGAGAGAGAGATTCTCATTTGACTTGCGATTTTCCACTGGTACAGCTAGATATTATTATATATATATATATATATATATAATTTGATATGCCAAGCGTGTTGGTAGATCCTTGCGGAGAGAAAAAAAACCAGCAGAAAGTTTGATTGTAAAAATATACTACCAAACATCAACCAGGAAGAAAAAAAAATTTTTGAAAAAAAGAAAGGACCAAGATATTCGTACCAACAAAAAATAATCTATTGGTATAGTATTTGGCCAAAAGAAAAAACAATTTATATGTATATATGATATATATATATATATGTGTGTGTATATATATATATATATATATATATATATATATATATATATTCATATAACCGCTAGGAGAAAGCTAATATGTAAAAAGTGCTCGATACCTAAGTAGAGCCAATAATAAAGATAATCTAATGAGTCAGACGAACCTACTATTAGTTTCGCATAAAGCTCTTCAGAGCTAAAATCTGACTCAGATTTTAGCCCTGAAGAGCTTTATGCGAAACTAATAGTAGGTTCGTCTGACTCATTAGATTATCTTTATATATATATATATATATATATATATATGGAGGCGCGTGGGCTAGTGGTTAGAGTCGTGGAAAATGGACTCGTCAATTCGAGTTCAATTCCTAGACGAAGCTGTTGGCCTTTCACATAGCGCTATTACCCTTGGGAAAGGTATGAATCCATATATTCTCCCTCCAGCTATGAGTTAAATAGTAGGGCAGATTGGGCTCTTTAACCTTGTGTAGGTAACCAGTCTAGGAGAGGAATAACTCTGAATTCAAAATTCCTGAGGTCGGTCGTTGATTGGGTTTGTGGCAACCCTTGATGCACCAATTCTTTCCTATCGACTGTGCCAAAAAGTGTGGATGGTCCAACACAAGCCTTCACCACTATAAACAAATCCCTGTGTGGGAGTTCATTGTGTGTATGAACCCTCATACGTCGAAAATCGACGGGAGAGTCCATTATTATATATTTTATAAAAAAGGATTGTTTTTTTTATTTATTAACTTACATATGAATGCGACACGTGTTTCTGATCTGTTGTCTTCTTCAGGCATTGAGTTATTATTTTGGCAGAATATGTCCGATATCTGATAGGTTGTGTGTGTTTTTGTAACCTTTTTTATTATAACTAGCAAATATATGCACCCTCCGGGTGCAAGTATTTAAGTTTAAATGTAATAAAATATTAGATTAAATCAGAAAGGTTAATGAAACTAATTAAAAATTCAGATAAAAAGATTTGAAACGGAGGGGGTATAATCGGAAAATAGAACAACTGAAACTTGCTCTTTTATCACTTCCGTTTTTCAATGCTAAATTTTCCTAATTTAACTATTTTGTTAAAATAAGAAGTAAAGAATAAAATTACAGTTATTTCTTCTTGTTAATGAATTTCTTTTAGGATTTATTGAAGAGATTTTTACTCATATTCATTAAGATAAAACCAAACAATTAGAAATCAATAATACCAATCACATTTTTATTAAAATCAGTTTTTTTAATATCAATATGCAAATTAGCTTTACGTTTACACTGAAAACTGGTATTTTGTTGTATATATAAATACAATTGCATGTTATTAGTATTTAGGTAAGGCCAACAGTATTAATAATGTCAAGCAGTTTTATTATTAATTGAGGTTTAAATAGAAATAGAATCATGGAGAATGTGTCGTTAATAACTAAGAAATTGTGACTTGAGTAGTAATATAGTTTCGGTTACAGACAGAAAAACACACAATCTCCATTATAATAAGATATAATGAAGAAGACAACAGATCAGAAACACGTGTCGCATTCATATGTAAGTTAATAAAAGATTTTTTTTAAAAAACATAATTCTTTTTGCAAACCTTCTTTTTTATAAAATATCTATTTTCCCCCCGTTGGACCCATAACAACACACACATATATATATATATATATATATATATATATATATATAAATATAAGAGAGAGAGAGAGAGAGAGAGAGAGAGAGAGAGAGAGAGAGAGTGTTAGTAGTGGGCCGAGATTTTCCGGTATTAATAGAGGAGTGATTTATATCGGTGATAAAGATTAAAATAATTCGTTTATAAGCTGATCTTATAATAAAAGTATGATATTATTTAAACTTTAATATAAATTTAGCTGTACCAAAAACTTGTTATATATATATATATATATATATAATATATATATATATATATATTATATATAATGCTGATAGGTACGTGTCCTGCATCTCTGACGCACAAAAATCTAAAAGGACACGGTAAAATCGTATCCATGCGTGTTTTTCTTGTTTTCAGTGTTTTTCTTTTTTCTTCCCCCACCATTTCAAGCTAACTGTAAATACATTTCAATCGTTTCTTAGAAATGAATTACGCAGGATAGGTAGGGGTTAGACGGTTTAATTGGGACCCATGAATTTTCGCGGGACTCATTCAAAGCACACATGTGCGTCCCAGGACCCACTAAAGCTATCAGCATAACTATATATATATATATATATATATATATAGTGATGCTGATAGCTTTAGTGGGTCCATACTTTTATTATAAGATCAGCTTATAAACGAATTATTTTAATGTAAAAAAAAAAGGGCGGAAGAAGATAGAGAAACTTAAGGGCCCTTTCGTCCGGTGCATCTTCAAAAGTTTACAACCGGTAAATTGTTTAAAAATCAAAGTGTATAAATTGGGTAGAAGCCGAGACTCATGGGTGGCAGGTAGAAAAATTGCGTCGATCACGTCAGCATTCCACCTCAAGGGGGTGCCTCAGGCACTGAGCAATAAACCTAGCCCTGCCCCTTTAAGTCAAGGGGGCAGGTGTTGCCTGGGGGGTAGCCCCCTGGGATCGACGCTATTAATTTACAGAATTTGATCCAGTGGCCGAAGCTCATTGGACCTCCCCGGTGGGGTGTTAGAAATCCAGTGTCAGAGGGTTTTTATCATAAGTAAACAAAATCATCAAATTTATTAAAGGAGTATAAAAAATAAAAAATAAAAATAAAAATTTGAAATGGAAACTTAGTTCTGTCCTTCTCAAATAAAATGTTGCCTGCATCTATTAATTATCAATTAAAAATAATTATCTTGAATATTTTCCACATAGTTTCATAGTACAAGTAAAAATAATACTGTGTAATACTGTGTCGGTAATAAAAATAACACTGTATGATAATATGTCGGTGATAGTATTGTAGCGTTGGTTTCGTATTTGCCTGGGAGAGTTGGCTGCCCGGTTTAGTTTGCTGGTGCCCGCTAGGGGAATTAGTATTTAAGCGGCTGGTTCAAAAGGCTTCTCCCTCTTTTCCTGTTCCAGTAACCACGAGACACATGGGCTAGTCAAGGTCTATCCCTTCTCGTTGGGGCTTTTGGTCCCACTTACATTACTGTAAGTTCTTCACACAGCATGGACTATCCCTAGTCTCATGTCTGTACTTTTATATGTTTTCTTGTACCATTCATGAATGTGTCTTCATCTTTGTTTATGTACCCTTTTACCTATGTACTTTGTATCTCGTCATATCCATGTGCTGTACATACATTAAATGTTTTGTCTGTTAACCTTCGTCGGAGTTGTGTATTCAAAGTATATATAACTTTGAACCATTCTTACAGTATCATAGTACAAGTAAAAATAATATTGTGTAATAGTATGTGTGGAGGCTCATGGTGCAATGGTTACAATCATAGGAAATGTACACGCCAAGAAGAGTTCAAATCCTGTATGATCTGTTTGCATTACACATAGTGTTTAATACCATTAGGAAAGGTATGAATACAACTATTCTTCCTCCAGCTATGGGTAACTAGTAGGACAGACTGGGCTCTTTAAACTTGGTTAGACATCAAGTCTAGAAGAAGGAAAACTCTGAGATCAAACCTGTTAAACTCCATACTTTGAAACTATTACAGACATACTAGTAATATTATTTTTACTTGTACTATGATACTATTACCGACACAATAATGTAACACAAAATCGTAGGTATTTATTTATTTGTAAACTTTTCAATTAACTCTTAACATCCTGTTGAGATTTTTCTAAGTCCAGAGCATTCCTATAAGGATATATTAAAAAAATGGCTAAAAATGACCTTTACATCTAAAGTTACCTATTATTTCCCTTAAATCAAAGATTTCTACATATGTTTAATATTAAATTTAAATAAAGGCTATTGTTTGGGGATGATTAGTTTAAACGAATGTGACTTCCAGCCGGGTGGAATGAGGTGGCATAGGACTTTTAAGAGTTTTAACCTCTTGTTACTCAAAAAAGGATGAGAGTATAAAAAAAATTAAAAAAAAAAAAAAAACAATTTTGAAAAAGAAATTACAGAATCGTCGACATTAACATCAAAATAAATTCATCTTACCCCCCCCCTTTTTTTGGGGGGAGGGGCCCTTTGTCTTTCTATTTCTATATATTTTCGAATTCATTTGCATATTTTACTCTTAATTCGAAGATATTTAGAAATTAAAACATACGTAAAAATAGCATTGAAATTCTACTTTAAAATGATCCAGCATTTATAAATCTCAAAAGTAAACAATTCAATACACCAGGTTTTTCTCCCCCCACCCCTCTACCCAGGCTACACTGGGTAGCCGCTTCTAGTGTGTATATAGATTCTATGCAAATTTTCTTAATTCCTACGAATGTCAACAAGACATGTAACATTTTTTGTAGTTTTAAAGAACACATTTTTCTTTAAATTGATGCAAAATAAAAATTATCTTATCTAAGTTAAATTGAGTGTTTTAAAGTATCTTAAAAATTTCAAGGTCAATTTTAAATGCCCGTTACTATCTATGACTAACTTTAAAAAATGACCAAAGATAGACATCGACATAATCTATCTAAAAATTAAGTTAAAAAATATGCTCTGATATGCTGCATATTTTCCGAGATTTTTATATATTTAATTTTTTTTTTTTTTCAACTATCGATGACAAATCGGACCTATTTCTCTCCCTTTCTAAATAATTACGACAGAGAAAAGTCTTTTTTCCAAGAAAAAATATATTTAAAGATATCGGACAAAAAGTTCAATGTTTATCTTTTACTTCGAAATACCCGGATGTGAAAATATACGAGATAATAAAAAAATAGCGCTTTCAGGTCACCATAAAAATTCATCCAGCGACTAAGGAAAAATTTCAATCTAAGGGAGATAAGTCGTGTAAACAAAATAGAAGTTGTTGAACATAGCTAATTAATACTCATGAAGTTAATGAAAAACTTAACATAAAAATATTTCTACCGCTTTATTAATATACATGAAGTTAATGAAAAATATTACTCCCAGTTTATGTAAACATATGAAACATTATAATATATTAGAACCCCTTCCCCATGAATAATAAAACCCGAAATGAAAGACGGGAATAACTGACCTTCTTTAGGGTCTCCCGTTGAAATAGGAAAGGGGGAGGATATCTCTCTCTCTCTCTCAATGGGCCTACTTCCTTCTCTCATTTCTTACCCTGGTATCAACTTAGTGCCACAGATCCCAGGTTGTACTTAGCTACTCTAAAATGTGCAACCTCCTCCCACCACCACCACCACCAGCCTCCCAGTCATAGCCACCCCCCACCCACCCACACCGTCATCAACTACGCCGCAGACACGTGGCTGGCAACCAAGCGCAACGGAGTTAGTTGCCTCACAGACTCTACGTCCTTAGAAGGCGCAGCGTGTTGGGTTTGTGTGAGGGCTTGCGCATGCGCGTCAAGTTTTTTTTTAGGGGGGGTAGGGGGAGACGTTATTTTCGTAAACACAGTGCTTGCAAATTGGTCGAGTTTTTTGGTGGTCCCCCATGAGAGTTTAACTACAGTCTATGAATGAACTTTTTGCGAATTGGGTTACGGTTTAGGGGTTTGGGGATTAAGGTTGTTTTTAATCACGTATTGTTTAAAAAAAACAAATTATTATACATTTAATTAACCATTGAAATTAATTATTGAATCCAACGGTAGATACATTAGTCTCAGTTGTTTGTGTTAGTATTGCAATGTATAATTTCAATTAAACTTGGTTTAAAAAAATATATTTTTCAACATTGTTTGTTTATTGATTTTAACGGCATATCTACCCGTCTGGGGTTGTGTCATGCCTAACGGTTAGGAAGTTATACATATCGTGTATTTATATTTATACTTTTTAGTAATTGGTTTTAAAAATGTGTTAGCATATTGGGGATTATGTTGTAGGTATTGATTTGTTTCATGTCTATATTCTATGGTATAATTTTATTTCCCTTAAAAAAGAAAGAATATCCTCCATGTTGACATTTTCAAACAGATCTTTCATATTGTTTGCTTTAAAATAACGGTTTAAAGGGGGATATATGGGGCGAAACCTTCGAATCAACAAGCTCCCGCCAAGGGGGAACCAAAAACAAGCGAGTTCTCGTCTTCTCCAAGCCAGACCCTCTGTTGGTCAACACATTCTTCGTCTAGCAGCTAAAAAAATCCGTCGTCGTAGTCGAAATAATCTTTAGCAGTTAAAAATCACATTTCCTTACTGAAAAGCGCTTCGTCGTCGACTGCTTCTGCTGCTGCTGACTGCCCAGCGCTCGACTCACTTGTTATTTTATGGGCATATTAGCCAAACATCCGGGCACGTCAGTCAAACCTCGCGTCCTTCCAGTTCCTACATCGCATCTGTTTTCGCATGCGGGAGGACGCGGGTTCGATCCCAGCAGGCAAGACAATGTCTTGCTCCCTTTCCTTTCTCGTTCTCCGTCACAGTGAGCAAAAAAAACTGCATTCAATGAATAAGTGTTTAACTGTGTGTTTGACATGTTTCACATTGTGGTTGTTGTTCTTGTTTGAGTATATAGGAGTGTGTTAGTCTTGTATGACCAATGCGTAATCGGGATACCATAACTAGTTCCTTTCTGGTGGTGATCGTCTTATTGGGGGTGGGGTAGGAATCAGGTGTTTTGTTTTAAAGTTTATCTAACGTTTATTTCACTTACGAGACCCGGAAGAGACGGTGATGACCCAGTGACAGCCGGCTTATCAATGAACACTTGCTGAATCTGTTCCTTCAAGGCTCGAACCCAAATAGGATATCTTTAGACGTGATCTTCGTCCCAATTTTTTAGCAGGTTGGGGGCGCAGAAAAAGAGTTCGTTTGGTTGTCATTTCTCAAAATAGGTCACGCGTGGCACCCTGTCGTCATCGGTGACGTCAATAATCGCGTCCTCCCACGCTTTCTTCTCACGGTCAAAATGATATGCGGATCCCACCTGCACACCAGGGGTCGCGATTTTAACCCCCCTCCCCCCAAAAAGCATCCGGTTGTCTACCGGTAACTCAACCCGTTACATATGTCGGTTTCCAGGAATGAACGTATTTTGCGTAAAAAAAATAATCTTGCAAGCGTTTGATAGGAATTTAATCTGAAACCCCCTCTATGTACACTTCCTAAAAAACTGACAATATTACTGTGATGCTGATAGCTTTGATATAATGCGTCCTGGGACGCACATATATGCTTTGAATGAGTCCCCGGGAAAAGGTATGGGTCCCAACTAAAGCCGTCTAACTCCTACCTTGTAACCTATCCTATGTAATTCGTTTGTAAGAAACTATTGAAATGTATTTTACAGTTAGCTTGAAATGGTGAGAGAAGAAAAAAGAAAAACACTGGGACGCATGGATACAATTTTACTGCGTCCTTTTAGATTTTTATGCATCAGGTTCGCAGGATGCGTACATATCAACACCTCTGAGATATATATATATATATATATATATATATATATATATAATAGCATATAAAAGAAAAGTGCGTGGTGTAATGGTTACCATCGTATGAAATGGATATGAGGAGACGAGTTCAAATCCTGGACGAGACAGTTCACATAGCGCTAATACCCTTAGGAAAGGTATAAATCTAACTATTCTTCCTCTAGCTATGGGTAAATAGTAGGGCAGACTGGGTTCAAACATGTTAATCTCCACTTAAGAAATTGATCTTGTATCACATCCTGTTCATGTGGAGGGGTTGGTATATATATATATATATATATAATATATATATATATATATATATATGGAATGGCTTCCGGTAAAAATACTGGGTTGGTCTCAATATTTGGTTGGTATAAGTGTTACTCGGATAAGTCAGCGTTATAACAAATATAACGTGCTCAATATGTAAGTAGAGCGGATTTATTATTAGAGTGTGTACAGAAATAACCAACTCGAGTTTCACCATAAGGATCTTCAGGGTTAAATCCACTGAATTAATCAAGATATTGATTAATCACAGCTAACTGCGGGAGTTCATTTTGTAAATATTATTGTAAATATTTACTAAGAAATTGACCTTGTCGCATCCTGCTCGTGCGGGGTTGGTATATATATATATATATATATATATATATATATATATATATATATATATATAACACATTTTAATTGAAAGTGATGCTTCTCGGATTGGTGGGCGTGCGAAAATATAAACGTCATTATTTGAATGAGATCCCTGCTCAACAGTTAAACTATTCAAAAGGATTCCCCAGGTTGAATCAGCGATGAATTCGAACGGACTAAGTACACCTGAAGAAGGCCGGAGGGTACAACGACCGAAATGCTGTGTTTCTATATTATCACGATAAAGATATGGACAATAGTACGAAAAACCAAAATAATTTTTGTTAGTGTCTTTTTGTTTTGTTGTACACCTTTTAAGTAAAAGAACATCTGGCGGACCTGAACTTTCAGACCCCCCCCCATCTAAAATTTTTGTTTTTGATCTTTTTTTTTTTTTTTTTTTCAACGGATTATTATCGATTGCACACCAATCTATCGATTGTAAAAAAAAAAAATTTTAAAGTTATTTATTTATTTTTCGAGTTTTCAGGGGTGCTCAGTTCCCCGTATAAGTTTATAGTAAATCGATCCACCATATCGGAACCGCTCAATAATAAATAATTTGGGTTCTGTTTTTTCTGGGCCACCCTAACTTTGACACCTTTGTGCCAGTTTCCTTTCGAGCGGTTCGATATGGGGATCGATTTACTATAAACTTATACGGGAACTGAGCACCCCTGAAAACTAGAAAAATAAATAACTTTTTTGAATTTTTTTTTTTTTCACAGTCTGATAGATTGGTGTGCAATCGATAATAATCCATTGAAAGAAGAAAAAAAAATTAAAAACAAAAATTTTAGATGGGGGGGGTGAAAGTTCAGGTCCGCAGAACATCTTTATTAATCGCTACAAATTAACACCCTTGGCACCTGCGAACTCTCTGGGGAAGTTATTCTTTTTTATGGAGGGGGGGGGTGTAGAAAGACAAAGAAGTGTCTAGAAGAGATAGTGTGATTCTAATATCCTTGCAATTTAATCTCCGTGCCATATATTTCTTTTGTGGTTTCCTCGAGGCCCACGCTGTGTTTACGTCGAAAGAATCTGTGAACCTTATCTTTCGACATTAATAACCGCGAATTTGATCTGACGTCTTCCCAGTTGAATCTCTGCAGAAAGGAGTTTCAGATTTGAAGGAGTTAGCAAATTACTCACTTTATTGTTAAGAAATAATTCTATGTCAATTCTCCCGTATAAAGGTCGACTTATACTCGGAGCAAATGTTTGTTTCAACGCATACAAAACATCCACCATCTTTTATCCACATAAATTTCACAGTCCTGATGTAGGTTTCTTTTGTAAACCGAAATGTTCGAACATCGACTATAAATTTCCATCCATCATAACATCCCGTGTTTGTTTCTACATTTTCTCCACATAATGTCGGATTAATTTCCTCATCTTACTTCCATATATATAGTCATCCATACGCACACATTTATATAGTCATACACACACACACACACCTATATATATATATATATATATATATATATATATATATATATATATATATATACACACACACACATATATATATATAGTCATATATATACACACACACACACATATATATAGTCATACACACACACACACACACATATATATATATATATATATACATACACACACACACATATATATAGTCATACACACACATACATATACACACATATATATATATATACATACACATATATATATATATAGTCATACACACATACACATATAGACACACACACACACATAGTCATACACACACACACACACATAAATATATGTATATATATAATATATATATATATATATATATATATATATATATATCTTATTATAATGGAGATTGTGTGTTTGTCTATCTGTAACCGAAACTATATCACTACTCAAGTCACAATTCCCTTTGTTATTTACATCAGATTCTCCATGTTTTATTTTTATTTAAACCTCAATTATTAATAAAATTGTTTTACATTATTGAGACTGTTGACCATAGCTACATACTAAAAACATACAATTGTATTTATATATACAACAAAATAGCAGTTTACAGTATGAATGGGAAGGGTAATTTGCATATTGATCTTAAAAATTTGATGTTAATAAATATATGTTTAGTATTATTGATTTCTAATTGTTTGGTTTTATCTTATTGAATATGAGCAAAAATCTCGGGGATAAATCTTAAAATAAATCCATTAACAAGAAGAAATAACTGTAATATTATTCTTTACTTCCTATTCTAACTAAATAGTTAAATTAGGAAAATTTACCAGTGAAAGACGGGAGTAAGGGAAATTGATGGAAGAGTTAGTTTCAAAGTTGTTCTATTTTTCGATTATACCCCCTCTGTTCCAAATATTTTTATCTGCATTCTTATTCAGTTTCATTAGCTTTTCTAATTTAACATATTTCATTATATTAAAACTTAAATACTTGCACCCGGAGGGTGCATATATTTGCTAGTATATATAAATAAATGTGTGTGTATGTGTGTATAAAACTGTGTTTGTGGTCGAGGACTCAGATGAAGTTTAGTACCATTTAGTATTAACAGTTTAAGCCATATGCCGGATAGCTAATATTGCTATTATGATAACATATTTTATATTCCTTGTACTTTGGGGGGGGGGGTGAGACACACAGACCCACGTGTTATTTTCTTTATTTTCTGTTATCCTAAGAAGAGCTGAGTAGTCGATGGGAATTTGGCAGGGGTGTGTTGTTGTGGGTGGAGAGAAAAGAGTCTTTTTTTTTCTTTTTTCGCTTGTGGCGTGCGGTTTCCTAAAAACAGTTTGAAACCCAGAAATAGAAATGGATATTTTCATTCACAGATATCACAGATTCTTTCTTTCTTTCTTTCATTCTTTTCTTTTATTTTTTTTTTTTTTTTTGGTGGGGGAGGGTGAATGTTTTGGCCGCCACACAGAATGTTCGACATTTAAGAGAAGTACAGGTGCTTCTCAAAAATTGCACAAGTCAAATTCTAATCATGTCATGTGGTCTGCAGCAGCAACAGCAGCAGCAACTAATTTTGGAAACGTGCTGTGATGAAAGCGAACTTTTGCTTATATAACATTGGCCATTCTTTCTTTCGGCATCTCTCAAATTCACACGCGCCTATATATATATATATATATATATATATATATATATTATTATTATTATTATTATATTATTATACTAAAGCTTCGGTAAAACTTACAAATCATACTCAAAATCCCATGACCCAGAAAAAACAGAACCCACAAATTTTGTAATAAACTGTTAATTTTAACTAGGGTGGTTAGTGTTGGGGTTTAGGGTTAGTTTAATGGGAAAATAAATAATTTGGGTTCTGTTTTTTTCTGGGTTACCCTGTAATATCATGTTACTCAACTAGGGGGGGTTAGGGCTAGGGTTAGAGTTAGGGGTTAGGGTTAGTTTAATGGGAAAATAAATAATTTGGGTTCTGTTTTTTCTGGGTCACCCTGTAATATCATGGGATTTTGAGTATGATTTGAAAGTTTCACCATTATTATTATTATTATTATTATTATACTGAAGCTGAGTTAATCAAAGGCTTTTTTACTGTTTACTTTAATGACACGAAAATTATACTAAATTATTCCTTACTTTTAGGATTTAATTATGTTTGAAAAACGTTCTGTTTTAATTGGTTCTAATTAGTTGTAATTTGCAATTAAGTCAAAAACCGACCAATCTCTTACTTTACTCTGTCATCCCCTCTGTGTATCTCTTGACTACCTCCTCGTTATATAATATTAGTTTCTCTGGGGGAGAGAGAGAGAGAGAGAGAGAGAGAGAGAGAGAGAGAGAGAGAGAGAGAGAGAGAGAGAGAGGGTGGAGAATTTGAAATGTATTTCTGTTAAATATCACAACCAGCAACCCGTAGCTTAAATGAGGTCAAACATTTCCTTTCTTAGAAAGCTAACAAAATGGTTTTGCGGTTTCGTCAGGCCGTATTTATTCATTTATTAAAATTTTATTCACTTTGCTAACTCCCTTTTCCCTAATCTCAATGATCTACCCAGAGCTGAATGGGTGACCCAATGGGTCACGTTTTGTCTAGTATATATATATTATATATAATATATATATATATAATCACTAGCTCAGTTGGTGGTTAGTAGTGGACCAAGGTTTGTGCTATATCATTAGTAGAGTGCTCAATATCAGTGATAGAGCTACTGTGTATTTGTACATATATATTCATTACATGAATTTTTTGTGCCTAAGTTTCATGCTTTTTATACATTCATCTATATATATATATATATATATATATGTGTGTGTGTGTGAATAAGAAAAAAACAAAGATAAATGTATTTGCAGATGTTGAAGTTAGTCGACATTAAAACGTTTCGGTTTTTATAAAACCTTCATCATGACAATTGTATGAGTCGTGTGTGTGAATTGCTCGAGAAGTTAATTGTAATAAATTCTACACAACTCTCCAGCTAGAGTGAGTGAATGAGTCCTACCACCTTTTTATTGACAAATAACAATGGTGGAACCAGTACTTCCGTTTTCCTTACACAATGGTGAAACTCAAAAAGCAAATTACAATATATATATATATATATATATATATATATATAATATATATATGTATATATATATATTACACAAAAAATTATTAAATTTTTTTTTATCTCCTGTCATCTATAAAACATCCATCAATTTCATAATACATCCTGATGAAGGTTTAAAGAAACCAAAACATTTAAGCGTCGATAAATAAATTCATCTTATTTTGGAACACTTGTTTTTTCCAATTTCTTAATAAATATATATATATATATATATATATGATGGACTCTCCCGTCGATTTCGAACGTATGAGATTCAGACAACCCCATATATATATATATATATTATATATATATATATATATAAGGGGATTTTGTCTTTAGTCAATCATTGGTTCCTGGGAGGAAAGGGTCTTAAACCAAATGCAAAAAAAAGGTTAAAAGCTGTTCTTATTGCATGGTAGTTGTGTTAGTGGATCTATCGATTGGTCCGTATATCTTCCGCCACGATTATAGCAGTGACATACTCCCAAAATTACCAGGGGTAAAAGGTAGGTAGCGTATATACAAGATATTTAATATATATAATTATCGAAGCAGAATGCCGGACGTTGATCACGATTTGCTTTTAGTTCTCCTTCCAAGCACACTCATCTCTGTAACTGCATCAACCACGAGGTTACATCTACCATCCTCTAATCGACTAATATCGAGCGTCCGTCAGATGCTGGTTCACTATCTCTGATGCGCTCATCCTCGTCCCGAGACACAGTCGCGTTAAGGCGTCGCTGCCAGCCTGCGCGCGCTAGGCTGCGTCAATCCTCTCATCTCGTCTCTCACCCCTACATCGCCACCCCACTGATCACGCCTCTGCTCGCTCTATCTGTCCTGTCATTCCTGTTCATGCCATGTTCGTTCTGCATCGCTAGCTCTATTCATACCAAGCTTTGATCCATATCCATCGTCATCTCTCTGATCGTATAACCTCTCTCGCTACACTAGCGACAGATTCTGCATATATCTTCCTCTCTCTCTGTCCAATAATCCTACATCTCACTCC
>CM042166.1:79615995-79660386 GCA_023376005.1 Doryteuthis pealeii
CGAAAACGAATGTCACGCTCATCTCGTTTCAGACGCCATGTCTACAGTTGAACTAACGCGATGACGAGAAAAGCCGATTACTAACAAAGAGGAGAAGGCGAGGAGGAGAAGGGCTACGATGAAGTTGTGATGAAACATGCTAAGAGAAATATTGGTACTCTTCGCGGAGTTCCGCCCCGGCCTCCTGCCTCAAACCGCTAGCGGTGGCTGCTGAAAAAACACAAAAAAAACAAACACAGCTACGATTGAAGTCCCATAGCGAAGCGATGTCACTTTGAAAAAAAAAAAAAAACCCCAAAAAACAACAAACTTAGCGCGTTTTTCCTGAAACCCAACTCTAGCCCGACACCAACACAAAACCTAGTTAAATTAACGTTTTTATTACAAAATTGTGGTTTGTATTCTGGGTCACCCTGTATACGGGTGACCCAGAAAAACAGAGCCCAAATTATTATATTTATTTTCCAATTAAACTAACTTAACCCTAGTTTTTTTTTCAAGTGACCGCTTCGGCTACGAACTCATCGTAGCTGGTGTTTTTTTCCAGCAGCCACCGGCTAGCCAGTTTTTTGAGGCAGAGGCCGGGCGGAACTCCGTGAATATACTCAAAATAAATGGTTATACGCAAGAAACTCGCTTGGTTGTCTCATTTTAGGATGACCACCCCTCCTTTAGAGTACAGGTACTTTTTTGGGGGTATGCAATGAGTTAATAGTTGTAAGGTACTTTTTGGGGGTCAGGCAATGAGTTAATAGTTTTAAGGTATTTTTTGGGGGTAGGCAATGGTTAATAGTTTTTAAGGTACTTTTGGGGGTAGGCATGAGTTAATAGTTTAAGGTACTTTTTTTGGGGTAGGCAATGAGTTAATAGTTTTTTAAGAGTACTTTGGGGAGGGCCAATGATGTTAATAGTTTTAGGTATTTTTTGGGGTAGGCAATGACGACGAAACAATTGATTCAGAGTAAGAAAGGTAGAGAATACACGGGGGCTTAAATAGTTAAGGACTTTTTGGGGGTAGGCAATGAGCTAATAGCTTTTAAATCTGTCATGACACAGGATGGTTAGAGTTTAAAGGGTGGGTCCCTTAGAGGAAAAATTGTGATATTGAAATTTTTCCACGCTGTACAATTTTTCTTGAGATGTTTCACCTGTATGATGGGATATTATTTCTATCAAAGTTCTTTTTCTCCCTTTTCAAAAGTTTCACTGATTATCCACTTAGGTGCCACCAAAATGGCGTCACGTGATCAGTTTATGCCATATTGAAGGAAGAAACGTAAATATTTTCAACTTTTTCCTTTTAAAATCTCGCAAAAAGAAATACATTGAACATAAATAGTCGCCTAAAAAAAAACAGTTAATCATATTCAAATTATCCGATTGTGGGAAAAATAACCACTGTTATCTTGAAAATAAGTAAAACAGTCCGCCCCCCCCCATTTTTTACGACCACGTCAGTTTCTTTATTGGTATTTTTTTTAGCATGAATCTGTTATTCTGTATTCATGGTTCTTTTTACTAAAAAGCTCTCGCATTGAAACTTTATTAAAAATCTTCTGATATAATTATTTCAGATCTTAGTGTTTATAGAAAAAAAAGTAAAAATCGTTTTTGTCGGTTCATTTTTTCAGTATTTCATAAATTAAAATGTGTAGGGGGGGGGGTAGATCTCGTAAAAAAAATATATCCCCTAATATATTTGAAGAAAAAATATTTTCAGCCATATTTTCATCAAAAGGTAAAGCAAATTTATGAACATTTTCGTGAAAATCGGAACATTATTGATTTTTTCATTGGAATTTTAAAAAGTCATAAAACTTGTTTTTGGCTACGTATAAATGGTTCAATTGATTTAACGGTGCAAAATGTAAACATTTGTTTCTTGTTCCGGTGAATTTCATTATCCGATAAGATGAATCTTTAAAAAAGATCATTCATGATGTTTTTTAATGTGTCTTCTTTCGAATGGACCAAAAATTTCAAGATAATATTAACCTTTAATGCAAGTTTCATTGTGATTAATTATAGGGAGGGGTAAATTCGCAGGGAAATTGGTGGTACGTATTTGTACTCCTATGGAAATAAACAAAGGAATTAATGAAAAGAAACAAAGACAAAGATACCTTCATAATGTCCGATTTCTCCCCCCCAAAAAAAAAGTCTTCCAATTTTAGTTCCATTATGTCTCCGCTAATATAAACGCTGATACCAGAATAGACAGAGATAGATGGGATTTATGAACATTTTTACGACAACATTTCTAATCACAAAGATATTTTTTTGTTAACAAAATCACTCGGGCAGTGAGGTCATCCCGCAGACAATAAGATATTCATTCTGTAGAGCTGGTTTTTCAAGTAGTCTACATTAATAATGCACTTCTCCAGGTTGTGGTTTGTTTACGGCATATCAACCGTCAGGGGTCATTTAATGCGATTTAGTTTTGAATAATCAAATTCTATGGATTAATACAATTTTTTTTAAAAACATTTTTCTTAACCATAGATGGGACCCTAATACGTACTACCACTCCGGTCAGAGTGGACCAGGGAGCCAAGGGTGATGCAATGGGGTGCTCCACATGCCCCAAACCTCCAGAACTGGAAGCTACACCATCAGATAAGGTTAACGTTAATTCAGAATATATGACCCGCAGCCACCGCCTTCTAGACCCATATGATAAAAAGAGTTGGGCTTTCCATAAGGGCATAGGTTGGGACATCATATAGGTGCTAGGCTTGATGCGAACCAGCGATTGATCGGAGGGGCCTCACCGACCGCCCGTCTAGCCAAGATAGGGCCAAAGGGGTATTGCATGTTCATTAACTGCTCATCACCTGGGCCTCTTCCTTAAGCATCACGGGTCGCCACCACGGCAACAGGTGTGCCCCATTGGGGGAGAGTTTACCCCTATGCAGAGGTGCAGTCGGTGCATCTAAGTGCCCACCGACAGGGCGGCTGGACTCTCTCGCCGATTTCGACGCATGAGGTTATCCAATGAACCAAACTAACAGAGTACCACCAAAATAGGTCACGTGATCAGCTTTAGGGCCACAGGTTTTTTTTATTCTGAAGAAATAAAGATAAAAAAGGACATGCTACTCAGAAAAAAAAAAATAATAAGGAAAGAGTAGTTCGCTATCTTAGCGAAAAGGGCGGCGAGCGCGGCGAAGCGATAACGCTAATCTGTTTCAATCGGACATGATGAAAAGAAGAAAGAAAAGTTGAGAGAGGTAAATCAAGATTATTAACATTTAGGTGTTAAGCTCATTCGGATAGAGTTCAGTTAGGAACCTCAAGGTTCGAGTTCGATACGGCCCTCGCCAACTCATCTGTATGAGTAGCAACCGGATTTGTGCGGTAAAGTGAGGAGATGTGGTAGGTGTGGCGCCCCGCCCCAGATACCAAAAAACATCTCTTTGTCTTAGCGCTTGTGAAAAGGGATAGACTCCTCGCTGAAGGCGATACCGACTTTAGGCCACCCCGGACGACTTTACTTTACAATTAACATATTGACTATTTTGCAAAATATATCTACAATTTACTATTAAATGGGCCGGCTTAGCTTCAGTCGGTAGAGTGTTCGGCTAGAAACCACAAGGTTCTAGTCGATACCGTCCCGCCAACTCAGCGTATAGTAGCACAGGAATCTGTGCGGTAAAGTAAAGAGCCTGATGGTAGTGTGGCGCTCCAACTCAGATGCTAAATACAATTCCTTGCGTTAGCGCTATTGAAAAGGGATAGACTCCCTCGCTGACTGGTTGATACCGACTTTAGGCGCCCCGTCGACTTTACTTTACTTACTATGAAAAAAAAGATGGGCTGATTTGCATTAAGATATAAAGGAATAAGATTTGATTTATATTCATGAATATAATTAAAAAATAAAAATTTAAATGATAACAGCGTGGATTTGTTTTCTCATTTAATATTCTAGATAGTAGACATTAACATTTCTTTTCAGAGTAGATGGGTCAATGCAAGGATTATTTTTTTTTTTACATAGGATTAATAGGGCATTCCGAGGATTCAACAGATTCAATACATAATTGATCCGCGGGACTAACTTTTAAAAAACCCCTTCTACCAGGCGACGAGGGTAGCGCTGCTGCCTTGGAAATAACTAGGAATGAAGGAAATAAGAATTTTTTAAAAATATGTTTTAAAAATTGAGTGCCATAAAAATGAATAAAACTAGACGTCTTCTCAGCATAAAATAACCCAACAAGGGTTGACCTGCCGGAAACATCCAACTTAAACGCATCTTGTGAAAGCATTAATGTCAAGAAAGTTTTATGAAAGCGGTTTTTGCATAAAACTTCGGTGACCATCCGTAGGTGAATCAAGCTGGTTTTTAATCTTGATTACGAAGATGATAGACGAGAGAGAAATTTGGGTTTTTTCTCTCTTCTTATTTTATTTGAGCTGAGCATCCGTAAATCTCTCAGTGGGCCAGAAAGAAGCTGGCGAACATATGTTGAAACTGAATTGCCTATTGTTTTTATTATAATCTATAAGGGTCTTTTATTATCGTGCTCTCTCTGTCTGTCTGTCTGTCTCTCTCTTCAACGAATTTTGGTGCAAATATGTAGGGGTCATTTGATAACGCGGTTATATAAAGAAAAACAAAGAAGACTTGTTACTAGTCTAAAAGGGAGATGAGAATGAGGGAAATAGAAAGAAAAGAGAGAGAATATATAATATTATTAGGGAGAGAAAAAGAGAACAAGGGAGAGAGAGTAAGAGAAAGAGACGAGAGAGCAGAATGTAGAAATGAGAAGAGAGAGAGCAGTAAGAGAATAGAGGAGGAGAGAGAGTAAAGAGAATACAGGAGAGAGAGTAAGGAATAGGGAGAGAGAAGAATGAGAAAAGGGAGAGAGAATAAGCGAGAGAGAGGAAGGAAGGAGAGAAAGGAAGGAAGGGAGAGATTAAGCTGAACAAGTAAAGAGTGAGAGGGTAAGAGATAAGGGAGGGAGGAGAGAGCAAGGGAAGAAGAGAGAGAGTAAAGAAGAGATAGAGTAAGGAAAGATAGATTAATATAATATTATAGGGAGTAAGGAGAGAAAGAGAGAATTAATATATATATATATAGAGATGAGAGAGCAGAGAGAACGGGAAAGAGACGGGGAGAGAAGGAGTAAGGAAAAGAGAGACGAGGCCTTTGAGAGAACGAGTAAGGGAAAGATATTATATATATATATATTAGGGAGAGGAGAGAGTAGGAAAGAATGAAAGAGAGAAGAAGGAGAAGAGATTTTTTTAAAAAATAATTAAATTTTTTAATAATGTCCCGCTTACTCTGCAAACTCCCCACAAATGTGTGGTGTGTGAGAGAGGGAGAGAGGAAGGGGGGAGTGGGGGGGGAGGATGAATCCAAAATGTGGAATGTCTATTTCTACTAAAGAAGAAAAAGAGAGGATTAAGTCCATTTCAAACCGACGACCTGTTGACTCATTCAAAACACGCCGCGCTAAAATCTTTCACTATATTTGCGACTTAATCCTCTTCTTTTTCTTCTTTAGTTCGAATAGACATTCCACATTTTTGGATTCATCCACTCTCCCCCCCACTACCCCCTCTCTCTCTCTCCCTCTCTCACACACACACACATTGTGGGGAGGTTCTGCAGAGTAAGAGGGTACATATTAAAATCTATTATCTCTTCTTCCTTCTTCTCTCTTTCATTCTTTCCCTTACTCTCTCTCTCTCCCTATATATATATATATATATCTTTCCCTTACTCGTTCTCACCTCTCTCTCTCTCTCCTTACTCCTTCTCCCTCTCTTTCCCGTCTCTCTCTCTCTCTCTCTATATATATATATATTATTCTCTCTTTCTCTACCTTACTCTCTCTTATATATCTATATAATCTATCTTTCCCTTACTCTATCTCTTCTTTACTCTCTCTCTCTTTCTTTCCCTTGCTCTCTTCCTCCCTCCCTTATTCTCTTACCCTCTCACTCTTTACTTGTTCACTTACTCCCTCTCCCTTCCTTCCTTTTCTCTCCTTTCCTTCTCTCTCTCCCTTATTCTCTCTCCTTCTCATTCTCTCTCTCCTTATTCTTTACTCTCTCCCTTATTCTCTTACTTCTCTCTTTATTCTCTTACTCTCTCTCTCTCTCTCATTCTCTTACTCTCTCTTCTCGTTCTCTTTCTCTTACTCTCTCTCCCTTGTTCTCTTTCTCTCTCCCTATATATATATATATATTCTCTCTCTTTTCTTTCTATCTCCCTCATTATCATCTCCCTTTAGACGTAGTAACAAGTCTTTCTTTAGTTTTTCTTTTAATATAACCGCTTATCATGACCCACATATTTCGCTACCAAATTCGTTGAGAGAGAGACAGACAGACAGACAGAGAGAGACACGAATAATAAAAGAAACCTTATAGATTATAATAAAAACAAATAGGCAAATTCAGTTATCAACATATTTCGCCATCTTCTTTCTGGCCCACTGAGAGATTTACGGATGCTCAGCTCAAATAAAAATAAGAAGAGAGAAAAAACCCAAATTCTCTGCCTCGTCCTATCATCTTCGTATCAAGATTAAAAACCAGTTGATTCACCTACGGATGGTAACCGAAGTTTTATAGCAAAAACAGCTTTCATCACAAACTTTCTTGACATTAAATGCTTTCACAAGATGGCGTTTTAGTTGGATTTTACGGCAGGTCAACCCTTGTTGGGTTATTTTATGCTGAAGACGTCTAGTTTTATTCATTCTTCATGGGCACTCAATTTTTTAACATATTTTTAAAAAAATTCTTATTTCCTTCATTCTTATTTCAAGGCTAGCAGCGGCTACCCGTCGTCGCTGGGTAGAAGGGGTATTTTTAAAAGTTAGTCCCGCGGATCCATTATTATTGAATCGTGTTGAATCCTCGTGGAATGCCCTATTTAAATCCCTATGTAAAAAAAAAAAAATAAACCTTGCATTGACCCATCTACTCTGAAAAAGAAATGTTAATGTCTACTATCTAGAATATTAAATGAAGAAAAAAAATCCACGCTGTTATCATTTAAATTTTATTTTTTAATTATATTCATGAATATAAATCAAATCTTTATTCTTTTATTATCTAATGCAAAATTCAGCCATCTTTTTTTTTAAATAGTAAGTAAAGTAAAGTCGACGGGGCGGCCTAAAGTCGGTATCAACCAGTCAGCGAGGGAGTCTATCCCCTTTTCAATAGCGCTAGACCAAGGAGATTGTATTTAGCATCTGAGTTGGAGCGCCACACCTACCATCAGCTCTTTACTTTACCGCACAGATCCCTGTGCTACTCATACGCTGAGTTGGCGAGGACCGGTATCGAACTAGGAACCTTGTGGTTTCTAGCCGAACACTCTACCGACTGAGCTAAGCCGGCCCATTTAATAGTAATTGTAGATATATTTTGCAAAATAGTTCAATATGTTAATGTAAAGTAAAGTCGTCGGGGTGGCCTAAAGTCGGTATCGGCCTTACAGCGAGGGAGTCTATCCCTTTTCACAAGCGCTAAACCAAAGAGATTGTTTTTTGGTATCTGGGGCGGGGCGCCACACCTACCATCATCTCCTCACTTTACCGCACAAATCCCCGTGCTACTCATACGATGAGTTGGCGAGGGCCGGTATCGAACTCGAAACCTTGAGGTTCCTTAGACTGAAACTCTACCGAATGAGCTAAACCAACCCTAAATGTATAATAATCTTGATTTAACTCTCTCACACTTTTTTCTTTCTTTCTTTTCATCATGTTCGATTGAAACAGATTAGCGTTATCGCTTCCGCACGCTCGCCCCCTTTTCGCTAAGATAGCGAACTACTTCTTTCTTTATTATTTTTTTTTTCTGAGTAGCATGTCCTTTTTTATCTTTATTTCTTCAGAATAAAAAAAACCTGTGGCCTAAACTGATCACGTGACCTATTTTGGTGGTACCTTCTGTGTAGGTTTGGTTCATTGGATGAACCCTCATGCGTCGAAATCGACGAGAGAGTCCACCGCCCTGTCGGTGGGGCATTAGAATGCACCGACTGCACCTCTGCATAGGGGTAAGACTCCCCCCAATGGGGCCACCTGTTGGCCGTGGGTGGCGACCCGTGATGCTTAAGGATAGAGCCCAGGTGGATGAGCAGTTCATGACATGCAATACTCCACTTTGGCCCTATCTTGGGCTAGACGGGCGGTCGGTGAGGCCCCCTCCGATCAATCGGCTGGTCGCATCAAGCCCTAGCACCTATATGATTGTCCCAACCCTATTGCCCTTATGGAAAGCCCCAACTCCTTTTTATCATATGGGTGCTAGAAGGCGGTGGCTGCGGGTCTATATATCCTGGGAATAACGTTAAACTCTATCTGTGGTGAGCTTCCAGTTTTGGAGGTTTGGGGAATGTGGAGCACCCTATTCATCACCATTGCTCCCTGGTCCACTCTGACCCGGAGTGGTAGTACCTGTTAGGGTCCCATCTATGGGTTTTATAAAAAAAATTGTATTATCCATTAAGAATTGATTTATTTCCAAACTTTATCGGCATTAAATGACCCACTGAGGTTGATATGCCGTAAAACAACAAACAAACCTGGAGAGAGTGCATTATTATGTAGACTACTTTGAGAAACCAGGCTCTACAAGAATGAATATCTTATTGTCTGCGGGAGACTCACTGCCGATGAGTTTGTCTAAAAAAAAATCTTTGTGATTACGAAATGTTGGTACGTAAAAAATGTTCATAATCCCAAGTCTATCTTCTGTCTATTCTGGTATCAGCGTTTATTATTAGCCGGAGATAATGGAACTAAAATTGGAAGACTTTTTTTTTTGGGGGGGGAGAAATCGGACATTATGAAAGGTATCTTTGTCTTTGATTTCTTTTCATAACTTCCTTTGTTTATTTCCATAGGAGTACAATACGTACCACCAATTTTCCCTGCGAAATTTACCCTCCCTATATTTAACACAATGAAACTTGCATAAAGGTTAATATTATCTTGAATTTTTTTTTGTCCATTCGAAAGAAGAACATTAAAAACACTCATGATGATTCTTTTTTTAAATTCATTTACGGAAATAATGAAAATTATGAACAAAAACAATGTTTACATTTTTGCACCGTTAAATCAATTGAAATTTAACGTAGCCAAAAACAAGTTATGACTTTTTTAATGAAAAAATTAATTAATGTTCCGATTTTCACGAAAATGTTCATAATTGTTACCTTTTGATGAAAATATGGCTGAAATATTTTTTTCTTCAAATATATTAGGGGATATATTTTTTACGAGATCTACCCCCCCCCCTACACATTTTATTTTATGAAATATGAAAAAATGAACCGACCAAAAACGATTTTTACTTTTTTTTCTATAAACATAAGAGTCTGAATAATTATATCAGAAGATTTTTATAAGTTTCAATGCGAGAGCTTTTTAGTAAAAGAACCATGAATACAGAATACAGAATTCAGCTAAAAAAAAATACCAATAAAGAAACTGACCGTGTCGTAAAAAACGGACTGTTTTACTTATTTTTCAAGATAACAGTGAGTTATTTTTCCCCAATCGGATAATTTGATATTGAATTAACTGTTTTTTTTTTAGCGACTATTTATGTTCATTATTTCTTTTTTGCGAGATTTTAAAAGAAAAAGTTGAAAAATATTTACGTTTCTTCCTTCAATATGGCATAAACTGATCACGTGACCCATTTTGGTGGCACCTAGTGAATAGACAGTGAACTTTGAAATATCCCATCATACAGGTGAAACATCTCGAGAAAATTTTGTACAGCCGTGGGGGAAATACAATATCACAATTTTTCCCTAAGGGACCCACCCCTTTAAACTCTAACCATCCCTGTGTCATGACAGATTTAAAACTATTAACTCATTGCCTACCCCCCAAAAAGTACCTTAAAACTATTAACTCATTGCCTACCCAAAAAAAAAGTACCTGGTAACTCTAAAGGAGGGGGTGGTCATTCCTAAAATGCAACCAAGCGAGTTTCTTGCAGTATACATTTATTTGAGTATATTCACGGAGTTCCGTCCCGGCCTCCTGCCTCAAAAAACTGCTAGCCGGTGGCTGCTGGAAAAAAAACACCAGCTACGATTGAAGTTCGTAGCCGAAGCGGTCACTTGAAAAAAAAAACTAGGGTTAAGGGTTAGTTTAATTGGAAAATAAATAAATAATTTGGGCTCTGTTTTTTTCTGGGTCACCCTGTATACAGGGTGACCCAGAAAATACAAACCACAAATTTTGTAATAAAACTGTTAATTTTAACTAGGGGTTTTAGTGTTGGGGTTAGGGCTAGAGTTGGGTTTTCAGGAAAAACGCCCTAAGTTGTTGTTTTTTGGGGTTTTTTTTTTTTTTTTTCAAGTGACATCGCTTCGGCTATGGACTTCAATCGTAGCTGGTGTTTGTTTTTTTTTGTGTTTTTTCAGCAGCCACCGGCTAGCGGTTTTTGAGGCAGGAGGCCGGGGCGGAACTCCGCGAAGAGTACCATTTATTTCTCTTAGCATGTTCATAATCAACTTCATCGTAGCCCTTCTCCTCCTCGCCCTTCTCCTCTTTGTTAGTAATCGGCTTTTCTCGTCATCGCGTTAGTTCACTGTAGACATGGCGTCTGAACGAGATGAGCGTGACATTCGTTTTTCCAAACGGTTGTTATTGTAGAGAGGTTGTGAATCAGAAGCAGGTGCAGTCAGAAATGCCTCTAATTTGGTTAGAAGCCAATCCAAGTCGAAAAGTAAGAAAGAAAAAAAAACCCCGAAATATTAGCTGTGAAATGAAAAAAAAAACAAAAAAAACGGTAGATATAAGATGCTAGAGATTTTGCAGTGCCTTTATTTAACCAATCGGATGGCTAAAGGTAGACTGTGATTTCAGGGGCGTAAATTTTTACCATAGTCTACTGGTTGGTTGGGTTTTACGGCATGTCAACCCCTTGGGTTATTTTATGCTGAATACTTCTATGGTAATTAGGTATTCAAAATGTATTGGGGTTTATTTGCTGTAATCAAGTTTTCTGTTGGATTTGAACATCAAGGAGTGAGTGGTGATCTTTGGGCTGACTTCTGATTTAGGTCGGAAAATGGAAAGTTTTTTGGTGGTACCCAATGATAGTTTAACTACAGTCTATGAATTAACATTTTGCGAATTGGGTTACGGTTTTAGGGGATTACGGTTGTTTTTAATTACATATTGCTTAAAAAAACAACAAAAACCAAATTACTATACATTTAATGTTGAAAAATATTTTTTTAAACTAAGTTTAATTGAAATTATAACATTGCAATACTACAAAACAACTGTTCTCAATAATAGATTCAATAATTAATTTCAATGGTTTAAAATGTATAGTAATTTTGGGTTTTGTTTATTTTTTTTAAGCAATACGTAATTAAAAACAACCTTAATCCCCTAAAACGTAACCAATTCGCAAAATGTTAATTCATAGACTGTAGTTAAACTGTCGCTGGGGACCACCAAAAAACTTTTCGTTTTAATTTTCCGACCTAAATCAGAAGTCAGCCTAAATTTTTACCATAGTCTACTGGTTGGTTGGGTTTTACGGCATGTCAACCCCTTGGGTTATTTTATGCCGAATACTTCTATTGGTAATTAGGTATTCAAAAAATGTATAAACGTATATAATTTATTTGCTGTAATCAAGTTTTCTGTTGAGGATTTTAACATCAAGAGAGTAGGTGATTTTTGTAGGTCTATGAACTTACATCCTTGATAAGAGGCCGTTCTTTTCAAAAAGTTTAATATCCTCTTGGGATCTATTTTTCCAAATAGTTTGTCCATGCTGTCAACATTGTAGAACTTTCTCGAGTGTTGGAGAGGTGTGCATTCAATCAGAATATGTTTTATTGTGTATCGGTTTCCACATGAACATTTAGGTGGAGGTTCTTAGTCTACCGGACAGATGTTAGTATATCCACCTAACATCTGTCCAGTAGACTATGGTAAACATTTACGCCCCTGCATTCAGACTACCAGATTTTGCAGTGCCTTTTTCTTTTAACCAATCGGGTGGCTGGAAACTGATCGTCTGTCTTCATCCATTGAGAGATGAAATTGCAAAAGAGTTAATGAAACTAAGAACCGTTTCGCGAGCTTTCACGTTTTTTTTCTTTTTTCCTGTCCCCTCTCCAATTTCTCCTTCGAATAAAATGGCTTTGAAGAAAGCTCACTTGCTTAAAAGCAACGGGCCCTTGAGTGTTGACGTCAGAGAACCTCGCGTTTCACTTCTTCTAAGCAATTTTTTTTTGTTTTTTGTTGTAAAAACAACAAACCCAGTAATGAATTGATTAGAATTTCTAAACAGTGCAGACATTGTAACCAGAATTGTTTTTCAACAAGCAAGGAGGGTCTGAAACGGACAATAAAAATACTAATATTATATACATCAGGTACCACCAAAATAGGCCACGTGATCAGTTTAGGCCATATTGAAGGAAGAAACGTAAATATTTTTGAATTTTTTTTTTTAAATCTCGCAAAAAGAAATAACGAACATAAAGAGTTGTTACAAAGAAAAACAGTTAATTCAAAGATCAAATTATCCGATTGGGGAAAAATTACTCACCGTTATCTTGAAAAATAAGTAAACAGTTTTTTTTTTTTTTTTTTTTTTTTACAACAGGGTCAACTTCTCTATTGATATTTTTTAGCAGAATTCTGTATTCATGGTTCTTTTACTAAAAAAACTCTGATATAATTATTCAGACTCTTATCTTTATAGAAAAAAAAGTAAAAATCATTTTTTTATCGGTTCATATTTCATAAAATAGGGGGGTGTAGACCTCGTAAAAAAATATTTCAGACATATTTTCCTCAAAAGCTAAGTAATTATGAAAATTTACGTGAAAATCGGACGATTAATTTATTTTTCATAGAATTTTAAAAAAGCCTCTAGTCATAACTTGTTTTTGGCTACGTTAGATTTCAATTGATTTAACGGTGCAAAAATGTAAACATTGTTTTCCGTTCATAATTTTCATTATTTTCATAAGCTAAAAATTTTTTTTTTTTTTTTTTTTAAATCATCAAGAGTTTTTATTCATGTTTCTTCTTTCGAATGGACACAAAAATTTCCAGATAATATTAACCTTTATGCAAGTTTCATTGTGTTAAATATAGGGGGGGGGGTAAATTTCGCAGTACCTAGCAAGTGTAAAGAAAAATGAGGTAAGATGTTGTTCATTTTCATGAAGTAAAGAAATCAAAGGTAAATGAACGTCATAGTTACCTCGTTTTTCTTTACACTGTGGGGACCTCGTGTGCTCGGTGTTTGTGTATTTGAAGAATATCCGAGTTTTGTATCCCACAATTTAAATGTATGAGACTACGGAAATGTAGTTTCCGTAGAAGACAAAATTGATACAATAAACAACTTTATATACATAAATACAATTTATGTGTCTGTAGGTAGTTGTGTGTGTAAAGTGCTTATGTATTGTTTACATTTGTTCGTTTGGATGTGTCAACATTGTAGCAGTTTTGTTAAAACAATGTCTGTGATTGAAACTTGTGTCGTATTGAGTAGGAGAGAGAGAAAATATGAAACAAAAAAATAGACGAACCGGCTGAGTCATATTTTATGTTTCCAGACAGCGTTGAGTTAGAGGAGCATCCGCTCCCACTCTGTCGAGTTAGGGGAGCATCCGCTCCAACTGAAGCTTTTCAGCTAAATGGGCCTTTTCATAATTTTTTTTTTGTAATTGTCTACGTGATCATTAAGTTAAAATATTCATCAAATATCAACTGATTTTGTATTAACGTAAATATTAGATGATTTTGTTACCTGTGGTATTCCGATGACAATGCAGATATTGTCATTGGAATTTAAACCATTGTTTCTATTGTTCCTAAAATATTTCCAAACTAATTTTCTTTCTATTCTTTTTTGTTTACATGATTCTAAACTCATGACATACAATTGTAAAACTAGTTGTTTAAGATAACTTAATTATTTTAATTTAGTTAATTCCACATGCACGTAAAAATATAGGGGTCAATCCCTATAACACTTACACTGTGATAGCCTTCAAAACCAACTGCCAAACTAATGTATCTATTATTATACTAAATCTGGGCGAATCAATTTTTGTCTCCTAAAGGCTTTTTTATTGTTTAGTTTAATGACACAATAGTTATACTAAATTATTCCTTACTTTTAGGATTGAGTTCTGTTAGAAAAAACATCGAGCCAAGCTGACAGGCGGGGATTCGAGTCACACACGGAGCAGTCTCCCATGTCTATAACCTTGCTGATGAGACCTAATAGGTTGTAATGTACATTCAGGGATTGACATTTTCTCGATTTGTTTAGCCTTACATTTGAACATATATGCCTGCCTAAATTCATTAATTATTAACTAATTAATTTTCAAAATTAGGTATGACTTCAATTAAGCACATATCCTCCAAAAAATTGTCAGCTAAAAGCCATATCAAATAAACACATTGTTTATTTACTTACTCTCATATATATATATATATATAAAAACAAACAAACACGGAATGACGAATTAGAAAAAAAGTGAAAAAAAACAAAAATCAGTGAAACAGGAAAATCATACCAATAAGACTGGGTATGGGGTCTTTGAATTAGTAAAAATCAGACTGAGGAGGCAAAGAAATGCCAAATAAATTTATATCTGTATCAAGGTATACATTTATTAATTATGTGTGTGTGTATATATATATATATATATATACGTAAGTAAAGTCGTCGGGGGGGGCCTAATGTTGGTATCAGCGAGGGAGTCTATCCTCTTTTCACTAGCGCTAGACCAAAGAGATTGTTTTTGTATCCGAGGTGGAGCGCCACTCCTACCATCAACTTCTTACTTTACCGCACAGATCCCTGTGCTACTCATAACGCTGAGTTAGCGAGGGCCGGTATCGAATTAGGAACCTAGTGGTTTCTAGCCGAACGCTCTACCGACTGAGCTAAACCAACCCCTAATATATATATAAGGAAAAATGAGTAAAGAAAAGAAATGTAGATGGATAAAAATGAATTTAATCGATATCACATTAATCGATTAAATTCATTTTATCCATCTACATTTCTTTTCTTTACTCATTTTTCCTCATATTGTCGGATTCAATTCCTTTTCCATTTTCACACACACACATATATATATATATATATATATACACACACACACACAACGGTCATTATATATGCACATATATTTTGTTATTATTGAACTATGTACATACAAATAATATCATATTATATTACTAATCAGTGCCATAATACACATTGCGATTGGGCACTTTATCGTGTAGCTTGTCTTGTATACTATTATCATAGTAAGTGCTAAGATTTTGTGGCCTTGTGCCAATCTAAGGTGAACTTAGTAAATAAATATTAACGTACTTCTCTCTTTTTTTTGTTCATTTCAGAGTGCGGATGAAAAGTTGAAAAGTTTGTCGAAAGGTCCAGGATCAAGACCAACAAACCAAGTGTCCCCTGCTGCCTCTGGATCTGCTGCTAATACACCAGAAAGACTAGGACGAAGAGAAGTAGTAAGCACAGACCCACAGTCAAAAGCACGCCACCGCTCAAGGAGTGAAGGTCCACGGCGTGGCGAGAGGCAACGACTTTTTGAGAAAAATGATTCGCAGGAACCCCAGTGGGCAGTCAGCCACGAACCACGAAGAAGTCCACGCCCACTCTGTCTTCGCCAGTTCTCCGATGATGACATACCGGAGGTCAACCAATCAGCCAGTGACACTGACTCGGGTGACAGTGGTCCAAAACGCTGGACACGGAATCCTCTTCTGATAAAGAAGACGAAAAAGGTCGAGAAGACCCGAGCGACCGAATGGAAGATGGTGGTGCCAGTCGAGGACAACAAAAGCCAAACAATGCCGACATCGATCGGCCGTGTCGATTCGCCATCCTCTGCAAGACAAGCCCAGGCAATCCCCAACACGTGGAGCAACCCGGATCGCATCAGCTCAGCCTCGCCGAAGGGAAAGTTTCAACGCCTGGAAGAGATGAGGCAACAGAGAATGGAGGTCTATCCGACGTCCGACGAAGAGGGCAACCCACATTCGGAAATATCCAATCAGATCCGACAGAGACTTTCCCAGGTGCAAGCGGGGCGGGGCAGGGGAAGAAAATCATCGTTAGGCGAATATGACGGCGTTGAAAACAGATCCGGTCCGGAATACACAAACTATTTAAAAAATGCCGGGGATCAAATTATTCTCGAGCCAAAGCTCAAATCCGAGGTGCCAAAACCTGCCCCCATGACGGCGTCTTTCCCCAGTTACAGACCAATGTCCACGGCTTTTACTAGCGGCAATGGGTCGCTTTCACCCACAGTGACATCTAAGAGAGATAGCATGTCTCCCAGCCAACCAGAAAAAACAAACAAACCAAGAATGGTTGTTGTCGAGTATCCACGAAAGAACCAGCAGAATGGTGGCGTTTCGACCGGTTTTAAATTGGATCCGAAGTACGACTCAAATTCTCCGGTGTTCGGTGCGAATATCCGAAATGAAGGCAGAAACCAGGCGGCCTATAACCCAAATAGAAATTCAACGGCAGTTGCTTTTGGTAACAACATTCAATGCATCATTCCATCGCAACAACAACAACAACAGCAGCAGCAACAGTACCAACCACAACCACCATTGCTTCCACCACGGCAACAGACTGTGCAGCAACAGCAAGATCCATTGATGCTATCACAACCACCCTTGTTGCGATCGCAGTCGCCTTTGTTGCAGCCACATGGCTTCCCTGCACAGCCGCAACCACTGTTACAACCACAGCAAGAACCGTCGCTGCCCCTGCCGCAACCGCTCTTACTGCAACAGTCTTTACCGCCTAAAAAACACGAACCCCTACAGATGCAGCACAACAAACACCCACCTGCATTTTCACAACCTTCGGTGCCGCAACGGCAGTCATTACTACAACATCACGAGCAGCAACTACAACAACTCCAGCTCGAACACGAACTTCAAATACAACAAATTCAACAACAACAACAACAACAATTTTATCAACAACAACAAAACCAACCATTACCACCCCAACAACTATTCGTTCAACCAGATAATCTCGAAAGTACGGACAACCATATCAAACCGTTCGGTAAATCAAGTCCGCTTCCTTCCTACCGCCCAATCAGCTTTCAACCACTTCCAGGCGAGAACGGATTAGATATATGCCCTCCCCCGGCAGAATTCAAGACGCCGGAGAAACAGGAGCCGAAACCACACAGATCTAAATCGGGTTCCCAAAAGCGCCACTCGAGGGCAGAACCGATTAGCGTCGGTGCCACAAACAGTGATGGGGGTATGCTTCTGCATGTCCCGGCCCGTCACAATGCTAAAAGTTACAGTGACGGGGATTCGTTAGACGAGCTCCTCGAATCAAACATGCCCTACTTAGAATCTGGCAGCGAGATAAATACTTTACAGCTCCACCGTCACTCAATGAAAGTCATCGAAGACAGCCTTAATGGTACGACAACAACAACAACAATCACCGACACCATATGTATGACCTCTCAGCCACCCACGCCCGACATCCTCCGTCCAACGCCTATCACACCAATCGTACAATCCCAGCAAGCGACATCACCGGTACCTCCACCAGCTTCGGTTCCCGTGGCACCAGTACCTCAAATGCCTGCACCGCAAGTATCAATACCAGAACCAATTTCTAGAATCCCAGAGGTAACGAGACCCTTTGTAACAGATTTTTCGCAATTACCTACATCTGCTAGTAATTTTCCGCAAGAGACAAAACTAAGTCCACCAACGAAACCGTTCGATTCGACTGATATGGGCTTTATCGATTACAAGCCTCTAATCACAATATCCGAAAGTCTTCTAGTCTCAGAATCAAACAAAACCAAGAGACCGGTTGATAGTGACAAAAAACCTATCCAAGAAAACCGCCTATCTAATTCCTCAACACCTTCAACCCAATCTAGTCAAAACCTAAATTCTTCCCCTCAGCCAGGGCTAACTGTTCCAATGCAAGACACTGGCATGTTCTCTGATGTAGAATACGATATCGAGGTCTCGGAACGTGTTAAAAAGTGGGAGAAGTACATGAAGAAACCCCTCAAAAGCTCCCCAACAGACACAAAAAATCCAGCAGATGTGGCCGGAGATAATCATCTGGCCACCACTGTAAAGGATATGGCCTGTGAGTGGTCAAAATACTTAGCGGTCATTGAAGAAGACACTCCGGTCACTAAGCCGTACACGGTGGAAACACCTACCAAGCCACCTAGTAAAGCACCTGCCCTGAGCACCCCAAGAAAAAATTCCTTGGAAGCCCAAAAAAAAGTGAACTTGACAGTAAAGACTCCTACCCAGGCAGGGTCCATATCGGACGGCGATATGTTCAAGGTTAAATCCCAGTATACTACCCCACACTCGGTGCTACAAAAAGTCTCCTCCAGGTCACCCCGGTCCAGGACACAAGCTCCGTCGCGCTCAGTCGCAGCTATCACGAAGGAGCCCCAAACAAATCCTCATCTCTCGATAGCCCGCTATTTATTCCGGCTAGGAATTTTTCTAATACAAGTCCCGTGTCAGATACAGCCGTTCCCGCTCGTAGTCCAGTTGCAAACAAAGAGTACGAATTCTTTTCACCGCAGAACCGAAATTCTTTGTCCCTGCACGGCACCGACTCAAAGATCACTGCATTGCGCTCGGATCAAACGACGCCGGATCTGTTTGAGATTACCAAAATGTCTGAGAATGTTTTACGGAGGAAAAGCGACACGCAGGCGATGCGGGGCAGCAGCAGCCAATTGAGCCCAAGGAGCATGGCACTCTCCGAGCAGTGCAACTGGAAAAACTTAATAGGTGACATGCAGGGAAAACTCAAAGACACCGAAATCTGGTCCCCTCAGATGGATAGCCATCAAGGACCCGTAAGTATCGAGCGGGTCACTGCCCGTACGTTAGAGACCATCCCATTCTCCGAGGATCCGTTTTGGAAAGAGATCGAGGAACTGACCAACTTTGATCAACTTATGAAGGATCTCCCTTCCGATCCGAAAAGTCCTCCGCCTCCCCAGACATCACGAAGCAAGGTTTTCCCTGCACCGGAGAGCACAACAACTTCCTGTTATCAAGTGTCTATGGTCAGTTCTCAGCCGTCGAATAATTATTCGTTGTCTTCCCTCCTTTCTTCTTTAACTGAAGCTACTGCACCCACAAAATCCTACTCAACAACTAATTTAAAAACTTCCTTCAAAAGTGACGGCATGAATGCCCTTGACGAGGTTCTTTTAGACTTGCAGCCAGTTCTTGGAAACAGACTTACCCCAACCAACCAGAGTAGACGATACGGGAGTAGCACCGACATGTCTAATAACAGCTCTCCAAGAAGACCGGTTTCTTATCATGCATCTAATTACACATCAAACAGGGCCGATACACAGAACCTCCAAGAGTTTAAAGCCATGATTGGATCCACAACAGAAGTCAAAGATTCATCATCCTTCTCGAACGTTTCACAGTTGCAGGAAACTCATTCCAGTATGACGTACCAGTCAATGACCAATCTTGTCGACAAACAATACGAGAATGTCGTCAACGGAAACTATCAATTGGATCCATCCGTACTAAAGAAAAGTTAATCAACACCGGATTAGTGGAACGATCACCGTCAGGTGAAGACTTGGCTCTGGTAATGAAGAACTCCAAAAGCACAACGAGCAATGTTCTCGTTGCCGTCAAGGAGACGGAAACGCCGGTAATCTTTCAACCCGCCGTCGAAGAAAATATCGAAGAACTAAAAATACTAGCGAGACAGGTCGAAGACAAACTTTCTGAAATAAAAACAAAAATCCTAAAGGCGGATGACAACAATCTCGACAAAATGTTGACCACTCTGAAAACATTTTCTCCGTCCACGAGTGCAATGTTGTCGGCCAACGTACAAACGCCAATCAAAGTGGCATCACGTGACAGTTTCGTTGCAAGAAAGGCAAAACTCAACGACGCCATTTCAGAATTAGAGAAAATTTACGACAAACTAAACTTGGGTAGCGAGGTGTATTTAGAACATGCGAGGTCGGCGGAATTTCCGTCATCGCTGACCGGTCAAGAGAGTCATGGCTTTCGACTGTCATCATCATTTAGCCAGTTGTACGAATCCAGCCAGAGTCATCAGACAAGTTCAGACGCATTTCATTCGGACATTCGCTTCTTGTCATCGTCTGACCATGGCGCCACCGGTAGTAACCATCCCTACGGAGAACTGACACAGGTTCCGGTAAAGGATGTCGGGAGTGAATACCCAGTAAAAATCAGCACTTCTTCGCTTACGATGGCGCCAAAAATGGAGGAGGCATCAGATTCGATTGTTTCTAGCAACAATGAAGTACCGACTCGTCGTTCGCGAACAAGACGCCAACGGAGAGCCGCAATGGCAAACGAGTCAAACCAGGACAGTAGGAGAACGCGGAGCAGCGTGAATAAAGATGATAACGATGCTCCCCGTGCCTACATAACGTCTGTTACTGTAGAAAGGAGCCCCAGGTCCAAGTCATCTGTACGGGCCGATGGCATGGACGGGGGATCATCGAGACAAGCAAATGGATCGCGTCGTCCTAAACCCCCGCCGCGATCCTCCAGTTTGCACCGGAAGGCAGGACGAGACGAAGAGAGAAGTCGGCGGAAATCGACGCCTCCGGATTTTGATCTGAAACCGGGCAATAACGATGCCCTGTCTCAGAGCAGTAACAGTCAAACAGAACCTGCGGAAGAAAGCCGACTATTTCCGAAAATGATGCATCATTTACAACAACAGCGACAAGAGCTTTCCGGCTCAAGTGATAGCTCTGCAGAGACCATACAAAAGAAACGAGCCGTGTCGAAAAGCATTGCCAAAATGGTCGACTTGTTTAGCTCGAGCGATGAAGAACGGCACAAAATCTCTAGGGCCCGCCCTATATCTGAACAACCGCCTATGAGCGAGATATGCGAAGACATAACTGAAAAGCTGTCAGACGAATCACGAAGTTCGAAATCTTCCCCCAAAAGCCAACCCTCCGGCAAAATCATGACCCCTAGATCGGTCAAACAACGACATGACGCAAAAAGACAAAAAGCAGCATTGGCCCAGCAAGCAGCCGCAGATACATGCTCAGCGGCTGTATCGGATGATACCCCAGCCACAGAAGACAGTTCCGCAGCTTCAAAACCTCCGTTACCGCTTCGAAGGCAAAGATCGCAGAGTTCAGAGAAATGCGTTTCTTCGTCTGAAGACAATGTGGCTGACGAGGGGGCACGATCAGAAACGCACACAGAGTCATCGCACTCAGAGCGCAATCTTAGAGAGAAATCGTCCCCGACGCCGTCATGCACAAGTCGGAACCGGTGGAGCATCTCGTCGGCACGAGAACTTCTGAACACCAGCGACAGTTCCATATCTTCTGAACAAGTGTCATCTGCTGCTGCCTCGGGCAAGATCGTAGTTGATCGTGCCGAGAGGTGTCGCAGCTTTCATGAACTTTTTGCTTCTTTTGAGCCGGACCAGAAACGAATTGAGAAGCTGAAGCGGCTGCAAAAATCGGCGTCTGAAGAAGCTGCCTCCGAGGAAAAAACAATGCGAACTTTCCATTCGGAACCGGACCTGCGCGATGGTCGAGGTCAGACAAGTGAATCACACGAAGATTCATCATTTCATCCAGCCATCTCTGTCAATGACTAATTATCTCCCCTTGCCCTATTAGAGAAAAAAAAGGAAGTTAAAAAATAGGTTGTGAATTAATTATTATTATTATAAGAGTCTAACAAATATTACCTGGAACAAAACAAAACAAAAACTTGGGGTTTTATTAAATCCAAAATGTGTAAAGTTCCAAATAGATACATCCAACATTGGCAAGATGTCCTTTACTTGCACCAAATAGATACATCCAACATTGGCAAGATGTCCTTGCAGGAAACATTGCATTATAAATGACTTAGGTTGTTTTTTTTTTTCATATAGTAATAAGATTCATTTTACCCAGAATGCAATGTCGATGGTTATTTATTTCAAACAGGAAGTTGTTAATGGCTTATATCAAGACAATAATCCAACAGAAGGTGGATATTTTTTTTATTTTTATTCTTAATCCGATAGAGTAAAAATAATCTTTTCGATCATATTCAAATATTTCGTTAATGATAAATATCACTAAAGACTGATAGCCCGAGTGAGCCGTGATTTTATAAAAACAACAAAAAAATAAATGAAAACAAATACTAGTCAATAATCTTATTATAATGGAGATTTGGCGTCTGTTTGTAACCAAAACTACGCCACAATACCCTCAGGAACTGCATAAGTTTATCAATGAGTATTTAATTTATAGTCAAAATCATTAATTAATACATAGAATAAATTTTATTTATTAATGATGTCTATGAAAATCTAAGATAGATTTGCCTCAAAACAGCCCATGTTATTAGTGCATTTAAAATATTGCACTGTCTTATATATCACTAAGAAATAAAGGTTTACATAACATATGGTGTGGTTAATTTGCATACTGGTTTTAACAAAACTGGGTTTAATGTATAATCACTTGGTGCTATTGATCTCTAATATTATTGTTTTATCATCCAACGCATTAAAAATCAATCCTATGAATTATTTTATATAGAAACCAATTAAAATAAGTAATCTTTTTATATGAGTTCTTATTTAATGTATTTCATTACATTAAAAGGGCGCATATTCTTGCTAGTAAATATAATAACAGTTGATACATCTTCATTATCTAAAAATAAATAAAAGATATAAAGATTTTTTTAAATTATTTTTATAGTGTGTTAGAAGCATTAATTAAAATGTAATAATATATTTTTGAAGGCGAAATAATGCAAATTTATGTTTAAAAACATATTTATTTAATTTTTTTTTTAATTCAACGGATTAACATCACAGTTGAGTTTAACAAACACGGATGAAAATTTTTCAACTCTCTGAAGATGGGCATAGCCCGAAAATATTAAGGACAAAAAAAAAAAAGAAATGAAATAAATATGTTTTTAAACATAAATTTGCATTATTTCACCTTAAAAAATATATTATTAAATAAAAGATACTTTTAAACCTACTAGTGTGTATAGAAAAAAAAAAACAATAACAAAACATGGTGCTAAGATGATCAAGAGACATGACAGGTCAAAGTTGAATTTGAACTTTAGCAAAACCAACGGCTTTCGTAGTTTAGTTGGTAAAGAAGTTGGTATAAATAATCAGGGTAAATCAAACTTAATGCACCTAAATTCAACCATCGTATGTCACCCCGCAAAAGAAAAAAAAATACCAAAAAATCAGGGAATTAACCAAATTTTACGAAATATTAATGAATAAAATATATAATGCACCAGTTATTTTATTTAAAAACTTTTACATTTTTTCAGCTCAGTTAACTTTAATCCAGGTATCTTTGAGAATCTGAGTTATGCTTCAAAGATACGTGGTTCAAAGTTAACTGACCTGAAAAAAATGTAAAAGTTTTTAAATAAAATAACTGGTGCATTATATATTTTATTCATTAATATATCAACACTGAAAATTTCATTAAATTCAGTTAATTCCCTGATTTTTGGTATTTTTGGGTTTTTTTATTTATTTTGGATTAACAGAATTTTACGAAATTTTCAGAGTTGATACATTAATAAATAAAATATATAATGCACCAGTTATTTAATTTAAAAACTTTTACACTTTTTTAAAGATCAGTTAACTTTGAACCACGTATCTTTGAGGCGTAACTCAGATTCTCAAATATACCTGGTTTAAAGTTGACTGAGCTGAAAAAATGTAAAAGTTTTTAAATAAAATAACTGGTACATTATATATTTTATTCATTATTATATCAACTCTGAAAATGTTGTAAAATTCGGTTAATTCCCTGATTTTTGTTATTTTTTTTTTTCTTTTGGCAGGGTGACATATGATGGTTGAATTTAGGTCCATTAAGTTCGATTTAATCAATAATCAGCCTCAGTGAAGACAAAATGGGGTATGAATCTAAATGAGAGCTTATCGTTGTGTCTCCGATTACTGCTGTTCCTCACAAGTTGCGTTAAAAATAATAACTAAAAATTATCAAGATTAAAAAATATTAATAGTCAAAATTAATACTATTAATAATGGTTGACAATACTTCACATATAGTAATAAATATTCCATTAATTTTTTAACTAGTGGAAAATTGAGTAAGGGGGAGTTTAACTCTTAACATCCTATACCACCCCATTCCGCCTGGCCGGAAAGTCACATTCATTTTCCTAATCTACTCCAAATGATAACTTTTGTTTAAATGTAATATTAAACATATTTAGAAGTCTTTGATTTAAGGGAAATAACAGGTAACTTTAAATAAAAAGGCCATTTTTAGCCATTTATTGATAAATCCTGATCGGAATGGGGCACTTCTCAACAGGATGTTAAGAGTTAAAGGTTTGATTCTCTGCCAACTGCTAGCTCTTTGTAGCTCAGTTGGTTAGAGCAACTTGTGTGATTAACCAAGCCTTCCCCTAGAAAAAAGTGGGACGCGAGTTCAAGTCTCAGTGATAACTTATCTGTTATTTCAGACCCATGATGTTACCTTGTGTCTGTAGCTTAACGGTACGAGTTAAGTGTGTTGTGATAAAAATAAATAAATACAATGATAGAAAATATGTAAGAAATTTATGACTATCAAAAGGGGAAAAAAAATTTTCACTTAAATTTGTTGAATAATCAAACAAAAAATTCTGAAAATTAAAATGTTTGTTTGTAAATGCAAAAAACGTAAATGGGTTGAGTATATCGACAAGTGTGTCATGAGCAAAAAATGAAACTGAAGTAAAAAAGAAAAAGATATCTAGGCTGGGGAGTTTCTATTTTTACTCGCCAGGTTGGATTTTTAGATATATAACAAAATTTAGTGTTTAGATTTTTTAATTTAACTTTTATTTTTGGTGGATGAATTATCATAACTGTGGTTTTAGGCAGTTTAAAAACTGTCTCTTAGTACGGGTACTTTCAACCATTTTTGAGGATGTAGGTGCTCCTGTGTTGTGGAGTGCTGGATTAATTCAGTATTCAAGGAATTAAAAAAAAACAACAATCCACTTCAAACACAGAATTAATCCAGCTCTCCACACCAACAGGAGCACCGAGCCCCTTGAAAATAACTGAAGATGGTGGTTGAAAGTAGCAGTACTCAGGCTACACAAACAGAGACATTAGGCAATTTTTAAACTACTGCTAACCACATTTGCAACATTTTGTTCACCAAAAAGAAAAGATGAATAAAAAGCTAAACACTAAATACTTGTCTGTCATTTTCAATAAAACATGCTTACAAGAGAACCTGCTAACTATGTATGTGTGTGTGTGTGTGTGTGTATATATATATATATATATATATATATATAATCACAGTTATCATAAAATCCACCATGCAAACAAGTATAAAATCCTATTTACTTCTGGATTTTTTCCTAAAACTGATTAAACAGTGCTCAATATAAAGAGCTATATATACACACGATTAAAATCGAATGGTTTAAAAACTACTGACTTAAGTTTCTCACAGTAGCGCGAATCTTCCCTGAAGATTCATGCTACTTTGAGAAACTTAAGTTGGTAGTTTTTAAACCATTCGATTTTAATCATATATATATATATATTCTCCATGCTCATTTTCAACCTTGATTTGGTTATGTAAAATAAAACAAGCCGCTATTTCTAGCCTAATTATTTGCACTCTTATTTATATAATATAATGTCCTGAATTTATTTTAGGGTGAATTGCAAAGATTGGTAAAAATCTTTGTAGACAGGAAACATTTCCCTGGCTTTCGAGCTATAATCAGAATGTAGTATCTGTCCCCGTCTGTCAGTCGTAGTCTTGTCATTGAACAGGACTTGGGAGAAGAAAAAGAAATTGGCAATTCTGAACCTTGTGTCACTAACGTACGCACGTGAGTCCCCCTTGTCAAATTGATATCACATACTGGAATGGAATGGAGTGGAGTGGAGTGGATGGAGTGACTTTTGCAAGAGTAGTTATTCGTTGATATAGTTTAGTAAATTTAGTTCTCACTATTTATAAAAAAAATTATAAAAAAAAAGGTTCTAGGGGAGATAACTCTGTATAATTATATAACAAGGGGAAGTAACCTTGTAGACCCTTAACGATTTAAATATTTTATTTAATACTAAAAATGAATTTATATATATTTTAGTACTGTTCATATTATAAATATTCAAAAGTCTATCCAATGGAATTTATATTATTTGTGTATAAATAATTTTATAATCCAGTTTGTAGTTTTTAGCCAATTATTAAACAGTGATTGTCTCGAAATCTTAAAGCTTATTTTTTTATATAAATGATATAAGAACCAGACAATTGAAAGAGAATGAGTTTGATTCTCACTGTGTGCCCCGTTACTGTATCTTTGTGAAAGACTAAGATAAGCTGAATAAATCTCTCAAGAGACTTCAGAATGTAAGAGGTGGGGGAATCATTTTTAATATAATTTCAATTGCTCCCATAGAAAAGAAAAATGACCTAATATATACTCTAAAATTTGATTTGTTCAAAAAAACAAAAATTCTAACTAATTTATCTGAATTTCAAAATGAGGCTTGAAAATTTGTATTATTTAGATTTTTTTTGTACTGTTGTCCTCATCTATATTGTTATATACACAATGTGGTAATCTGAACATTACCTACATAACCTTGTTTATTTCATTTTGAGGAAGCCATATGTTTAGGTCGGCCATTTTCATTTCACAGTAAATCTACAATGAAAATACGAATTTGTTCGAATCAATATAACTGCTTGTTTTAACTCGAAAATATCATAAAATGTGTAAGCACAATTAAGAACACATTTTATATTTTCGTGTTAAAACATGCAGTTGTATCGATCGAACAAATTTGTATTTTCAGTGTAGATTTATGGTGAAATGAAAATGGCCGACCAAAACATATGGCTTCCTCAAAGTGAAATAAACAAGGGGAAGTTACTCTTATTTATGTAGCTAATGTTCAGATTACCCACGTTTCAGCCTTCTTCGGGTATTTCTTGCTGAACTTGAGAAACATGGTACAACAGATTTAAGGGTCGAGTTATTACAGTTCTAAGGGACAATCATCTTCATCTGGAGGTTTCAGGTTCAATCCTTAACATCTGTACCCGGTCATGGCTAACAGAATGAGGACTATCTACCCCAATGGATTAAATAAAGGGTTCAGTTTGAAATTCGATGAAGGCTTCTCATTATGATATGAAAGCTCACAAGTTTGACATGAAACACCTGAAGAAGGCCGAATGGCACATTATTCGAAAAATTATGTATATAACAAAAAAGATGAGAACAACAGTCTGAAAAATCTGAATAATACTATTTTTAAAAAATATAGATCAGTAACTCTTACTAAATATTATTGGTATTAATAGATTAGTAAAAAAAAAAAAAATTTTTTTAAATGCCTTAAAAGAACTACAACCTTTAAGATATACAAGAGACATCTGCAATTTCACTTGGGAAAATTATAGAACCTGCTCAGACAAATTATTTCTTAAAGAAAAAAGAAAAAAAAAGAAAAAAAAAGAAACAAACGAACAAAAAAAAATTCCTATATTTTATATTCACCATTCTTTTGTTGTTCATGCATATATACATATATGTATTTTTTGTGGCTAGATCTTTCTTTAGTTGATGATTTTTTTTTTTTTTTTTTAAATATTTTTTTTAAAAAAGAAAAGAAAAGAAAAAAGACCATAACATCATATAAACATATCCCACCGAAAAAAAAAAAAAAAATGTTCTTCACGGAAGATATCACTTGCAATAATTTCTTATTACAAATAGCGGTTAAAAAAAAACAGAAAAAAAAAAATCAAACAAAACAAAAATTAAAAAAAAAAAAAAAAAAAGGCGTCATCTGGCTGGCCATTGCCAAAATTGTGACCAGACGATTTTGGTATATATATATATTTTTTTTTTGTTGTCTTCCAACTGAAACACCATTTAATTTTCAGGGTTTGTGGCTGGAGATGTTTGCAGAGCAACAAGCCTTTTCTTTTTGTAATGTAGACACATAAAACAGAATAATACCCACAAATAATAGTGACATTTTCACGTGTCAATCAGGGTATAATAATCAATTAAATATCTGTGATGAAACTTCATTCACTTGTTATTCGATTTTCTTTTCATTGTCTAATACTTTTAAAAAAATCTAAATATACAAACAATCACTCCATAGCCTGGGCAGGTTGTTATGAAGGACGAGCTGTCGCTCAAGCAGCAATCTCGTTACGACAAACTAAACTTGGGTAGCGAGGTGTATTTAGAACATGCGAGGTCGGCGGAATTTCCGTCATCACTGAACGGTCAAGAGAGTCATGGCTTCTGACTGTCATCATCATTTAGCCAGTTGTACGAATCCAGCCAGATTTATCAGACAGCTGCTATAGTCCAAAGGAAAGGTAAGAACCAATGCAGTTTGGCAATAACAGTGTCGCAGAAGTAGCTGGGAAGCACTGAAGTTTAGCATCACCCCACCTTTAGGGACTCCAGCTCCAGATTTGTTTTTGGGGTTTACTCCCCTAACCTTTCCTTGGGATGAGGTAGAGCTGCAAGGTGGTGGTTTTATAACAGACTTTTCCTTGTCTTAGATGGGTTGCCAACCAAGGCTAATGAGTCCCATCTAACTCATTTAGGGATTTGTGTGAGTGGTACGTAACCCAATCTTACTACTGTCTGTGTGGGCAGCCGTTGGTTCCCCTAGAGCTCATCTGCCCTTGAATCACTAAATAATTTATATATTATATATATATATATATATATATATATATACCAACCCCTCTGCACGAGCAGGATGTGATACAAGGTTAATTTCTCAAGCAGAGTTCAACAGGTTTGAATTCAGAGTTTTCCTTCTCTTAGACCGGTTGCCTAACCAAAGTTAAAGAGCCCGGTCTGCCCTACTATTTACCCATAGCTGGAGGGATAGTAGGATTCATACCTGTCCCAAGGGTATTAGCGCTAAGTGAAATGCAATTACCATGTCCAAGATTTGAACTCGGGGTGACGAGTCCATTTCCGATGACTTTAACCATTACACCATGCACTTCGATTAATAAAATAATTGATATATAGAGTATGAAATTTGACACTGTCGATATTACCAAAATTTGAAGTATGATAATGAAATTTATTGTGTACAGTGCTCAGGTGCACCACAACTCATCAAAGTCTCATGTCAAGTACACATAATAATGTATTAGTGTCAGGAACATGAACAGTTTACAGTAGTAATATGCATGCGTGTGTGCATATGTATGTGGAGAGTGGCATCAGGTATAGTGTTGGCGGACTACAGGAAGCATGGAGGCTTTGAAAGACTCAGTGCTTCGGCAGCCTACAACAGACGCGGGCAGTTTATTCCATGTCTCCGCAACTCTGAGCGTGAAAAATGTTTCCGAAAGTCAGTATTTACCCAACCTCTGAAATTTTAGTATGAATGAGAGATAGGTGCCACCAAAATAGGTAACATGATCAGTTTAGGCCATATTGAAGAAAGAAACGTAAATAATTTTGAATTTTTTCTTTTAAAATCTCCCAAAAAAGAAATAACGAACATAAAGAGTTGTTACAAAGAAAAACAGTTAATTCAAAGATCAAATTATCCGATTGGAGAAAAATTACTCACCGTTATCTTGAAAAGTAAGTAAAACAGTCCGTTTTTTTTTACAATATGGTCAGTTTCTTTATTGATATTTTTTTAGCAGAATTCTGTATTCATGGTTCTTTTGTTAAAACAGCTCTGGCATCAGAACTTATAAAAATCTTCTGATATAATTATTCAGACTCTTATCTTCATAGAAAAAAAGTAAAAAAATCAATTTTTGTCAGTTCATATTTCATAAAATAAAATAGGGGAGTAGACCTTGTCAAAAAAAAAATATTTCCCCTAATATATTTTGGAAAAATAAACATTTCAGACATATTTACATCAAAAGGTAAGTAATTATGGAAATTTTCATGAAAACCGGACCATTAATAGATTTTTCATAGAATTTTTAAAAAAGCCTCTAGTCATAACTTTGTTTTTGGCTACGTTAAATTTCAATTGATTTAATGGTGCAAAATGCTTCTTTTGAATGGACAAAAAAAATTCAAGATAATATTAACCTTTATGCATGTTTCATTGTGTTAAATATAGGAGGGGGGGGGATTTCACAGGGAAAATTGGTGATACCTAGAACTAACAAACTGCTGAATTATGTAGAAAGATCTTTATTCCATTCATAGACATAAATATTTTCTGACATAAATCCCAGAGGGTCATCTCTCCAGGCAGCACCTGCACCCTCGTCTAACAGTGTGTGTGTGTGTGTGGGGGGGGTCTTTATTTTAATTGTGTGTGTCTATGTGTGAGAGAGAGATAGAGAGACAGAACAGAGACGCAGAGGTATAGTACATCTCTGGGGGTGCCAGATCAAAGAAAGATAGAGTCACTTTCATGGGCTGTGTTTAAATATCTAGGTTACAATGCCCCCTAGCGGCAATCCCTTGCCAAATGTCAACTCCAACCAAACTAAGGGAGGATAATCCCTACAACCACAATTGGCTATCATAAAATCAACAGAAAACGTTTTACGCCTAAATACAGGTTAAAAATCAAAGCCATTCTAAACTATTTAGTGTATCAGAAACTATAGGGATTATTTTGTTTGGTGAAATTACCCTGAGAGGAACTAGGTTACTGGGGATCTCGGACACAAGGTGGGGGTTGGAAAAACGAACCTGCTGATTATATGAAGCAACCAAACTTGGAGGGATTATAAGGTTCATGCCTTTCCCAAGGGTAAATAAACTTCTATGATCACATAATGGAGGAATTATTATTGGTTGGTTTAAAAGATAAAGAAATAATCAAATACCAATAAAAAAAGAGACCCAGTCTCTACTGTATATTTTAAATTAATAACCTTTCTTCTTCTTTAAAATAATTGCTTATATCTATTAAAATATTTTTTTATTTCATATATTATATTATATATATATATATATATTGTTATAGTACAATATGTATATGTATATATATCCCATATAAGATAGAGTGGAGGATATTAGATCATCCCAAATCCTACAAGAACGGCTCAAGAAATTGTAATCTGTGTGTGACAGAAAAATTTAGGATACTGAAAAATTTTATTTACATAGAAAGAAAAATTATTAGATAAAAAGACTAAACAGATAGATAGATAGATAGAGAGAGAGAGAGAGAGACTCAGATTAATAAGATAAGAGAGAAATGTTCGCCTGATACAACGGAAAAATGTCAGGGGTTCTGAAAATTTCGACCCAGACGTCCAGAATGCCGACCATTGTCACATAGAAGATGAAATTGACCGTAATTCTAAAGAGACTTGTCTCACTTTAATGGAGGAATTACTATTCCTTGGTTTAAAAGATCGTGAAGTAATGAAATACGAACAAAAAAGAGACCCAATCTTTACTGTATATTTAAAATTAATAACCTTTGTTCTTCTTTAAAGAATTATATCTGTTAAAATATCTTAAACCTGAAAACCTATGAAATAACTGAGGTGGTCTCTACTCGAATAGGCTCAGTCCTAATTAGTGATCATCCTCCACACATTAATATATTAATTAATCATTTGTGGTGTTTGAGTAGAATACATAATAAAAAAAAAAACAACAACATAAAAAGAATCGGATTTTTAAGATTCCGTGTCAGGTAAACCCAAATGAATTGAGCTGGTGTGGAAAATATTACTGGCTAATTTCGCAAAAAGACTCGTCTCACTTTAATGGAGGAATTACTATTGGTTGGTTTAAAAGATAAAGAAATAATCAAATACCAACAAAAAAGAGACCCAGTCTCTACTGTATATTTTAAATTAATAACCTTTCTTCTCCTTCAAAATAATTGCTTATATCTCTCAAAATATTTTAAACCTGAAAACCTATGAAATAGCAGAGATGGTCACTACTAGAATAAGCTCAGTCCTAATTAGTGATCATCCTCCACACATTAATACATTAATTAATTATTTGTTGTGTTTGAGTAGAATACTTAATAAAAAAACAACAACATAAAAAGAATCGGATTTTTAAGATTCCGTGTCAGCTATACCCAAATGAATTGATCTGGTGTGGAAAATATTACTGGCTAAAGTCTCGTCTCACTTTAATGGAGGAATTATTATTGGTTGGTTTAAAAGATAAAGAAATAATCAAATACCAACAAAAAAGAGACCCAGTCTCTAATGTATATTTTAAATTAATAATCTTTCTTCTTTAAAGAATTATATCAGTCAAAATATCTTAAACCTGAAAACCTATAGCAGAGATGGTCACTACTAGAAAAGGCGCAGTCCTAATTAGTGATTATCCCCCATGGACTAATTACTCATTTGTTATTAAGAACACATTTTATGATATTTTCATGTTAAAACATGCAGTTGTATTGATTCGAACAAATTTGTATTTTAAGTGTAGATTTACAGTGAAATGAAAACAGCCGACTAAAACAGACGGTTTCCTCAAAGTGAAATAAACAAGGGGAGATTACTCTCATTTATGTAGCTTATGTTTAGATTACCACTGTGTCATATGGAAATCTAATAGATTGTAATGGAGTTATCAGAATAATAATTGATTAGAATAATTCTATTTTGTTATTGTCAAAAAGAACTACAATGATTAAATTACAATACTAATGGTCCCATGTACTTGGTTAGTTACCTCATCTCAGGAATGAAGCCACCTCATTTTGTAGAGGGAAAGGGGGTAACCAAAATGGCTCACAATTTTATTTTGTTACACCTTCAGTTTCTTGGGAATCTTTTGTTTCTTGTTACCCCAACCCCTCCATTTCCCTCAAATCATACGAAGCGAACTTACGCTTAAAAATCTAAATCATTCGAAAGGGTAAATTTTAAGTAGGATAAAGGCATAGAGCGAAAGTGGTATTTTGGTGCAAGTAGGCTGTGCAAGGAGAGAATGCCAGGTTTATTTTTTGAATGGATCGGTCGGCGAGTGAACCTAGCTAAATAGATCATGTAGTAGTAAGACCAGCTTTGTTACCCTCACCCCCCAAACTAACCTTCTGGCTATATACCGAGATGTGACACACCTGTGTATTCACTTCATGTTTTTTGAAATAAAGAATTTGGAGTGAGTACATGAGTGTGCTCACTTCAAATATTCACCTCATTTTGAGGTACCAGATACTTTTTTACAAAATCACGATTTTGTTAAAGAGGACCTCACTTTTCAGCATACATGTTCGCTACCTAAACTTTTGAGTCCCCACACTCCTGGCAGATACGAGAAATTAAATTAAAGTTAAGAACTGAAAATTTCATAGCTCAGACCTTGCATCATATTATGTTTATTTAGAAAATAAATAAATAAATAAAATAAATGTGTGTTTAATTAGGAACAGATGATAAAATTTCTATTTATTTTCCAACATTTGCAAAGGGGTGTGGTCTCACCTTCTGTCATCATCTACTGGAGATGAATTTTGATTTAGATCTTTTTCAGTATTTAAACTGTCAGCATCATCAGTGAACTCATCTAACAGATAAAATAATAAAAATTTTTAAAAGAAAACAAAAACCTCCATTATTTTTCAGCACCCGCAATATTTTTCATACAGTAACAGATAAAATAATAAAATTTAAAAATTAAAAAAAAAAAACATTCCCATAGGCAGTTGACAAGATACAACCAGAGTGTGTTATCAACGCATTGTCTCTCAGCACTTACCTTTGATTTGCTGAAGGAGGGGACTAACTCGGTCAATAAAAGGGAGTGAGTCTTTTCTCTTGCCTTCTCCTGCTTTCAATCAATACATGGCTATAATTGAAAGTGGCAGTGACATTTGTATGTTTTATTATTTGAACTGTCAGTAATATTCTTTTTTTAATTTTTTTTATTTAGCAATCATCACTTTCTTCTGTTAATGTAGAAAAAGGATTTAAAGACTTAGTTGTCATGTGCGGCCCTCATGACATACATATGTAATCCACGAGGAAAAGGATTTGCATGGTGTCATCATCGGATACGATGGACAGCAAGTAATAATAATAATAATAATAATAATAATAATAGAGTTTAAAGATTTTCTCCCTTAGCCTTTTCCTATCCAGAGGATAACCACAAGGCAGCCAGGGTTATTTAGACTATTACGCACCTGGATACCAGCCCAGGTATTTCTATGTTCTCGCGTTAATATGCTAATTGGCTGTTGAGTGAGGAAAAAAGAAAAGAAAAAAAACTCCATTATTTTTCAGCATCTGCAACACTTCTCATACAGTAAACTAAGTTGTTGGCATCCTTCTGTCTATGAGAGACGATGGAGTAGTGTCAAGGTTTTTGTTAACTTGAACTACATAGCCTGGGCGGGTTCATATGGAGGATGGGCTGTTGCCCGTGCAGCAAATCCCCCCTCTCCACACTGCCGCTGTGATCCAAAGGAAAGGTAAGGTACCAATGCAGTTTGGCAACGGTAGTGTCGCAGGAGTTAATGGGTAGCAGTGGATTTCAGCATCACACCACCTTAGGGACTCCAGCTCCTGATTTATTTTCGGGGTTTACACCTTTAGCCTTTCCTTGAAGGGCAACAGAGGTTCTGTATCGGACTTCTTGAGTTACTGACCAAGGTTAAAGTGCCCATTCAGACCCATTTGGGGATTTATGCGAGGGGTAAGTACAGGTGTTAAGCTTGTATTAATTATTATTCTATGTTACTGCTGCCCCTTACCAGGATTGAACCAGCAGTCTAGAGATAACTGTCACTTAAAACTGTCTTAACCTAACTCCTTTATCCACATTTGGACACAAAGACTAGTGGATTACAATACGAAGGCTCCAGAGTTCAAGAAACACCCAAAAACGGTTTGAGGGCACATCGGCCAAAATGTTGTGTATATAATAATAAAGAGGAGGACAATAGTCTGAAAAATCCAAATTCTGTCATATACAAACTTGCTATATTTATTTAGTCTTTTCCCCTCCCTCAACCACTACGAAGATGGTAACTTACTGCCAATCTATAATTAAGAACTAAAATACAACTTAAGTAAAAAAAGAAATAAACAAAATGACCGATACTTACTTAGTATTCATCATCATTGGGTCACACTGATTCTGTCCTGCCACCCATTCCCTATTGGTCATCACCCAGGGCAGGTCTTCCTCACGGCATCCTGAATCCACACAGAGTTGACTAATGTAGGTGTTTGCTGGTCGGACCACATTAGTGTGGCTATGTGTAGGTATCTACAGGAGAACGTCACTTATAAGCCCATCCTTGCTTCTCCAACAGTGTCCAGTATGTCTTCTTCATCTTACTGGGATGGTTTGTGTGATAGGAGGCAAGTGGCTGTAAAGCTGCTTTTTTTTTTTTGGGGGGGGGGTGCTACTTCCAAGATTTGTTCAAGATAGCATACATCATCCTTGTGTAGTTTCTATCTAGCTTTTTCTCTTAGCATTCTGTTCTCAGTCGGTAGAGCGTTCGGCTAGAAACCACAAGGTTCCTAGTTTGATACCGGTCCCCACCAACTCAGTGTATGAGTAGCACAGGGATCTGTGCGGTAAAGTAAGGAGCTGATGGTAGGTGTGGCGCTCCACCTCAGATGCCAAAACAATCTCCTTGATCTAGTGCTATTGAAAAGGGGATAGACTCCCTCGCTGACTGGCTGATACCTACTTTAGGCTGCCCTGACGACTTTACTTACTTACTTACACGTGGTGCAGCCATACAGTAGCACTGACATGCCTACAGTTTGGAAGAATCGTTGCTTTATCACATGAGAGAGATCAGAAATGTGGACCAAGTAACCAATAAGCACCCCAGCTGTTTGCTAGATTCAAAAGGACAGGTTTTGCTTTTCACCGTCAACATCGGTTTGTTTGTTAACAGACGATTTTTAGATCCTTTTTTTTTTTGGTTATTTTATGTTGTTGTTGTTACTTCAGTAGGAATTTTTTTTTAAATTATAAAACTATAAACGAAAGACACATTTTTTTGGTACCATGATAGTATGTGGCCTACCTTTTGAATGTAGACTATGAAATCATGTCTCTCTTATAGTATGCGGCCTACCATAAAAAGAATATTAACTGCTAACCCTAACCATATTTCAGAATTTTAGAATTAAATAGATCTCTGCCAGAGTGATTGACCGTGATTTAGGATTTTCTCATAAAACTGTTAACCATTCTCGTGTTAAATGTGTTGGGATTATTTGGTATATAAGATATGCTCTAAATACCCACCTCTATTTATAGACTAGCCAAGGTCACGTGATTGACTCTTGTAACCAATCACTAGCAATACTACTGGCCTGATAGAATACTTAAACCCCCTACATAATTAAAACTGCACTCTTTGAGGACAGACACACATAGGATTGCCGGATCTTTACCAATTCTCAGGAAGGACTTTATACCAGTAACGGAGAACACTTTAGTAACCAAAGGATTCACATTATCAAAGGACTCTTTATCAAGGATCCAATTCCACCAGATAAGCGCTTCTGCTATATGGCCAAGGAATGGCCCTTAAAAACGTAACAAAATGTGTCTTTCGTTTAAAGTTTTATAAATAAATAAAAAATTGCTATTGAATTAACATGAAATAAGTAAAAAAGTGTCTTTAATATAAAAACTTGTCTTTCGTTTAAAGTTTTATTAATTTAAAAAAAAAAAAAAAAAAAATGCTGTTAAATTAACATGAAATAAGTAATTTGTAAAAAAAATGTCAGTAAATTTAAAAATGTGTCTTTTTTTTAAAGTTTTATAATAATAAAAAAAAAAAATGCTATTAAATTAACAACAACATGAAATAAGTAATTTGTAAAAAAAATGTCTTTAATATAAAAACGTGTCTTTTGTTTAAAGTTTTATAATTAAAAAAAAAAAAATGGTACTGAAATAACAACATGAAATAACTAAAAAATGTTTCTAAAAAAAATCATCTGTTAACAAACAACCGGAAGTTGACGATGAATAGCAAAACCTGTCCTTTTGAATTAGGCAAACAGCTGGGGTTGAGTGAGAAGCTATCTAGCCACCCTCCTCACCAGGGTGTACCGGTTTAGTCGCTGATGATCTGGACTATGAAACAGGTAGTCGGATCATCATGTATATAAAAGATATCATAATGGAGAATCCTGTGATTATTTTCAAAATGTGATCTGAATCTTTTTTTTTTTTGTTGTTAATTTTTTGTATTAAACGAATAACAACCAGCTACAAGGCAATCAATATGTTTATCAGTGACTGCAGAAATATACTGAAACAGAAGTAGGAGCATATTTATATAATAGTAACACTTTATGGGGCCGGATTAGCTCAGTCGGTAGAGCGTTCGGCTAGAAACCACAAGGTTCCTAGTTCGAAACCGGTTCTCGCCAACTCAGCGTATGAGTAGCACAGGGATCTGTGCAGTAAAGTAAGGTGCTGATGGTAGGTGTGGCGCTCCACCTCAGATGCTAAAATAATCTCCTTGGTCTAGCGCTATTGAAAAGGGGATAGACTCCCTCACTGACTGGCTGATACCGACTTTAGGCCACCCCGTCGACTTTACTTTATGCCTTTTTTAACTCTTAACATCCTGTTGAGAATTTCTAAGCCAGAGCCCCATTTCTATAAGGATCTATAAAAAAAATGGCTAAAAATGGCCCTTTCATTTAAAGCTACCTGAGATATTTCCCTTAAATCAAAGACTTCTAGATATATTAAATATTACATTTAAACAAAGGTTATCATTTGGGGCAGATTAGGAAATGTGACTTCTGGCTGGGTGGAATGAAGTGGTTTAGGACGTTAAGAGTTAACTGAGATGTGTAAACACCAGACTAAGAATGTTTGAATGGCATGGCAGACTAATACAAGGTTAATCATTTTTTTTTTTTATTGGATTTATCAAGAAATAATAATTAACTAAGATAAGAAATATATTCAGACAACTTAAGACTATTACATCTACTACTATTAAATGCAAATAGGCAACAGAAATAAGATGAAAGAAAAACTAGCCAAAAATGAATAAAGAAAATATTTCATCAAAGAAATTCAGACAACTTAAGACTTATTAGATGTTAAGAAGCAACAGAAATAAGATGAAAGAAAAACTAGCTGTTATATCCCAAGATGTAGGATATACAAAATTGATAATAAAAACAGTGAAATATGTTTAACATATAACAATATTTGTTTTATTTATTCTCACTGACAGGGAAATACAGTGGATGGTTTTGGACACAGTTCAGCTGTGTGTATCATACATGTGATCACGTATGGGGCCAGTCCTTGTCTGCCTGACTGTCTGTATTTTGTCTCCACCCTTATTAGAAAGTTTTCTGTTTGAATCGTTAGGGGGAGATAACTCTCCCTAACACTAGCCAGAAATGAATAATGATAATATTTCAACTAAGAAATTCGGACAACTTAAGCCTATTAGATGTTAAGAAGCAACAGAAATAAGATGAAAGAAAAACTAGCCAAAATGCTTCATTTAAGACAAGAAACCCAAAAATCCTGCAAAATGAAATAACTGCAAATTATTGACAATGCAAATAAAATAAACAACAAAAAAGAGTTATGTAAAAAATATAGAGTTTATTAAAAAGATCGTTTATTCAATCCCCCAAGATTGTTCAAATGCTGTGCAAACTTTGGCACAAGTTAATGCGGCTGAAAGAGGATAACTATTAATTGAATAAGACTTCTCGGTATAATCTACATCAACCTGAAAAATAGAGAGGAAAAAAAAAAAAATTGTTTAGTTTTCAGAATATGGAATGGTAATATTCAGTAGACCCCTTACAAAAAATAAACAAAAAAAATTGCTACCCGGTGACTATCAAAATAATGACCCATCTCAGTCTATTCAAAACTATCCATCTTCATATCTATCTATCTCAATTTGTTCATATTTATCTATATTACTTTAAATACTAAGATTTTTTTTAATTCATGTTTGTTTAATGTCTGGTTTTTAATTTAAATAAACAAGAATTACGACAAAAAAAAGAAGCGACCCCCCCCCCCAAATACATTTACTTGTCGAAAATATCTATCTCCATTTGTTCATATCTATCTATATTATTTTGTTTGTTATCTATCTATCTATCTCAGTCTATTCCAAACTATATATCCATCTTCATAGCTAAACAAGAATTACGACAAATTACGATAAATAAACAAGAATTACGACGAGCTGGGGGTTGTTATTTTGATAGTCACCGGGTAGCAATTTTTGAGGCAGGAGACCGGGACGCACTTCCTCATAAATTACCAATAAAAATAAAAAATGTAAAAAAATTTAAAAGTGAGAGAGGATTAGTTTTAGTAATTGGAGCACCTTGTATAATGTTCAAAGTGAAATAAACAAGGGGAGGTTACTCTTATTTATGTAGCTAATGTTCAGATTACTGAAAAGGTAATCCAAACATTAGCTACATAAATGTGAGTAACCTCCCCTTGTTTATTTCACTTTGACGAAGCCGTATATTTTGGTTGGTCATTTTCATTTCACCATAAATCTACACTGAAAATACGAATCTGTTCGAATCAATACAACTTGCTCATTATTTGAAATGAACTTAATTGTTATTAAGAACACCTTTTATGATATTTTCGTGTTAAAACACGCAGTTGTTTTGATTATGGTGAAATGAAAATGGCCACCCAAAACATATGGCTTCCTCAAAGTGAAATAAACAAGGGGAGGTTATTCTCATTTATGTTCAGATTACCCCTAAAAGCTGTTGGGTACCAAAATGTGAGGCGCCAAAACATAAGAAATAAATCCAATTCTTTTTCATTCCTAATATTTGGTCAATTCCTTAGAATCTTATTCAAAATATGCCAAAGGCGTCAAAATGTACCGGACCTAGAAAATCCAATTCCTTGAATAGGAACTACAGCCAATCATATGAATACAAAATTTGAAGGTTGTAAAAATAAAGGTTTCCATTTATCATATATTAAAAGAATCAAAAATAAAAAAATAAAAGAGAAATAACTTACACTTCCATGAGCCATAGAGCCAATCACAAAGACAATTGGTTTGTCATCTGGAACTAAAGTCTTCACATCTTTGCATAATGGTGCACTGAATGACATGGTCAGTTTAGTGCAACCAACTGGAAGGTGATTAATTATTGGATTTTTTATCACCTGGAATCAAAAAGGTAAATAATAATTTAAAAAAAAAAAAAAAAAAAAAAACGGGTATAAATAATTTTTATTTTTCTAGTTGGAGCCTATGGACTCAGAACAAAAAACATTTACTTTGACTCCTCTAAAAAATTAAGATGAAAGAAAATACTAGTTAAAATTAATAATAATTGTTAATAATGCTTCATCTAAAAATTAAGATGAAAGAAAATACTAGTTAAAATTAATAATAATAGTTAATAATGCTTCATCTAAAAATTAAGATGAAAGAAAATACTAGTTAAAATTAATAATAATAGTTAATAATGCTTCATCTAAAAATTAAGATGAAAGAAAATACTAGTTAAAATTAATAATAATAGTTAATAATGCTTCATCTAAAAATTAAGATGAAAGAAAATACTAGTTAAAATTAATAATAATAGTTAATAATGCTTCATCTAAAAATTAAGATGAAGAAAATACTAGTTAAAATTAATAATAATAGTTAATAATGCTTCATCTAAAAATTAAGATGAAAGAAAATACTAGTTAAAATTAATAATAATAGTTAATAATGCTTCATCTAAAAATTAAGATGAAAGAAAATACTAGTTAAAATTAATAATAATAGTTAATAATGCTTCATCTAAAATTAAGATGAAAGAAAATACTAGTTAAAATTAATAATAATAGTTAATAATGCTTCATCTAAAAAAGATGAAAGAAAATACTAGTTAAAATTAATAATAATAGTTAATAATGATCTAAAATTAAGATGAAAGAAAATACTAGTTAAAATTAATAATAATAGTTAATAATGCTTCATCTAAAAATTAAGATGAAAGAAAATACTAGTTAAAAATTAATTTAAAATGCATCTAAAAATTAAGATGAAAGAAAATACTAGTTAAAAATTAATAATAATAGTTAATAATGCTTCATCTAAAAATTAAGATGAAAGAAAATACTAGTTAAAATTAATAATAATAGTTAATAATGCTTCATCTAAAAATTAAGTGGCCCATTATTGTGGTTTCATGTACATAAAATTTAATACACTAAATGTAACAACTATTATGGGACAGAGAGAGGTTTATTTATTACCTTTTTCTGTCCCATAAAGATTGTTACATTTGAATATATATTTCATACACTAAATGTAACAACTATTATGGGACAAAGGAATTAAGATAATTAATAATTTGATCAATACTAAATATCTATTAATAATGGAGATTCAGTCTATTTGTAACTGCTTATGTCACATTACCCAAAATCATCAATACATAAAAGAAAGAACAACCTTATATTATATACACTCAAAATTTGAGTATGCAAACTTTGACATTTCTTATTGTTTTTTTAAAACAAGTCTGAAAAAATACATGCCCAGTATTATAAATTTATATGTAGTTTATTTTATTCTAATATATGTTTAAACTTATCTAACGTATAGAGTTTTATGAGAAAATTATTGACAAACAAGAAATCGTCATTTTTTGCAGTATCAATCGGTTAATTAAAAAGTTTACAAATAAATAAATATCTATGATTTTGTGTAAAATTTAAGCATAAAATAGTAAAAATAATTATTTAATTAATAGATACATGCAACATTTCATTTGAGGGTGACAAAACTAAGTTTCCATTTCAGTTTTTTTTTTTTACTCCTTTAATAAATTTGATGATTTTACTTATGATACAAACTTTCTAACATTGAATTTTTAACTCCCACCCCCTCAGGCAATATCTTTCAAAAATTAATTTTTACACCACCCAGTGGGCATTTTCTTTTGCTAGTAATGGTTTAAAGTTTTTAAGTGCCATCCTTGGCCAGTTGAAAAGGGCTTAAAGAAAGTCCTATGTTATGGAATCCTTTGGTAAGCGTATAAGTCCTATCCTGCGTATTGGTAAAGGTCCAGTGATTTAATCCTATATCCGTCATCAAAGAGCGCTACAGTAATTATAACCAGTAGGGTGGGTTAAGTATTGTATCAGCCTCAAAGTACTGCTAGTGATTGGCCAAGGAATAGATCACATGATCTCGCCTAGTCTATAAGTATGGGCGACGATCTAGCATACACCTTATACACACAAAAGATCTCAACAAATGGTAATGATTTTTTAAATGATTTTGTGAAAAGAAGGAATTTCATTTGAAATTTTTAACCACTCACCCGAAGCAATTTCTGTGGCCCATCCGAGGCATGAACACTAAGTCGATGCAACAGTTGTACTGGAAGAAAAATAGATAAATTGATTAGATGATGAATGGAGTAGATGTATAGAATACAGTTAGTTTTATGGCATGTCAACTCTTGTTGGGTTATGTAATGGTAACAGCACAGTCATACAAATAAGGAACATGAGTATTAATAAAAGTCCTCGGGATGGCCTAAAGTTGGGGAGGTTACTCTCATTTATGTAGCTAATGTTCAGATTACCGTTTTGCCTTGGGGGGAAAATAAAAATCTCATGAGGAAAAAGATGTCGCCTTGTGTTATTACTAAAATCTATAAATGACTCGAGGCAAAGTGTCCAGACTCCAAACATCAAGGAATTGACAGCCAGCTCAGCATCAGCCCAACAACTAGATTCGAGCCTCTCCATGTAAGTATAACACTACAAATGTTATGGGTTGATTGGCAATCTTTTAATTAAATACTAATTAATTAAAACTACCCTAATTATTAATTAAGGTAGTTTGTTAAAAGTTACTGTAAAAATAAGAAAAACAATAATAATAATAAATGTTTATATCAAAAATATAAAGACTCCAAACATCAAGGAATTGACAGCCAATTCTGCATCGGCCCAACAACCAGATTCGAGCCTCTCCATATAACACAGAAAATGAGATAAATATACAACTTATTTCTATACAGCACATCATCACTCCATTCCGATACGAAAGCCATAATGTCCATGATTTACCTATCTTATTATAATGGAGATTGTGTGTTTTTCTGTCTGTAACCGAAACTATATTACTACTCATGTCACAATTCCCTTAATTGTTTACGGCAAATTCTCCATGATTTCATTCTTTTAAACCTTCAATTATTAATAAAATTGTTTTACATTATTAATACTGTTGGCCATATCTACAAACTAATAACATGCAATTGTATTTATATATACAACAAAATAGCGGTTTACAGTGTGAATGGGAAGGCTAATTTGCATATTGATATTTAAAATGTTATCTTAATAAATATATGCTTGGTATTATTGATTTCTAATTGTTTGGTTTTATCTTAATGAATATGAGCAAAAATCTCGAGGATAAATCTTAAAAGAAATTTATTTGTAAGAAGAAATAACTGTAATTTTATTCTTTACTTCCTATTTTAACTAAATAGGTAAATTAGGAAAATTTAGTAATGATTGACGGAAGTAGTGAGAGAGTAAGTTTCAGTCGTTCTATTTTTCGATTATAGCACCCTCTGTTTCAGATCTTTTTTTTTTTTTTTTTTTTTTTCATTCTTACTTAGTCTTTCTAAATCAACATATTTTATTACATTAAAACTTAAATACTTGCACCCGGAGGGTGCATATATTTGCTAGTGTATATAATCAAGGTGGTGCCACCTCATTAAATGGTAAACCTCTCAAACTAGTAGAGGCATTCATATACCTTGGTAGCAATATCTCATCTACTGAAAATGATATCTTATATATATGATATAAAAGAACATGTTCATCGTAAATAGATGGGTAATCTGAACATAGGCTACATAAATGAGAGTAATATCCCCATGTTTCTTTCACTTTGAGGAAGCTGTCTGTTTTGGTTGGCCATTTTCATTTCATTGTAAATCTACACTGGAAATACGAATTTTATTCGAATCAATACAACTGCATGTTTTAACACAAATATCATAAAATGTGTTCTTAATAACAATTAAGTTCATTTCAAATAATGCACAAGCACAAATAAGTGAAACAAACAAGGGGAGATTACTCTCATTTATGTAGCCAATGTTCAGATTACCCATATACCATGGTAGCAATATCTCATCTACTGAAAATGATATCTTGACTTTCTACATGTTATAATATGTAACTGACATATTTTGACCATGAAGACTTATATCAGTGATGCCGATAGCTTTTTAACTTAGTGCGTCCTCAGACACACAGATCTGATTGTTTGTTTGTTTGTTTGTTTACG